>CM028367.1:37826886-38499386 GCA_016624345.1 Platycodon grandiflorus | reverse complement strand
GGTAGTCTATACGACCATGGTTTCAAATTTTTTGTTGTTGAACTTTCTAATTTGTTCTATAGTAGAGTTTGCTCTCTATACTTTGATAACAATGCAATTTATGCCGACTATTACTTATCGTACTTATTGCAAGTATTGTGTGGTCAAAGAATGTCAACGAACTTATATCGCACCAATGGATACTGCAAAACCAAATTATAGTTTGCGAATGAATTCTTTGATCTATAATTAAAAATTAGGTATAGATTAAGGAAATGAAATAAAATTTCACATAAAGAAGCAAAAGAAAAATTAAAGCATAAAACCATACCTCGGCGTCATGAAAATTGCGTGTGAACCGAAGTTTCAATGCCCATTGCGCTTTGTTCATTGATGTCCCTAACTATAATGGAGGCATTCGTAGCAATGTCTTGCTCAACTTTATGTATTTTATTCAATTGCTAACAAAGAGTGAGTTTTGGAGGAAAGAATCTATTTATATTGTTTGTAATCATATTTGTACTCCTCGATTTTCAAGGGTCATAGTTAGATGATCAATTTAATTTATAATCTAGATGCAGTCAACAATTCAACTATTCGTATTCAATAAGTTCATGTGGATTTGTAGTCATTAATACAACATTTAATTTTCAAGCTGGGAAATGTTTAAAAGTATTTGCTATTTATTAAGTTCAGATGATTGTTCATTTTGGAAAGTTCTTTTAGCGGAAATTTCCTATTTTAGTAAGTGTGCCAAAATCACTTGTGTCATTATATATATATATATATATATAGATGGGCTGAATGACTCTGAGCGAAAAAGAGCTATGACCATTGCACTTTCCACAAAGATGAAGTTAGACATTATCACCGGTGCACACAAGAAACCTAATGCTGAATCCAAGTACTTGGTTCACTCGAATAGATGCAATGACATGTTGATTGCTTGGATTTTAAATGTAGTCACTCTTGAGATAAGATCAAGTATTGTCTATATTACAAATGCCAAAGATGTGACGCCCGACCCGGATCCCAATACGGAATCCCGAGGTCGACGCGCCAAAACAACAAGCAATTAACAATAACAATTAATAAAAGCACGTGGCGCAACAATTCACGCGCCACAAAACCCGTTTAACAAAGACTTTGATAAAGAAAAATCAATCATCGACGACGTTATCGCCGAACCCAACTAATTAAAGCACAAGCACATTAACCACCTCGCCACAACCTGCCGGAACAACTATGCAAAAACCACAAGCCGTAACACGCTTGGGAAAACAACTAAGTTAACATGTAAAAGAGTGTACGAGCTCGACATACACGTGTCGGCCACCAAAAGAATAATAGATACAATTAATACCAACACTACCCAAAGCAAAGTCTACATGACTTTACTTGACCAATCGTCCTCACCAAAAGAGTGTCTACTACTATTAACAAAAGACCTCAAGGCTTAGTAGTACAAAAGTCCACCTGCGAGCTAAGCGATAGGACTGACCGGCCTCACCGCGAACTTCCTGCCTGGCTCGGATCTAAGGAAAACAATAAACACATAACGGAGTGAGTCGTAATGACACAGTAAGTTACTAATGCAGCTACATGGCATGGCATGATATTCAAGCAATAACTATAACATGGTATTAACGTTTATATATCACAACCAAACCATTTGTCATCTTACCGATACACAATTTATTCAACTCACATAATACTTGCTTAACTCGTGGATGCTTATAAATGACCATGTTAGAGAAGTGTATCATATCACTTTCTTCAACCTTGTGTCGCTCCCGCAATACACAATCAAACAACAAGGCCTCGATACTGTGTGTGTAGTATCGACGTCCCCGACACAATCCCGTCGAGTTCAACATAGCAAGCCAAAGTCATGCGTATTGCTACAACAATGGGGCTACTTCTCAACCGCGCCAACGTAAGAGGTGTGTGCAACTCCGACGGCGACTTATGGCGATCACAAACGTTAATTTGTGAAGACCATAGGTCGTCCTACCTTACTCAACAAACGACGCCACTGGACTTACACAATGCACAAATAGATATTCTTATTTATCAATGCAATTAACCATCAAGTTCAAAAGTAGTTAACTTGACAAATGACAAGTAGACTATTCTATTCTACCACCCATCATTATTTAACAATTTGTAAGCATTCGACTCAACACAAGAGGCTATTCATAAGTCTCCATTTTAACAAGATCAAAGGTACGGAGGACTAGAGTCTCGATCAATCGAACTCTATACCTCGTAGTAATCTAACATAATGCTCTGGGAGTCATAATCTTCCTTAAAATCGACTTCTCGAAGCCATTACTAAAGTTCACCAAATTAGGTTCCGATGCTATATGCAAGGGCCACCCATTTTCAAGTCTCAAGTTCTTTATTTATTCAAAACTTAACATTTATATTCTAACCCTTGCTCATTAACATCATTCTACACATACTCATAGCACAAGTGTAATGTACTCATCTCAACCTAGGGTTTATACATAAAAACAACATATAAAGCAAGTTATACAACAATATTGATGATTTAACACACTTTGAAGCTTAAGCATACAAAGGGGTTTAGTAACTTACTTGTGACGAAAATCAACACAACAAAAGTAAGATCGAAGCCACCCAAGTTGTTCCCTATCTCGACCCCAACGCAATGACGGTCTCGGATCGTCGATCGGACGGTTGGATCTCCGGAACACACTCACACACACTAATCTCACCAAGCTCTCACACACACACTCTGGAGCTCTAATGGAGGAAAGAGAGAGATATGTGGAGAGAAATGAAGTCTCCTCTCTATATTTAAGTTCTAAAATCAGACCAAGGAGGGTAGGGATGTGGCTCATGGAGAGCCACACAAGTGGTATAGTTTAGGGGTAAGAATGGAACTTCCCAAAATCTGAATTTTAGAGCTGCTCGACACGCACGGCCGTGTCAGGACTCGCACGGCCGTGCAACTCGCACGGTCGTGCCAAAGAGTGCCGCACGGCCGTGCCAAACATTCTGGAGCAATTTACTGCACGGCCGTGCCAAAGAAAGGCGCACGGCCGTGTCAAACAATCTGTCCAACCCACCTCTATTTTTACTCTATCTCCTGGTTTGGACACTTGGGTACACCTGGAGTGATCATACAACATTTTTAACACCTCAAATCGATGTCAAGAGCCATAACGATCAATTTATCAATGTCTAACGAATATAACAATTCCCATAAATATGAAATTAACATATCAAGCAAAGCATAATTCAATTAGCATGTTAATGAAGCAAGTTTAACACATAATCCAAGTAAATCATGCATAAGAGGATTCGGGTATTACATCCTCTCCTCCTTAAAAGAATTTAGTCCCTAAATTCCTTACCAAAAAGATGAGGGTATTTCTCACGCATATCGGCCTCGGTTCCCAAGTAGCTTCTTCAATGTCGTGATTCCTCCAAAGTACTTTAACTAGTGGGATCCGTTTTGTTCGCAAGGTTTGTTCCTTGGTGTCAAGAATCTTTACCGGTTGCTCGACATATGATAGATCGGGCTCGAAGGTAATCTCCTCATACTCTAACACATGCGAGTCGTCCTTCATGTACTTCCGAAGCATAGACACGTGGAACACGTTATGAATTTCCGATAACGAGGCGGTAACGCAATCCTATATGCTAAAGTCCCCACTTTCTCAAGGATCTCAAACGGACCAATGTATCTCGGTGATAACTTCCCTTTCTTGCCGAACCTCTTAGTACCCCTACGTGGCGATACCTTGAGGAACACATAGTCTCCCACTTGAAACTCGAGATCTCGTCTCCGGTTATCGGCATAGCTTTCGACTCAGCGGTGAGTAGTCTATCCCGAATAACCTTCACACTCTCAACCGATCGTTGCACTAACTCCGAACCCCAAATTTTTGCTTCGCCGACTTCATCCCAACAAATCGGCGACCTACACTTCCGACCATACAAAGCCTCGTACGGTGCCATCCCGATACTCGCTTGAAAGCTATTGTTATAGGCGAACTCCGCTAAGGGCAAATGAGTATCCCAACTCCTTTAAAGTCTACCGTGCACGCACGCAACATATCCTCAAGTACTTGAATTAACCTCTCCGATTGTCCATCCGATTGAGGGTGAAAGGCCGTACTAAAGTTCAATTTCGTCCCCATAGCCTCTGTAATGCCCGCCAAAACCTCGATGTAAACCTCGGATCTCGGTCCGATACAATACTCACCGAAACCCCATGCAACCTCACTATCTCTTGAATATACAACGCCGCTAACCGACTCAAAGAATATGTTATCGCAATAGGAATAAAGTGCGCCGATTTGGTCAACCTATCCACGATAACCCAAACGGCATCAAATCCTCGACGAGTACGGTAACCCTGTTACAAAATCCATCGTGATATGCTCCCATTTCCACTCGGGGATCTCAAGTGGTTGCAACAAACCCGCTGGCCTCGATGCTCGGCCTTCACTTGTGACAAGTCAAACATCTCGAAACATACTCCGCAATCTCTCGTTTCATCCCACTCCACCAAAACTGTTTCTTCAAATCCCTATACATTTTGGTACTCCCGGATGTATAGTATACTTCGCCTTGTGGGCCTCATCAAGGACTTGTCGTTTAACCACCTCATTTGAAGGAACGCAAACTCTTCCCGAAATGTAAGAATTCCATCACTGTTCATCGCAAAGTCGGGTGTTTTCCTTCGCCCATCTCACTAATGATCTTAACAATTTCGGGTCGTTAACCCGAGCCTCTTTAATCTGTTGAAACAAAATTGGTGTAGCTCGAATATTCGCAAAGATTACTCCCGTTGTCTCGGAAGGATTCCAATCTCGCAAATCCTCCAACATCTTCCATTCTCGAACCATTAAGCAAGAGACATACGTCTTTCTACTCAATGCATCCGCTACAACATTCGCTTTCCGGGATGATAAAGGATCGTGCAACCATGGTCTTTCAATTTCTCCATCCACCTACGTTGCCTCATGTTCAACTCTTTTTGCGAGAAAAGATATCTCAAACTCTTGTGATCCGTGAAAACCTCAAACTTTGCTCCGTATAGGTAATGTTTCCACTTATGCAACGCAAACATGATCGCGCCAACTCTAAATCATGAGTAGGATAATTGTTCGGAAGTCAATTTCTTCGAAGCATACGCAATAACTTTTCCATTCTCATAAGTACACAACCCAAGCCTTCCTTCGAGGCGTCACTATACACCACGAAGTTGTCGCCTCCACTAGGCAACGTCAAAATGAGACGTCGTCAAGCGTCTTTTCAACTCTTGAAAACTAGCCTCACATTTCTCATTCCACACAAACGGTGCCGTTTTCTTTGTCAAATTCGTCGAGGTGTAGCAATCTTGGAAAATCCTTCAATGAATCTCCGATAGTACCCGCCAAACCCAAGAAACTACGAACCTCGGTAATCGTACTCGGTGTTTTCCACTTTGTCACCGCTCCACTTTGGATGGGTCGACTATCCCATCTTTCGAAACCACATGACCCAAAAATGACACCTTCTCTAACCGAAGGCACACTTGCTAAACTTAGCATACAACTGTTTCTCCCGAAGAACCGATAATACCGTCCTCAAGCCGCTCATGTTCTTCCCGTGACTTAGAGTAAACAAGTATGTCATCAATAAAGACCACCACGAAACAATCCAGATATTGATGAAACACGCGATTCATCAAATCCATAAACACCGCCGGTGCGTTTGTCAACCCAAACGGCATAACCACAAACTCATAATGACCATATCTTGTGCGAAAGGCCGTTTTGGGAATGTCTTCCGCTCGAACCTTCAACCGATGATACCCACTCCTCAAGTCCAACTTGGAATACACAACCGACCCTTGCAATTGGTCGAATAGATCATCGATGTGTGGTAAAGGGTACTTGTTCTTGATTGTCACCCGATTCAACTGTCGTAATCGATGCACAACCTCAAAGTACCATCCTTCTTCCTCACAAACAAAACCGGTGCACCCAAGGTGACACGCTTGGTCTAATGAATTCCTATCAAGAAGTTCCTGAATCGCTCCTTCAATTCTTTCAACTCCGCGGTGCCATTCTATAAGGGGCCTTAGAAATAGGAGTAGTCCGGTAATAGTTCAATACAAAACTCTACTTCCCTATCGGGAGGCATATCATAGTCGGTCGAAAACACATCGGGAATTCACAAACTACCGAACTTCTTCTAACTTTGGTGTGGAAATACTCTTGTCAACCACACACGCCAAATAACCCGCACACCCACGTGACAATAACTTTCTAGCCCTCAAAGCGTAAATAACATGTATACTACTCTTGACAAAGATCACCCACAAATACAAACTCGGGAACACCCTGCATAGCAAAAGTAACTTTCTTACTATGGCAATCTACTAAAGCATGATAATCACACAACCAATCCATGCCAAGTATGACATCAAAATCACGTATGGGCAAGCACAACCAAGTCGGCATGCAAAGTGTGATCACCTATCGATATCACAAGCTCGGTATACTTCCGGCCAACATGTGCTCCCAACGGGTAGACACCTCAAGCACAAAAGGTAATGATTGGGGCAATACACACAAATTTTTCACAAAATGGGATGCAACATATGAATGCGATGAGCCAGGGTCTATAAGAACTCGTGCTCTACTACCAAAAACAGAAAGACTACCTCCTATCACGGATGTAGACTCGGCACTCCTTGTTGGTCGAGCGCAAAGACGACCTTGAACTTTAGGTCTACCATCACTGTCTCTTCGTCCCACTTGTCCGTACACTCGTGCTCCCCGCTTGACCATCCTTCAACTTGGGACAGTTCCTCTTAATGTGCCCCATTTCCTTACGGTTGTAGCATTGCCCGGCTACTTTGTTCCAACATCTATCTTCCGAGTGTCCGGTTTCGAGCATATACTACAAGTTTGTGGAGTACCCGTGGACTCGTACAGATGCGGTGCTATTACTCCTCCCTCCGGATTGTTGCCCTGTTGCCTATCGATTGCCCTCTCCCTGGTTTCCCCGGATTTTGTTTCCCAGTTGTATCGGCTGGAACCTTGCCTCGTCCACGGTTGCGATGCTGTGGAGGGTTGTTCAAGTTTCTTCCCGATGCTCTTCTATGTCATTTTCAATCCCATAAGCCCTATCCAGCACTTCGATAGTCGCTGTAGGGACAACAGCTTCTTCGTATTGTCTTCGGGCCTTTGATGAATTTCGGGCCTTCTTTGCTCGTGGGAACCAAGTGACTACAATACCGAGCCGTTCCGTGAACTTGGCCGAGTATTGTGCCACCGTCATGCTACCCTGCTCCGATCATAAAATTCTCTCTCTCTCTTTCGCGAACCACTTCAGGAATATCGTGCCTTGAATTCCCTCAAGAAGTTCGGCCAACCGTGGGGTTCTCCCGCAAATCCCAACTCCCCGCAACACTTGCCACCGGTGCTCACCGCTCCTCAAGCTTGAATACGGCTAAGTTAACTTTCGTCATCGTTGCAACCCAAGGCCAAATATTTTGATGATATGTTCAATCCACAATTCAGCTTTCGGCATCCGGCTCCCCAGAAAAGTGCGTGGTTTCATCTTCAAGAAACGCTCCAATGTTGTAGCATAATTTCTAGGCCTCACCTCGGGTTGTGGTACCTCAACTTCGGGTTGTGGAGCTTCCACCTCCGGTGTAGGTGGTGCTCTCCCATTCAAGCGTTCCGTCATTTGGTTCATAAGCTCCATCATTCGTCCCATCATAATCGCTATGTTTGCGTTCGGGTTCTCTTGATTCGGCTCGGGGGACGTCGGTGGTCGATTCACGCCATCATCTCTCTCATCATTCTCGCCGGCACTAGTGCCGACCCGGTGCACTCGCTCCGAACCTAGTCCGCACCATGATGACCTACACACATCACTCGACGTTAAAATTCTTAACAACAAACCATACCCACCTAGGCCAAGGAACCTATCCCGACGACAAAACTATTGCTCGATACCAGCGTGACGCCCGACCCGGATCCCAATACGGAATCCCGAGGTCGACGCGCCAAAACAACAAGCAATTAACAATAACAATTAATAAAAGCACGTGGCGCAACAATTCGTACGCACCACAAAACCCGTTTAACAAAGACTTTGATAAAGAAAAATCAATCATCGGCGACGTTGGAACCCAACTAATTAAAGCACAAGCACATTAACCACCTCGGCCACAACTGCCGGAACAACTACGCAAAACCACAAGCCGTAACACGCTTGGGAAAACAACTAAGTTAACATGTAAAAGAGTGTACGAGCTCGACATACACGTGTCGGCCACCAAAAGAATAATAGATACAATTAATACCAACACTACCCAAAGCAAAGTCTACATGACTTTACTTGACCAATCGTCCTCACCAAAAGAGTGTCTACTACTATTAACAAAAGACCTCAAGGCTTAGTAGTACAAAAGTCCACTGCGAGCTAAGCGATAGGATGACCGGCCTCACCGCGAACTTCTGCTGGCTCGGATCTAAGGAAAACAATAAACACATAACGGAGTGAGTCGTAATGACACAGTAAGTTACTAATGCAGCTACATGGCATGGCATGATATTCAAGCAATAACTATAACATGGTATTAACGTTTATATATCACAACCAAACCATTTGTCATCTTACCGATACACAATTTATTCAACTCACATAATACTTGCTTAACTCGTGGATGCTTATAAATGACCATGTTAGAGAAGTGTATCATATCACTTTCTTCAACCTTGTGTCGCTCTGCAATACACAATCAAACAACAGTGCCTCGATACTCGTGTGTGTAGTATCGACGTCCCGACACAATCCCGTCGAGTTCAACATAGCAAGCCAAAGTCATGCGTATTGCTACAACAATGGGGCTACTTCTCAACTGCGGCCAACAGAAGAGGGTGTGTGCAACTCGGTACGGCGACTTATGGCGATCACAAACGTTAATTTGTGAAGACCATAGGTCGTCCTACCTTACTCAACAAACGACGCCAGCTGGACTTACACAATGCACAAATAGATATTCTTATTTATCAATGCAATTAACCATCAAGTTCAAAAGTAGTTAACTTGACAAATGACAAGTAGACTATTCTATTCTACCACCCATCATTATTTAACAATTTGTAAGCATTCGACTCAACACATAGGGCTATTCATAAGTCTCCATTTTAACAAGTATCAAAGGTACGGAGGACTAGAGTCTCGATCAATCGAACTCTATACCTCGTAGTAATCTAACATAATGCTTGGGAGTCATAATCTTCCTTAAAATCGACTTCTCGAAGCCATTACTAAAGTTCACCAAATTAGGGTTCCGATGCTATATGCAAGGGCCACCCATTTTCAAGTCTCAAGTTCTTTATTTATTCAAATCTTAACATTTATATTCTAACCCTTGCTCATTAACATCATTCTACACATACTCATAGCACAAGTGTAATGTACTCATCTCAACCTAGAGATTTATACATAAAAACAACATATAAAGCAAGTTATACAACAATATTGATGATTTAACACACTTTGAAGCTTAAGCATACAAAAGGGGGTTTAGTAACTTACCTTGTGACGAAAATCAACACAACAAAAGTAAGATCGAAGCCACCCAAGTTGTTCCCTATCTCGACCCCAACGCAATGACGGTCTCGGATCGTCGATCGGACGGTTGGATCTCCGGGAACACACTCACACACACTAATCTCACCAAGCTCTCACACACACACTCTATGGAGCTCTAATGGAGGGAAAGAGAGAGATATGTGGAGAGAAATGAGGTCTCCCTCTCTATATTTAAGTTCTAAAATCAGACCAAGGAGGTAGGGATGTGGCTCAGGAGAGCCACACAAGTGGTATAGTTTAGGGGTAAGAATGGAACTTCCCAAAAATCTGAATTTTAGAGTGCCGACACGCACGGCCGTGTCAAGGGACTCGCACGGCCGTGCAACTCTCGCACGGTCGTGCCAAAGAGTGCTGCACGGTCGTGCCAAACATTCTGGAGCAATTTACCCTCTTGCGGCGGCCGTGCCAAAGAAAGCGCACGGCCGTGTCAAACAATCTGTCAACCCACCTCTATTTTCTATCTCCTCGGTTTGGACACTTGGGTACACCAGGAGTGATCATACAACATTTTTAACACCTCAAATCGATGTCAAGAGCCATAACGATCAATTTATCAATGTCTAACGAATATAACAATTCCCATAAATATGAAATTAACATATCAAGCAAAGCATAATTCAATTAGCATGTTAATGAAGCAAGTTTAACACATAATCCAAGTAAATCATGCATAAGAGGATTCGGGTATTACATCCTCTCCTCCTTAAAAGAATTTAGTCCCTAAATTCCTTACCAAGTTCAAAAAAGATGAGGGTATTTCTCACGCATATCGGCCTCGGTTCCCAGTAGCTTCTTCAATGTCGTGATTCCTCCAAAGTACTTTAACTAGTGGGATCCGTTTTGTTCGCAAGGTTTGTTCCTTGGTGTCAAGAATCTTTACCGGTTGCTCGACATATGATAGATCGGGCTCGAAGGTAATCTCCTCATACTCTAACACATGCGAGTCGTCCTTCATGTACTTCCGAAGCATAGACACGTGGAACACGTTATGAATTTCCGATAACGAGGCGGTAACGCAATCCTATATGCTAAAGTCCCCACTTTCTCAAGATCTCAAACGGACCAATGTATCTCGGTGATAACTTCCCTTTCTTGCCGAACCTCTTAGTACCCCTACGTGGCGATACCTTGAGGAACACATAGTCTCCCACTTGAAACTCGAGATCTCGTCTCCGGTTATCGGTATAGCTTTTCTGTCGACTCTGTGCAGTGAGTAGTCTATCCCGAATAACCTTCACACTCTCAACCGACTGTTGCACTAACTCCGACCCCCAAATTTTTGCTTCGCCGACTTCATCCCAACAAATCGGCGACCTACACTTCCGACCGTACAAAGCCTCGTACGGTGCCATCCCGATACTCGCTTGAAAGCTATTGTTATAGGCGAACTCCGCTAAGGGCAAATGAGTATCCCAACTCCCTTTAAAGTCTACCGTGCACGCACGCAACATATCCTCAAGTACTTGAATTAACCTCTCCGATTGTCCATCCGATTGAGGGTGAAAGGCCGTACTAAAGTTCAATTTCGTCCCCATAGCCTCCTGTAATGCCTGCCAAAACCTCGATGTAAACCTCGGATCTCGGTCCGACACAATACTCACTGGAACCCCATGCAACCTCACTATCTCTTGAATATACAACGCCGCCAACTGACTCAAAGAATATGTTATCGCAATAGGAATAAAGTGCGCCGATTTGGTCAACCTATCCACGATAACCCAGACGGCATCAAATCCTCGACGAGTACGGGGTAACCCTGTTACAAAATCCATCGTGATATGCTCCCATTTCCACTCGGGGATCTCAAGTGGTTGCAACAAACCCGCTGGCCTCTGATGCTCGGCCTTCACTTGTTGACAAGTCAAACACCTCGAAACATACTCCGCAATCTCTCGTTTCATCCCACTCCACCAAAACTGTTTCTTCAAATCCCTATACATTTTGGTACTCCCCGGATGTATAGTATACTTCGCCTTGTGGGCCTCATCAAGGACTTGTCGTCTAACCACCTCATTTGAAGGAACGCAAACTCTTCCCCGAAATGTAAGAATTCCATCACTGTTCATCGCAAAGTCGGGTGTTTTCCCTTCACCCATCTCACTAATGATCTTAACAATTTCTGGGTCGTTAACCTGAGCCTCTTTAATCTGTTGAAACAAAATTGGTGTAGCTCGAATATTCGCAAAGATTACTCCCCGTTCTGTCTCGGAAGGATTCCAATCTCGCAAATCCTCCAACATCTTCCATTCTCGAACCATTAAGCAAGAGACATACGTCTTTCTACTCAATGCATCCGCTACAACATTCGCTTTCCCGGGATGATAAAGGATCGTACAGTCATGGTCTTTCAATTTCTCTATCCACCTACGTTGCCTCATGTTCAACTCTTTTTGCGAGAAAAGATATCTCAAACTCTTGTGATCCGTGAAAACCTCAAACTTTGCTCCGTATAGGTAATGTTTCCACTTATGCAACGCAAACATGATCGCGGCCAACTCTAAATCATGAGTAGGATAATTCGTTCGGAAGTCGTCAATTTCTTCGAAGCATACGCAATAACTTTTCCATTCTGCATAAGTACACAACCCAAGCCTTCCTTCGAGGCGTCACTATACACCACGAAGTTGTCGCCTCCACTAGGCAACGTCAAAACAGGAGACGTCGTCAAGCGTCTTTTCAACTCTTGAAAACTAGCCTCACATTTCTCATTCCACACAAACGGTGCCGTTTTCTTTGTCAAATTCGTCAGAGGTGTAGCAATCTTGGAAAATCCTTCAATGAATCTCCGATAGTACCCCGCCAAACCCAAGAAACTACGAACCTCGGTAACTGTACTCGGTGTTTTCCACTTTGTCACTGCCTCCACTTTGGATGGGTCGACCGCTATCCCATCTTTCGAAACTACATGACCCAAAAATGACACCTTCTCTAACCAGAAGGCACACTTGCTAAACTTAGCATACAACTGTTTCTCCCGAAGAACCGATAATACCGTCCTCAGGTGCTGCTCATGTTCTTCCCGTGACTTAGAGTAAACAAGTATGTCATCAATAAAGACCACCACGAAACAATCCAGATATTGATGAAACACGCGATTCATCAAATCCATAAACACCGCCGGTGCGTTTGTCAACCCAAACGGCATAACCACAAACTCATAATGACCATATCTTGTGCGAAAGGCCGTTTTGGGAATGTCTTCCGCTCGAACCTTCAACTGATGATACCCACTCCTCAAGTCCAACTTGGAATACACAACCGACCCTTGCAATTGGTCGAATAGATCATCGATGTGTGGTAAAGGGTACTTGTTCTTGATTGTCACCTGATTCAACTGTCGGTAATCGATGCACAACCTCAAAGTACCATCCTTCTTCCTCACAAACAAAACTGGTGCACCCCAAGGTGACACGCTTGGTCTAATGAATTCCCTATCAAGAAGTTCCTGCAACTGCTCCTTCAATTCTTTCAACTCCGCGGGTGCCATTCTATAAGGGGCCTTAGAAATAGGAGTAGTCCCTGGTAATAGTTCAATACAAAACTCTACTTCCCTATCGGGAGGCATATCATAGTCGGTCGAAAACACATCGGGGAATTCACAAACTACCGGAACTTCTTCTAACTTTGGCGTGGAAATGCTCTTGTCAACTACACACGCCAAATAACCCGCACACCCACGTGACAATAACTTTCTAGCCCTCAAAGCAGAAATAACATGTATACTACTCTTGACAGCATCACCCACAAATACAAACTCGGGAACACCCGGCATAGCAAAAGTAACTTTCTTACTATGGCAATCTACTAAAGCATGATAATCACACAACCAATCCATGCCAAGTATGACATCAAAATCACGTATGGGCAGACAACCAAGTCGGCATGCAAAGTGTGATCACCTATCAGTATATCACAAGCTCGGTATACTTCCGAAGCCAACATGTGCTCCCCCAACGGGGTAGACACCTCAAGCACAAAAGGTAATGATTGGGGCAATACACACAAATTTTTCACAAAATGGGATGCAACATATGAATGCGATGAGCCAGGGTCTATAAGAACTCGTGCTCTACTACCAAAAACAGAAAGACTACCTCCTATCACGGATGTAGACTCAGGCACTCCTTGTTGGTCGAGCGCAAAGACGCGACCTTGAACTTTAGGTCTACCATCACTGTCTCTCTTCGTCCCACTTGTCTGTACACTCGTGCTCCCGCTTGACCATCCTTCAACTTGGGACAGTTCCTCTTAATGTGCCCCATTTCCTTACGGTTGTAGCATTGCCCGGCTACTTTGTTCCAACATCTATCTTCCGAGTGTCCGGTTTCGAGCATATACTACAAGTTTGTGGAGTACCCCGTGGACTCGTACGATGCGGTGCTATTACTCCTCCTCGGATTGTTGCCCTGTTGCCTATCGATTGCCCTCTCCCCGGTTTCCCGGTTATTGTTTCCCAGTTGTATCGGCCGGAACCTTGCCTCGTCCCCGGTTGCGATGCCTGTGGAGGGTTGTTCAAGTTTCTTCCCGATGCTCTTCTATGTCATTTTCAATCCCATAAGCCCTATCCATCGCACTTCGATAGTCGCAAGTAGGGACAACAGCTTGCTTCTGTATTCGTCTTCGTGCCTTTGATGAATTTCGGGCCTTCTTTGCTTCCGTGGGAACCAAGTGACTACAATACCGAGCCGATTCGTGAACTTGGCCGAGTATTGTGCCACCGTCATGCTACCTGCTCCAGATCATAAAATTCTCTCTCTCTCCTTCGCGAACCACTTCAGAATATCGTGCCTTGAATTCCCTCAAAAGTTCGGCCAACTGGGGTTCTCCCCGCAAATCCCAACTCCCCGCAACACTTGCCACCGTGCTCGCCGCTCCTCAAGCTTGAATACGGCTAAGTTAACTTTTCGTCATCGTTGCAACCCAAGGCCGCAAATATTTTGATGATATGTTCAATCCACAATTCAGCTTTCGCGGCATCCGGCTCCCAAGGAAAGTGCGTGGTTTCATCTTCAAGAAACGCTCCAATGTTGTAGCATAATTTCTAGGCCTCACCTCGGGTTGTGGTACCTCAACTTCGGGTTGTGGAGCTTCCACCTCCGGTGTAGGTGGTGCTCTCCCATTCAAGCGTTCCGTCATTTGGTTCATAAGCTCCATCATTCGTCCCATCATAATCTGCTATGTTTGCGTTCGGGTTCTCTTGATTCGGCTCGGGGACGTCGGTGGTCGATTCACGCCATCATCTCTCTCATCATTCTCGCCGCACTAGTGCCGACCCGACCGGCACTCGCTCCGAACCTAGTCCGCACCATGATGACCTACACACATCACTCGACGTTAAAATTCTTAACAACAAACCATACCCACCTAGGCCAAGGAACCTATCTGGCGACAAGAAAACTATTGCTCGATACAATGTGACGCCCGGCCCGGATCCCAATACGGAATCCCGAGGTCGACGCGCCAAAACAACAAGCAATTAACAATAACAATTAATAAAAGCACGTGGCGCAACAATTCGTACGCGCCACAAAACCCGTTTAACAAAGACTTTGATAAAGAAAAATCAATCATCGGCGACGTACGCCGGAACCCAACTAATTAAAGCACAAGCACATTAACCACCTCGGCCACAACCTGCAGGGAACAACTACGCAAAACCACAAGCCGTAACACGCTTGGGAAAACAACTAAGTTAACATGTAAAGAGTGTACGAGCTCGACATACACGTGTCGGCCACCAAAAGAATAATAGATACAATTAATACCAACACTACCCAAAGCAAAGTCTACATGACTTTACTTGACCAATCGTCCTCACCAAAAGAGTGTCTACTACTATTAACAAAAGACCTCAAGGCTTAGTAGTACAAAAGTCCACTGCGAGCTAAGCGATAGGATGACGGCCTCACCGCGAACTTCTGCTGGCTCGGATCTAAGGAAAACAATAAACACATAACGGAGTGAGTCGTAATGACACGATAAGTTACTAATGCAACTACATGGCATGGCATGATATTCAAGCAATAACTATAACATGGTATTAACGTTTATATATCACAACCAAACCATTTGTCATCTTACCGATACACAATTTATTCAACTCACATAATACTTGCTTAACTCGTGGATGCTTATAAATGACCATGTTAGAGAAGTGTATCATATCACTTTCTTCAACCTTGTGTCGCTCCCGCAATACACAATCAAACAACGGTGCCTCGATACTCGTGTGTGTAGTATCGACGTCCCGACACAATCCGTCGAGTTCAACATAGCAAGCCAAAGTCATGCGTATTGCTACAACAATGGGGCTACTTCTCAACTGTGGCCAACAGAAGAGGGGTGTGTGCAACTCCGGTACGGCGACTTATGGCGATCACAAACGTTAATTTGTGAAGACCATAGGTCGTCCTACCTTACTCAACAAACGACGCCAGCTGGACTTACACAATGCACAAATAGATATTCTTATTTATCAATGCAATTAACCATCAAGTTCAAAAGTAGTGAACTTGACAAATGACAAGTAGATTATTCTATTCTACCACCCATCATTATTTAACAATTTGTAAGCATTCGACTCAACACATTAGGGCTATTCATAAGTCTCCATTTTAACAGTGTCAAAGGTACGGAGGACTAGAGTCTCGATCAATCGAACTCTATACCTCGTAGTAATCTAACATAATGCTCGGGGAGTCATAATCTTCCTTAAAATCGACTTCTCGAAGTCATTACTAAAGTTCACCAAATTAAGGTTCCGATGCTATATGCAAGGGCCACCCATTTTCAAGTCTCAAGTTATTTGTTTATTCAAATCCTAACATTTATATTCTAACCCTTGCTCATTAACATCATTCTACACATACTCATAGCACAAGTGTAATGTACTCATCTCAACCTAGGGGTTTATACATAAAAACAACATATAAAGCAAGTTATACAACAATATTGATGATTTAACACACTTTGAAGCTTAAGCATACAAAGGGGGTTTAGTAACTTACTTTGTGACGAAAATCAACACAACAAAAGTAAGATCGAAGCCACCCAAGTTGTTCCCTATCTCGACCCCAACACAATGACGGTCTCGGATCGTCGATCGGACGGTTGGATCTCCGGGAACACACTCACACACTAATCTCACCAAGCTCTCACACACACTCTATGGAGCTCTAATGGAGGGAAGAGATATGTGGAGAGAAATGAAGTCTCCCTCTCTATATTTAAGTTCTAAAATCAGACCAAGGAGGGGTAGGGATGTGGCTCATGGAGAGCCACACAAGTGGTATAGTTTAGGGGTAAGAATGGAACTTCCCAAAATCTGAATTTTAGAGCGCCGACACGCACGGCCGTGTCAAGGGACTCGCACGGCCGTGCAACTCTCGCACGGTCGTGCCAAAGTGCCGCACGGTCGTGCCAAACATTCTGGAGCAATTTACCCTCTTGCAGGCCGTGCCAAAGAAAGGCGCACGGCCGTGTCAAACAATCTGTCCAACCCACCTCTATTTTTACTCTATCTCCTTGGTTTGGACACTTGGGTACACCCAGAGTGATCATACAACATTTTTAACACCTCAAATCGATGTCAAGAGCCATAACGATCAATTTATCAATGTCTAACGAATATAACAATTCCCATAAATATGAAATTAACATATCAAGCAAAGCATAATTCAATTAGCATGTTAATGAAGCAAGTTTAACACATAATCCAAGTAAATCATGCATAAGAGGATTCGGGGTATTACATCCTCTCCTCCTTAAAGAATTTAGTCCCTAAATTCCTTACCAATTCAAAAAAGATGAGGGTATTTCTCAGCATATCGGCCTCGGTTTCCCAAGTAGCTTCTTCAATGTCGTGATTCCTCCAAAGTACTTTAACTAGTGGGATCCGTTTTGTTCGCAAGGTTTGTTCCTTGGTGTCAAGAATCTTTACCGGTTGCTCGACATATGATAGATCAGGCTCGAAGGTAATCTCCTCATACTCTAACACATGCGAGTCGTCATTCATGTACTTCCGAAGCATAGACACGTGGAACACGTTATGAATTTCCGATAACGAGGGCGGTAACGCAATCCTATATGCTAAAGTCCCCACTTTCTCAAGGATCTCAAACGGACCAATGTATCTCGGTGATAACTTCCCTTTCTTGCCGAACCTCTTAGTACCCCTACGTGGCGATACCTTGAGGAACACATAGTCTCCACTTGAAACTCGAGATCTCGTCTCCGGTTATCGGCATAGCTTTTCGTCGACTCGTGCGGTGAGTAGTCTATCCCGAATAACCTTCACACTCTCAACCGACTGTTGCACTAACTCCGACCCCCAAATTTTTGCTTCGCCGACTTCATCCCAACAAATCGGCGACCTACACTTCCGACCGTACAAAGCCTCGTACGGTGCCATCCCGATACTCGCTTGAAACTATTGTTATAGGTGAACTCCGCTAAGGGCAAATGAGTATCCCAACTCCCTTTAAAGTCTACCGTGCACGCACGCAACATATCCTCAAGTACTTGAATTAACCTCTCCGATTGTCCATCCGATTGAGGGTGAAAGGCCGTACTAAAGTTCAATTTCGTCCCCATAGCCTCCTGTAATGCCTGCCAAAACCTCGATGTAAACCTCGGATCTCGGTCCGACACAATACTCACTGGAACCCCATGCAACCTCACTATCTCTTGAATATACAACGCCGCCAACTGACTCAAAGAATATGTTATCGCAATAGGAATAAAGTGCGCCGATTTGGTCAACCTATCCACGATAACCCAACGGCATCAAATCCTCGACGAGTACGGGGTAACCTGTTACAAAATCCATCGTGATATGCTCCCATTTCCACTCGGGGATCTCAAGTGGTTGCAACAAACCCGCGGCCTCGATGCTCGGCCTTCACTTGTTGACAAGTCAAACATCTCGAAACATACTCCGCAATCTCTCGTTTCATCCCACTCCACCAAATGTTTCTTCAAATCCCTATACATTTTGGTACTCCCGGATGTATAGTATACTTCGCCTTGTGGGCCTCATCAAGGACTTGTCGTCTAACCACCTCATTTGAAGGAACGCAAACTCTTCCCGAAATGTAAGAATTCCATCACTGTTCATCGCAAAGTCGGGTGTTTTCCTTCACCCATCTCACTAATGATCTTAACAATTTACGGGTCGTTAACTTGAGCCTCTTTAATCTGTTGAAACAAAATTGGTGTAGCTCGAATATTCGCAAAGATTACTCCCGTTCTGTCTCGGAAGGATTCCAATCTCGCAAATCCTCCAACATCTTCCATTCTCGAACCATTAAGCAAGAGACATACGTCTTTCTACTCAATGCATCCGCTACAACATTCGCTTTCCGGGATGATAAAGGATCGTACAGTCATGGTCTTTCAATTTCTCCATCCACCTACGTTGCCTCATGTTCAACTCTTTTGCGAGAAAAGATATCTCAAACTCTTGTGATCCGTGAAAACCTCAAACTTTGCTCCGTATAGGTAATGTTTCCACTTATGCAACGCAAACATGATCGCGGCCAACTCTAAATCATGAGTAGGATAATTCTTCGGAGTCGTCAATTTCTTGAAGCATACGCAATAACTTTTCCATTCTCGCATAAGTACACAACCCAAGCCTTCCTTCGGCGTCACTATACACCACGTTGTCGCCTCCACTAGGCAACGTCAAAAGGAGACGTCGTCAAGCGTCTTTCAACTCTTGAAAACTAGCCTCACATTTCTCATTCCACACAAACGGTGTCGTTTTCTTTGTCAAATTCGTCGAGGTGTAGCAATCTTGGAAAATCCTTCAATGAATCTCCGATAGTACCCCGCCAAACCCAAGAAACTACGAACCTCGGTAGCTCGGTGTTTTCCACTTTGTCACTGCCTCCACTTTGGATGGGTCGACCGCTATCCCATCTTTCGAAACTACATGACCCAAAAATGACACCTTCTCTAACCAGAAGGCACACTTGCTAAACTTAGCATACAACTGTTTCTCCCGAAGAACCGATAATACCGTCCTCGAGTCTTGCTCATGTTCTTCCGTGACTTAGAGTAAACAAGTATGTCATCAATAAAGACCACCACGAAACAATCCAGATATTGATGAAACACGCGATTCATCAAATCCATAAACACCGCCGGTGCGTTTGTCAACCCAAACGGCATAACCACAAACTCATAATGACCATATCTTGTGCGAAAGGCCGTTTTGGGAATGTCTTCCGCTCGAACCTTCAACTGATGATACCCACTCCTCAAGTCCAACTTGGAATACACAACCGACCCTTGCAATTGGTCGAATAGATCATCGATGTGTGGTAAAGGGTACTTGTTCTTGATTGTCACTGATTCAACCGTCGTAATCGATGCACAACCTCAAAGTACCATCCTTCTTCCTCACAAACAAAGCCGGTGCACCCCAGGTGACACGCTTGGTCTAATGAATTCCTATCAAGAAGTTCTCAGAATGCTCCTTCAATTCTTTCAACTCCGCGGGTGCCATTCTATAAGGGGCCTTAGAAATAGGAGTAGTCCCCGTAATAGTTCAATACAAAACTCTACTTCCCTATCGGGAGGCATATCATAGTCGGTCGAAAACACATCGGGAATTCACAAACTACGGAACTTCTTCTAACTTTGGCGTGGAAATGCTCTTGTCAACTACACACGCCAAATAACCCGCACACCCACGTGACAATAACTTTCTAGCCCTCAAAGCGAAATAACATGTATACTACTCTTGACAAAGATCACCCACAAATACAAACTCGGGAACACCCGGCATAGCAAAAGTAACTTTCTTACTATGGCAATCTACTAAAGCATGATAATCACACAACCAATCCATGCCAAGTATGACATCAAAATCACGTATGGGCAGCACAACCAAGTCAGCATGCAAAGTGTGATCACCTATCGTATATCACAAGCTCGGTATACTTCGAAGCCAACATGTGCTCCCAACGGGTAGACACCTCAAGCACAAAAGGTAATGATTGGGGCAATACACACAAATTTTTCACAAAATGGGATGCAACATATGAATGCGATGAGCCAGGGTCTATAAGAACTCGTGCTCTACTACCAAAAGAAAGACTACCTCCTATCACGGATGTAGACTCGGGTACTCCTTGTTGGTCGGCGCAAAGACGACCTTGAACTTTAGGTCTACCATCACTTGTCTCTCTTCGTCCACTTGCGTACACTCATGCTCCCGCTTGACCATCCTTCAACTTGGGACAGTTCCTCTTAATGTGCCCCATTTCCTTACGGTTGTAGCATTGCCGGCTACTTTGTTCCAACATCTATCTTCCGAGTGTCCGGTTTCGAGCATATACTACAAGTTTGTGGAGTACCCGTGGACTCTGCAGATGCGGTGCTATTACTCCTTCCTCCGGATTGTTGCCCTGTTGCCTATCAGTTGCCCTCTCCCTGGTTTCCCCGTGGTTCTTGTTTCCCAGTTGTATCGGGGAACCTTGCCCTCGTCCACGGTTGCGATGCTGTGGAGGGTTGTTCAAGTTTCTTCCCGATGCTCTTCTATGTCATTTTCAATCCCATAAGCCCTATCCTGCACTTCGATAGTCGCAAGTAGGGACAACATTGCTTCTGTATTCGTCTTCGGCCTTTGATGAATTTCGGGCCTTCTTTGCTTCCGTGGGAACCAAGTGACTACAATACCGAGCCGTTCGTGAACTTGGCCGAGTATTGTGCCACCGTCATGCTACCCTGCTCCGATCATAAAATTCTCTCTCTCTCTTTCGCGAACCACCAGGAATATCGTGCCTTGAATTCCCTCAAGAAGTTCGGCCAATGTGGTTCTCCCCGCAAATCCCAACTCCCCGCAACACTTGCCACCGGTGCTCGGTAGCTCCTCAAGCTTGAATACGGCTAAGTTAACTTTCTCGTCATCGTTGCAACCCAAGGCCGCAAATATTTTGATGATATGTTCAATCCACAATTCAGCTTTCGCGGCATCCGGCTCCCCGATGAAAGTGCGTGGTTTCATCTTCAAGAAACGCTCCAATGTTGTAGCATAATTTCTAGGCCTCACCTCAGGTTGTGGTACCTCAACTTCGGGTTGTGGAGCTTCCACCTCCGGTGTAGGTGGTGCTCTCCCATTCAAGCGTTCCGTCATTTGGTTCATAAGCTCCATCATTCGTCCCATCATAAGCTGCTATGTTTGCGTTCGGGTTCTCTTGATTCGGCTCGGGGACGTCGGGTGGTCGATTCACGCCATCATCTCTCTCATCATTCTCGCGGCACTAGTGCCGACCAGTACTCGCTCCGAACCTAGTCCGCACCATGATGACCTACACACATCACTCGACGTTAAAATTCTTAACAACAAACCATACCCACCTAGGCCAAGGAACCTATCCTGGCGACAGCAAAACTATTGCTCTGATACCAACTGTGACGCCCCGACCCGGATCCCAATACGGAATCCCGAGGTCGACGCGCCAAAACAACAAGCAATTAACAATAACAATTAATAAAAGCACGTGGCGCAACAATTCGTGCGCCACAAAACCCGTTTAACAAAGACTTTGATAAAGAAAAATCAATCATCGGCGACTTTGGAACCCAACTAATTAAAGCACAAGCACATTAACCACCTCGGCCACAACTGCCGGGAACAACTACGCAAAACCACAAGCCGTAACACGCTTGGGAAAACAACTAAGTTAACATGTAAAAGAGTGTACGAGCTCGACATACACGTGTCGGCCACCAAAAGAATAATAGATACAATTAATACCAACACTACCCAAAGCAAAGTCTACATGACTTTACTTGACCAATCGTCCTCACCAAAAGAGTGTCTACTACTATTAACAAAAGACCTCAAGGCTTAGTAGTACAAAAGTCCACCTGCGAGCTAAGCGATAGGGTGGCCGGCCTCACCGCGAACTTCTGCTGGCTCGGATCTAAGGAAAACAATAAACACATAACGGAGTGAGTCGTAATGACACGTAAGTTACTAATGCAGCTACATGGCATGGCATGATATTCAAGCAATAACTATAACATGGTATTAACGTTTATATATCACAACCAAACCATTTGTCATCTTACCGATACACAATTTATTCAACTCACATAATACTTGCTTAACTCGTGGATGCTTATAAATGACCATGTTAGAGAAGTGTATCATATCACTTTCTTCAACCTTGTGTCGCTCCTGCAATACACAATCAAACAACAGTGCCTCGATACTCGTGTGTGTAGTATCGACGTCCCCGACACAATCCCGTCGAGTTCAACATAGCAAGCCAAAGTCATGCGTATTGCTACAACAATGGGGCTACTTCTCAACTGCGGCCAACAGAAGAGGGGTGTGTGCAACTCCGGTACGGCGACTTATGGCGATCACAAACGTTAATTTGTGAAGACCATAGGTCGTCCTACCTTACTCAACAAACGACGCCAGCTGGACTTACACAATGCACAAATAGATATTCTTATTTATCAATGCAATTAACCATCAAGTTCAAAAGTAGTTAACTTGACAAATGACAAGTAAACTATTCTATTCTACCACCCATCATTATTTAACAATTTGTAAGCATTCGACTCAACACAGGGGCTATTCATAAGTCTCCATTTTAACAAGATCAAAGGTACGGAGGACTAGAGTCTCGATCAATCGAACTCTATACCTCGTAGTAATCTAACATAATGCTCGGGAGTCATAATCTTCCTTAAAATCGACTTCTCGAAGCCATTACTAAAGTTCACCAAATTAGGGTTCCGATGCTATATGCAAGGGCCACCCATTTTCAAGTCTCAAGTTCTTTATTTATTCAAAACTTAACATTTATATTCTAACCCTTGCTCATTAACATCATTCTACACATACTCATAGCACAAGTGTAATGTACTCATCTCAACCTAGGGGTTTATACATAAAAACAACATATAAAGCAAGTTATACAACAATATTGATGATTTAACACACTTTGAAGCTTAAGCATACAAAGGGGTTTAGTAACTTACTTTGCGACGAAAATCAACACAACAAAAGTAAGATCGAAGCCACCCAAGTTGTTCCCTATCTCGACCCCAACGCAATGACGGTCTCGGATCGTCGATCGGACGGTTGGATCTCCGGAACACACTCACACACACTAATCTCACCAAGCTCTCACACACACACTCTATGGAGCTCTAATGGAGGGAAAGAGAGATATGTGGAGAGAAATGAAGTCTCCTCTCTATATTTAAGTTCTAAAATCAGACCAAGGAGGTAGGGATGTGGCTCATGGAGAGCCACACAAGTGGTATAGTTTAGGGGTAAGAATGGAACTTCCCAAAATCTGAATTTTAGAGCTGCTCGACACGCACGGCCGTGTCAAGGACTCACTGCGGCCGTGCAACTCTCGCACGGTCGTGCCAAAGAGTGCACGGTCGTGCCAAACATTCTGGAGCAATTTACCCTCTTGCACGGCCGTGCCAAAGAAAGGCGCACGGCCGTGTCAAACAATCTGTCCAACCCACCTCTATTTTTACTCTATCTCCTCGGTTTGGACACTTGGGTACACCCAGGAGTGATCATACAACATTTTTAACACCTCAAATTGATGTCAAGAGCCATAACGATCAATTTATCAATGTCTAACGAATATAACAATTCCCATAAATATGAACTTAACATATCAAGCAAAGCATAATTCAATTAGCATGTTAATGAAGCAAGTTTAACACATAATCCAAGTAAATCATGCATAAGAGGATTCGGGTATTACAAAAGAGATGTGGGATGATTTCCAAACAAGATTCACACAGGAAATGCACCTCAAATTAATTTATCAAATTAGAAAATAAATCACTTCATTCACCCTAGGATCACTTACTGCTTTTTAGTATTCACGAAATTTAAGTCACTTTGGGATGAATTGACAAATATTAGTAATATTCCCAAAATGTGTTTGTTATTGTTCTTAAGGAGCTACTAAATCTCTGGAAACATCTAACACAATTTCTCATGGGACTAAATGATAACTTATCTAATTTTTTTATCCATTATTTTTTAAATAAATTCCTACTAAGTTGATTTTTTTATTCAAAAGGGCTATGAAAAATAGTTTTTGTTTTTACTAAAAAGTATTACATTTCAAAAAGTCCAAAATTAAAGATCAAACATATGTGCCTTTGAATTGACTCACTTTTCCATTATTATTCATCAATATTTCGAGTCTAATGAATGATTTTCTCAATCTAATTTTGAGTCTAAACTCTCTAAACTATCGATGCTACTTATTTAAGGAACTAAGCCTCAGATACATTGAAAAGAGGATATCAAGATGTGTAGAATGTCGAGTTCTCGATAAATGCGCTACAAGGATGCACTATGGCAATTCGATACCGTATCACACCGTATTGATTGTAGTCATTGAGACTGACCTTGAGATTTGATGACTCTGTTTAGCTTGACAAGAGGTCATGTAACTTGTATGAAACAGTGGTATGGTTGACTAGTTTCTTAGTTGCATAGTTTTAGGGGAGAAATTCGGGCCGGTACCTTTTAGTGAATTTTCAACCACTTTAGTCCCCTATAACTGTTTCAAACCGAAAAGAACACTTTTGTTGCGAAATATCGTCTATGCCCTTAAAAACCATGGAACAGCACGTTGTGCATCGCGATGCACAAATTGATGCATTGCGATGCACAAATCGATGCATCGCGATACACAAATTGATGTATTGCGATGCACAAAATTGTTGAATCGCGATGCACAAACACACAAAGGCCATTACGAACACCTACCACACAATTCATCGCAAAAGATCAATCAAAAAATGCTTGCCAAAGCGGATAGATGCGCGGTGAATCTTCCATCTTTAGTTGTCCTGCTTAGTAGCCATTTTTTCACTCACTGAACTCTTTTAACTCCCATCAGTTATGAAGAAAAGCCCTTTACCTTGCAACTGAAAAAGAAAAAGAAAATAGGGGAATGGGACTTGGCTATACGACTAGTTGATTCTCATGTTTGCTTCGAAGGATTGAATCAGTCTTTCAATCAATTGAAAGCTTCTATCAGATCCTATGAAAAAACAAGTTTCTTTCTTTATTATCCATCCAGTGGAGTTCCTTTAAGTGGTCCTGCATCGATCTTTGCTGGCGAAGAAAACAATCTCAATTTCTTTGGAGTTGTTGTTGCCCTAGCTTTGGCGAGGAGGAACCGTCTTTAGGTTATTGGGGGGCATTTTAGAAATAATTTATTCATTTATCCACCAGTGGACTTTAGCAATTTGAAACAAATATAGTGGACTTTAGCGTTGAATATCCAAGAAAATGTACCGGGCCGCAATTTATTCTAGTTTTAGAGGCTTCATAAAACCCAAAGTGATTATTATTGGCTTGCGACAGGTCACACTTGGACCTATGGCACAACCTTGGGTTTGGATCACAACAAAATAATATTTTGGGTGAATTACAGGCTGATCCCTTTTTCAACATTTGTAATCGCTCCAGTCCACTCAATTTTTTTTAAAACCGGAAAAAGACACTTTTGGGGCGAAAAGACTACGATACTCTTAATAAAACCAAAACATGCGTGTATCAGGCATCAGGCATCGAGATGAAACAATTGGGCATCGGGATGCAAGAATTGGGCATCGAGATTTAATTTGAGATGTAAACAATTGAGCATCGGGATGCAATAATTGGGCATCGGGATGCAAGAATTAGGCATTGGGATTCAATTTGAGATGCAAACAATTGGGCATCGGGATGCAACAAATGGGCATTGGGATGCATTGTCACTTTCTCAGATTAATTTGGGTATCGGGATGTAAGAATTAGCTATTGGGATACAAAAATTTGGCATCGGGATCTAATTTGAGATACAACAACTGGGCATCGCGATGCAGTGTCATGCGGACAACCAAGCTTTGGAATTCTTGAAACGTTTAGATCACGTGTGCGGCAAAGGGCATAACTTTTGACTCCGGATGAACCACGGGGCCCATAATATATCAAATCGAAGCTCTTTTCGAGAACTACAAAAGTCACAGGGCTTACCCCGTGATGCGTTCATTTTAAGGGGATCGGAAGTTTTCGAGTCTCATTTTGGTTTTTGTCCTTTTGTTTACTTGAACATTTTATAATCTTCAACACCATGGAATGATAAATTTTGTGTGCTCTGCTCCTGTGTTTATAAATATGCATTTCAAGCAATCAGGTTTAGCGTTGGTAAGACTAAAGAAGAAGACAAAACAGTTATAGAAGAAACGGGGATTTTAGGAACAATTTTATGAAAGTGCCTTTTAGCGGTTAAGAAAAAAAAGGGTGGACTGGAGAGAAAAAAATATTATGAAAGTGAACCGGTAAGCAATTTCCCGTAATATTTTAGGGAAAAATTTGGGCCGATCCCTTTTTGCGAATTTTGAACCGCTTTAGTATTTTATATTTTTTTCAAATTGGAAAAACTCACTTTTGTGCATCGTGATGCAATCAACGATTTCAAATTGATGCATCGCGACGTACAAACATGTCTTTTCTGGTTTGAAAAAATATAGGGTTACTAAAGTGTACCGAACTGCAATTTTCTCTAACATTTTAATTATAAACCATTACTAAGAGCATTGATTACAAAGTCAAAAAAATCATCCAAACAAGAGTAATGCTATGGGTACCTAAAGAGTACCAAATTTTTTGCACCAAATAATGTGTCAGCTGATGTAGTACAAAAATAAAATTAAAAATCATAATTAATGCATCACATCAGTTGATACATCATTTGGTGCAAAAAATTTGATACTCTTTAGGTATCTATAGCATTACTCTACAAACAAAATCCCAAATTGATAAGAGTATCTAGACCATTGTTGTACCTCATCCGTCTCTATTTAATATTTTAAATTTCTTTTCAAAAGAAAGAAATATAATTATAATATATATATATATATATAAACTGTATTTGTATTATAAAAAGAAATAAAAAGCTTACAAGAGCTACATATTATTGTGGAATTTTTCAACTATAATATTCTTTGAATCTAGTCTGAATTTTTATTTATTAGCAATAAATGCCACAATCGTAATATATTTTTGGGTTAATGACACCACTAGTCCCTCGATTATGGCCGATTTTACCAGTAGTTCCTTAATAATTTTTTTTTCAAATTTTAGTCCCTTGACTATGAAAATTAGACACGGTTGGTCCTTTTGTTGGATGCCGTTAGTATTTTTCCGTTAAGTCCGTCATGTGCCCTCATGTGCCTTTGGTTAAGGGTATTTATATAATTTCAATGCCCACATTTGCCCCCACTAACTCCCTTCTTCCCCACGTTCTCCCTTCCTCCCTCTATCTCTCTCTCTCTCCTCAACCTTTAAAACCACTCCCTACATTTGCAAACCAAATTGATCGGACATACTCACTTATATCCCCAATTATGCCACTGCCCCAACCAATTGTTCCACCCTCCTCCGCTGAGACCGCCACTTCGTTAACTCCACCTCCTCAACCCGATCTCAATCACCAAGTGATCACGTGCCTCAACAAACTTTTCGACCGCGACACCCTTGCCGTCACCACCACCGAGCTCGAGTCCATCGCTTTAACTCTCTCCCCCAACACCTTCTCTCCTTTCCTCACCTGCCTCTCCACCACCTCTCCTTCCAAGAAATCGCCGGTACAGAAGCAATGCGCCCGCCTCTTAGACTTCCTCTCCGCAACTCACGACGACGCTCTCTCTCCTCTCTTCCTCTAAAACGGTTGTGGTACTTTGAAATGGAAGAAATCAAATTTACGAAATGAGAAGATTTTTGGGTAGGGATTTGATTCAGATCTGAAAATGGGTTTCGGGGTGAGCGGTGGCGTTGATGTTGTGCGTTGTTGCTGTTGTTACTGTCTGTGGATATGTGTGTGTGTGGTGTGTCTTTGGATGTGTGTGGTGTGTCTTTGGATGTGTGTGTGTCTGTGAGAGAGAGAGATAGAGAGAGTGTGTGGTGTCTTTGGATGTGTGTGTCTGTGGGAGAGAGAGATAGAGAGAGTGTGTGTGTGGGTGTGTTTGTAATTTTTTTATTGTTTAACTATTTATTATGAATTTTCCATAATAACCCTTAAAAAATGGCATGTGCAACGCACATGAGTCACTTAACGGAATTTTACTAACGGCATCCAACAAAAAGACTAGCCGCGTGACTTTTTGGTACTCAAGGGACTGAAGTTTGAAAATTTTTTTTTAAGGGACTACTGGTAAAATCGGTCATAGTCGAGGGACTTGTAGTGTCATTAACCATATATTTTTTTAAGGTTTCTATAAACAAAGAAATGTCATTTTGATTTTATTTTTAATTATCATTGAACACGACTCATGTTACATGCATTAATAATTAATTGAATATAATATTTCAAGAAACATGAACGGAAAAATAATAACTACCTTTTCATTTTGTTATATTGAGAAATAAAAAAGTTGGGAATTAGACTATATTACTTTAATAGGTATGTAATTAAAAGATAATTTCGTCCCAACATAAATTACTACTCCCTCCGTTCTAGGTAAAGAGCCTGCTTTTGACTTTTTTGAGTCAATTAGTTAAAGTTTGATCGATATTTTACATAAATTTATTTGTTTTTACAAAGTAAGAAAGTTGTAATTCATAGTATTTTTAATATAGTTTTTAGTTAATGAAATTTTACTTTTTAAAACATAAGTAAAGTATGTAAAATTTTGATTTGATTTAGTCACATGTTGACTTCTAAAAATAGAAAGTAAACTCTTTGTGTGGAACGGAGGGAGTATAATATTTTAATAAACGATGAAGTAGATAAACAATTTGTATAATAAAAATAGGCTCTCTCTAATAATAAATAATTAATTAGACGCTCCACAGTATCTTTCTTTTGATTTGTATGTAACATTACCATAGTTAAACGGTGAGTTATCTTACTGATTATTGCTTATAAGAGTATTATGGTTAGGCTGAAATCGAATCGAACACTCGAATCCTCAAAGTTATTTGATAACATTGTCGAGCATGAAAAGTGTTTTAAGATTGAATTGATTGCTTCTTGAGTAGATCTTAAACGGACTTCTCATTAAACCGAGCTCAAGTAGCTTGGTTACATCAATAGGAAAGCTTGTTTGTAAGTTTATCGACCCTAACAATTTAATGAGCTTGAAATCTTTTTCAAACTTAATTTAATTATCTCAGAAATTCGACTTCAAACGGGTTTTTATCAAACTGAACTCGAGTCAGTTGTGCTGCCTAGTCATAATTATGTCATTGCAAACCAAACTATGCCCCATGTTGCATCAGGCCAAAAACCAAAATAGCAAGTTTTGGCAAAAGGAAATGGATTTGGGTTTGATTGTTGTCCCAACACTTTCTAAGGTCAACATAGGTGTGCAAAATGACAAGCTAGCTAGTGAATCAAGTGTATGTAGCTTATTGATTGAATTCATGAACCAACCAACATTGTAAACTCTTAGACAATTTAAAGCAATGATAAATCAAATCAAGGCTTCAATTTTAGCACTAAATTCATGGATGTGGTGAGCTTTAAATTCAATCTATTGAGGGGGTCACTTGGCTTTTTTTGAATGTGAAGCTGCTTGATTTAGGCAATGTTTCGGCTAGTCATATGTATGATTAGCGAATGAATCAAAAAACAAGTTCAAGAGTCAAAGCCAATGAAAAATCAAATCAAGGTTCGAACCTAGCTCAACATTCATCGAATGGGTTTACAAAGTTTCGGACCGTCCCTACATCTACTTTTTTCATTAAGTCGGTGTTATTTTCTCCACGTGCCATCACGTGCCTTTTTTAACATGGGTATTTTCATCTATCCATCATTTCCTATTACAGAGACCATAAAACCCCTATTTTAATTACTCTCTCCGTCTCTAAATTATTGTCTTTCTTTTTTTTTTTTTTGTCCGTAAAAATAATTGTCTTGTTTGAAACTTTCTTTTAGAACATCACTTTTACTATTTTACCCTTACTTTTTCTTCCTACTTTAATTATGGGCCACGTACTGGCGTTAAAGGAAACAACACACTTTTTCAATAATATTCCAATATTAATAATCAAGTCAATTGAGTTTTCTTAATCAGTATCTGTCAACCCAAACAATAATTTAGGGACGGATGGAGTATTTATTTAACTAGTTTTGAGGGTGTTCTTGTAATTAGCTAAGTATAATTCTATTAATTACATCTCTTTCTCTCTCTAGACCAGCCTCGGTTAACCTTTGAAATCTCTAGCGCCGTCCCTCAACTCCCGTCAACAGATGTTCCTCAGTTCTTGCGCTATCTCCGTCATCTTCCATTACTGTGAATCAGAGATTGTCTTTGTTGACTAATCTAAGGCCACGGCCTCCTCGAAGCTATCTCCCTCTAATTTTCCCCAAACCTTAGATCTTGATGGGCTTCAAATGAAATCAAATTAAAGGTGAAGAAAATTGTACAAACCTTAATGTCGGAGTTCAAAATGGTTGACGAAGCACTCGAGACCATCGGTAACTGGTTCATTTTAGGTCGCATTCACCCATCAAGAAAGATTCCAATCCTTCATTTCAATTTGCATCCGATTGTTCCACAATATCTTTTTTTTTTCCCGCAAATTTGGGTCTCAATCTAAATGATAAAGTATGTGATCGGTTAAATTGTGGTTCTATCATATGCCTTGCCACAAAGATCGAGACAAAAAAAAAAAAATTGGATCTTTATTGCTACTCTTGTGAAATTAGTCAACTCTTTTGGTTTATTTTATTCTTTACGATTTTCGATCCTTGTTGTTCCTTGTGTTGCAAGAAGAATATCTTCATTTTAAATGATTTGTCCCAAAACGAGTGTATTATCTAACGAAATTATTAAACTCACTTCTGTCTATTATATATCATTTCTCAATGTGCATTTACAATACTACAATGTAAACATTAACAATAATTATCTATACGTTCTATTATAATTGTTTAAAAATCCATTTTTCTTGAAAAATAAAAAAGGGCCGAAAACAGAATTGAAAACCATCTAGCAAAGCAGGCACTAGGACATAGCCATTAATTTTAGGTGGTCCAAGAGGATATATACTTCAATAGCCTCTTTTTTGGACACAAGTTCCCATTGGCTAATATTAACCCTACCACTATTCAAGTTATTTGCTCTTTGGTTGGAAATTTTGAGGCCAGAATCCAAAGCATAAGATATGAAAGAGGGGAAGTGGCATCTTTTGAATTGGTGAGAGTGAGTGACAGTCACTGACATGTTCCTTAGTGGTGAATGGGACGTCAAACTACAAATACTCTGAACATTAACTTCAATGAGTATGGGCAAGTCTCAGTCTCCTCGTGTGGAGCTCTTGCTTCTTATCTTCAAATCCAAAGTCGAAAACGACAAGCAGTGACCTCTCTCGAAAGAAGTTTTCGACATACACAAAGGCTCTAAATTAAAATATCTTGTTTAAGTGACTAGAGTCCCTTTCACTCGTATCAATTCATGCCAACTCTCATTCATCTAGTTGGGGATGTATATATCATGAGCATGGACCTCTATAAAATAGAAGTCTTATTTGTAGGTTAGGGTTTTGTAGAGTCCTTCTAAGGTTACGAAGAGCTCTCGTAACGCTCTTATTTAGATTTCGGTTTATCTTCAAAATTTGGATAGAATCTTTAGGGTTCTTTTAGATAAATAAACGACATTTCTTGGCCAACCGTTTAGCGCCTCATTTGATTCGGTCCCCCATTCCCCTCGTGGTTGGTTGACCTTTTTTTACCTACAAGGTAGTTACATCTTACAGAAAAATACTACGCCCTCTGTATATTTATATCATATGTAGTGGGTAAAGTTACAAAATTATGAAGATTGTAAGCATAATTTTTAAAAGTAGATGCTTTATGTGATATTTTTCAAAATAGAATAAGAACTTCGGACGGAGGCGAAGGAGTAGGCGTCCCAAATTAATAAGAGGCCCAATTTTTTTTTTTAATATTGTAGTATTAGTATAAATGTAAACTAACTGGCTCAAAGCTTTTGTTGTTATTTTGAATTATGTTTGTTCAATTATTTGTTGAGACTTTGTTTATTTGTTAAGTTTTGTTACATTGTTAATTATTATTTTTCTTTTTACAATGTTATTGTGTGTTTAAAAATTGAAAGTGACATTGACTTTGTTTATTAGTTAAATTTTGAATTATGTTTGTTCAATTGTTTGTTGGGACTTTTGAGTTTGATAATTTATTCACATTTTACATAGTGACATTTTGGCCAAAACGCGCGAACAAACGGGCTCTAATTTGAGGTATAAGAAAACCATGAAATAGAAGTGCGAAGCAACAAGAATCTCAAATTATTCTTACGATAATTGTTGATTTGAGTAATTGAGTTTTTTTTATTTTACGAGTGAAATTTGGTAAGAATTTGTTCGGTTTTAGATAATAATGTTTCTCAAACTTAATTTCATTCGGTAGAATCTATTATTAAAATTGTACTGATAGCAAAAATTATTTTTATTTCTCAAAGAAATTAAATTAAAAAATACATGAGATTAATATTTAATAATTAAATTAGGGTCCTTCTTTTAACTTTGTCCCGGGCCTATAAAATGCTAGAAACAACCCTAGTAAACCCTTTGTCTAAAACAGAGGGAGTATAAAGTAAGCTATACATGGAAACTTTGACTTCTCATCTTGCACCCTCCCGCAATTGAAATGACACAGGTGTAGGCTGTGTAGCAACGCAAATTCACAATTATTCTTCGAGCTCAAAGATAATTCCTTGGAGATGACTATTCGAGTCAATGATGGTCCGAAGGGACAACGAATATTAAAAGGGACCACTTTTAATACGAAAATTGCTTATCTACAACTTCCACCCTTTTAAGTAAAAAAGTTTATTATTTTATTTTAAAATATTTTACTTAAATAGTTTATTTAAAAAAATTTATGCATACAATTTGCATAAACTTTTTAAGTTTATCATGCACATATGTCATAAATATCTTGATTATGCTCAAACATTTTAGTAATTATGACTAACTTAAATACTACTTAATTATATATCCCTTAAATTTTTTTTTTTTCAAACGTACACTCTTTGAGTGTAACGGAAGGAGTATTTGTTAGTAAAATATTACACTAATTTATGTTTATACAAAACTACCCTTTTGTTCCTCACCATTAAAATGATACTCCCTTCGTTTCACCCAAAGAGTCTTTGTCTAAAAAGTCTACTAATTAAGGGCTATATAAATGTCATTAGAGTTAGTCATAATTATAAAAATATTTGAGCAAAGTCAAGATGTTCATATCATATACTAAAGTTGATTTTTTTTTTTTTTTGAGATTGCAAACATAATTTTTAAATGTAGACTCTTCAAGTGAAACATTACAAAATAGAATAGCGAACTATTTGCTCGGAACGGAGGGAGTATATTCTAATGCCAAAATTATCTTTCTATTTCTCGATATTACAAATTTAAAAAGTAGTCATTATTCTTACGCTCATATTTAAATAAAAAAAATTAGTTTAATCGTTTGTGTTTGTAATAAGAGATATGTTCAATAATTAAAAAATAAAAATTTTGAATGACATTTATTTGCCTACAAAAACCGTAAAAAAATGCGTTATAATTGTTACATCTAAGTTTTATAAGCTTTTTAGTTCATTTTCCAATAAATAATATATTTCATGATATTAAAGCCTTAAAATATATATAAGGGGTATTACCGTGGATATAAGATTTATATATATAAATATAATGGTTAAATAATTTTTGCATTGAAAATAGACTTTTTCTTTTTATTATTGTAATTTGTAATTAATACTCCCTCCGTGCCTCAATTATTGTCTTCCTTTTCTTTTTTGTCCGTCTCAAAATAATTGTCTTGTTTGAAAACTTTCCTTTTTAGTATATTACTTTTACCATTTTACCCTTACTTTTTGCCCTACTTTAATTATAGACCACATACATATGGGCATTAAAGGAAATTATACATTATACCAATATTAATAATCAAGTCAATTTTCTTAATTCGTGTGCCGGATCAAACAAGATAATAATTAAGGGACGGAGGGAGTACCACATTTGATTTTCATCTTGCATGCATGTTCAAGAAAAGAAATTGGAGATGCAAATATTCAAAAATTTATGGATAAGACCACTATACGTAAATCAGTTGGTAGAGGATTCTTTTACGACAATCATACTTTTTCATTGAATTTGAGTCATGAGAAATTGAGAATCTAACGCGTTAAAACTTATTAGGAAAAGCTTTGTCGTCCTAATTCTAACCGGTTGGGGACTAGTTTTGGACCTTGAAAGTAAGAACACATTAGAAAAACTAAAAAAAAAATTAAAAAATGTACGGATAAGATAGAGTTTAAAGTGATAACAACTACTCAATCGACATAATGTTGGAGCCTAGCCAACTGATTTGAACGACAACCTTTACCATTAGTCTCCATCAATTTAGGTTAAACTCCCATTGGCTCAAATCTAATACTCCCTTGTTCATTCACGGATTTTACGTTTAAAAATTTTAATTATTAAATAATATATTCATTTTATTTGAGTTGGTCATAATTATTAAAATACTTAATTACAACTAAAATGATTACAACACAAGTAGAGAGTAAAAGATGTAAAATTATGAAAATTATAAGCATAAATTTTTAAAAATTAATTTTTTAAGTGATACATCCCAAAATAATATAGTAGACTCTTTTCCTATAATAGATGGAGCATTTTTTTTTTCTTTTTTTGAGGCCCAAATCTAGTATCTCTACCATGAGCAATGTAAGAGTTTTTTTTACTCCTATTATTTTTATTTTTGTTTTTAAATTTCTTGTTTTATAAAATTTTTTTTTTTTCGTTCAGTCACTTTTCATGATTGTGACTGTCTCACCGTCACTATTGGTCATGGCTTCTTGTGAATGGTTACTTAAAAACCTTGTTTGATATGGTTTAATGGAGAGTGCTTATTGTCTTTGACTCATCATAAATTATTTTTTGAAGCGTTTGATTCGATTGAAAAGGGGATAACTCATAACTCATGTACAAATCACCTAAAATACATGTAATGCCATAAGTTATAAGCACTAGGCATGATGCTTATTTCTATTTTTCAAAAAAAAGTAAACCATCTTTTTTAATAAAAAATTTTATATCCCAAGATAAACCCTAATAATAAAAAATAAAAATAAAATAATAATAATAAATAAAAAATAATAATAAATAATTAATATAATAATATTAATAAATAATAATAATAAATATAATATTAATAATAAATAATAATAAAAATAAATAATATAATAATATTATAAATAATAATAATAATAATAATAATAATAATAATAATAATAATAATAAATTATAATAATAGTAACAAAAATAAAATAATTCATAATAATTTTAGTAAATAAATAATAGTGAATAATGATAATCACAAAAATAAAAATAAATATTATAATAAATAATAATAAATAAATAATTATAATGATGCAAATAATATTTAATGATGAGGGTATTTTAGTCTTATATTTTAATTCAACACTTTTTCATCTTATCAATCAAACAGTCACACTAACTTAAAACAGTTCATTAGTACTTCGAAAAGTTAAATCAAACAGCAGCAATTTATGAGTCATCAGTCATAAGTCATCACTCATAAATTATCAGCTATAAGTCATCGATTATAAGTCATTTCTCATCAGATTAATCAAAGAGAACATAGTATTTTTAGAGTCAAATGTTACAAAGAATGATGATTTATGCTCGAAAATGGTTATTATGGTTAAAAACTTGTGTTTTTAGAGTCCCTTAAAATCATCTGCTTTAAAGCTTGTTAGTTTTAAAGGAGAACAATATATAAAAAATAATTTCTAGAAAGCTGTTTTCGAAAATAAAGATCTTTTACATTCAAGTGTTTGGTAAATTTGTTTAAAAGTTACTACTTACTTAGTATCAATTATTTATAGTATATATAGCAGATTTAATAAAATTATATTAATATAAAGTGTGTTTTATTCGCTTATAATTTAAAAAAGAAAATAAAAATATAGTAGATATGTGCATGCATGAGAGAGAAGGCAAAAAGGTGGTAGTGTGGCAAGCATGCATGTTGGCGTGGGGGTAGGGAGGAGGGACGGTGGCAAGTGAAGGGATGTCAGCAATTGAGTTGGAGTATATTGTTTTAAACATTTGGAAAAACCAAAGACTTGAGACATCATTTTGGAAAATGACTTTTGGAAGGACACCTGGGTAGATCATATTTTTCTTAGTTTATGATTTATTTTCTAGTTGACTGTATTGTTCAATCTTAATCAAGGTAAGTTCTCAAAGAATTTTAGGAAATCTGACTTACCTTGATTAAGATTGATTGATTGCTAAATTGAAAGGATTGGTAAATATTTTTGCTATGAATTGTTTCCTAATCCAAGTATCTATCCTATCATGTATTTGTACATAACTCATTTCCTTGTAAGATAGGTTTGGTTTCTTGGAGGCTATATAAAGGAATGTCGCGATCTTTGTTCTGAGCATGAGAATTGCAGAATTTATAAGAGAGATTGAAGAAAGAAATTCAACAAAGACAAATTACACATTCACAGTCACATTTTCACTGTTGTCCTTTGCTTAGAGTATTTCATTTCACCCATTTTTGTTTTTGTTACCACAAAACAAGTCTTTAATTTTTGAGGGTGAGTCGAGTAACACAATTACACTATTGGAAAAACGGTATTTAGCGACAGAAATTTCCGTCGCTAATTTCATGATTCCATCGCTAAATCTATATTAGCGACGGAATTTCCTAGGAAAAAAATAGACGCTTATTTTAGACGGGACTATTTCCGTCGCTAATTAGTGACGGAATGAGTTTCTGTCGCTAAATCAGCGACGGTTATTACCAACCGCAATAAACCGTCACTAATAAATTTCCGTCGCTAATTTAGGTTTATGCAATTAGCGACGGGAATTTTTGTGACGGATATTTCCGTCGCTAAAATTTTAAAAAATTAAAATTATTTTTTCTTTTTTTTGTATCTGATTAACAAATAACATGATATTAATAAAAACACTCAAAAAATAAAACATACTACAAATCAATACAAATTAATTACAAAATTAGCACAAATTATTACATAAATTAAAATTGTTAAAAGAAGAGTCAGTTACAAATAAATTGTTCAAACTAATCATCGAAAATAAATTTCGAGAACGGGAATGATCGGAGATGGGTGATCGACAAACGGGCTTAACTCGAATAAATCGGTCTAGGGTGGCTCGCATCGGGATAAGGATTGTCGGGTGTCGGTGAGCTCGTTTTGGGTTTGAGCGAGATCGGTCTCCAACCTCGAAATGACGCGCTCCTGGTCAACGTTTGGCTGGGCCTCAGTTCGTGCTGTCGATCCAGAAGCACACAAAAACGATGGTTGGCACGTGCAAGGATCCCCCGTGCGCGCCCATCCCGTAGATCCTATCTCCCCTCTTTGCCCGTTCTATGGAGGTGATCTGTCCCATAATAGTTGGTTCCATTCATTCCCATTAGGATCGGTCCTTTCCAACCAACCTCATTAACGTTCCCGACGGTCCTCATACTCAAACTGTCATAAAAAAAGACAAATATTAAAATACGTTTAATCAATTTAATAGTAAATAATAATTTTAATTCTTACATACGCAGCCTCTTCCCTGGAATCAACCCACCGAGCGGATCTATCCCGCTACTATTAGTTTTTTTATATTTCTAAGAAATAAGAAATGAAATAGATGTAAAGAATCTAAGTGTTTATATATATATATATATATATATATATATATATATATATATATATATATATATATGTATATATATATATATATATATATATGTATATAGTCTAGTGTTTACACTTAACCCCTTGTTAACCTGCACCATTGAATTGAATTAAACTACTAACATAGATTTCATAGCATCAACATGACTTCCGAACTACTTTTAACATATATGGAACAATAAATTGAATAAACATTAAAAATAAACACTAACACCCTATAGATTCTAAGTGTTTACACTTAACCCCCCATTCCGATTAATCAAAAATCTAATTAGACTTTGAATTAAACTACTATAATAGATTTCATAGCATCAATATGGTTTTCCAACTACTTTTAACATATATAAAATAATAAATTGAATAAATATTAAAAATATACAATAACACCCCTATAGATTCTAAGTATTTACACTTAACCCTCCTCATCCTGGTTAACCCAAATCTAATTTTGAATTAAATTACTACCATGGATTTCATAACATCAACATGGCTGTCCAACTACTTTTAACATTTATTGAACAATAAATTGAATAAACATTAAATATAAACACTAACACCACCTATAGATTCTAAGTATTTACACTTAACCCCCCTCATCCCGGTTAACCCAAATCTAATTAAACTACTACCATGGATTTCATAGCATCATCATGGTTTCTCAACTAATTTTAACATATATAAAACAATAACTTGAATAAATATTAAAAATACACACTAACACTCCCTATAGATTCTAGGTGTTTACACTTAACCCCCTTCATCCCGGTTAACCCAAATCTAATTAAACTAGTACCATGGATTTCATAGCATCAACATGACTTCCCAATTACTTTTAACATCTATAGAGCAATAAATTGAATAAATATTAAATATAAACACTAATACCCCCTATAAATTCTAAGTGTTTACACTTAACCCCCCTCATTCCGGTTAACTCAAATCTAATTATACTTTGAATTAAACTACTATTATGGATTTCATAGCATCAACATGGCTTCCCAACTACTTTTAACATATATTGAACAATAAATTGAATAATTATTGAATTGAACTACTACCATGAATTTCATAGCATCAACATGACTTCCAACTACTTAATGAAACATAACTAGAACAATAAGTTACTTAAATACTAAGGTAATCGTTATTTAAATTAAATTACTTACCATACGCGCCTAGTGCTTAGCGATGCTGATCGACCCGTTGTGCCGTTCCGGACCCGACCGCTAGCCCTATTCTTCTTTGCCCTCTCTGAGGCATCTAAAGACCCAGACCAATAGGCTTCGTATTGAGCCCAAACCTCATTGGTCATGTAGGTCGGCTGCCTCTTCATCTCGATAAAGAACTTCTGCTTCGTCTTGTAGATGAAGTCATTGTACCGATCGGTAGCCATTTCCTTAAACACCGCCATTACATCCTCATTCGAATGTCCGTGCTAAGAATATTTTCCCTATAAAAAGTTGCATGAGTAAATAACGATAAAATAAATAAACATATCAAATAAAGTAATGATAAAGTATACAATTTTAAAAAAATGTTACTATTGTACCTTAAATTCTCCCCACCATTCTTCTTTTTTCGCCGCTGGGACATTTCTATGTTGCGGCCTGAATGAGACGTGCTGAGAGGCATGAAGAAGATCTTCAAACCAACATGCAAGGCTGAGGGTAGGCCCCTACAAATCTGATAAAAATTCAATTTTCAGTACTTATATATGAAAATATAACAAATTAATTGTGAAATAAAATAACATAAGGAAAAAATGTAAATAGGTAGAACTTGCTGTCGTAAGAGAGAATCAATGGAAACAATAATCCGATCGACCGAGTCTAAAGGCGAAGGCTCCTCGATAGGGGTCGCTAACAATGATAATGGTGTGGCAGAAGAGCCCTGTGTAAAATCCACATCCTCTAGAGATGTAGATGTAGATGGTCTTTGCGTGTCCTAGTAATAAAAGTCACTAGGGGGCGCACCTTCCCTAGTCTACTCCTACTGCTAGTTTCTTGGCCAGAAGGCATGTCTAAATACAATAATAGTACAAGGCATGCTTAACTCAAATCAAAATAGCATACATGAACAATAATATATGAACTAATCATAAGATAAAGTGTACAATCGTATTACATGAATTGAAATAACACAAAAATGTCTAAAATAAATTACATTATTATTTTAAATCTTAAATGAATATCCATCTTCCTCACCACTAGTTTCCTCATTGTCTTCCTCTTTATCACCAGACTCTGCGTCACTACAATAAAACTCAAGCTCTTCTTCATTCTCATCCTCAGACGTTAAGGAAATCTCATCTTCATTTGATGAATCAACTTCAAATAATGTGAGTTAACCTGGTCGAGGGGGAGGAAGTGGCAATTCAACCGGTAAAATGTCATTCTCTTCCTCTCCAGCTCTAGCCAGATATGTAGCATCATCCAAGGCATGATCAACTAATGAAACATTCGGAGGGACATGCATTTCATCCTCTTGATAACATCCCTCCAGTGATGACTCAGTAATGGTATCCACCTGATATGGTATGTTAATCGTGCTTCTAGCCTTGGTCTTCCAAACAGCCCATCATCCGTTAGACTCGGCACGCCGACGAGGGTAAGGTGTCATGTATACCTGCTGAGCTTGTGATGCTAAGATGAAAACGTCATCACCCGAATGTCTAGACGTCTCCTTTATATCAACGAGGTCAATGACTTCATGCTTTTTAATACCTAATTCATCATCTCGCCAGTCACAATTAAATAGGACAACATTGTTTCCCCCTAAATACCTCAACTCGATGACTTCTTTGAGGACACCATAATACTTAAGATTTCCTTTAAGGTTAACACCACTATTCCACGATTATTCAATCATTTAGTCACAAGTGCAAGTCTTTGTTTCTAATTTGGTTCGCATACGCTTTTATTCGATCATTTTATTTTCTTATGATATGCTAAGACACCAAACATCCCTACCAAATAAATTGCCTACAAATCTAATATATTAAGACATTTATAACATAAATCTAGAATACAAATTGCAAAAATAACATAAATATCACAACTAAATCATAACTAACAGAAAAATAACATAAATATCTCAACTAAAGCCTTTAAAACATAAATAGCATGCAAATAACATAAAATAACATGTAAATTACAAATTCATCAAACTTGATCACAAATACTCCAACCCCCACTAATTAGTGATAATCCAAACCCCCTACACACAGTACACACACTAAATACAGATTATTTACAAAATTTTTTATAAAGATAAAAAAAATCAGATTAGTTACAAAAATTATCTAGAAATTAAAACAGAATAATTACATCAAAAATAACAAAAAATATATAAACAAAAGTTATAAATAATACAGATTATTTACAAATATCAAAAATAGATTATTTAATACAGATTATTTACAAATAATACAAATTATTTACAAATAATACAAATTATTTTATATACAATAATATATACAATATTAATATAAATTATTTACAAATAAATCAAAAATAGAAAAAAATACAATAAAATAGTCAAATTACCTAGAAATTGGAAGAAGCGGTGGCGGTAGTGGTAGTTCCGGCAAATGGTGACTGACTATTAACAATACAATAAAATAAATAAATAAATAAACTAAAAAGGAAAAACAAATTTAAAAGAAAATGATTTACAATACGTACCGAAGGTGGTAGAGGCAGGGGCGGCGCTAGCGGCGGTTTTGCTTCCGGCAGAGAAAAGAGAAGAGAGTGAGAGAGAGAGAGAGAGAGAGAGAGAGAGAGAGAGAGAGAGAGAGAGAGATTTGGGAAAGGGGGAGATTGGTGGTAGCAGCGTTGGTGGAGCGGCGGTGGCAGTGGCGGGGTCAATGGCATGGGAACGGCGGCGCTGGTTGGCGGTTGCTGTGGCCAGAGATAGAGAGGGAAAGAGTAGATCGAGAGTTAGGGTGTGAGAGAGAGAGTACAGAGAGGGTGAGAGAGAGTGAAAGAGGAAGGGGATCATTTTTTGGGAAGGGGGGGTCTGAAAAGGGAAGAAGGGGGGGTCTGGGGAAGGGGGAAAGAGGGGTTTGATTGGGGTGAAATCGAAGGTTATTAGCGACAAAACTTCCGTTGCTAATTTCAAATGGTATTTAGCGACGGAAGCCATTATTCAGCGACGAAACCTCCGTCTTTAACGCTTCACATTTATCATTCCATACAAAAGGCTTATTGTTTTATGTCAAATTAGTCAACGGGGTTGCAATCTTAGAAAATCCTTCTATGAACCTCCAATAATACCCCGCTAAACCCAATAAGCTTCGAATCTCCGTTACCGACTCGGGTCTCTTCCAATTCATTACCGCCTCAATCTTAGTTGGATCAACAGAAATACCTTCACCTGATACAACATGGCCTAGAAAATACACTTCCTCAAGCCAAAAGACACACTTACTAAACTAAGCAAATAATTTCTTCTCCCTTAACATTGACAATACAATCCTCAAATGTTTCTCATGCTCTTCTCTGGACTTAGAGTACACTAGAATATAATCAATGAACCCAATCACAAAGCAATCAAGATAAGGCAAGAACACCCTATTCATCAAATCCATAAACACGGCCAGTGCATTAGAGTACACTAGAATATAATCAATGAACACAATCACAAAGCAATCAAGATAAGGCAAGAACACCCTATTCATCAAATCCATAAACACGGCCAGTGCATTAGTCAAACCAAATGGCATAACTACAAACTCAAAATGCCCATATCGAGTACTAAATGTCGTCTTCGGAATATCCTCCACCCGAATTTTCAATTAATGGTAACCGCTTCTAAGATCAAACTTAGAATACGCTATGGAACCCTGAAGTTGATCAAACAAATCATCAATATGTGGAAGAGGATATTTATTCTTAATAGTTACTTGATTCAACTCTTTATAATCAATGCATAACCTCAAGGAACCATCTTTCTTCTTCACAAACAATACTGGTGCACCCCAAGGCGATACACTCGGTCTAATGAAACCCCGATCAAGTAATTTTTGCAATTGAATTTTCAAGTCTTTCAACTCGTTCGGTGCCATGCGATATAGTGCTTTCGATAACGGCGCAATACCTGGTAACAATTCAACACAAAACTCCAACTCTCTATCCGGAGTTAAATCATAGTTAGTTAAAAACACATTCATAAATTCACGCACAATAGGAGCATCCTCCAACATAACCACTTTCTTTGATTTATCAACCACATAAGCCAAATATTTGGTACACCCATGTGATAACAACGTCCAAGCCTTCAAAGCTAATATGAGATGAATACTACCCATACTCTTATCACCTCAAACACAAATGGAGGAATATTCTGCAATTTAAAAGTAACAAACTTTTTAAGGCAATCAACTATAGCATGATGTGTATGCAACCAATCCATCCCCAATATAACATCAAAATCACATTACCGGTGGCACGTCATGGTATCACAAAATATGCCAAATTCATGAATTGTTGATTTTGAATTTCATGAGATTAAGCATGGTAATCCGAATTAATGACAAAACGCAAGACATTTACAAGCTTTATATGATCAAAATTAGAGTTGCATGGTGAGTTCATTCACAGTTGAAGCATAGCGATGATTAGAGTTCAACTTGTTTATTCGTAAAGTAAGTCTGTGATGTTGCAACTATTTGATATAATTGAACAAATATATAAATGGGCATATATCACTTTTAACTTGACTAGCATGTTATAATTTTCATAAGCGGGTAAACTCGTGTCACATGGCATCAAATGCGTAAAAGAATATATTTCATAACGAGTACACAAAAGTAACGAGGTGCAATCATTTAAGTTCAGGACTCTAACTTTAATTGTGCATTCTTGTTCCTTTTAGGGGCATATCATGTAAATTACTATCGATTTGCACTAATTTTAAGTAATTAATAAGCATATGAACTGCATATTTATCCACAACTTAGGATTTGATGACTCATTTTGTATTTCATATGTTTGTTATATCATAAACATGGTCATGGAAACAATATATATAGAAATAGAGGGTAAAAAATAGAAGGAGATCACCTTAAAACATTATGGAGGGACCTATTTGTAACATTCCAAAAGTAAGGGGAACAAATTTTAATTTTTAGAAGTATAGGGGCCAAATTATAATTTACCAAAACTTGAGGGGCATGTTTACAATTTCACAAAAATTGAAGTGTCTGGTAATTTCCAGAAAGTGAGGGGCCATTGGTAGTTTTTAAAAGACGAGGGGTCTGTTTGTAATTTTCCAGTAGAGGAGACGCGTGAGAGCACATCAGATCTACCTCCATGGTGTTTAGCCGTGCGTGAGGAGATATCGATCGTTGCAGTGGCTTGTGGTGGCACTTATGGGCGCGTGGGACCTCCGTTGGTCATGATTTAGGAAATACCACCAAATTCGTAGGCAAAAGTCGACCATCAATAATAACATCACATGCACGATAAACATCGAAAGCTACTTGGCATTCTCCCATCGGAGTAGACACCTCCAAAACATATGATAGTGACTCAGACATGGTATACAAATGGTAAGCAAAATGTGATGCAATGTATGAATGCGATGACCCTCGGTCTATAAGTACTCAGGCTTTCTCACTAGAGACAAATAGGGTACCTCCTATGACATCAGTGGCTTCTAGAACTCCCCTCTGATCTAGGGCAAAGACTCGACCCTGAACTCTAGGACGACCCTCATTGTTTTTCTTTACCCCAACATTCGGCTGTGCACCACCCTACTGTAATCCCTTGTTCCTAGGGAAATCCTTTTGGAAATGCATGTCATCACCACACAATAAACATCTCACTTGATTCATCCAACATCTATCCTCATTATGCCCACTCTTCTTACAAAAATTACATAGAAACCTCATATTTCACTGTCCCTAATTCCTTGTCTGCTGCTGAAACTGGTCTCCTTGACAACTATTTTTGTTTCCCTTACTAGTAGTCCCACCTGTATTCTGTCTCTTCTATTGTGCTTGTGATGCTTGATGATTCCTACTTGTATTACTGTTTTCCATGATGCTCCTCAATAACATGTTCAATTTTGTAGGCCTTATCAACTGTATTCTGGTAACTTGGCAACTCAAGTGGTAAGAATTGCTTACGGTATTCAGTTCTGAAACCCTTCACAAAATGATAAACCTTCTTTTCTTTTGTCAGAACCAAATGAGCACAATACTTTGCTAATGCAGTGAATCTAGCAGAATACTGAACTACTGACAAACTTCCCCGATCAAGACCGAGAAACTCCTCTTCCTTCTTAGCTTGCATTGCATCCGAACAAAATGGTTTCTGAACTGCTTCAAGAAGATCTCTCATGTCCGTACTACACGATCCTAAACCCAACTTGCCTCTAATACTCTCTACAAATGCTTTGCTGCATCTTCTAACTTGAATGCTGCAAACTTGACCTTGTCATCATCAGTGAATTCTATCACTACAAATATCTTCTCAAGTGACTCTATCCACCTTTCTGCCTTCATCGGATCAAGTTCACCATCATAGCTGCGAGGTTTCATCTTCAAAAATCTCCCTAGTCAGCAATCATAGTCCCCGTTTCCCCCAGCTGGCTATGCTACTCTATTTCCCCTGCTTGTCCCTATTAGGTCTCAAGGTGCTCAAATAGGCTAGAAGGGGGGAGGGTTTGAATAACCTATGTCCAATTTTAAAGATGATTTATAAGAGTACTTCACAAAAGAGTTAAAAATAATTTACAGCAGAATAGTGTGAAGTATAGGAGAAGTTCAGGATGGCTGATCTTGTAAAGTCAAGATCAGCAGTTCTTCAAGCAGTTGGAAATTCTGGAAAACTTTAAATAAATAAATAAAGTGATAAGGAAGTAAAATAGACAAGATATTTGAAGTGGTTCACACTATGAATAAGTGCTACGTCCACTACCAAAGTGGTTAGCTTTGGATTTGAAAATGTGCACTATGTTTTCCACTAAAATAATCACAAGGATCACTAATGGATCATATACAAAAGATTTTAACCAAGTGTTTATGAGGAGAGTATAAATCTAGAAAGATTCAACTCTCATGTGCTATAAATACAAAGGATTGCAATCAATGAAGAGCAATAAAGACTAGGCGTCTAGGTATGGTGCTCTTCGAAGAGTATTAGACAGAATAAGGCTTTGAAGCTTTGAATGCACTAGCAATTGAAGATGAAGATCGCAGAGTAGTTGGAGTGTTCTTCAATGCTACATGGAGTCTTTAATTTATACCCATAGATCTTTTGGAGCCGTTGGAGAATTTCACTCTTGAATTTGATTTGAATTAGGTGCATTTAATGCAAAGAGACATGCATTAAATGCCCTATGTCTTGCTGTTGAAATTCCATTTGTTAGATCTTACCAGTCCAAGTGTTCTTTGTCCTTTGCCTGTAGGTTTGCCAGAAATAGGTAGACAAGAGTTGCTTGCAGTATGTCCTTTTCTGAGATGTTAGCCAAAAATGGAATAGACCATTAAATGGTACTTGTAGGTTATCATTACTTATTAGGTCAAGAATGACCTTTGCTGGTAACTAACATCTTTAGATAAGTCTTGATCAGACGATCTTTAGGTCTTCATACATTGCTGATGAAGCTTGGCTAGAATGAACTTGGCTGATGACTTGATGGACATTACTGATGAAGCTTGACTGATATACAAAGGCCATCTTCTGAAGACTAAGCTAAGTACATTAAGTAATCTTAAGCTATTACAAGCAATTGTCTAAGTACAAGTTGCCACTTTAACAGACACACAGGCCCATTAGTTACATTGGCTTAGACTTGGCTATGGATATAAGCAAATCTGGATAAAATACAACAATCTCCTCTTATTTGCTTGAGTCGATGACCTTATGAATACAATGATAGCTGAAGATGTTCACAACTAGTAATAACATGCTTTTAAAGATATTATATTAGGTAAGCATGCCCTAGGAGGACTTACAAAGCAGCCAATGTATTCAGATTGCAAAGAGTTTACAAAACAAAGAAATTTAAGCATAAAACACTTATAATAAACTGGAGTTTAAAAACAGACAAGATACAACAATTACAGATTATATCTTTAAACCAGTGGTTTAAATTTCATGCACACAGAATAAGCAGTTTATCAATAAGCATGAAAATTTAAAACAGATCAAGAGAAAATATAATCCTTGTATATCAAACAGGCTGTTTAATTATTATAAGGTTTTTAAAAAAATACAAACACAATGTCATAAAGGACAAGTTGAGATATACCAGCTAAGTTGAGGCTTGTCCTTCATTCTTAGAAGAGGTAGCAGCTTTAAGTTCAGCAATCTCGACCTTGGCTGCTTCCAATTCAATCTTGACATCCTTCAACTCTGATTTGAGATTTTTATTTTCTTCCTTCAAAAGAGCATTCTTCTCAATCATAGTTGTCACCTTGTCATTGTTGATTCGACTCATCTCCTCCTTCATGGACACAAACGAGTTGTCCATGTTAGATAGCTGGTGAACAGAGGTCTGAAACTCTTTCTGTATAAGGCTATAATGCTTGCGAGAGATTGTTCTAGTTGCACGCACAGACATATGCACGAAATGGTTAGCAATGTTTTGAGCATGAAGTAAATGTTTATAGCCTGTGTCAATCATCTCGATCACGGAGAATAAACCCTTTGGAAAGCTTGTCAAATTTGGTATGCACTAGGGTAGAGGAAGAGCTGACTGAGTTGAAGATAGCTGATAGACGGTTTACCAAAATATTTTGGCACGCAGTGATAGACATTTGGCATACCATGGCAGCATGCTTGGCTTTCTTTGTAACAACAATCACTTTGGTCATGTAATCTGCAGTGACATCAGTTGTATGAGACTGTTTGGTCGCAAGGTACTGTAAGTTGTGATTTAGGCTGGCCATGAGGTTGTCAAAGCCCTTCATAATATTTTCAATCAAGGAAGGAGTAATGGAGGCAGAGCCTTGAGGTTGGCTGGAAGATGCTTGGTGCTGGCTGATAGGCGGTTAGAGCTGGTGGATAGATGAGAGAGGTTTGCTGGTAGAGGCATGTGGAGGGGAAGGAAAAGAAAGGCAAGAAGGAGGGACAGACAGAGGTGAAATTTTTTTCACAAAGGCAGCATGGGTTTGAATGTTGACTCCGATGGGAAAGGTGGAAGGAAAGAGATTCAGGAGTTGAGGAAAGTAGGGAATGTGGCGAGAGTGAATATATCAAAAAAATTTTAAATATGAAGGCTGAGAAGGATGGAGGGGTGAGAAATCAGCTGGTATGGGGGAAAGCCAGCTGAGATGAAAAAGGAAAAAAAGAGGCCAGGACAGCCTAAAGTGTAGAAAAGAACTCAACAGAAGACAAGTCCTGCTCAGCTGGTGAAGAAGGTAGGTTGGCTGGAGGGGTGGAAGGGGAAGATGTGGGTAGGTATAGAAAAAGAGAGAAGATAGCTGGTGAGGGAGGTGAAATGCCAAGGTCCCTGTGGATTTGAGTCCACTGTTTAAGGATAATCAAGTCTTGGACTCTATTGTTGTGCATATAGAATTACTGGGACCAGGCGGGGGGAAGAGGCTCATAAACATTACCCCACTACATGAGTATATCCCTAGCAATGATGGGTTGGCATGGAACTCTCTTGGGGTATTCAAGGTTAGAGAGGTAGGGATCGGTATTGGTAGGGTTTGGCTTAGGTCGACTATCTCGAAAAAATAGCAGTTCCTGAACGTTGGGGTGGATGTGGTTGTAAGGATTGAATTTCAATTTTTTTTGGGGTGGGTTGGCTGTTGGGAGAGGAAAAAGGATGTTTGGTTTGGGTTAGAGGATGGCTATCAGCAGAATCCTTAAGCTCCTCTGGGTTGATTAGTGAAGGTGATGAAGAGGGAGGTAGAGTGACAGAGGGCACAAACTTGGCCTTTTTGGCACTTTTATTCAGATGTTTGCCAGGCCTAGGTTTGGATGGGGAGGATTCAGGAATGGTTAGGATAGGGATGGCTGATACGAGAATGTTTGGGGCAGGTGCAGCAGGTCCGGGTTCGACTGGTTTAGAGGTGATTGAAGGAGTAGGTTTTGGTAGGCCAAAGTCTTCATTAGAGGCTTGAAGAGTAAGTTTAGATTTGGGCTTAGAGGGTTTGTATGAGGATTTAGGAGGGATAATTAAGGGTTGACTGGTAGGTTTTAGGGTCGTTGGTTCAAATGTGGAGGTATCCCTCTCAGTAGTCTTTTTAGAGGGGGCATGCTTCTTAGAGGGTTTGGGTTTAGGTGGAGAAGGAGGTGGGGATGGCTGTTTGGTCTTCTTGGGAGATGGCTCATAGGGATCATGATCCATCCTGGAAAGATCAAAGTCATCAGGAAGTTCTGCACCAAGTGGTTTAGATTCCTCATGAGCAGGTAGCCCCTTAGACTTGTAAACCACCTTCCCTTTTCCCTTCTTGTCTTGAGCAGAAGGACCAGCAGTAGCATCAGCTGCCCTTTTGGCTAGATCCTCTCTATACCATGTGAGGTTGTTGACAGTGTATATATAGGTGTTGGTCACCTTGATGAGATCGTCATTAGCCACGGTGTCTTCGATCTTTTGAAAACCCCTTATTAAAACATTAATTACCCTGGTAAAGGGTCTTTTCATTCCCGGCTTGGCTTGTACTTCAGCCACACTTTGAAATAGCATTGAAAAAATTATTTTTGCTCAATTATGTTGTTTGCAAAGAATGACAGCCTTTGTCCACACCAGCTGTTGAGACATGAAGATATCCCTGGATCCATTCTTGAACATAATGCTTTTGTCAAGAAGATGACTTATATGATATGGACCTTTAGAGAAGAGATTTTGGAACATCTCTGAGCATGGCTCTGGTTTGGCTGAACCGCGCATCATGGCCCATGCATGATTGGACTCCTCAATGGTCAAGTCCAATTTGCCTTCAATAGGCAGTCCTAAAATTTTTCCAACCTCTTTATAGTCGAGCTTGATGAAGTAACCTCTGATGTAGCCCTTCAGATAGCTCATATTGACTTGTCCTCCTTGGTCTGAGGTGGAGGGGGAAGAGTCATCCTTGTGTAGAATTCCTCAATGATTGAGGTGCTGTAATGGGAGTTATCTAGTTAAAACAGTGGTAGAATCCCACAGCCTTCCAAATCTTTAATTAAGGTAACTCCAGATGAGTACCTTTGGACTGAGTTAGCATCAATTGTCATCCCAGGGTGATAGCTGGTTCTCGGTAGAGACAAAATTGGCCTTGCTACAGCCTCAACAGCCCTGGAGGGCTTGGAAGACTGCTGAATAGTAGATCTAGTGGAACTGGCAGCATTAGCAGAGTTAGAGCTTGGCTGTTCTGTACCTGTCTCACACTTATCAGAATCATTAGAAACCTTAGGAGCTAAATGTGGCCCAATAAAATCAAATTCATCAAAAGAGACATGTACAGATTCAACAACTTTAAGAGACGTTTTATTATAAACTTTATATGCTTTAAAAATTTAGCATATCCCAGAAATATTCCTTCATCAGATTTGGATTCAAACTTACCTCTATATTCTCTAGGATTGTAAAGAACATAACATTTGCACCCAAATATTTTGAAGAAACCAATATTGGGAGCTCTGCCTTTCCATACTTCATATGGAGTTTTGTTATGAAATTTGTTAATTAAAGACCTGTTTTGGGTGAAGCAGGTTTTGTTGACATCTTAGCTCAGAAGTACATAGGTAACTCGCTTCAGCAATCATGGTCTTCCTAGCTTCAATAACAGTTCTGTTCTTTTTTTCAGTAATTCTATTTTGTTGTGGTGTGCTTGCAGCAAAAAAGTTGGGCCAATCCCATGGTCATCACAATATTTGGCTACACCATTGTTCTTGAATTCAGTTCCATTGTTTGATCTGATATCAGCAATGTCATCCAACTTCTGTGTTTGACGTCTTCTGAATAGGGCTATCACAATGTCATAATCTTTATCCTTTGAAGACATAATTTCAACCCAAGTGAATCTTGAATAGTCATCAACTACTGCTAGAGTGTACTTGCTGCCACCAAGACTAGTAGTAGTAATTAGACCAAACAAATCCATGTGCAGCAGCTATAGAGGTCTTGTAGTTGATAAACATGACTTGCTTTTGAAAGAAGACTTGGTGAATTTTCCTAGTTGGCATGCCTTGTAATGCTTGTCATGGTCAGCTGATAGTTTAGGTAGTCCAATAACCAAGTTGTCCTTTGATAACTTAGAAATATACTTGAAGTTAAGATGGTTGAGTCTCTTATGCCACATCCAACCATTATCATTGGAGCTCTTTGCAACCAAACACAGATTAGACTTTCTTCCAACAACATTCAGATCAACTACATACACATTTCCTTTTCTAAATCCAATCAAGATAGTTGTGCAGGTCTCACTGTCCTTGATAATGCAATGACTTGAAGTGAATTGACATATCAGGAGATTGTGCTTCAAGCCCTCTACTAGAGATACTTTGCTGATGGAAAGTTTTCCTCGAACTATAGATCCATAGTCAATTGTCTTCCCTTTGGAGTTCTCACCAAAGATAACTGAGGGACCCTTTGCTTCAATAATATTGGAGAGAAGATCCTGGTCTCCAGTCGTGTGCTTAGAGTAGCCACTATCTAGATACCATAAGTCTTTCTCCTCCTCATTGACAGCCATGAAGTATTCCTGAAATTTAAACATTTAAGTATATGAACCCCTTTTATTTTTGGGTCCTGATGGTTAGCAGCCTTTTGGGACCCATACCTGTTTAACCTTTGGAGGTGTGAACCCTTTAGGTTTAGGTATGAATCTCGGAAGGCATTCATGAATCTCATGGCCATGACCTTTATAGAAAGAGTAGTTATAAAAACCTTGAACATGTCTGATGACATCCTTGGGAGTCTTCTTATGTTCAGCAGTCTTGGGAATGACTAGTTTGTTGATGACAGGCTTATTGGATTTAGGCTGATAATGCAACTTCATAGTGTTATTAGGCTTAGCTACAACAGGCTTTTTAACAAAAGATTTTACATTTTCAGGCATAATTCCCTTGAGCTTTTTATCAAAAGAGTTGTGGTTAGCAATCTTACCTTTGACAAATTTAATAGGCTTGAGTTGAGACTTCTTTGACTTATTATTAGTCACCACTGTTTTCACAGGATGTCTGACAGCAGGTCTTTGTTGCTCAGCCCCCCTATTAGCAATGTCATTGGCATTGACAGTTTGCTTACCCCTGGACTTGTCTGGTTTATTTTTAGCATAAATAAATGGTACTTTGTTAAGACCAAGTCCTTGCTTTCCCTTTTGATAAGGTTGCTGAACATAGACTACTTCCTTAGCCATTTCCTCAGCAATCACTTCAGCTGTCTCATTTTCTTGAGAACTAGATGAACTGCCTACGTTGAACTTACTTTGGAAACCGATACCAATTTTATTATCAAGAGGTTTTTGTTTTGTAAGAATGGTATCAAAGTTTCCTTTGGAATTATTCCGAGCATCAACAACCTTTTGGAGGTCATCTTTCTCAGAATTGATTTTCTTTATGTGTTCAAGTAAGAACTCCACTTTTTCAGTTAAGGCCTTGTTCTCCTTTTGAGTCTTGATATTATCTACTAGTTGTCTACTTTGATCTCAGACACCAAGGTGGATTTCTCAGAGACAGCGAATTCATGCTTTTTGGCTAATTTCACATAGACAGTTTTGAATTTGGCAAACTCTTCCAGCATGTCCTTGTTAGCCTTGATGAGTTCTCCCTTTGAGGGTTCATTGAGCTCATCATTATTATCACTATCATCCTGTTGAAATAGCAGTGATCTTACTGAATCATGGGGTGACTCTCTGGCCATAAGGCAAATGTTTTCTTCTTCAGTAAAGTCACAAGAGTCATCCTCATCAGAGTTACTATCACACCAAGTTGGCATGTTGCTTTCATCAATATCCGCAGCAACCATCCCTCTTTGTTTTTAAAATTTAGATTTGGGAATTTTTTTATAAAACTTAGACTTTGGCTTTGGACATTTAGAGGTAAAATGACCAGGCTTCCTACAGTTGAAATTGACAAGCTCATTGTCCTTCTGGGGAACAACAGCCTTATAAGGAGCTGTTGTTCTCACAAGAGCAACTGTTTTATATGGAGCAGTCGTTCTTTGAGAAGACTGCTGATTGGAAGACTTGTTAAACTTTTTGAAACGTTGATACTTCTTAACATACATAGCAAAAGCTTCGTCAGAAAGAACATCATCACCATCAATAGATGTAGATGGGGTTTCATCAGGTTTAGAATAGGAGGGTTCAACAGCCATGGCTGGTAGAGATAAAATTTTAAAACACTTTCCTATTTCTTGAGCTTGCTGAATTTCAAGCTCATAAACCGAAAGACTTATATAATGATTCCTAAGAGTCAATTTATTCAAGTCTTTTAATTCTTTCATGGCTGTAATCTTTACATACCATAGACTGCCTTGTTCATTAAGAAATCTTATGTTTATCTCTTTCTTTTTATATTTCTTTCCCAAAGAGTAGCTAGAGTTTACTACCTCATAGAATCTATCGTAGGCACTTCTGAGGGTTTCTTTGAGGTCTTTCTTGAATGAGTCAATGGATGCAAGTGTACAACTTGTTGTTCTTTGTTTCTTCATCTCCTTCTAGATATTCCAATATAGCTTCCCACATTTCTTTAGCTGTATCCAGATTGATGATTTGCTGGTAGGTGCTTATGTCTACAAAGCTGGTAATGATTTTGATGGCTTTCCCATCCAGAGCATCATTCTTTCTATCCTCTTCATCCCATTCTTCTTCAGGCTTTGGAATTTCAGGATCAACAGTTGGATCAACATCAGCTAATGTGTTTGTTTTCATGGGTATTCTTGGACCACCTGTAATACATTTCAATAAACATTTATCAATATAGTTCATGTGTCTTTTTACTTTGTCCTTCCAGATATCAAAGTGAACTTCATCCAAGACAGGACAATGGTTCACATTTGAAGTTTCCAACATTTGATGAGCAGCCATTGGATCTTTAATCTCTCAAGAGTTTAATCTTGAAAAAACTTGTTTTCAAAGAGTGAAGCTCTGATACCAATTCTTAGGTCCCAAGGTGCTCAAATAGGCTAGAAGGGGGGGGGGGTTGAATAGCCTATGTCCAATTTTAAAGATGATTTATAAGAGTTATATCTGGTTGCCCTATTGGTTGAACTCTAGGCTGGTTGGGAGGTGGACTAGGTGGTAAGGTATGGTGCTCTTTTCCTATAGCTCCCTCGGCTCCACTCGAACCGGCCCCATCCAACTAGTACCATAACGAGTTTCAACTATGATTAAACACCTACACAACAAACACTCAACTTTAACGACTTAAACACACAACCCACCCTCCTAAACCAAGGATCCTCTCCCGGCTAGCTAACTTATGCTCTGATACCAACTGTCACACCCCGACCCGAGGTCCTATGTGGAACCTCGTTCGGTACGTGAGACGAGAATACAAAATCACGATTTCAAAATTCATTTTGATGGAAAAACCTCAGTTATGCAAGTGTATGATTTTTAAAAACAAAATAAAACAAAACCTCAACGGCATAATGATGTGGTGAATACCTAATACTAGCAAGTGCACTAGATCAAGTAATAAGTGTAAGTAAATTACGGATTATCGAACCCAAGGGATTGGCAACAAATATCAAAATTAATTATTTTTCACTTTAATCTAAACGAATAATTATCTTGAGATGTGATTTAAAACTAAAGAAAGCAAGTAAAAGTAATCACAGAATTTAGAGATATCAATGAGAGAAAACGCTAGGTCTAGGTTCACCAATTCACTTCCAAGTAATAAATCAACGACTTCAGGTATCAACTGATTATTTATGTGCGACAACGAAATTTCCTAATTTAATCAATATTCTCTCTCGAGCAATATCAATTCTATTGTTAACTGACAACCTACGTATCTCTAGGTAGATTTAGAAAGAGAACAAAGCATTAGGGTTTGTGAAATCCTCTTAGCTTTCGAGACGATCTATAGCTAATTGCGTGTATCAACCCATCTATCTCTAGCATGGATTTAGATCCACGGTGTAAATTCCCATGATCCATCACATGAAATCTCCTCTCGGTCTCATCCACATGATTTAAATCAATTAAAAGGTGGCCAATCTTTCAAAGCATTAAGAACAAGAAATTACACTCACACAATTATAATTCAAATTGAAACCTTAGTCGAATCAATATTAAATATTCATGAATTGGCTACCCTAAAACCTAGCTTTATGAATTTAGTTCATAATTAAATAAACAAAATCCATAGCATTCAAAAGATATATAAAATTAAGCATATGAAAAAGAAGATTAAAATTGATAAAAGTAATGAATACAATACTTGAATCTTGGAAGAATTGTCACGATTTCTTCTCTTAGTTTTTCTCAAAGACGACTCTAAAAACTGGATCCTTAAATCTAACCTAAAAGGGATATATTTATACCCTATTAATGTACAATACTTTTAGGAAAAGGAGTCCAATACAAAAAGGAAACCAAAAAGGGGCAAATATCAAAGAATCGGCCGGCCCTTATTTTGGGGAAAACAATTTTTAGAAAATTTTCTTTAGCTTTTCAGAATTTGCACAAAGACCCCCTGAACTTTCAAATAAGCTTCAAAGTCCTCCAAATTTGCATGATTGGCCCTTTAAACCCTGAAACTACAAAATAATGCTAAAATCCAATATTAGATTACAAAAACCTCGAGAATTAGTAAAATATAAGCTCGAATAATACCCAATAAATGAGTAAAATACTCACTTATCACATAACAACGAGCTGGAGAACATAACACAAAACACAACTACTAAACATGAACCTCATCGAGCAACAAGCTTGGAAACAATTACATTAACCCAATCAAAGTGCGCGGAAATAACAAGTGTTAACTAATTACACTAAGCCCGATAACCATGTCGACGCTAACGTAAGAATATTACACAAGTACAAGTACAACCACAATCTACGAAACTTTACAAAGTTTACATAACCATGTACAACCTTGGCCTCACTAAAAGAAAATACAAAGGCTCAAGGAGCTTCTACCCAAAAGTACAACCTGATGAGCTCACCGAGACGATGCAAAATACTGTGGATTCCTCGTCGGATCGTGATCTAAGAAAAATAAATAAACAAGGAACGGGGTGAGTCGAAACTCAATAAGCTACTAATGCAACAATATGACATGCTAGATGCAAGACAATAATAATAACAATTATAACATGTTATAGCATGACATAACATTCAAGAAGTAAGGCATTTCATAAGTATAACATGAACTTACATAACTCTATACTACACGAGAGGCTCAACGATTGCCAAACGACCCATATCGGTTGGAAACCATGACCAACATTTGCTTGTATATGAAGCACATAAGAACAATATTTAAACACATTTAAATGGATACTGTGTTGAGGTATACCTCCGACATAAAAAACTTCCAACCAACTAATGAAATACCAAAAGTTGGAGCCGTTGTTGACGTACTTGATCGACGAACCAAAACCAATAACTTAATAACATGTGAACCATTTTTTGTATTCACGTCGACGGGTGAACTCGGTCCCCACAACCCGAGAAACAACCACAGAATAGCTTACCAAGGTTGCGTTTATTCCATACAAAAATGGCGATCTACCCCTACCATGGCAAACGGTAGGGCGAGGCCCGATGTATTGGCCTTCAACTATTACGTAGCCCCAGCTACCGCAATAATCGAGCTTCAATACACCTCCAAACAAATATTCCATGGACTTAACTAAATGCACAGGTAGATGTTTACTTGACATTTAAAATAAATAAGTCATACTCCAAAGTAGGGAGTACAACAATGATAACAACATGAACATCTCAAGTAGTTCATAATAATCCCACTTCACATAATTAACCAACACATGAAAATTAAAAGAATTAATGTAACATCATCAAACAAAATTTATGAAACCTAATTACCCAAAAAGTCTTTCGAATCACCAACGAGTCCCCAAATCACACACGTGGTCTAATTTATTATGAAATCCTAACCAACTCTGCTAGAGTCATTTTTGTCTCTAATGAGTTCGAGTTTACGACAATTAATTATACTTTAAACTTATCAATTGGTACCAATTCTTTGTATACCCAACAAGAGAAAATAAGTATCTCAACACATTTAACAAGTTTACCACGAAATTATGGGGTCAACATGGTATCACATACTCTAACATGGTGATTTCAACATTTTACAATTTTAGAATGTCATCCAAGACATAAATCAAGAAGAAGAGGGGTAGTAGCTTACCTCTTGATGAAATTAAACCAAGGAAACTAACATGCAACCAGTGGAGAATGATCCTCTAGCCAAGACCTTCACAACGACAAAGACGGATCGTCAATCCGACTCCCAATGCTCAAGATATCTCACTTTCTCTCTCTAAATTCTTTCTCTACTTTCTCTAATGTCCAAGGTAGAAGATGATGAAATGAGGATGTTTTAGAGTCTCTCATGGGGTCTAGAAGACTAAGTAAACCTGGTCAAAAAGTATTGGGTCGTGCTTCAATCTCAGCCAAGAGATATGGATCAAATAGTTAACAAGTCCAAAAATCATGTAATGCTGGCATAGGGCTGCGCGCTAGGGCGCATGTTTTGCGCGCTAAGGCGCAGGTGCGCGCTAGGGCGAGCGTTTTGCGAGCTAAGGCGCGGATGTGGCTGAACTTATGGTTTGATTTTGTGCAAACTTCAGCAAGTTCCTCACTAGGGCGCGACTTCCAGGCCTTGAACTTCTCTAAAAGTGTCCTAAAATGTCTCCTAAGTGATTCTAGGTGACCCTAACATGATCCTAACTTCAAACCAAGTCCAAGACATATATGAAACTTAATCAAAACAACATACAACAAGGCTAAGAATGCAACACAATACAACTTCAAATGATTACCAAGATTCAATCAGAAATCAAGGCATATGAGAAGTATGAAATCAATGTGAATGCCAACATGTTTGAATGAAGAAATGTATATGAAATGTTAGTGATACATAATGAGATGTATAAACAAAGTGCATACAAATAATACAAATGATGCGGGTGTTATAGAGAGAGGACATATTAATGAAAATTTAAAAATAAAAAATGGAAGTTACTTTTTTTCCCTAAAAAAACTCACGTGATTTGGACATGGTGAGTTAACGGCTGAAATTCTAACGACATCCAACAGAGGGACTACGGGCGAACAAAAACAGTGTACTTTGGACCCAGATTTTTACTTTTTAAAATCAGCCACTAATACTAGAAAGTTGTAAAGTACAGGGACCACTGGTGCATTTAACCCTAGTTATTTTGAAATATCTAACTGAAAATAGCTAAGGCCAAAAAACAGTTAAGTGCAGAAACAACTAAGAGGAAGAAACAGCAAAGAGAAGAAAAACAGCTAAGTGCAGAAAATAACTAAGAGCAAAATCACCTAAGAACATAAACAACTAAGAAATGGAAACAACTAAGAAGCAGTTAAGATTTAAAAAGCCACGTCAGCCTAGAAAAATCAGTGATCATTATAAACTCAATCTTTGTAAGAAATATTACTGTTACAAACCCTAAGAAACATTGACAACTTATGGACTAACAAAGGCAAGTCAACTACAAGTTGCAAGACAAGTGGACTAACCTCCTATAGAGAATATTCAGATAAGTTGCACTTAGTCGTTATTTAACAACTAGTTTCTAACGAAAAGTTTTTTCAGTGCCTATAAATGGATGAGTTCACAAGAAGAAAAAATATAGCAATTGTAGATAGCAGATACAGAAGTATATACAAATACGTACAGAAGGATTAAACAAGTAGATTATAGCAGCACTATGAAGAGAAAATCAAGAGCTACTATACAACAAAGAAAGCAGTCTTAACTGTTTGTACAAAAGAAAGAACGAAAACATCAAAGTAGATCTATAACAACATCTACCACAAGTTGTTGAAATCATCAAGAAACAAGCTCAACATCATTACAGAAGAAAGTCTTGTGAATACTGCAAAGAATATATAACTATTTGACAAAAAGTTACCCCCACAAGCATCAAGGATGGAGAAGAGATCTACATCAGAGCTTTCATCTATACTTAGAGTTATTTCAAGGAAGCACAATCACTCTTTGTGTACTATTAAAAACTGTCCTAGTTTGGCTGCCAACTAGAAGAAGAAAGTTTTGGATTTCTCTTTCAATAATCTATGTATTTTTGGGAAATATAGTACATTATTGCCTTATAGAGCCATATGGCTGTGAGGGGTGGATGTATGATTTGAGATCTGAGCCACCTTAAAATACTTGTGTCAATTTCTCTCCCTAAACTCTTTTTTGACTGCATTACATATCTTAATTTGTTTTAGAGTATCTTTACATTACTAATTAACTCTTAATTCTGCTGTGCATAACTCTTTGCTATTTATATTAGTAGTTATTATAGATTGGGACCTCTCAGGTGGCCATGTAAGTCCAATTTTGCCCACGAAAATTAGTGGTTTAAATGGTTTCGCCCATTATAGCCCATTACTAATTAAAGAGATACATGCTCATATCCACCTATATGTGAACGGTATAAACAGATAAATGTGTATAAACAATAATTAACACCACTATATAAGATCTAGAAAGGAAAAGGGGAGAATCTTGGAAATGGATGAATCAATTGAATTCATGAGAGCATGTACAACGGTGGGTAGCTTAAAAAAAGCTTACCCACCTTTTCTACCTAAATTTATTACAAAAATACCTTTAAGCTACCCATAAGCTACTCAAACAAAAAATCTCTTCCAATGGTGGCACAAACTCCAATAACTTTACATACCCCACCATCTTTATCTCCATTCAATTAATATCTTTATATCTTATTTATATTAATCTTGTAATTTGTTCATGCAATTTTAATTTAATATTTGTTAAATTAATATTTCAAAATAATATTAATTTTTATAAATAATGATTTTGAAATCAAATTTTATAGTAAATAATTTATGTTTATTGAACCTTAATTAGTGTAGAGGAATTAAATATATAAAATCTCTTTTATCATTTAACTACTATTTTATAATTTAATTAATTGATTTAAAACTAATTTAAAACTCGAATAGAAAATACAAATACAACAATTAAAAAGGAAAAATCTAAGAACAATACAGCAAACATAAATGAAAATTATGGAAAATGCAACAACAATAAAAGCTAGAATTGTTTGGTAACCAATTTACTGGTTACCAAAAAGTCTCCAAATATTTTCAATCAAATCATGAATCAGGTGGCGATGTGTTTTCCTATCTCGAACGACACACCTTCTTTGAAAATACCTCTCATGCTCCGGAATATGCTCGTTAAAATATTGCCATGCCAAGATACCATCTGTAATTTCAAATCATAGTCAGAAACATTTGGCACACGACCGTATGTATCTCGTTCATCGTCGACGATCATATTATGTAATATGTTACAACCATCATAATATTTCCCAAAGTAGGTACCTCCCACATAAGAGCTGGGGCTCGTATAATTGCGAATCGTGCCTGCAACACCCCAAATGCACGCTCAACGTCCTTTTTTGCTGCGTCTTGATGTTGAGCAAAAAGCTTATGTTTATCACTTAGAGGCGATCGAATGGACTGGATAAATAGTAAACCAAGTTATACTGGTTACCGTTAACCGTAAAGGATACAGCCGGAGCTACGCCATTATAAATATCGTTAAATACTGGAGATCGATCAAGGACATTTATGTCATTACAAGTACCTAGAATACCTAAGAATGGATGCCATATCCACAAGTCATAGGAAGCGATTGCTTTGAGAACAATCATCACCTTTCCATCGCCTCGGGCGTGATAGCCTTGCCAAGAGACAGGGCAATTCTTCTATTCCCAGTGCATGCAATCTATAATACCTAACATACCAGGAAAACCATGTGTCTCCCCAACATGAAGCAAGCGTTAGAGATCCTCCTCTGTTGGCCTTCTCATGTACTGGTCTCCAAAAACATTAACCACACATTCAGTAAATTTTTCTTTATGCATTCAAGTGCTGTTGTTTTTTCTAATACGAACATAGTCATCACATGCATCACTGGACATTCCATAATCAAGCATTCTTATAGCAGCTATGCACTTTTTTAATGGTGATAAACCAGGTCTCTTACAAGCTTCGTATCATTGTTAAAAATATGGAGTATGAGCACCAAGAGCTTCCACTGTTCGGAGGAAAACATGTCTTCGCATCCGAAATCGCGTGCAAAATTGTTGGTCGGTGTATGTGTAGACACCCAGAATTCGTACACCTACATTATACGAATTGTCCTATAAATAACTGTTTATTTACAAATGAACTAACACTTATTTTTATGATTATTTCAGAAAACAACATATAAAATGGACTGTCAACGTCCAACAAAAATACAATGACTTCGATTAGATCAACATCAAGGGTCAAACTCGAAGATACAACATATTCAACAGGACTAACGACGTCCAACACACAAACAAACTTCAGTTAGAACAACATCAAGGGTCCAGACTGAAGATACACAGCTTAGAAGGGCCAAAGTGCAAGACACAAAGCCTGGAAAAGCTAAAAAACAAGTTTGGTTTGCTGAAGTCTTGTTGAGTGCGCTGAAACCACAAAACAGTGTTTGGTGCGCGGGCACCATGCTGGTGCACCGCGTACCACATCTGCATTTGCCCCAGAAGTCAAGCCGCCGGCTGCTGAAGATTTGAAGGCATTGAGGAAACTTCGTCCAAACTTGCACCAGAGAGTAACTCTCACTTCCTCCCCTATATAAAGCTCTCAGCTCTCCCTAAAAAATGGGGAGAGACAGCCTCATCCAAGAAAACACACACACACACACACAACTCTCTCTATCAAGCCTCTTTTGAGGAAGAAAATAGAGAAAGAAAAGAGAAAAGAGTATTGACTCTCTCTCAACACACACAAAACGTAAGTTTTCCTTTCCTCGATCGGTAGCAGTGGAAGGATAACGATCAGGCTACGAGCTAGCTTGATCCAATATTACACAACGGCCTAGAACTTGGCTCGAATTCTGTAAAACGACAGAAGGTAACCCCTTCCGTTCATTAATCTGTTTAATATGTAAATAAATGTATGCAATTATTTTAATACATTTTTTTATGTAAATACATGTAAAGTATATTCTATCACATAAAATAACAAACTTGTGATACTTAAAATACGGGCATGCAAATATGTAGAGACTGAAAGGACAAGTTGGGTGCGTAAAACCTTCCCAACTCGTAACTTGGCCCCCGAACCCATAATCTAAAGTTTTTCTCCCAGTTTAATTTATAAACGAGAGTGGTGACTCTGTTTTCAAAAGATAAATATGTTTTTCATGTTTATCAAACAATAAAATCAACAGAGGAAAAACCACAAAAGCGAAAAGGTCCAAGGAGCGATCTGCGGATCGGGACACTCACAGTGGCGGCTCCGCTGGGGACGCTTATTTTTAAATAAATAAAAAAGAGAGTCAGACTCATTTTTTTATACATAATTACATGCTCACATGTTTAAATATCGCAAGTTTGTTTGATTTGTATAACATGACTAAAATGTTATTTGTAGTATATACTACTCTGTCCATACTCACCCCTGCAGGTACAAATTCATTTATTCATTTTTTTATATTTATTTCGGGCATCAACGCCCATCATTCAAAATTGTACATTCATTTATGTCTTTTTCATTTTGGAAAATATGACACAAATGTAATAATTAGAAATAGGATAGAATTCCCATTTTTTCTATTTCTTTTCCTCTCTTTCCTCGGGGCTTTAAACCCTCGATCTGTGGATGTGTTTCCTGCTAGTTTCAACTACTAACAAAACACAACCCATATCACATGAATCAGAAAAAATGAACATATCTCCCTCTTATTCTGTATATATCTGTCTCACCTTTCATTTACATATAATTGTAAAAAGAGTCTCTCAGACACCGCGCACACACGCGCACTCATTTATTCCGAACTATTACCAAGCTTCAAACCCTGATATAGCCACGTTGAAGTGAAACTGGGTAAGTCATGCGCCCAGCATTCCTTCAGCTGATACTATCCCTTTCCGCGCGATTACTAATCGTCCCCTGGAAAGTAAGCCATTCTAACCCTGCATAGCCACGCGTAATTCATATAGATTTCTAGGACACTTCAAAAAGACCGGTTGGTTCTTATTGTTACAAACATACTTTGTCATTTCTGTGCATAAAGACAAAAGAAATCAGATCAAATCAAAAAAGAGTCGTCGACCAAAAAAAGAGTCTGTTTGATCACAGCAAAAAAAGAAAAAAAAGACGTTGAGAAATAAACACCGAAAAAACAAAAAAAGAGTCATACTCTCTCAAAAGAGAATCGTGGTGATCAAAAGGTCGACAAACAAAATCCTCATGCACAGGATTAACAAAGAGTCAATGACATATGCCTAGACAATTCGAATGGTGGATCCTGAAGTGGATATAGTCCCTTCGCTTGAGATTTGTCCAATCTTAGGAAGTCGAAATACAGGTGGGATACAAAGGTTCTATATTGTTCCAGGAACGGTTCATAAGTCAAAACAAAGCATTGTCGCTTGTCCAACCATCTTAGGGTGAGTCAAAATGAAAAGAGGAACAATAAAATTGTGCTGTACACAGAAATACTTCCAGAACCTAACTCCTACCCATATCCCAACCTTTCAGAAACCTAGCATTGAATTGGAGGAGGACTAGCACTGGGAGGTTGACAAAAGTATCAAGTTTGGGTTCAGAATCAAGTACAGAAAGTTTGCACTGGAATCAGATGGCCGATCAAGAAGATAGCACTTCTGCAGGACATGACACAGGGGTTTCAGGATACACTCCAACTCCAGCGATGCAATAATGGATGGACCAGAACATGAAAACCATGATCAATAGGTTTTCAGCCCTTATCCAAGGTCAAGGGGCTTATAACAGGACTTTGCCCATTTCTACAGGAACTGTTGACCCTTCACTTTTAAGTGTGAATTCAAGTCTGCCCAATCCAAACACTTATTCCACATACCCACATGCCTACTATCCATATCCCTCATATCCAAACACTTACCCATCTTACCCTAATACATTCCCTCCTCAGCCAAATATTAATTCAAACATCCATCACCAGTTTCAGACAACTACAATCCCAATTCCAAACACTACTACACCTCCTACAACCCGCATAACATCTCCGCCTACCAACATTTTTTTACCTAATCTAAATGCATTTCCATTCTACATGACCAATCTAATCCAGGATAGTCCACACCTAAACCCAAACAGTTATAACTCTCAGCCTTCAGCCAAACCAATCTATCTATTTACTGGCTATCAACCACCTTACCCAGTTCTTCCAGTAGGATAATTTTTGGGCACAGCTATGGTTGATACTAATGATGCTGAACTTGCAAATAAAGGTAAAATCAGGGAATTGAAAGGACATGGTTCTGAAAGTCTTGAACGAAGGCGAATTCACCGCCCGAGCAATGACATTGCAGCCTGCTGCTATCTTGCCACCAAAATTTAAAATGCCTGATATCGAAAAGTTTGATGGGACAGGTTGCCCTATTGCCCATCTTAGGTCTTACGCCCATGCTATGCAGCAGAGATGAGCAAGTTTCGAAGCAATGGCCTCCAATTTTCACTTAACTTTAATTGGAGCTGCCAAGCAATGGTTGATGTCTGTGGACAACACTGTGATTGCTACATGGGATAAACTCGCAGATGAGTTTCAGAAGAGATACAAGGGTAATAGTAATTGGGAAAGGCACAGGAGAGATCTTAATTCATGCACCCAAAGGGAGAAGAAAACATTTTCTTAGTATGCCGAAAGGTGGAGAAAGAAGATTGCCCAAACCCTGGACAGGCCTAAACCTTGCTAAACAAGTCAGGATCTTTTTAAGAAACCTTCAACCGATTTATCTGGATCGTATGCATTACCTTCCTCACGCTGATTTCTCTGCAATCTTAGATGTCAGATTTCATATCGACATGAAGATCCGCACCGGACAGATCAAGGTCGATCCCCCTTCAAGCTCATTTCGATACTCCAAAGGAAAGACAGTAGCAACGTCAGCACCTATTGTAAATATGTTAGAGAATATGCCGACTATGGCTTTGCCAGTTGTACCATCTGCTCAAAATTATAGAAATATGCCTTTAATTATTCACCAGATGGATCTATGAATGCATTGGGAAACAACAACAATAAAGGTGCAAGAAATAATTTTTGCAGAAATGATAGACATTTAGATGAGTTGCACGCTCCTATGTCATTGATTTTTCGGGGGCTGAAAGCACAAGGAGTCCTCAAACCTATCAAATGTTACAGACCTCCCAATCTATTGCCTGCCACATGAAACCATGCAAAATATTGTGAATATCATCAGTTTAGTGGGCATCTCACTGACAAATGCTTTGTGCTCCAGTGAGCAATCCAAAATTTGATCGATAACAAGATCATTGAGAAACCACACCCAATGCCTAATGTGGTGAACAATCCTCTGCCAGCTAACCATGTCAATACCATCCAGTTTAAAATAGAATAGGTGAATTCCCCCACCGAGTTTGAAATCAGCAATGCTCTATTATTGTACTTCTTAATCCCTTTGTCTTCAAGAGAGGAGAATTTCGAATACAACATGCTCTCTTGGAGCGACATTTTGTCTAGTGCCCAGCATACTTCCCAAGCAGAAGTGAACAACATCGAAAAAGCCTCTTGGATAGGAAGCGATGTCTCTCATTTTACTCGATCTGGTCAAGCATACCAGGCTACTCAAGATATGGGTGGTCCGTCAGGGAAAGATAAAGAAGTTGATACTAGTACCAAGGATACTGGACCTAAAGACATTGAAGACGCTCTCCTTACTCAGATGAAGAAGACTCAAGCCAATATTTCCATTTGGGGTCTTCTCTGTTCCTCCAAGACCCACCGTGACAGCCTTGCCAAGTCATTGAGTCAGGCTATCATTCCAATCGGGACCTCGCCCGACGAACTGACTCAGATGATTGGCTGACATTGATTTACTAAAGGGAGGTATCGACCATGTTGATGCGCTACATATTACTGTCGGTGTCCAAGAAAAGAGGGTACCGAAGGTTCTGGTAGACAACGGTTCATCTTTGAATGTTTGTCCAACAAAAATCTTAGCCAAGCTGGGAACGAAGATTTCCGACCTAGCTTGTGCAAGAGTTTGTGCAAGAATTGTATGATCATTTCATTAAGGTCAATTCTTCATTCGTCAATAAATGTTGAGTGAAATTATACGATGAAGAGCGAATTATTAGATCAACACAATTGAAACACATTGATTCATGCTATTAGAAGAATTCAGAAAAGTGGATAGACATGAAGAAAGTTGCTGAACTTGTATTCAATAATCCAAACAGTTAAATAGTTTTGAATATGTCTCTTTTAGGGATCAGCTGATTACAAGAACAATACAACAATAAATTGACTAAACTGCTGATTACAAGACAAAGATAGGCAATGATTCAATTTTGATTAGAAAATTTGTTATAGAGTTTTATCCAAGATATCCTAATCCAGAGGACATGGTGAGTGAACAGAAGTCATGGACTTAGGAATAGATCAATTTGGCTATTTCCATTTTTGATCTCCTCCAACTCTTGGGGGGGGGGAGGAAGAACATGTTCACACCTAAAGGTTACTCCAGAAGAACCTTAGGGTGATAGCCGTCAAGGATTTACTACTTTGGCCACGAATCCCCTTTGATATGCACAGGGATGGATGATAGTGGTTAGCAGTTTGTCATCCTCATCAACACCTTATTAGCTACCTAATCCAGTCAAGCTGAATTATCTGCATCAGCCATCGTTGGGGTGATGGCTGGTATACTTACATATGACCAGACGAGTTGTTTAAAACAACAATTTACCAGATGCTTTCCGGACATTTGATAAATCTTATCTGGGATCTTCTCTGTGATGCTCATGTATACATGCAAAGTTACAATGGTCAGATAGGTATATGCTAAGTAATTTTCATAGTGATTCATCTGAAATGAATTTAGTGCATCAGTAAGATTGATAACCAAATGTTAGGAATGGACTGAAATCACTAAGAATATAAATTAATAATCTTCTATCTTACCTTTTAATATAAATAATTTTAAAAACATTCTTAAGTGTTCTGATAATCAAAGGTCTGTAGCATACAGTTCATCTTTTGCCTACAAACTTTTAATATTACCAGACAAGACAAAAGAAGATTTTTTTTTATCAAATAATTTTAAGAAGCAAGATTGAAAATTAATAATGAATGATTTCTGTAACAAATGAGTTAATAAAATTTCTCTCAGATATTATAACAGTGTTTTTAAAAGTGATTGAAAAGAAGTTTTTCACAGTTATGAAGATTTTTGATTTTGTAAATGCATCTTTGAGAATTTTAAATCAACTCATCATGAGTAACATAAATAAACCAAAACAACTTTGAATGAATATGAGAGAGTCATACCCAGTTGTTGAAGTGTTGACTTGATCGATTTATAGGATTTGTACTTAGTAACATTTTGAGAAAATATTTGAATCAGTGTTTAACATCTTGCAGATCTCAAGCAGTGAGTGAGTATATATAATAATAGAGTTTGAAGAAGAAAGAACTCTATTTATACTCAGAGGGCAGACAAAGGATCATACCAATAAGTGAGGTTTACTGTTGGTCTTGTCATTTCTTGTTCCCTATAGAAGTGAAATTGAAAACCTGAGGGAATGATATTTTCAAGATCTGGTGAAATCTTTTGGTTGGTCAAACACATTTAGTTGATTTTCCAGAGAATCTTGAAAATTGTCTTTACTTTAAACGAAGTAGTCAGTCTTCGTAAAGCGTGCCTCAACCTTTAATAGACTTAGGATAGAAACAAGTCATTTAAAGGTATTACTCCTATAAGTCAGCACATATGACCAACTTATGAAGTGTTTGTTGGCAGATATGGAAGTTCAGCCAACTAGGTATTGAAACTTGTTTTAAAACCATTTTAGGTCAGCTGATATGAAAAGTGCTGACCAGTTCTTTGAAAAACATTATCATAAAGCAAGTCATACAATCACATAGATATATCATGAAGAGCATAGTATGATAAGACTTTATGCAACATGTCTGATAACAAGTTATCAAGAGATTCAGCAAACATGGGTGCATGCATATAATAAAGCAGTTGCTGACCTGTTTTGTATATGCTGGAGAGGTTGTCTTTCTCAACATCTTGGACTTAATAGTAGACTTTTATAAGATAACGCCGTAGTCTAGTAGACATTGATTTGAAGTTGTGCTTCTTCGAGTGAATGAAGGACATAGAAGGTTATCCATCAGTAATAGGCAGTCCTTCATAAGTCAGCAGCCAAATTGATGTCTGCTGATGGAGAGAGTTGTTACATCTATGATTCTTGGTTGTATGAGTTCCTGCCTTAAATACTCATAGAAGATCATTAGCAACATTTATGAGCTAAAAATAGCTCCAGAAATTCAATAATACAAGTGAGACTTAATAAGCGCAATAATTGAATAATTACTCAAAATATAGGTTATAAGTGTATCCCAAAACAATCACGAAATTAAGAACTAAGGTTACTTTCTCACTATACCCTTTGAACATTTTTACTCATAGTAGTTGAAGAACTTGTTCTGAAGTTGAGTGAAAGTCCATTGAGTATATCTTTTAGGCAGAAGCTTTCCGTTGAAAAAGAACAATTTCATCATAGATGTCATTAGACGAAGAGCTAATATTCACAGTGATTTAGAGATGACATAAATCTGATTTCCCTTGAATTACCTTTGAAGATCATCTGATTTCATTTGCTTTAAACTTTCAGTGATTAGTTACATATTTTCCCTAGATGGATAATTAGCAAAGTCTTCAGAAACTAAGTATCATAGAATGTAGAGATCAGCATATTCCATGATAGGAAGTTTTTGACACTTAGACATGTCAAAAAGATACTAGTAAGAACCTCAATTTCTTATGACACAAGTATTTGAACTAAGAAGCTTTCTCGAAAAGGTGTTAGATTGAGACAATCGTTAGCCTTGATGGCAATTTTTTAGAAGTATATCAGAGTAATTCACCCATCAAGTATGAAGTTGACACATTTGCTAGAGGATATGACATGAATTTGAAAATAGACTATTTTTAAAAAGAACATTATCCGTAGCAAGTCAAACTCTATTTGACTATAGTACTTCTCTTCATAATATCAATTGAAGAATATATTTTTGTTATATAAAAGATTTTCCTATAGTAATCACACAGTCATCATAATAATCTTTTCTCACAAGTTTTTGAAAAGAAAAATGATTTTGATTTGTAACAGTATTTTCAAAATAGCTTCCAGGTCTCTCAGTCAAAATATTTTCAGAAATGAGAATTTTGAAAACAAATCTTTTCGACTATGCATCTAATCTGAGCAACTGGATCTAAACTCTCAAGTTGTCAAGCCTGGAATGAAGTTTACAGAGTACTAGCTCTGATACCAATTGTTAGGTCCATGAAGATGTGCTCAGAATATAGGCTAGAAGGGGGGTGAATAGCCTATATTACCTTAATTAAAGATTTCATCAGATTTAAAGATTATGTTGAAAGATAGTGATGAAATAATTAATAGGAATAGGTCATCTTCCTTGTTTAAGCAACTCAGCCGATATAGTGAAATCGAAAGATGTTCATTAGCAGACTTTAAGGATAGCTGATAGGAAGATATTGTTATACTTAGCTGGTATAGAAGATTTTAAGCAGCGAAAGAATAAGTAACATAAGTATAACAGTCAAGATTAAAGCAGCTGTAAGCAAATAGGTATATTTTTTTAGGGAAACAGGGGCGGCACCCTGCTAAATTTTATTAAAAAAATAAGGCTTAAATCGCAATTTGGTCACCCTACTTTGACAGAAAATTCATTAAGCTCACTCTACAATTTTTTTTTCTCAATTTCATCACTATACTTGACATGTTGAGTCAATAAGCTCACCGCGCTTAACTTCCGTTAGTTTTGTTGGATGGAGAGCTGCAAAAAGACCAAAATACCCTTTACCTTAAATTTCTATTTAGTCACCCTACTTTGACAAAAAATGCATTAAGATTAATAGTATAAGATTTTGTGTATAAAATATTTAAAATAATCAAATCAGTTAAATAAGTTATTTCAAATATAATAAATTAATATAATTTTAGACTAATTCTTAAAAATATTAAACAAAAATTAGGTTAACTTATCAGAATTCTTAATCAAAATTAATAAAAGATTATGTTGGTCTTTTCTAAAGTAATAAATTCTTTAGCTTGACTTTTTTTTATTTATATAAAACTAATTATATTAAACAAATGAATTAAATTATTATGAGATAGTTATTATTGTAGAATAAAGTAAGCTTAAAATATTATTATAAATTATTCATAAGTAATTATAGATATTTAAATAAGGGTTAATGACACCACTAGAACAAATCCGTTAAGTCAATCATGTGGTACATGCCATTTTTCAAGGGTATTATGGAATATTTTTAAGGAATTTAATTATAACAATTTTTTATCTTAATCTAATTAAAAGTATTAGTCATTTATCTCAATGTAGTTATAATATTAAATATTAAAATTAATTTAATTAGGATTAGTAATAGATTAAATATTAATATTAATTTAATTAGGATTAGTAATAGTGTTCAAACAAAATTAGGATTAGTAATTATTACATTAATTGGTCAAATAAAAAAAAAACTTAAACAATCAAAATCATTCACCCATCACTTTCCTTCCCGTCTCCGACTTCCCCCGGCTCAACATCCCCAATTTCGCCATTGTCGACTTCAAAGGCTTCGACGGTGACGACGACCTCGACGACTCTCTCCACCCTCTCTCCGATCTCCCCCTCCGATCCCATCCACCTCCCATCACTCTATCCACCCCTTCCGATCCCGAATCACCTTTCTCTCCCGGCATGCTCAAATCACAAGCTGTCACTTTCTCATTCTAGTCAGCTCTGGATGGGTAGATTAGATCTGAATCATCTCTCTAACCAGTATGAAATAGCCTATTATTGAATATCCGAATGGATCTTTGATTGAAAGAAATGAGAATGACGAAGATCGAGTTGAGGATGAATTCTAGGAGGAAAATTCGACTAGAAGTGAGCTAAAGGGCCATTGCCGAAAATCGTGGTCGATCGCGTCAACCATAGTAGTGGGCTCATCAAACTTTCTTTCATCGAGGGTACGACACTAGGCTGAATCGATGCAGCGGCCCTGGTAACCCTAACAGACGTTTCCGTGAAATTTCGACAGATTGGCATATGTGTGTTATGGCAATTGAGCCTAGCGTTATGATTCTGATGATTTCTTCGCTGAGTGTTTCAAGAAGGGTTGTGAATCTTTTATGATTTTGGTCCATTTGGATTTCAAAAAATTGGATTGATTTGGGGTTCTTGAAGGAGTTAGAGGGTATGTGCAGATTGAGCTTGGAATGAAGAGATGCTGATTTGGGTGTTTGATCTTCTTCCCTAGTTGCTCAATTTTTGGGTTTTTGTTTATTCTTGGTTGTAATGAATTTTAATATCTTAGGAATGACATTTTTGGATTTTTGGGATAATTTTAAAGTTTTTATTCAAAAATCAGGATGGAGTGATGAACTTGATAATTATGTCTAAGTGCAGTGATTAAATTGATAATTATTAGTAAGGGCATTTTTGGAATTTAAAAAAAATAGTAAGTTTTTCATCCAAAAATCTGGATGGAGTGATTAACGTGGGATTTATGTCAAGTATAGTAATGAAACTGAGAAAAAAAATTGTAGGGTGAGCGTAATGAATTTTCTGTCAAAGTAGGGTGACCAAATTGCGATTTAAGCCAAAAAATAAAAGATACAAACTTGAGGGGGACAACCAGCCTTGCCCTTATAAGAGGGAGGACGGAGGGGCCTAACCTCGAAATGGAAATACAAAACCAAGACAAAAGAAACAATCAAGAAATTCGAATTCGAGAAATCCCTTGGGCATCCATAATAATATTTCCATGTATCAATCGAGGGAGAGATGCCAAATTAGAAAAGGAATTTGTCTCCTTTGAATCCATGGCAAAATTTGCAAAACCATCGGCTACCGACTTGGCTTCACGGAAACAATGACGAAAAGAAAAGTTGCCTGACTTTTGCATCGCAAGAATACCACAGATATAGTAGCAGCAATGCCACGGAGGAGCGTGGCCCTTAGAGAGACAACCATAAAGAAAACCCGAATCCATTTCAATGATAGAGTTGTAAAACCCCTTAGAAACAAGCCAGCTAACACCTTAAAAAAGAGCTTTAACTTCAGCAAAAGTATTGGAACACTACCCATAACTTGAGGAATAACCATAAATGAATCTGCCAAGAGAATCTCTAATCACGCCACCTCCACCACCCAAACCAGGATTGCCACGGCAGCCTCCATCAGAGTTTAATTTAACAATCCAAGGAGGAGGAGGAAGCCAAGAAATTGCACAAACAGTCACCTTTTTTGCTTTAGAAATTTTCAGGTAGTTCACTGCCCAATTAGACACATTATAATTAGCAGCTTTAAGGAGGAATTGGAGCTCACTTTGAATTGCAATGATGATGCCGCAGGGATTGGGAGTGAGACCTTCAAAAACAACTTTGTTTTAAGAAAGTCAAAGCTGCCAAAGGATAAGAGCAGGGAGAAGAGTATAAATCACCAAGTTAGAATGAGTCCACCATTGCATACACCTTCGTCTAATGTCATAATCTCTAACATCCAAACCAAAGAGACCATGAAAGTGGCTCCAAACTTCCATCGCCAAAGAACTAGAGATGAAAACATGCTGGAAAGTCTCAACATCGGGTTGGTTAAAACAACAGCAACAATGGGAGGCCAAGTGAAATCCCTTCCTTTTAATAGCTTTATCAATCGGCAAACGGTGAAGCAATAATCTCCACATGAAAATACTAATGTTGCAAGGAAGTAATTTGTGCCAAATGAACTTGGAAGACAGCAGAGATGAACCAGCAACAGTGCGGGTAGAGGCAACAGATATTAAAGAGAATTTTCCATTTGCTGAGCCAGTCCAACAAGGCAAATCAGCACTATCAACAATCTCAATTTTTTGTTCCATAATAGTTTGAACCACCCCAGGAAGAAGATAGCTGGAAGCAAGAGGCGATAACTGCGAAGGGGAGCTAAACAGATCACGGACAGATTGAAGGCTGGGGTTATCAGCAGATAAGATGGGGAAATCTGATAGCCATTTATCATAACGGATAGAGCACATCCCTTTACCAACAATCCAGAAAATAAACAGTTCAGCTAGAGGCCGAGCTTTAAGCAAACGACGCCAAATATGAGATCCTTTGCAAACCACAACAGAAGGATGATTAGAGAGACAATACCGATTTCGTAGAAAATCCACCCACAAGCTGTTTTGAGTCCGGAATCGCCACCATAATTTAATAGAGTAAGCCTCTACCAAGTTCGAAAGGGAAGATAGACCCAGGCCACCCTCGGACTTAGGGATACAACAATTAGACCAAGAAATCCAATGAGACTTTTGACGACCCTCTACGCTCCCCCAAAAAAAATTTGCTAGCGTTCTTTCAATTAAATGAATCACCGAGGAAGGAGGATTAAGAGCAGCAAGAAGATAAGTTGTCATGGAATGAACAATATGCTTAATAAGAGTGATCCTTCTTGAATAAGAAATAAAAGCACCCATCCAAGTCTCTATACGATTTTGAATTTTAGCAATAATAGGATCAAAATAATGCTTCTTTTTCCTGCCCATGTATAAAGGGCAACCCAAGTAAATAATAGGAAGGGCACCAATCCGATAACCTAAGATATTAGCAATAGAATTAACCCTATTGCTATCCATAGAAGGAGCAACAAAAAAACTACTCTTCAAACCATTGATAAGTTGGCCTGAGGAGCGTTCATAGTCTTTGAGGAGCTGAACATGCTTCCGAAGAGAACGAGAATGCCCATTGTAAAAAATAATCACATCGTCTACAAAAGCTAAAGAAGAAATAATTTGGCATCCACTAGAAGAAGAAAAAGCCGTAGAAGGATCTTCAACCTGAAGACCATTAATGCTACGACTTAAGAGCTCGGTTGAAATGATAAACAGGCTAGGAGATAAAGGATCACCCTGGCGAAGACCACGAGAAGAAGCAAAGTAACCCACAGGAGCACCATTAATAAGGATGGAGAACCTATTATCCGAGATAAGCCTCCAAACAAGGTTAATGAAGATTTCATGAAACCCGAATCGTCTAAGAACTTTAATTAAAAAAACCCAAGAAAAACTCTGTCAAAAGCTTTGATGGGCTTTTTGTAAGCAAATAGGTACATGTTTATCATAACAGCAAACTAAAATCTTGTATTAGATGCATCAATTCATTCTACAACCAGATTGCATAAGATACATATCATAAATTACAGGAAAGATAAGTACAGGCTGAGTGTAACAAAATATGATTTATATTAAAATTCAGCAGGGATTTTCTCAAAGACAAACATGCTTAGCACATCAACTTAGACTCTCTAACCTAGCAATCTCCTATGAAAGAAAAGGGAGAGATTAAGAAAGCGAAATCAAATTTATCGAAAATACATTGGAAGACGTAATTAATATTTATTGAGTTGTCTTCCTGTAGTATCAACTCGATAAATTTGTTGTGAGAAAAAAATATTAGGTGTTGTTCAAATAACAAGTATTTGAACAACTGAGTGCTGAGCACTCGGCCAAGAGTGATGATAATTCATTACACAATCGACAGCCCTTATAATGTAGTATAAGTCTGTCGATATGAATGCAGTATAGATTATTATGCTCTAGTTCTTCATCGGACATCTTCAAGCTTGATCAGTCTTCAACGACTTGCAGGAAGCTTGGTCTCTAGCTGTGGATTTGAAGTGTATCAACTGAAGAGACTGAGTCTTTCGAAAGAAGAAAGAATCTCAAATCAAAAATGAAGTTCTTGATCAAGCAGAGCTTCTTCGCCTTAGGAATTTCTGTTTTCTCCCCACAAAGTGTTTGTGTTTACACTTGTGTTTTCTCACTCAGTGTGGTTACAGATTGAAAGCACACAGATCAACATCCCACCACACTCTTTTAATGAGAGAATGAGAGTTTTCTTTTATAGGCTGGAGAAGATGAAGTAGTCGTTGGAGCTTGGATGAGTTTTTGCCCGTTAGCGATCTGGATTATTAATGCATCAGAGTGCATTGTGTGGACTGTTGGGCGAAGACCTTCTGTTTAAGCTTTGTCTTGAAGTCTATCCGTGATTCAGAATGTCAGGATGGGATGTGACATGCAGGCCTGGGATGTAACGCACTGTGTTTGGCTTTTTATGAAATGTAGCCTTGGAGACTGGAACCAATACACGGAAGAGGAAATGTCTTCTGAATAATAGTCAAAGCACAAACATCGATGCGTATCTTGAGCTGTCAGGAAGATCTTGTAACGGATCTATTTTTGAATTGTAGCTTTGAGCAACGACCGATGTTCCTCTTGATGATTATCAGCTTCTTGGCAGTTGTCTGATGAAGAGCATGGCTGATACTAGGATCTGCCGATGTAAAACTGCTGTAGTAAAGAATGCTGATAAGACATGGCTGGTGGAGATGTCTGCTATTGAGACATTACTGGTATAGATGTCTACTGGTGACATATTGCTGGAAGAGATGTCTGCTGGTGAGACATTGCTGGTAGAGATGTCTGCTGGTGCTAGTAGAGCTAATCCATATGAATAGTCATCTTTTCTCGGCAGGACAAAGACTCGGACATGTACAAAGACTTCCTAGTCTAATGACCTATGTATTGTTTCATCAAGCTGCCACACTAACCGGTACGCAGCCCTTTTAGCCACTTGTGAAACATCCGTTGTAATGGGAACAAGCAAATCACTGTGTTAGAATATGCAAACATATGTATCAGCTGTTTCATAGGCATATTCCTAACACCTTCCGTTCGTTATTTTATGTACCCATTTTTAATATGTAAATAAATACATTTGAATTGTAAATGTGTATATATTTATTTCGGTACATTTGATATGTAAACACATGTATCATATTCATTAAATTCAAATATCGAAATGTCCGTTTTTATTTATATAGTTGATATTATATGTATATCTATATATATAAATATGTAATATATATATATATATATATATATATATACTTTAAACTAAAATTTCATTTTAGTTATTTCCATTAAATATAAATATATATTATATTTATTTTGTTTCTTTTGTAATAAATAAAGCATGTATACATTTTATAACATAAACGGAGATATAAATCACCGTGATCCGTTCTCTTCCGTCACATAGTATAATAAACTCGTAACATATAAATTCGAGCATGCAATCATAAGAGACTGAAAGGGCGAGTTGGGTGCGTAAAACCTTCCCAACTTGTAACTTAGCCTCCGAACCCACAATCTCAGTTTTTCTCTCGTTTCCTATATAAACGAGGGTGGCGACTCTGTTTTTAATATAAATGTGTTTTGCGCATTTATCACACTTTTATTCGGGAGTCCAGAGCGAAAGGTCCTAGGAACGATCTGTGGATCGGGGTGCTCACACATACATACTTGTTTATACCCATATTGTATAAATTTATATTTTTTTGCTTAGATTCAACATGCAACAACATATATTTGCTACTTGGATACTAGCAATTGCATGATTAACATCAAGAGTCTAGCAAATTATACAAAAATTTCAAATTTAGCATACTTTGCAAAACAAGTGGGTTTTTCGAAAACTCACCGCAGGTGGATCTAAAGAAGAGATGTGACTGCTTCGGTCACGACGAATATCGTTCGGATTACTATCCGAGAACGGATAGCGGACCCGATTCTGCGCCATCACCTCGTCGGCTTGTTCGTCACCGACACCCAAATCGACGGGAATCTCATTTTCTGAGTCCGAATTGTTGGCCATTATCGCTACAAACAATTTTGGGGCGATAAACCTCAAAAAATTTGAGTGATTTCAGAAGAATTTCGAAAGAAATTTGAAGAGAAGATAGATAGAGAATGCGGCAGTAGCTATGTTGCTGCTGCTGCCCGGGTTTTTCTTTAAGAAGAAAAGGGATTTTCCCTTTTTCCCTCCAAGTTTCAGCATTTTGCGATTCACACCCCCAAGTCCTTCTAACGGCAATTTAACGTCCAACTAATGGTCGTTAACCGAATGCCCAAACGGAAGTCCACCATCAACATATTCTCAAGGATAACCCCCCAGCAGAGTTACTCCCAACGGTCTCGACGTCTAATCCATCATCTCCAGCAGAATCCCCATGGGACTCTACACAGTACATCTCAGCAGGAGCATAACAAATGGTCGTGTGCATCATCCCCAACAAAGTTTGTCCCCTGGACACCACACAGATTTGCAGTGCATTCACACACGTTTGCACATCCAGTTATCCGGACGTTTCCCCACAGGTTCAAACCTGAGGCCTCTGGAAGTCAACTACTTAAACGGCCCCGCCGTCCAACACAGTTCAGAATCCGTCCCCGAGACGCCACACAAAAATAGTATCTTTATTTTATGTCAATTTACAGCTTATCCTAAATTGCAATTTGCTTCATTTTACATTGGTACAGCTTTCTTTTGGTCATTTCCCAACGGGTATAAACTTCGGGTCTGGAAGTGAACCATCCTCACACACAGCAGTTCAGAATCAAATTTCTTCCTTGAAAAAATTTGAACTACGTCCCGACCTGATTCTCTTTATAAAGATACGTAGGCAGTCTCCTCTGGAGATCCGATCACCATAAGGCAGACCTTGTTAGCCATTCCCACAATCAGCATACGTCAGAATCAAATTTCTTCCCTGAAAAAATTTAAACTACGTCCCGACTTGATTCTCTTTATAGAGATACGTAGGTAGTCTCCCCTAGAGATCCGGCCACCATAAGGCAGACCTTGTCTCTCTTTCCCGCAGAATATATCACAATCCTGTTTTTTCCCTGAAGAGACGTGAACTACATTTTGATCTGATTCTCTTTATAGAGATACATAGGTAGCCTTTTAGAAGGTTTGATCACCGAATGGCGTACTTCCTTAGTACGACCATCATTTTCCTTAGCAGTGTTGCAAGCCTCTTGTATCATAGCATTCCCCTAGCGAGATTCTTTCCCCACAGAGTCATGACTGAATGTTCTTCTCCCTAGAGAGTTCGAGCTAAAGTCTTGACACACCACACATTTGGTCATACAACCCCGACGTAGGGTTCGACCACACACATATACACATGGTCACACAAACTCTGATGTAGAGTTTGACCATCCAATTTTCAGTATGAAGCTGGATGTCCATATTTTTCGACGACGCTCGTTTACTTCTAAGCAAATGTAGTCGAGGAGCTCTGTAGACACCCAGAATTCGTACACCTACATTATACGAATTGTCCTATAAACAGTTGTTTATTTACAAATGGACTAACACTTGTTTCTATGATTATTTCAAGAAACAACATATACAACAGACTATCAATGTCCAACAAATACAATGACTTCGGTTAGATCAACATCAAGGGTCAAACTCGAAGATACAATATATTCAATAGGACTAACGACGTCCAACACACAAACAAACCTCAGTTAGATCAACATCAAGGGTCCAGACAAAAAATACATAGCTTAGTAGGGCCAAAATGCAAGACACAAAGCCTAGAAAAGCCAAAAAAAAAAAAAAGTTTGGTGCGCTGAAGCCTTGCTGAGTGCGCTGAAACCACAAAACAGGGTTTGGTGCACGGGCACCATGCCTGGTGCGCCGCGCACCACATCTGCATTTGCCCCAGAAGTCAAGCAGCCGACTGCTGAAAACTTTGAAGGCATTGAGGAAGCTTTGTCCAAACTTAGGCTAGAGAGTAACTCTCACTTCCTCCCTTATATAAGAGCTCTCAGCTCTCCCTCAAAAAAGGGGAGAGACAGCCTCATCCAAAAAAATACACACACACACAACTCTCTCTCTATCAAGCCTCTTTTGAGGAAAAAAAGAGATAAAGAAAAGAGAAAAGAGTATTGACTCTCTCTCAACACACACAAAACGTAAGTCTTCCTTTCCTCGATCAGTAGCAGTGGAAGCACAACGATCAGGCTACGAGCTAGCTTGATCCAATATTACACAACGGCCTAGAACGTGGTCCGAATTCTGTAAAACGACAGAAGGTAACCCCTTCCGTTCGGTAATTTGTTTAATATGTAAATAAATGAAATAAATATATGCAATTATTTCAATACATTTTTTATGTAAATACATGTAAAGTATATTCTGTCACATAAAATAACAAACTTGCGATACTTAAAATACGAGCATGCAAATATGTAGAGACCGAAAGGGCGAGTTGGGTGCGTAAAACCTTCCTAACTCGTAACTTGGCCCCCGAACCCATAATCTAAATTTTTCTCCCGTTTACTTTATAAATGAGAGTGGCGACTCTGTTTTCAAAAGATAAATGTGTTTTTCATGTTTATCAAACAATAAAATCAAGAGAGGAAAAACCACAAGAGCGAAAAGGTCCAAGGAGCGATATGCGAATCGGGCCTCTCACAGTATGTTGGATTCTCCGCAAAGTAGTCTGAATACAGGCGTTGATGGCCATCAGCACAATTTCTGTCTATGTAGATACGTTGACGAGGTCTTCTTTAACTTGTTGAGAATTAAGTAATTCTTTAATGATTTGATGCTTGCGACGTCGACGACCCGAAAGGTCGAACAAATAATCTTCTACACTTCTTTGAATCTCCATATCCATGTCTCGATCATTGAAATCTTCTTCATTGTGATTATGAGAATTGAAACTAGAACTTGAAGACATGATTGTAGATGAGTATGTATTTAATTTTGAAATGAAGTGTTGGGTATGGTTGATTGAAGTGTGCACACTACTACATTTATAGGCCAATGAAAAAACTGGCATTGGATGAAGAGTTCAAAAAATGACCGGCTTCATTGATCTGGCTTCTCTTTGAGCCACTACTTTCTGAATTTTAATTTGTTTCAACATGTTGAGCCCACCACTTGGGTATTTTTCGAAGGATGCCCAAAGCTTCCATTAACGTGAAACGTTTTTGTTAAGAATATGCCAGTAAAACAGCTGATGTATATGTTTGCATATTGTAACACAGTGATTTTCTTGTTCCTATTACAACGCATGTTTCACAAGTGGCTAAAAGGGATGCATACCAGTTAGTGTGGAAGCTTGATGAAACATTGCATAAGTCATTAGACTAGGAAGTCTTTGTATATGTCCGAGTCTATGTCTTACCAAGTAACGATGACTCTTCATATGGATTAGCTCTACCAACGCAAGCAGACATTTCCATCAGCAATGTCTCACCAGTAGACATTCCTATCAGCATGTCTTATCAGCAGTCTTTACTACAGCAGTCTTACAATCGACAGATCTCAGTATCAGTCATCCTCTTCATCAGACAACTGCAAGAAAGCTGATAATTCTCAAGAGGAACATCGGTCATTGCTCGAAGCTATAATTCAAAATAGATCAATTACAAGAGCTTACTGACAGCTCAAGATACGCATCGATGTCTACATTTCCTCTTTCGTGTTTGGTCCCAATTCTCAAAGCTATGTTCCATAAAAAGCCAAACACAGTACACTGCTAACAGGCATACATGTCATGTCCCATCCTGACAGCCTGAATCACAGACAGACTTTAAGACAAAGCTTAAACGGAAGGTCTTTGCCCAACAGTTTGTACAATGTACTCTGATGCATTGATGATTCAGATCTCTAACGGGCAAAACTTATCCAAGCTTCAACAACTCTTTCATCTTCTCCAGCCTATAAAAGAAATCTCTCATTCCTCATTCAAAAGTGGTGATCTTAGTGCTTAAAATCTGTAACAACACTTAGAGTGAGAAAAACACAAGTGTAAGAACAAACACTTTGTGAGAGAGAAATCTGAAATTCCTAAGGCAAAGAAGCTCTGCTTAATCAAGAACTCATTTTTTGATTTGAGTTCTTTCTTCCTTCGAAAGACTCAGTCTCTTCAGTTGCTATATTTCAAATCCATAGCTAGAGACTAAGCATCCTGCTCATCGTTGAAGACTAACCAAGCTTGAAGATGTCCAATGAAGAACCAGAGCATAATAATCCATACTGCATTCATATCGGCAGACTTATACTATATTATAAGGGTTGTCGATTGTGCAATGAATTTTCATCATTCTTGGTCGAGTGCTTAGCACTCAGTGGTTCAAATACTAGTTATTTGAACAATGCCTAATATTTTCTTCTCACAAAAAATTTATCGAGTTGATACTAGAGGAAGACAACATGATAAATGTTGAGTACATCTTCCAATGTATTTTCGATAAATTTGATTTTTCTTTCTTAATCTCTCCTTTTTCCTTCCAAGGAGATTGCTAGGTTAGAGAGTCTAGGTTGGTGTATTAAGCATGTTTGTCTTTGAGCGAACCTCTGCTGAATTTTAATATAAATTATATTTTATTACATTCAGCCTTTACTTATCTTTCCTGTAAAATATGTTATATATCTTGTGCAATCTAGTTGTGGAAAGTAATTGATGCATCTAATACAAGATTTAAGTTTGCTGTTTTGATAAACATGTACCTATTTGTTTGCAGCCGCTTTAATCTAAATTGCTATACTTAAGCTGCTTGTTCTTCCGCTGCTTAAACCTTTCTATATCAGCAATGTATAACATAATCTTTCTACCAGCAGTCTTAGAAGTCTGCTGATGCACATCAGCTGATTTCACTATATCAGCTATGTTGCTCAAATTTGGAAGATGACATATCTTATTAATTATTTCATCATTGTTCCTTATCATAAACTTTAAATCAGATGAAATTTTTAATAAAGGTAATATAGGCTATTCACCCTCCTCTAGTCTATATTTTGAGCACATCATTTTGGAAAAGTGTCCAAGGCAGCTGCAAAATTCTCTAGAGCCTTCAACCATGCATTGTTGCGATGTTTGGTTTGTTCCAACATAAACGTCCATTGTAACATTCTCCCATAATTTACACAGACTGGTGGTCTCGTGTGTGGACCACCTTACTCTTTTTATTGATTTTTCACTTTGAGGAGTTAATTCATCAACTAAGTCATCCTTATCTGCCTCTTCATCATTGTTTGGTTCTGATTTTGTAGAAAAAGGAGGCAAATTTGAAGGTGGGAGACTATACCTTCAACATATTCACATGAAGAACTTCCCATCACCCCAGTAGGGAAATACCCTTGGTTGAGCTATGATTGTTTTGTTGAAAACGGAGAAGGAGTATTCCACTGAAAGGTTTGTTGCGACATATTAGGAAATGAGGTCTGAGGAAATGTAGGAAAATTTCCGAATTGTTGAGGATTTTGAAAATTCGCCATTCCTCCAACATTTGAAATTTTTTGGAATTATTGCAGTGAAGGATGATTTTGTAAATCAGAAATATTATGATAACATGCTTCTTGGTTTTGTGAAGTTTGTTGAAGAATTTGACGAGCAGAGGGTTGGTTTGGCGTAGACGAGCGTGAATCATCTTGATTTTGAGAGTTCTTGTTTTTACAGGAGAAAATACGTGAAGCCATTGATTGACTACTACTAATAATAATATTAATAATAATAATAATAGCAACAATACTACTACTAATAACAATAATAATACTACTAATAACAATAATAATAAGAATAATAATAACAATAATAATAGAAATAATAATGACAATAATATTAATATCTAATTATAATAGTATGCATTAATTATTAAATTGGTAATAGATTAATATTAGTAAATAATAATATTAGTAATAAATTAAGTTATTAAATAACTTAATTTTGATTAAAATCAGATTTGAAGAGAGAGAAGAGAGGAAAAATGGCTAGAAACTTGAAAAATCGTAGAAAATTGATCTGGTGTCCAAATGAAACAAACCAAGTCTCTATTTATAGAGAAAAATGTGAATTTTAATAAAATAAAAAAAACAACATTTTTTGGCTAAAAATTGGCACAAAACAGTGAAGGGGAAAAAATTATTCGCTCTACCAAAATGCTAACACGTGTAAAGCGTGTGTCTGCCCGTGTCTGTCAGATGTCAGCGAAGGGTTTTTATTTTTTTTTTTTTCGGTTTTAAAACGACGTCGTTTTAATTGATTGTAGGCTTAAACGACGTTATTTTGTTATTTGCTTGGTTGATAAGCTCCGGTAGCAATTATTGCTATCCAAACACCTTTTTGCTTATTAAACAACCTCATGCTACTCTGTTGAACAAAAGAATCCCACCAAACTCTCCTTAAACTGCTCCATGATTGTTGCTCTCAACAAGCAGATTCATCCAATATGGGGAGATCGACACATCCCCAATAATAATATTCTTAGGTCTTTGATTGATGAGTCATGGTCGATCAACACAGTTGAACACTGAGTTGGATATCAAAATAGCAGGTTGGGAAGTTATTATGGATCAATATCATTGCCATTGCCATTGCCAGCAAAAAATACTGTAACTAGTACACACGTAATGGCTCCTTGCTTGGCCCACCCACGTGGAAGTACCTCAGGTATTTGTTAATTATACACTTGGCAAGGGCCCCACCAAGAATTCATGTTTTATCTTTTAGAGCCAAAGAGTACAAGAAGGGGTAGTCTATTTGGTCGGCCTTTCTAAATTGAGTTTCAATTTTTCATTTATATTTCTTAAGAAAAATACTTCCTCCATTGAGTTTCAATTTTTCATAATATTACTTAAGAAAAATACTTCCACCGTTCTAACCAAAAAGTACACTATACTATTTTGATATATTTTATTTAAATAGTTTATTTTTAAAAATTATACTTACAATTTTAATAATCTTTCATTTTTATCCTCTACTTGTGTTGTAATCATCTTGATTGTATTTAAGTATATTTGTAATTATGAATAAATCTAATGACACTAATATATCCATTAATAATTAGACTTTTCAAAGATTATCTATTTGGGTGGAACGGATGGAGTAGTCATTAAGTTTATTTTTGTTAATTTTTACAATACCATCAAAGAGTGTAAGAATTGATAGTCTAAGTTTTTCATAATCTATCTATTAGTGATATTAAATACGAGCATGTTATGTGTTGCGTTATAATCAAAAGGCAGCACAAAACACAACTTATTTGCATTTAAAGCCTATTTGATTGTGCGTTTTGACCAAAATACAGTAATTAAACGAAGCTTAGTTGCAAAAAGTATGTTTCAATAGTGCAGCAGAAAAGTTTTTTCTCAAAACATACGTTTCAAATCGCTACTGGGAAAAAAAGTTGTATTTTGAAATAATATTTTAAACGCATTTATAAATAATAAAAAAATTATGTTTTAAAAAATCTGTGTTTTAAAAAATTTATATTTTAAAAACGTTACAATAAACGAGCTCTTAAGAAGACCTTTTTTTCTCTCTGACAAGTCACAAGTAATAAGGATACTAATTAGTTAGCAGTGTGAGAAACTAGCTAATATTCGATCGAATCCCTTCCTCAATCCCTTCTTGATTGGAACTTGGCAAAGGATCTTACCAAAGTTGAGGTGGTTGAGATTAGTGTAAGAAAATAGTTTATAAGAAACCATTTAGTGATACAGTTACAACTGATCATCGTTACAATTTATTACACCTTCTGTCTAAAACTAAGTACTCCCTCCGTCCCTAAATTATTGTCTAGGTTGATCCGGTACACGGATTAAGAAAATTCAATTGACTTGATTATTTGGAATAGTATTGAAAAAGTGTATTGTTTCCTTTAATGCCCATGTGTATGTGGCCCATAATTAAAGTAGGAAGAAAAAGTAAGGGTAAAATAGTAAAAGTGGTGTTCTAAAAAGGAAAGTTTCAAACAAGACAATTATTTTGGGACGGACGAAAAAGGAAAGGAAGACAATAATTTAGGGACGGAGGGAGTATTTTTTATTTTATTTTAGGACGTGTCAAAATTAAGTATTCCCTTTTAATTTTTTAGAAAGTTACTTTGAGCAAATAATCTATAATATCTTTATTAATGTGAGATGAAAAAAAAATCTATTAATTTGACACCACTAAAAAATACTCTGAAAATATTTTTTTAAAAAAAATACTATACCTATTAAGTTCATTATCTTATTATAACTTGTGTAAAATCAATAAAAACACTTATTTTAAAACACAATGAGTAATACGTTATATAAACAAACGTCAATTTTGTCTTTTGCACTATTTTATATTCCCTCCATTCCCATCAAAGAGTTAATTTGTTTTTTTTTGGACAACTTGATTAAAATTTAATCGATAATTTACATTAATTTATTTGTTTCTACAAACAAAGTCATAAAAAATGTAACTTATAGTATTCATAATATAATTTTTAATAAATAAAATTTTATTTCAGAAAATATAATTAAAGTATGTTTAATTTAAATTTAATTTAGTCATGTATTAACTTTTAAAAATAGATCCAAACATATGGAGTAGTTTAACATCATTACAAGTAAAGGAATATATTTTTCTAAAATAATGTTATGGAGTAGGGACGTTAAACAATGTACTCCTTCGTTCCTAAAATTATTATCTTTTTTGATTTAACTAGCCATTAACCCGTGCGATGCACGGGATGGAATGAAAAAAAATTATTTTTAAAAATTTGAATATCTTCTTAGATAAATTTTGATGTTAACTAATTAAAAAAATAATTCTAATGTAAATATTATGAGTTAGATTTATTATTTTAAACAAATAATTAAAACGTAAAGATTAAGAACATATTATATTAATAAATAGTTAAAACGTAAAAAATATAAATCATATAAATTGACATCTAAAAATAGAAAAAATTATTACAAATTTTGGAATGCTTCTTTAAATACAACATTGTTCGTAGAACATTTAGGATTATTACTACTATCACTATCACTATCACTATCACTGTCACTGTCACATATCAATATTCGAAGTCTCTTCAGATTGATAACTCTAGATAAAGCAACATACAACTAACCATGACTAAAAACAGGTTTTTTCAAAAAGATTCCGACATTAGACAACGATTGACCCTGATTTTTATTTATAGACATTGCATAAGACACCATCAGCAAAAATTGTCTTCATTGGAACTTGAGTGGAATTACATAATTCAAGGGAATGATCAATGTTATATTGGTATAGTGTGTAATCTTTTTAATGTCTATTACATGTGGCCCATAATTAAAGTAGTACGAAAAAATAAGGATAACTTGATAAAAATATTATCATAAAAAAAAAATTTTCAAACAAGATAATTATTTTAAAATAAATAAAATGGAAAAAGAAGATAATAATTTAAGAATTGACGTAGTATTAGTTTCAGCTGATGTATCAAATATACGCGTGACTTTGAGGAGTGACAGAACCACCTAGTAGTGGGCACCAAAGACAATAGAGTGATAATGAAGAATCAAACTTTATTTTCCTTAGTTCCATGAAATTTTGTACTCCCCTTCCTTGGTCCAAAGTACTGGTCCAATATAATGATGTCAATGGATCAAATTTTGATCGAAATTCAATGATATTTTTAGGATATGGATTGAGTTTTTCAATTCAATTATTTGATTGTAACCCAAGTCCGATAACCTGATAACTTAACAAATCAAAATTGGTTTAAGGACGATCTGATCCATTAACAATCCGATCGGATACAATATAAAAAAATATAATAATATTATACATAAATAAGTTATTTATGTTGATCTTTTATCATTAATAATTAATATTTCATTTAAATTTGTGCGCATTATAATATCTTACTAACATTGTTATTAATGTTTGTGTAAACTGACAACATGAATTTTTATGTGTGTTTGACATTTGATTAAATAAAAGATATCTTGATATTATTTTATTCAATATTTTAATAAGACTCAAATTTGATCCGAATCCAAAAGTTTAGGATATGAATTTAGCTTTGAAATGTACAAGAGATAATTCGATCTGATCCAAATCTATTAATTTCTTAACAAATTGGGTACGAATTTGATATATAAAATCCGAATCTGATCTATTAACAGAACTAGTCCAATATTTCGTTTTATGATAAAGTGTATCGATAACTTTTGAGCGTTCTCCATTTTGCAAATTTTGTGTTTGTAATAGAAACATCTAAATAAAATCATCAATGTCAGTTTTTGTTGGATTTAGGTCCTTTTCTCTAAAGTACATTAGAATAAGGTCGTTAAGTGGTGACGTGTCTTACATGTGACTGCTTTTTGAAGGGTAAAAGAGATAAATCATACTCCATCCGTCCCTAAATTATTATTTTACTTTTATTTTTTGTTTGTTCTTAAATAATTGTCTTGTTTGAAACTTTTTTTAAGACATCACTTTTACCATTTAACTTTTACTTTTTCTCCTTATTTTAATTATAGAACACATAAACATGGTCATTAAAAAAAAACTATATACTGTATCAATATTAAAATTAAATCAATTATTTTTTCTAAATTCGTATGTCGGGTCAAATAAAATAATAATTTAGGGATGGAGGGAGTATTAATATTGAAGCAAATCGAATGTTTCTTGTAACTGTCTGGCGGAATGTTAGACTTTTTTTTTTTTCAATAGCAATGTCACATTTTAAAAGCAACAATTTTTGAAAAAGCTCCAAAATGAAGCATTTCAAAACGCTCTTTTTAAAAGCATTTTGAACTAAGTAATACGGTAAATTTACTTTTTGAATTGATTTACGAATGATATTTATAAGAAAAGAAAATTGTATTTCGAAACATATTGCACATCAATTCAGCTGTGAAAGATCGATCCCAAATAGTTATCACTAATGGGTTAAAGAAATAATCAAGTTTCTATTATGACAAATAATCTCTTCGTTGGTATTAGGCTTTGATACCAATTGCGGAGTTCCACTGAATATATGTCTTAACTAAATCAATCCGGTATAAAGATTGTTATGATACCAATTAAACTATTCAGACTCTTATACATAGTTGATTGGCTTAATGACAATTGAAAGAAAACAGTTTCTCATTAATGAAGTTCAATCTTTTAAGAATAGTTAAGGTCTTCTTGTAACTTAGAGACTTATTGAAACAAGTATCTATTAATAACACACTTTAATGTAATCACTGAGATTGATCAACCCTTGATAAAAGAATGACTGTTGGCGATAAAATGGTGAAACAGCTAAGGTTTGCCAGTTAAGATGATAAAGCAGAGTTATGCACAATTGTATTAAGTTTAATCAGTGATCTCAAGACAAGTTATGATCTTATCTTATGTGTGTAATGTGTTGTGAAGTAAAGAGTTTGATAATTGTTTGAGCAAAGAAATACAAAAACAATTAAGTTCAAGCACAAAAAAATATTCAGAAATTGACACAATGATTTAGAGTGATTCAGATCTCAATATCCTACAATCACTGTCCTCACAGCCCTCTGGCTCAATGAGGTAATAATCCACTATAATTATCTTAATTAAACAGATTATTGAGGTTAAAGAAATTCTCTCAATTCCATCTCAACTAGTTGGCTCTCCAACTAGGTTATCTACACAATACAAAAAGGGATTTTGTTTCTTAATAAAATGACTCTAACTAGTCTAATGAAGTTGTTGTAGGCTCGACTGCTTGATAAGTAACTATTAACAAGAATAGTTAAGCTGATGCGCTACTTGATCTGGGCAGTTTGTTAATGAGTAATATGGATCTTAGTGGGATGACCGATGCTTTAATTGAGATAATAAAAAATCTCAATTTATTCTCTAGCTTGAATGTTGATAGATGTTTATGCTTGCAGAACATCCTTGTATAATTTCTCTTGTCTCTGTATCCTCCTCTCGTGTTTAATGATCACTCAATAGGTAGGTTATCTCTCTCAAGTCATCCTCTATGTTAATCTAGGGGAGGGGAAAACTTTCCTTTATATAGGTGTTGTGTCGCGACCCGACCCGAGATTCGATGTGAATCCCGTTCGGACTGCGAGACGACGCGGGAAACACGAAAGTAGCATCTCAAAAATTTCATCTAAAAGAATGCAAAGTCATGAGAAAACCCTGTAATGCACGTGCAAGTTTTCTTTAAAACAACAAGATCTTTAAAACAATACTAGACCTCAACGGCGTAACATGCCGAAAAAAACAACACGTTAGCTAGTAACAACAAACTCGAGCTAACATGCTCGGTACATGTATAAACCATATCAGAGTACGCGGAATTAAAGTTAACAAATATGTACAACAACACGACAACCATGCCGGTACAATAAAAGAATATATCAAATAACAGTCGAGACAACTACCCAACAAATACATTGTTTAAATAACAAGTACACCCTCGGCCTCACCAAAAGAAAATACTTAGGCACAAGGTGCACTACCAAAAGATGACTTCCAATCGGAACTGAACTCGAGCACTAGGGATTCCTCGCCGGCGCTTGATCTAAGGAAAACAAATAAACACGAAACGGGGTGAGTCGAAACTCAATAAGCTACTAATGCAACAATATGGCATGCTAGATGCAAGACAATAAATATAACAAGTATTTATGTCATCACGATATCATTTCAATTCATAACGGAAGTAGCAAGTATTGCACATAGCCAAACAACCCCATACTACACGAGAGGCTGGACGATCGCCAACCGTCTCATACCGGTTGGAAACCATGACCAACATTCGTTCATATAGGAAGCACATAAGAGCTATAAGTAAACACATTAAAAGGGATACGACGTCGAGGTACACCTTCGACCAAACCAATACTTCCAACCAACCAACCAATAATATACCAAATGTAGAGCCGTTGTTGACGTGCTCGAATGAGAAAACCGATAACAAAACACATTGTGAACCATCTTCTGTATTCACGTCGACGGGTGATCTCGGTCCCTACAACCTAAGAATCAACCACGGATATAGCTTACCATGGTTGCGTTTATTCCGTACAACAAATGGCGCTATACCCCTACCGTGGCCAACGATAGGGCGAGGCCCAATGTATTGGCCTTCGACTATTACGTAGCCCCAGCTCCCGCAATAATCGAGCGTCAATACACCGCCAACAAATATGCCATGGACTTAACTAAATGCACAAGTAGATGTTTACCCGACATTTAAAATAAAAGGTCATACTCCAAAGTAGGGAGTACACCACAACAATATCATATAACATTGAAACAAATGTCACAAGTGAGTTATAATAATCTCACACCACAAACAACCAACTTATAAAAATTACGACAATTTACGTAATATCAAACATATAACCGGTGTAACCAAATTTCCAAACGAATCACTCGAATCATTCAAGAATTCCCAAATCACACACGTGGTCTCATAGATTATAAAATCTTAACGAACTCCGTTAGAGTCTTTTTTTTTTTTTTTTTCTAATGAGTTCGAGTTTACGCGAATTAATCATACCGTAAACGTAACAATTACTAACCATATTTCACATTTCTAACATGTAAACATGAGTCTCTAAACATATTCACAAAGTCAACCACGAATTTAAAAAGTCAACATAGTCAAACATACTCAAAATTGATGATTTCTAACATGTTTCATCAAATAACAAGTCTAACATGAACAACAACTCATAATTGAGGAAGAACAAGGGATAGTAGCTTACCACTTGAAGATTCAACCCAAGCTAAGCTACATGCAAGGTCAAGAATGGCTTCTCCTAGCCAATAGCTTCACAATGGTGGTGTTGGATGGTAATTTGGTCTTCAAATGAGCAATAGGCAAGGATTTTCTTGCACAAACTCTTCTCTCTTTCTCTCTATCTTTGCCAAGGTTGTATGTGAGTTATGGAGAGAGTCTTGACTCTCCAAAGGGACTTAAGGTGACTAAACCAACCAGATTTACCTTGCCTTGGTCGTGGCTTGATCTCAGCCTTTAAGATCAAGTCAATAAGTCAACAACTTAAAATCTCGTCTAACAAAATAACAGAGTCTGGCGCTTTGCACGGCCGTGTCATGTAAAGGCGCACGGTCGTGTCACTCGCGCACGGCCGTGCCAAGAAATGCTGCACGGCCTTGCCAAACTTACTAGAATCCTTGCACGGCCATGTCAACAAAGGTGCGCGGCCGTGCCAAACTTACTGGAATGTTTGGCCACTCATGCACGGTCGTGTCAACAAGGTAGCACGGTCGTGTCACACATGCACGGCCGTGCCATAAAAGGCTGCGCGGCCGTGCAAAACCTACTGGAATGCCTCACTTCTATTTACCTCCATTTCCTTGGTTTGATCAATTAGGCCACCCTAGGTGTTAACACAACACTTACAACACATAACCATACATTTGAAAAGTGTACAATAAACTCAAATGCAAGCACATTCGAATGATTTATGCACATAAAATGACGATGTTAACATAAGAAGCACAAATATAGAATGAATGCGAATGATGCAATTAATACAAATGGTGCGGGCGTTACATGTTGTTTGGAAAGTTTTCGTTTTAATCTAGTCGTTGGACAACGGCTAGATGATCAGACTCCAGCTATGAGTATAGTCTATATGACACTCAACTTGCGGACAACTTGCAAAAATATTCTTTTAGGGTTTAGAACATTCTTTTATGGTTTGTCACAGTAGTATCTCGTTCAACGAATGTCCAAGATGTGACATGTAGCTGATGCTGATTCATCCTTGAATCTTAGCTGTTTATTCCGCGGTTTTCTATTTCTTCATCCTTGGCTGTTTCAACTATATCTTAGTTATTTGCTGTTTCTTTGACAATTGTCTCGTTTACATTCAAGCCTATTAAAATGGATTATGGGAAATTATCCTAATGTATCCTTACAACATCAAAACTTTCTAAATCAAAGTCCTAACAAGTTGTAGTATATTAAAAAATGCTACACTAGACGAGCCCTAAATCTACTTAATATTTAGTGTAGAAGATAATTCCCACATGTGATATTGTTTACTTAATGATAATAACCATGTATATCTCCTAGATTTAGGTTGTTAATATTCCTTGTAATCTATCCTTTTACTTGTGCATATCTTCAGTCAACAATCTCCATAGTAATTACTTTTGTATAAAACTCTTATACTGCCTATTTGAGGTATGATCAATCAATGGAATAAAGTAAGTCTTTTAAATATCTTATATGGTATCAAAGCCTTCTGATCTTTTTTTTCTCCCACCACGTCTCTTTTTTCTTTTCTGTTCATCTTCACCATGAACATTGATACTCAAACTCTCATTCCCAATGTCAATAAACCTACCAAGCCTCTCACCATTATTCACTTCCACAACTCAATTAAGCTCACTCCCACAAATTACATAGCCTAGAAAACCCAAATTGAGGCCACTCTACTTGGCTATGACTTTTTAAATTTGTTGATGGCACTCACTCGTCTCCATCTCCCACTATCACCACTAATGGTGAAACGGAGAGCAATCCCACCTCTCTTACTTGGTTTCACCAAGACAAATTAATCCTTGGTGTACTAGTTGGTACACTCAACCAAAATCTGGTTCCTCTTATCTCTCAAGCCTTAACTTCTCACGAGGCATGGAACATTCTTGCTTCCACCTATACTAACCCCTCTCGTGGACACCTAAAACAAATCAGAACTCACCTTGCTAATATATCCAAAGATTCACAATCTATTTTTGATTATGTACAAGCTATTAAGATCTGTACTGACCGCCTAGCTTCTATCGGTAAGCCAATGGACCATGAGGACATTGTTGATAAGGTTCTCAACGGTCTCGACTATGATACTTATAAGCCCATCATTGACACTGTCAATAGACGTGACTCACCTATCTTTTTTAAAGAACTTCATGAAAAGTTAATTACAAGAAAACTTGCTGCCAAAACTACAATTCTCTTCACTCCTTTTTCAGCCACTGCCCACGCTACTCAATATCGCCCAAGTACCTCCACAAATTGCCCCACCTAACAATGGAACACATCCTCTTCTGCTGCTCTCCTCCCCACTCCTCGTTCCACCCACTAAAATCGTACTCCCAACCCTTTCAAAGGCAAATGTCCGTGGTGTCGTACTCAGGGACATGCCCTTAATTAATGCCCTATGTTCAAAAGCCAATTCATAGCCATTCACTTTCCCTCCAACCCCAACTCGGCTACTGTATTCTCACCTCCCACTACTCCTCGAGTTATTTTGAAAGGCCACCACCCCCCATATTATGCTCCGGAAGCTCAAATGGCTACCATCGTAACTGGGGCTTCTTCCTCTTGGCTCCTGGACAGTGGTGCGTCACATCATGTCACTAATGACATCAATAATTTATCCCTTCATGCTCCGTATGACGGCACTGAAGAGTTGGTCATTGGCGACGGGTCATCTCTTCCAATATCCCATAAATACTGGTTCATTCTCTCTCTCTTTACTTCATCTACTACCTTTACTTTTTCTAATGTCCTTCATGTCCCCTCCATCTCTAGAAATATTCTGTCAATTTTTAAATTTTGCCAAGAGAATAACACTAGCATTGAATTTTTACCATTATTCTTCAATGTAAAGGAGCTTTCCACGGGGACGACACTAGTCACTGGTCCAATTAATGCTGGAGTTTATGAGTGGCACCCTGCTTCGCCTCACGCATTTTCAAGCCTACAAAAGTCCATTCATGATTGGCATCATCGGCTTGGGCATCCTTCCCTTTCAGTTCTTAGGACTTTAAATTCCAAATTCACATTGTCCATTTCAAATTTCTCAATTTTAGATTATAATTCTTGCAATATGAATAAAAGTCACAAATTGCCATTGACTAACTCTACTCTTACTTCCTCAGCTCCTCTAGAATTAATTTTTTCTGATGTATGGTCATCTTATGTGCTTTCTCATGACAATTATATATATTATGTTATCTTTGTCGATCATTTCACAGAGTATATTTGGCTATATCCATTAAAAAGAAAATTAGAAACGTTTGACATATTTATTCGCTTTCGATCGCTCGTCGAATAATTCTTCAAACGTCCCTACTTCAAGTCTTCTCTTACAATGGTGGTGAGTATGAAAAACTCACACCATATCTCGGTTCTAATGGCATCTCCCACTTTACCTCCCCTCATCATACTCCCGAACACAATGGATATACTGAACGCCGGCATCGACATATCGTTGAAACTGATCTCACACTATTCATTCATGCTAAAATGCCTGTTGAATATTGATCTCACACCTTCTCAACAGCCGCCTATCTCATTAATAGGCTCCCCACTCCCACACTTCATAATCTTTTTCCCTATCTCAAACTTTTCAACAAACCCCCTAATTATGCCAAACTAAAAAATTTCGAGTGTCTTTGTTATCGTGGCTAAGGCCATACGCTTTTCATAAACTTGATAATCGCTCCCTCCCTTGCATTTTTGTTGGGTATTCACCTTCCTAGAGTGCTTATTATTGTTTGGATCCTTTCATAAAAAAATATATACATCAAGACATGTCAAGTTTATTGATAATCAATTCTCATATTCTAAGTTGTGTCCTGATACTAACGCCACCACTTCCGCCACGGTGCAAGAGTGGTGCACCCTCTCCATTCTGGTGCTACAGCCTACTCCCACTTCTACGGCTGCCACCAATCCTTCAAACACACCTATAGTGGTTGCTCCTCCTCCCTCGCCACCTACCACTACACTACATCCCCCTCCCCCTCTCTATCCTCCTCCTCCTCTCTCTCCTCCCACCAGAACTATGGTTACTAGGCTACAAAATAATATCTACAAGCCAAACCCCAAATATCTGAATCATGCAATCCTCCAATCCCCTCCCACTGAACCCACAAATATTACTCAAGCTCTATGTTAGGTCCAAGGTTGCTCAAGATAGGCTAGAAGGGGGGGTTGAATAGCCTATGTCCAATTTTTGAAATTGATTCAAAAATGTTACTTCACTTTAATTTTTAAAAAGTTTTGCAGGCGGAAGACTTGTGAAGTATAGGACAAGTTGGAATAGCTGATCCTCACAGAATAAGATCGGCAGTTCCCAATAGATTTGAAATCTGGAAATTTAAAGCAACACGCGCAAATCACAATCACACAAGTAGACAGAGTATTTAATATGGTTCACACTTATGAATAAGTGCTACGTCCACAACCAAAGTGGTCAACTTGTTGAAAATCGTGTACTAAGTTTTTCCACTAGATGTTTTACAAACTAAATCTCTAATGGATTGTGTACAAAAATTTTGTTGACCAAGTGTTTGTGTGGGAGAATTAATATCTATAAGATACAATTCTCGTGAGCTATGAAAGCTAGGTGTTGCAATCAATGAAGAGCTTTTATGGACTGATCGTCTAAGAGTGAAGCTCTTTAATGAATGATATACAGATAGGATGTTTAAGCTTTTTAGGAACTTGAAGAAGATGAAAATTTTTTAGTTGAAGTTGTTGAAGAATTCAGAAGCCTATTGAATGCAGCAGTGAAGTCTCCTTTTATATGTAGGAGGAAGTTTGGAGCCGTTGGAGATCTTCTAATTTGAATTTTAAGAGCAATTAATGCTCTAATCTAGTTGTTGATCTCTGATAGGTTGATCTGCAACTTGCAGTCTGTTTCCTGACGCTTTGCTAAAAATAGGCGGTCTGCGCTTGCAGGAGGAATGTCCTTTTCTGAGATTATGCCAAGAATGGAAACCTTCATTAAATAAGAGTTGCAGGTTAACGTTGCATTGCAATTAATGAAGTCTTCTAATTTGGGGCATATCTTCGGCAGATCTCTATCGGATGTTCTTGGATTTTCAATCATTGTTGATGAAGCTTGACAGATGTAAGCTTGTCCGATATCCAAAGAAAGGACTTGCTGATTTAAAATCTGCCTGTAGAGGACGTCCGATGTCCTATAGGCTATTTTTCTTCAAGTCTCATACAAGGAGCAACCCTAAGCTTTTCAAGCTATGCCTAAGTTCAAGTTGCCACACTAACAGACGCGCAAGTCCATTAGTCACCTTGTTCTTAGACTTAGGTTATGGATTCAAGCAAATCTAAACTAAGTACAACACTCTAAAAGATCCACAATGCCGTAAAGCCATGACTGAGGAGCATGATGCCTTAACCCGCAATCGAACTTGGGACTTAGTATCACCCACCTCGTCACAATATATAGTTAGGTGCAAGTGGGTTTACCAAATTAAATACAATCCTGATGGTTCAATCCAAATGAACAAAGCTAGACTAGTAGCAAAGGGTTTCACCAACGTCCCGGTATTGATTATTCAGATACTTTTAGTCCAGTCATCAAACCAACCACCATTCAACTTATACTCTCCTTAGCCATTAGTAATGGGTGGTCTATATGTCAACTTGACATAAATAATGCCTTCTTCCAAGGCACCCTCTCCGAGGATGTCTTCATTCACCAACCTCCTAGCTTCCTTGACAAAGACCACCCCTCTTATGTTTGCAAGCTTCGCAAAGCAATTTATGGTCTTAAGTAAGCCCCAAGGGCTTGGTACCATGAACTTTGTTCCTTCCTTTTCTAATATGGCTTCCGCAATTCTATCGCCGATCCTTCACTCTTCCTCTATCAACTTTAAAACGCTACCTTCTATCTTATAGTCTATGTTGACCACATCATCGTCACGGCCCCTCTCCCACGACTTCACAAACCTTTATCACCGACCTTGCCTCCATATTCTCTCTCAAGGATCTACGTGAATTGTCCTATTTTCTTGGTGTTGAAGTTCTTCCCCACCCACATGGCCTATTTCTTAGTTAAAAGATATATATCTCTGACCTTCTTGAAAGAGCCAAAATGACTGATGCTAAGCCTGTTCCTACCCCCATGGTTCTTAGCCCACCTCTTACTCTCAATGATGGCTTACTTTTACCCACCCCAACCGACTACCGAGCTCTAGTTGGTAGCCTTCAATATCTTTCCCTCACCCGACTGATGTTGCCTACACCGTCAACTGACTATCTCAATATATGCACCGTCCAACAGATGTTCATTGGAATGCTCTAAAGCGGCTCCTTCGCTATCTGTGAGTGCCCCGGATCCGACACTTTGGAGAAATTGGTCCTTTCGGGCCTTTTTCACTCTTGTCTTGTGATTTTCCTCTATTTGATTTTATGATTTTATAAATATGAAAAAACACACTTATCTTTGAAAATAGAGTCGCCACTCTCGTTTATAAAGTAAACGGGAGAAAAACTTTAGATTATGGGTTCGGGGCCAAGTTACGAATTGGGAAGGTTTTACGCACCCAACTCGCCCTTTCGGTCTCTACACATTTGCATGCTCGTATTTAATTATCGCAAGTTTCTTATTTACAGAATATACAAAATATACTGAAAATGTATTAAAATAATTACATACATTTATTACATCTATTTACATATCTAAACAGACTAACGAACGGAAGGGGTTACCTTTTGTCATTTTACAGAAATCGGGCCAAGTTCTAGGCCGTTCTATTATACTGGATCAAGCTAGCCCGTAGCCTGATAGTTGTGTTTTCACTGCTACCAATCGAAGAAAAGAAGACTTACGTTTTGTGTGTGTTGAGAGAGAGTCAATACTCTTTTCTCTTTTCTTTCTCTCTTTTCTTCCTCAAAAACAGGCTTGATAGAGAGAGAGTTGTGTGTGTGTGTGAACTCTTTTGAGGGAGTTCAATCTCTTTTTTTTGAGGGGCTTGTATTATGTGTTTGTGGGAGAGCTGAGAGCTCTATTTATAGGGGAGGAAGTGATAGTTTACTCTCTGACCCAAGTTTGGACGAAGCTTCCTTTCTGCCTCCAAAGTCTTCAGTAGCCGGCAGCTTAACTTTGAGGACAAAATGTTGGTTTAGTGCGCGGCGCACCTGGCATGGTGTTCGCGCACCAAACCCTGGTTGTGTGTATCAGCGCACTCAGCAAGGCTTCAGCGCACCAAATCTGTTTTTGGCTTTTACCAGGCTTTGTGTCTTGCACTTTGGCCCTTCTAAGCTGTGTATCTTCAGTCTAGACCCTTGATGTTGATCTAACAGAAGATTGTTTGTGTGTTGGACGTCGTTAGTCCTGTTGTATCTTCGAGTTTGACCCTTGATGTTGATCTAACCGAAGCTTGTTATATTTGTTGGACATTGACAGTCCGTTGTGTATGTTGTTCCCTGAAATAATCATAAAAGCATGTGTTAGTCCATTTGTAAATAAACAATTGTTTATTGGACAATTCGTATAATGTAGGTGTACGAATTCTAGGTGTCTACACTATCTCAATTCACATCTCAACATGGGATCATACTTCACCGCAAATCACCTTTACAGCTACATGCATTTACCGATGTTGATTGGGCCGGGGATCAAGATAACTACGTCTCAACCATGGGTTACATAGTCTGTCTTGATCGAAATCCTATCTCATGGAGCTCTAAGAAACAACAAGGTCTAGCGCGTTCTTCCACTGAAGCTGAATTTTGCGCCGTTGCTTCCACTACTGCCGAAGTCTTATGGTTACGTTCTCTCCTTCATGAGCCTGGTGTCAAGCTGTCCCAACCACCGAGCATCTGTGACAACTTGGGGCTACTCACTACTTTGCTGTCTTCCACTCTCGAATGAAGCACCTAGCTCTCGCATTTCATTTTGTTCGAGACTAAGTTCAACTCGGCACCTTGCGAGTCATGCATATTTTCGGCAAAGATCAACTTGCTGACCTGCTCACAAAGCCCCTACCACGGACACGGTTACAACAACTACTTTCCAAGATCGGACTTGCCCAAAGGACGTCCGTCTTGAGGGGGCGTGTAGAAGATAATTTCCACATGTAATGTTGTTTACTTAATGATAATAACCGTGTATATCTCCTAGATTTAGGTTGTTAATTTTCCTTGTAATCTTTCCTTATACTTGTGCATATCTTCAGTCAACAATCTCCATAGTAATTACTTTTGTATAGAACTTTTATACAGCCTATTTAAGGCATGATCAATCAATGGAATAAAATAAGTCTTTTAAATATTTTATATTTACTACTTCGGTTCTGAAAAAAAGTGTCCTGTGTATTCATTTTCGGGCCGTTTAAAAAAAAGTGTCTACTTTTTAAATTTCTTTTTTAATAGAACACTTTTATCATTTTTACTTGATTTGATTCACATTTTTATTTATGGCCCTACTCACATGGATATTTTTAGAAAAAATACTTCATCCGTCCCTAAATAATTGTCATGCTTTCTTTTTATTTTCTGTCCCTAAATAATTATTTCCTTCGTCCCGAATAAATATTCCTACTTTTTATTTTGAGATGTCGCAACTAATGTTCTTAATGACATTTGATATACATATTCTCTACTATTCTTGCAAATATACCCTTAAAAATTTATTTAATGAGTATTATCGTTAGAAGACATTTTACAGCACATTATTAATTATATTTTTTAATTCGTGTACTTTGTCAACTAGGAACATCTATCTGAGACGAAAAGAGTATCTTTTTTTTCTTTTTTATCTGTCCCAAAAAATTATATTGTTTCAATACTATCATTTTTAGGAAAATACTTTTATTACTTTACCCATATTTGTTTCCCTACTTTAATTATGGCCACATGTATAGGGATTAAAGGTAAACTACATATTATATCAATATTTATAATAGAGTCAATTAATTTTTTTTTAGTTTATGTACCCAGACAAATAAGATAATTATTTAAGAACGAATGGAGTACATACTATCATAAGTAAATCAATTATCTTTTCTTAATCAGAATCAAATAAAACACTTTTTTGAGACTGGGGTAGTATCAGAATTATTATTACCGTACAAAACACATACCAAACATAAGAATATATGTTGTTGGATTCTTTTTCTAGATGCTGATTTAAACATCGACAAAAAGTATCCTTATTTATCCTAATCAAGAAAAATCAATTGGGCAGGCGTTAGAAATCAACTAGAACTAATCATTATTTATAATACTAACTTTACTAAGTACGAACACAAAATCAAGAGAATATTTTTGAGCAGTCTAAAACTTTGATGTGATAATGGAAGTATTGAAATACTCATCTGTTCTTAAATTATCGTTTTGTTTGATTTTTTTTACTTAAACAAAATATTTTTTAAATATAAATTTAATATATATATTTTTATTTTTTTAAATTATAAAACATGTAATTCGTAATATTTTAAAAGATCTACGAATTGTGTTTTATGATTTTTTTAAAAAAAGAAAAAAAATATACATCAAATTTATTTCTAAAAAATATTCTATTTGACTAAAAAATTCAAACAAGACGGTTAATTATTTTGGTTGCTTCATCAGCTGTTCGGTGACAGCCCACCAAGACCTCTTTGTTTTTTTTTTTGTTTTTGTTTTTTTTGTTTTTGTCACGGGTAAACCCACTAACACCTCTTTGGAAAATCAGTACACATTGTTCTCAAGAGTTTTTCCAATTAAAATTGACTCCATATTCAAAGTTACAAAACGCTTCGTTTCGAATCTTAACATACCCGTTCACCCCCTTCAAGTGTAAGAGGGATTGATTCTTACAACAAGGGTGTACATTTGAACCATCAAACCGTAAAATCGAACTAAATCGAGTGGTTTGGTTCGGTCTTTGACTAGGATGGTTCGGTTACGGATTGAAAATTTTATAAACCGGTCGATTCGGTTCGATTTGTAGTTTTAGGGGTCAAATCAAATAAAATCGAACCAAACCCAACCATTTATATATATATATATATATATATATATATTCTTGTTAGGGAGAGTCTATGTTTACTACAATATTTGCTTATCCACTACATTTATTAAAATTTAATTAAGTTAATCAATATTTTGACACAATTGCGATTCAAACTCACCTTATTTAATTGTTTCCCTTTCTAATTTTTATCCTTTATTTGTTTTAAAAAATAATATTATATTTAATAGTGCACAAAAAAATAAATAATTTTATATGCAAAAATTAGAAAATATAAATGAGACATCTAAAAAAAAAATACATCTGTCTAATTTCTTTTGCTTACAAATAAAGAAAATATAAATGACAAAATAGACTAAAGAAATGAGTGACATAAGTTATATAATACTAAATTACGGAGTACAAATTATGAATTTAAAATAAAAAAATTTGAATGAAAAATCAATCAATTAATATATGTTTAACAATTACTTAAAAGATTCTTATGATAAGTTGGCAATTGTAAAACATCTTTTAGTTTTTTTGTTGTTAAATTCAATTTTCTTAAAAAAAATATTTTAAGAATTCAAATAAAAAATAATGGATAGATTTAATTTTTTAGTGTTGACAATAGGCATAATTTATTTGTGATGATAAGAAAAATGAAAAAAAAAAGTTATAAAGAAAATAATTGATCATGAAACAAAGCAAGTATTTAAAGAACAATTTTGTCACGATGACAATGATTTATTCATCTAACCATTAGTGGATGTAGGGGATAAGTAAAGTTTATAGTGAAAATAGACTATCAATTCTTGTTATTAATAATCATTTGATTTATCTTGAAAATTTTGAACAGTTGACTGAAATCTAAAAAATCCGAAAACTAAAGATGATAGTCTCACGCCTTGGTCTCTCAACTTTCTCTTTTTTTCTCTCATCTCAACGCAATGTTGCGCATCACTATTATTTCGCCATTGTCTCTTTCACCTCACCGACACTCCCCTCACCTCTCTGATATTCTTTCTCACACCTTATAAAACCAAAAATTTCTTTTAACCATCGTAAGATATCTATCGACAATAACGAAATTAGTCTCAAATTTCTTCTTCATTTTTCAATATTTAAAAATTGACTATGTCTTCTTCTTTTTTAATATCTTTTAAGTGGTTCTAGAAAAATAATTAATCAAAAAACTAATTTCTTTGAATCATAAAACCAAACCGAACCAAACCAAACCGAATGGTTTGGTTTCGCGACTCAGACGGTTCGGTTTGGTTTGATTTGAAAAAAAAAAAATGAAACTGGTAGGAGGCAGTTTAGTTCGTAATTTTGGTATAAACCAAACTAAACCGAACCATTTACACCCCTACTTACAATATAATGTGTTGAAAAGTTTGTTTTTGTACTATGGTAAATTCTTTGGTTGCAGCCGAATTAAACAATTTAGTAAAGTAAAAGTATAAAAGTATATAAATAAAAATAATCAAAATAGTTGATTTATATATATATATATATTTATATATAAATTAGTATTTTAAATATTGCTAGGTGGGCACTAGGACAAGCACCTAAGGGGCCTAGGCGGAGACTAGAATTAACGAATAATTACCCTTATTTTTGAACTTTTTTCTTAATATAACCTAATTAACAAACATTAAATTTTCAAATATACTAATAGTGAATATCACCAAATAGATAAATAATCGAAGTATCATTCTACAGTTCAAAATAACACAACAATAATCAATAATTCAATACACCATAGGTCCATAACACCTTCTGAAGTAATATAAATATGACCAAATAATCTAAATTAATTTTTTTATTTATAAAAAATGACTAAAACGACGTTATTTTAGGTCAAAACTTTTTAAATATAAAAAGTAAGAAAAATTAATGGGTTGGACGCCTAGAAGGCGCCTAGCACCAAGGTGGCCGATTTGCTCAATTTCTAAGCGCTTGGGTGACGTCAGACGTCTAGGCCATTTTTAGAACATTTATATAAAATAAAATGTTCGAATAACGTAAAAATCGTATTTATAGTACGACACTCAGTATATAGAGAGCGAGTTTGTATTGTATATGGCGTGGATGTGTGAAAAGCACATTTGACATTTCAAAATCAATTAACTTGTGACAAACCATGGTAGGAAAGTAGGAATCTTTTTGAGTATAAAGTAAAAGTACAAAATATAGAAATAAAGATAATCAAATACTTGAATATTTAAAAATAAAATAATCAAATACCATAAAAACCAAATTTATAATGCTATATTCGACCATCGTTGCATGAAATAAAGAATTTCAATTTTAAAACTGGGAAGATATTTAAAATTGACTTGTGATCAAATGGTAGTGAGGGTCGTCTTTTAGGGCCGAGAAAATATTTCATAGTCATATAACATTACGTGACATATTTATATAGTGTATCGCAATCAATAGCATCACACTATTATATTAAAGCAATACAAACCAGACTGGTACACTAACGTATATATATATGCATGCCACATAATACTCTGGGACCATTAAATATTTTCTCATTCACGACCTAAGGGACGAGTTAGAACCCAACACTACGGTCTCGATTGGTACACGGAATTAGAATCAATTCGCGGAATCGATTCCATAATATTAATTAATAACGTTTGGTGGTGTAAGAATTATATTTGAAATATGAATTAATTACTAAAATCATTGAATTGATTATTATTAAAATGTAATGAATCACAATCCTGATAGAGAATGTGATATTTGAATTAGTTGGAATCCATGTAAAAGGATAATAATATCCTTCTATTAGGTCAAGATTTGCTTTATATTTATAATTTATTTTGTTTTAACTATTTTACGGCCGTTTCTTTTTATTCCTCCTCGTCGTCTTTGTTCTTCGACTCATCATAAGGTTTTCCTAACTCTTCACATTTGATTTACTTTATTAATAATAGTTTATAAATGATGAAAAAGAAGAGTGAGTGATTCATCTATTTGAAACCATATATGAAAATAAAATAGTAATTATTTTAAATAAGTAATTACACGTATTTTTCTCGAATTGTTTCAAATGTTTAAACTATTTTTATTTGAATTAGTTTCATTATAACATTAGTTTTTTTTAATTTAATAAAAAAATTTCTTGCTTTATTGATGTTAGATAATTTAAAATTTTTACCAAAATTGAAAGAGAATGAAGAACTTGTTATTTTGTGGAGCAGTAATAACGTTAATGTCTAATTTTTATCATGGAATTGATTAACAAGTACTTGTCTATATTGGGAGTAATGCTGTCAGTTACATCAACTTTATCTTTGCATTCATAGTTGTTTTAATTATTATCAAACAACATAATAGAAATTTGTACTACATTAGTAATCACATTACTTATGCTACCAAACACTTTTTAATAATCATTTTCTCATCTATTTCTGTGAAATCTCATTACTAGTAATCGATTCTGCAGAATTGATTCCATTTCTGTGTATCAATCGAGCAGCGTTTGCACCAATATATATAATTAACGAAACATTAATATTTTATATTTGGTAGATCCTTAGTGTTTTATTTTCTTTCTTTTGGTAGGATTCCTCAATTGACATCCACCAAGTGCTTGGTCGAAGAGCATCATCATTTCTGAAGCAAAGTGTGAAAATCGTTTTAACTTGGCACCAATGATAGCAATAAGCATCATTAAGGGATCTTTGTGACCTAATCAGAAAGTCTTTTGATTTGAAATTTACTACTCCATTGCTGGGGTAAAACAAGACTAATTGTTTGGCTCTTTATGGCAAAATTATACTTTTAATTCTCTAATTTGTAAACCTAATCAATTTATATTGCTACTTGGTTGACTGGCTGACCATGACAACTACTTTCCTTCACAATGTGCTACTCCCTCCGTCTCTAAATTATTGTATTGTTTAACTCGGTATATAGATTAAGAAAAAATAATTAAATTGATTATTAATATTGATAATGTTTAGTTTTCTTTAATGCTCATGTGCAGGTGACCTATAATTAAAGTAAGAAGAAAAAGTAAAAGTCAATTGATAAAAGTATTGTCCTAAAAAAAACTTTTAAAAAAAATAATTATTTTAGAACAGACAAAAAAAAAGTAAGACAATAATTTAGGACGGAGAGAATAAAAGTTACAACATGTTCAATTTATATTCGAGAAAAGCTAGGATTCTAAATTTTAATTATTTTAATTTAAAGTGGTAAGCAAGTACTCCCTCCGTTCCAGGTAAAGAGTTCACTATACTATTTTGAAATATTTTACTTAAAGAATTCACTTTTAAAAAATTATGCTTACAATTTTCATAATCTTTCATCTTTACCCTCAACTTGTATAGTAATTATTTTGGTTGTGTTTAAATATTTTTGTAATTATGACCAATTTCAATGACATTAAAATATCACTTAATAAATAGACTTTTCAAACGTAGACTCTTTAAGTAGAACGGAGGGAGTAATTGATTAGTCTATGACATTGTCGATTAGACATGTAATTTTTAAAATGAATGAAGTATTAACAATTCTATTTTGAATGAAAACGAGTAAGTGTACGAGATTACGAGGTCTGATATTATCGGTTTGAGTTTGTGGTGTTTTTACAGGGTTTAGTGTTAGTGTCTTCAAATTAAATTTACTTAGATTTTTATATCGTCAGATCATTTGTCCATATTGTTATTTAGAAAATAACAAATTTGATCTGATGATGTAAAGATTTAAGTAAATTTGATCTGATAACATAACACTTAAGCTTATAAGAATATCACAAACTCGAACTCGTAATATTATTTGCCTAAGAGTCATATACAAATCAAGCGCTCAGTCAATGACATCCCTCACCTTGATTTTCTTATTACTACTTATTGAGCTTGTGCTCCGCACGGATTTAATTTAATTTTGAGATTAATTGATACATTTTAAAAATATTTTTAAAAAAATTATCATTATTGAATATAGACGTTTGTTGACTTAATGTTTAATTATGCCTTAAAAAATATTTATATAATTGATATATCTTTATAGAAGAATAAGATTGCACATGGATTTGTTTGTAGTATGCATGTTTTAAAAAAAATATTTATATAACTGATATGTCTTTATATAAGAATACGTCGAGTGGAAAACTTTAAACACTAATTAGCCATAACATGATATTCATATGATAATTAACTTTACACTGTCGAAAGACATTATTTTCTAAAAAAATATATATACATATCTTTAGTCATGAACCAACATCTTGTCCAATTTTTAAATGACCTAAAAAATACACGTATAACTAAAAAAAATTGTAACACATTTGATATCACATATTTTGATATTTCACAAAGATATTAATCAAAATAAGTGGATAATTATAATGTAGTATATGGGTCACGTGAACCACTTAACTATAGTATATGTAATTATCGAAAAAAATACATAAAATATAAATGGTTGAGTTGGTTTAAGGTGAATGTACATATTTAAAATGTTGTAGGTTTAAGTCTCATTGGCAACATCATTTTGTTTTGTTTTCCTAGCTTTTCTTGCCAATAACTAAAGTTCTTCTACTATTGTATTTGAAGAATGATATATATCACAATATCATACATATAGTACTTAGCCACAACTATTAATTAATGACATCAAATGCGAAGTCAAAATGTCAAATGCATGAGAATCAAAAGAATAAAAAATTAGATGAGGTGGTACATTTAGAGGCATCCTCACCAACTTTAAATAAATAAATATATATATATATATAATTTTTTTTTCTTTTCTAGTTGGATCTCTCTCGTGTTAGTCTTTATACCACCATTTCGTCCTTAGTTTAATTTTTACTTTAATTGATGAATTTTTTTTATTAAGATGTTGGAAAGGATGTAGACCTTACTCCAGCCGTATTATTATTATTAATGTCTTAAAAGATTACAATTAAGATTATGGAGTGTTTTTGGTCAATTAATATGACGTGGTGTTTTTAGTGTGGCTAAAACATTATTATTACTCCTGACCTCTCCGTTAAAACACTATTATTTAATGCCTTGAAAAGATATAACAACAACGGTATCTCTAAGACTTGATCCTCCGACCTATACGTTAAGAAAAGTAAACGGTATCAATTGAAATAGAATTCATTGGTTAATTGATATATCTCATTGTCCCATGGGCATTAATAAAAAAACTGATAGTATTCTTAAATGTTTATAACAAAGTCAATTAATTTTTTTTTAATCAGTGTGCTTTGGAATTAAACAGAAGTATTTTTAAGGACGAACAGAATAGTCAAGAGAGAGAGAGAGTTGGTGAAAGTGTGGGGACTGAGACAAGATTTTGAAGAATGGGGTTGGGGACTTTAGAAGATACCACCACCACGACCACGACCACGGTGGGTTGGGTTAAGCGGTCCAAGCAGGACACCCACGCCCTTTTCTTACCTGTCCGTATCACTGCTCCTCCTTTCCCCGACCCAACTTCAATGGTGTCTCCCCTCTTTTTCTAATCCAAACCCGACCATTAATGGTCCCTCCTACCTATATGTATACCCCCCTTCATTTCCTCCATTCCCTTCTTTCTCTCTCTCTCTCTCTCTCTCTCTCACACACACACATGTAGTAGTAGTATAAGTATTTGAAATTTACAAACTACAACTCCACACTCACTTTTAAGTCCCATTTCCTTACTTTAAGACTTAATAGCTAGGAGTATTGTATTCGTTCATCTTTTGTTTCTTTTTGGTGTACAAGGAAAAATGGAACTTCAACTAAGCCTTGCTCTTCCAATTCACACTCCCACCAATGGTTTTGACCTGAACACGAAAGTCGAATTCGAGCCGGAAGACCTACTGGGCAGTTTTGGTTGCTGCAGTAAGGAAATCGATAACCACTTTAAACGCAAGCATGGTAATTTACCCCTCGAGGCGTTTGGTCAGGGTGAAGTAAGTAGTACCGAAACGTTCCCTTTGGTTTCATGGAATCATGATGACCCGAATGAGGAAGATGATTTGGAGGAAAATGAACGGAAGAAAAGAAACACCGATAGTGGCCACGGGTAAGTTGATTTACGTACTTTTGCATAATGTATGTATGTTAGGTTGACAGCATCGAACAACCTAAACGAACACGTACATCTCACTAATATATAAGGTTTAACATAAGAATACATTTCGCTACATGTTTACTTATGTTTATGAAGGCAATTACTGTTGAGAATATAAATTTTACGTACTCTAATACATAAGATCCTGAGCTTAAGCCCCGCAAAAGTCAATTATTATTCAAACGAATGCTCGTGTATCAATTTGGTATCAGAGCGAGCTAGGCTCTTGTCATATGTATGCATATCTTCACTTCATGTATAGTACCATGTTTTTAGGTACAACTACCACTCGAATTCCCAAAATGATTTAAAGTGGATATAGAATATGCAATTATCTTACTATGAAGTGTGACAAATCATTTTTGTTTGATGATTAGGTGAAAGAATTTATTAATTTGAGTCCAAAATAGAGAAATTTAGTAGAAATTTATAATGGCCAAGTTGAATTAACGTTCAAACAATTAATTTGTTCAAAATGGAGAGGAAATGCAAATAATCACAAATCTTTTTTCTAAAAATTATATTATGATAGGGAGTATGGAGAAACAAGTTTTCTAGCGGGATGGCCACCAATTAACCAGTGGAGAAAAAAACTGATTCATGAATATCAAGGTGGTGGGATTGCCGAGGATGATCACCGGATGGTTGAGAGGAGAGGTGGTGGAAGAACGAACTCCGTGTTTGTTAAGGTGAAGATGGAAGGAGTAGCCATTGGAAGGAAGATTGATTTGAATCTTTATCATTCTTATCAGATGCTTCGAATCACCTTGATCAACATGTTTGCCAAATGTAACTAAGCTCTCTCTCTCTCTCTCTCCATGATTGTTTTTTCCCTCTATTATTGAGCTCATTGGGGATTATCTATGTGCAGACCAGGAAGATGAGAAAGATGGTGCAGGTTACACTCTCCTGTATCAAGATAGACAAGGAAATTGGCTGCTTGCAGGGGAAGTTCCATGGCAGTACGTACATTCTCGACTCGAGAGTACTCTCTCCGTCACGAGTCTCCTATTTCTATTTTTCGAAGATTTCTTAAGCAAATTGTTTAAAATACCCTTATTACTTTTGAGATGAAAAAAAGAAGAGAATTTATTGTTCTTTTGAAACTCATATGGTTTTGCAGAACATTCATGGAGTCTGTGCAACGTATGGAGGTGGTAAGGAATGATGGAGCACGTTCATAAGGACGTTGAAGATCATATTTCCAACATGTACAATTAATGTATTACTACTACTTAGTACTTATCAATTTGCATGAGTATTAGGAAGATGCTTTGTTGAAATAAGAGGTATTGTATCTAAAGGATGTAGTTTGCTATTTCTTTTGGAAATAATATTATTTAAAGAATATATAGAACAAAAAAATAATAATAATACACTCTTCGTTCCTAAATAATTGTATGCACTGTTTGACTCGGCATGCAAATTAAAAAAAATCAATTGACTCTATTATAAAAATTGGTATGTTATGTATTTTTATTTGAAGTTCATGTGCAAGTAGAACCCATCATTAATGTAGCAAGAAATGTAAACGTAAAAATGGTAGTAAAAGTAATTTCTTTAAAAGGAAAGATTAGAAGTAGGAGTAATTTTTTTGAAAGAAAGATGCATTTTTTTAATTTTTATTTTTAAGATCGGAGGTGGGAGTACGAAATTAAGTATGTGTGTGATGTTCTTTAACTTGTAAGAGCTAAGTATATAATGTTAGAGTCTGTTTAGTGTAGCATTTTCAAAACACAGCGTTTTAATAACGTTGCGTTTTAAAAACGCGAATTATTTAAAATGCAGCCTTTTTTCTTTATAAATGCGTTTGAGATATTATGTCAAAACGTAGTTTTTTTTTCCAATTGTGTTTTAAAATCTACATTTTGGGAAAAAAACTAGGAATTCCAGCATTTTAAAACGCAGCTGCATTTTGTAAACGCAGTTTTTTCTACCGCATCATTGAAACGCTAAGTTAAGAAATAAGTTGCATTTTAACCAAAACTCACAAACAAACATGCTCTTACCCTTTGAACTTGAGCCAAAATAATGCCTTCTTTTTTATAACTACTACCAGCAGGCTTCAACGGCTAGAAATAACAAAGTTTTAATGGTAATAAATCAAATGGGCTGGAGCAAAAGAAATAAATAAAAAAATTTGAATTTTCAAATATACCCTTCTTTCAATTTTATGAATACTTTTCAATACGGCAAAGACTCAAAACTAATTTTTCAAAGACCTCTCGTTAAAGCGAAAGCTAAAGGAGCCCCTTAAGGAAGGCCAACTCGCATCGATAAGTGCTTGAGAGGCTCCTTTCATCAGCTTAATTATCGGTTTAGACCAATATAAGGTTTGAAATGATGTGCGTGGTAGGTGTTTGTTAAAATTCCAAGCAAGACTCAAGTCTGGCGGCGAGGACAAGAACAACCTTTCGCACCTTTATAAAGCTCTCCCCTTCAAGACTTCGAGCTCTTGATCCAGAGACTTGACTCAATCACTAGGCAAAACTAGGAGGGGACTGACGTGAACAATGGGTTCAACTTCTATCAGATTTTTGTTCTTGGGTTCTTTATGAGCTCAATATGGCCAAAGGGAATTATTGGGATGTCAAAATTTTCTTAAGAAAGTTGACTTTCAAATATGGACTTTTCGAGTGAGTAACTACTACTAGCAAGGCTTTAACGGCTAGAAATAACAAAGTTTAAATGATACTCCTACCAGTCTACCAGCAAGGCAAGTGACTCTTATATAATATTTTGCATGTCACTCTCCATTTCGACCAAAGTGTTTAATTTTTATTTTTAAAAGTCAAAATGTCACAAATTATATCCTTGTAAATAAAATTTCATTCATTAAAAGCTATATTAAGAATACTATAGATTACAAATTATATGACTTTGTAAACACAAATAAATTTATTTAAATTATCGATCAAACTTTAATTAAATAGACCCAAAAAAATTAAAAGTGTACTCTTTGGTTGGAATAGAGGGAATACTAATTGAAGTTCTTTACTCCTTCCGCTCCAGACAAAATGTCCACTTTTGACTTTTTTAGGTCAATTTAGTTAAAATTTGACCAATAATTATTTAGAATTATTATGTTAAAACTTTTTGTGAACGGAAAAAAGTACTTGTGTTTTAACATAAAAGTAATACTTTTTAATATTTAACTCGAGGTGAGATTTATTTAGAATTATTATGTTAAAACTTTTTGTGAACGGAAAAAAGTACTTGTGTTTTTGTAAGAATATTTTTAATATTTTATAATAGTGCTTCACATGACTTATGGTTAAATAAATTTTGACATAAAGGGTTTTACTTTGACGATTAAGTGAAAATAACATGTTAAAACTTAAGATTATTTAAATAGACTCCCTTTTTCTAAGTTTAAATAAAATAATTGTACATATATGTAATATATATGTGTATGAATATTATCTTATCCTAATAAATGAAGAAAAGTCAAAGAAGGAAGCTCACCAATTTGTTCATCAAAAGTTGTGGTCATAAAAGATGGAAGGAATAATACACAATGAAAACTCCCTCCTTTCTCATTTGTTGATGAACAAGGAACTATAAAAGTTAAAATTTTCTTCCCCCTAATTGGTTCATCCTCAATCGGATGTTAAGGGAGTATAAAAGGAAGTCTCTCTTCCTCACTTTGTCTAAGGAGAAAATCAATAGTGAGCTCCAAAATAAAAGAGAAGGAAAGCGAGAGAATGAAGAGACAAAATAAAAGAAGATGAGGAAATTAAAGGTACAAAAAATTTTCTCTGGCAAGAGAAAAAAAAAAATCCTATCTCTAGCATAAAGTTTGGACATGGACCAAGGTAAGTATTTACTTTATGTCATTTAATTTCACTTGCAACTGTGTTACATTATGCGTCTAAAATTCTGTGTATAAAAGTTTATAGTATGAATTTTATTAAAGTGATAGTTGTGTATGTGAAATTCATGAAAGGAAAATTAACATGTGGTATCAGAGCTTAAGGTTTTGGAACTCATATTTTTTTCAATTAAAGTTATTAATTGTTTTTTCAAGCTGTAGAACAAATTAATTGGATAGTATATTTAATTTCCAAATAAAATTTATTTGTTCTATTCAAGGCTTGGAACATGAAAGTGAAATGGAAAGTAAAGATATTAATAGCTTGTTAGTCACCAAAATGATCTGGCTGAATGAAATATCTCACATATTAAATTAATAATATAATAATTATCTATAAGTAAAGAGATGCCTTAAGGAATGATAAGAACAATAGATTGGACAATTGAGATTATAGATTATTTGCTAGAAGGTCGTCGAAATATGAACCCTTGCACATAGTCTATAACACTAAAAGGATTAATCATAGTACCTTAGTTAGATAGGGTGTATATCTAAAGATAGAGAACTTATTTGGCTAATGTGTGCTATGATTATATGTTAAAGTTTCCTATATTTGGCATCAATTACATCATTTATGTGTTTAAGGATTACCCAAAGGTGAACTTATGAGGATGACCATGGCAGAAAATATTAAGCCTTCGATGCCGAAGACAGATAATGCTAAGAAAACTAAAAGTTAAAGAATATTCCTAGTTAGTCTTGGCTGATAAATCTACTGTAGGTAGCCTTATGGGTGAGCTAACTACAAAGAAATTTGACTGGTTTAAATCAATTCATGATCATGTAACAAAAATGTCCAACTTAACAGCAAAGCTTAAGACTATGGGGATGGATGTGAATGACTCTTTCCTTGTATAGTTTATATTGAATTCCCATCCTACTGAATTTGGCCAGTTCTTGGTGAATTACAACACCATTAAAGAGAAATTGAACTTTAAAGAGCTAAAGGCCATGTTAGTGTAGGAGGAATGGAGATTAAAAAAAATAAAGGAACACTCCATCCATCTTGCGTCTTATAATGGTGTTGGCAGCAGCAAGTTTAAACTAGGTTACAAGGACACTTAAAGATCGATTGTCCTAAATGAAAGGAGTCGTTTGAGAAAAGAGGGATTCAGTACAATCCAGTCCATAAGCGAAAATGAGCTATATTAAGGCATAAATAAAAGGAATTGGGACTTATAGGTTAATTTAGGACACGAGGTGTCATCTAGACTTGGAAAGATGTCTCTACGTTCTAGATTGTGCCCGAAATCTTGTTTCAGTAGGGAAGCTGGATATAATAGGCTTTCGTTTTGAGATTTGTAAGGGTATGTTTTGTTGTATAAAGACAACTGCTTTTGTGGATCAGGAAAGTTGTGTGATTCACTTTATCGAGTAAATCTCAATAACGAATTTGCTGAATCTCTAGTTTATGCTGACAAATGAAAGTAATGTATCAAAGTTCAGCCTTCTTAAGCCAATAAAGATTTGGTCACATTTCCAAAGAATGGTTATTGAGGTTGATGAAAAGTGAAATTCTTCCTCGATTTGATTTCAGTGACTGGAAAGTGTGTGTAGACTGTATTAAGGGAAAGCAGACCAAACACATATCAAAGAAATCTGCCACAAGAAGCACTCAGCTCCTTGAGCAGATACACACTGATATTTGTGGTCTATTTGACGTTCCTAGTTGGAGCGGTGAACAGTATTTCATTACCTTTATTGATAACTATTCACGTTACGGTTATGTTTATCTACTGCATGAAAATTTTCATTCCGTGAACATCTTTGAGGTGTTCATCAATGAAGTAGAAAGGCAGTCGATAAGAAAGTAAAGATAGTGAGGTCAGATACAGATGGTGAATATTATGGAAAATTTACAGAAAAGGGACAATGTCCTGGTCCAATTTGTAAAGTTCTTTGAAAGTTATGGCATTTGTGCACAGTATACAATGCCCGGTCACATCAGCAGAATGCTATAACTGAGAGATGAAATTGCACCTTAATGGATATAGCTAGGAGTACATGTTAAGAAATTGCTCTTTACCCTTACTTTGTGGATGCATGCGTTAAAGACCACTGCGTACCTTCTCAATCGGGTTCCTAGTAAAGTTGTTCCTAAAACTCCTTACGAGTTGTGGACAGGTAGGAAACCAGTTTGATACACCTTCATGTTTGGGGTTGTCTAGCGGAAGTAAGAATACATAATTCACCTGAAACGAAGCTTGATGCTAGGACAGTCACTGATTATTTCATTGGCTATCCAGAAAGTCTAAGGGGTACAGGTTTTACTGTCTTAACCATAGTACGAGAATCGTTGAGTTTGGAAATGCTCAGTTTATTAAAAATGACTTAATCAGTGGGAGTAGGGAACCACGAAAAGTAAACATTTGAAAAATTCTAGTAGAAACACCTATACCTGATATTCCTAATAAAGTGGTTGTTCCTATAGTTGCATCACAGTCAAATAACATACCGGAGCAACATGTCAATGTTCAAAATCCACTGAATGAAAATGTTATAGATGAACCAGTTGCAGTTGAGCAAGAGATTAATGAACCACAACAGGAAACAGCCTTAAGGTGGTCTGTAAGACAGAAAAGACTTGCTATTCCTGATGACTATATGGTGTATAATCTTGAGCATGAATGTGACTTGAGCATTGATAAGGATCCAATCTCATTCGGTCAAGCGATAAATGATAACAATTCAGAAAAGTGGTTCAATGCAATGAAAGAAGAGATTAAATCGATGTATGACAATGAAGTTTGGGACTTAGTAGAGTTGCCAGAAGGTTCCAAAAGAGTCAGTTGTAAATGGATCTTTAAGACCAAACATGACTCAAAAGGCAACATTTAAAGGTATAAGACGAGACTCGTTGCTACAGGTTATACACAAAAGGATGGCATTGACTATAAAGAGACCTTCTCTCTAGTGTCTAAGAAGGACTCTTTAAGAATTGTTATGACTTTGGTGGCTCATTATGACTTGGAGCTTCACCAAATGGATGTTAAAGCTACTTTTCTGAATGGTGAGTTAGAAGGGGAAGTTTATATGGGCCAACCTGAAGGTTTTGTGATCATAAGAAAAGAAAATCTGATGTGTAAATTAAAGAAATCAATATATGGACTAAAACAAGCTTCCTGACAATGTTATCTTAAATTCAATAATATCATTACATCTTATGGTTTTATAGAGAACATCGTTGATCGGTGGGAGCAAGTTTATAATATTGGTTTTATATGTTGATGACATATTACTTGCTGCGAATGATGTTGGATTGTTACGTAATGTAAAGAAATTTCTCTCTAAGAGCTTTGAAATGTAAGATTTAGGTGAGGCATCCTATGTGATATGAATAGAAATATTCCGTGATAGGTCACATGGATTGTTAGGATTGTGTCAGAATGCCTATATAAATAAAGTTTTAGAGAAATTCAGAATAGAAAATTGTTCGGCTGGGATAGTTCCAATATAGAAAAGGGACAAATTTAATCAAAAGAAATGTCCCAAAAATAATTTGGAACGAAAAGAAATGGACTTTATTCCTTATGCATCAGTAGTTAGGAGATTAATGTATGCACTGACTTGTACTTGATCGGCCAGATATCAGTTTTGTTGTTGGTATGCTAGGCCGATATCAAAGTAATCTCGGTATGGACCACTGGAAGCCTGTAAAGAAAGTCCTTTGGTACTTACAAGGTACCAAGGAAAGCATGCTCATGTACATGAGGTCTAATAGTATATTCAGATTCAGATTATGCCGGATGTGTTAACACGAGAAGTGTACATTCGGTTATTTGTTCCTATTAGCTGAAGGGACAATATCATGGAAAAGTGGAAAGCAGTCCGTTATTGCTGCTACTATGAAAGCTGAATTTGTGGCATGCTTTGAGGCCACTGTTCAAGGATTGTGGTTGCGGAACCTTATCTCAGGGCTTGGATCGTTGACAGTATAGCCAAGCCGCGGAGAATTTATTGTGATAAATCTGCAAGTGTTTTCTTTTTGAAAAGTAACAAGCACTCTAAAGGTGTTAAGCATATGGAATTAAAGTACTTGTCAGTTAAAGAAGAAGTGATGAAACAAAGAGTGTCTATTGAGCATATTAGCACCGAAATAATAGTAACGGATCCGTTAACAAAGGGATTACCATATAAGACATTTAATAATCATGTTAATAGGATGGGTATTATGGAAATATCATTGTTAGCATAATGGGAATGTACGTGTACATGTATACATAACAATTATTTTGCTCATTAGGTTATGACACTCTGAGCTCATCTGTGGATGTGTTTCTGCTTATGTACATTGTAAAGTTTTTAAATGTACTAGTATGGTTAGTCTTCTTGGAAGACTGTGTGGTTGAGGCTTACGGTTCACCTCATTACAGTTACTGTAAAGTTGAATTGATTTGTGATACATGGAAGGGATCATGTCGATTAAATAATGTGTGACCGCCATGATCCAATCAGTTTAGCTTAATTAATGATAAGCCCAATTAATTGACACTATGGAGGATTTAATAATATATGCGCACTTAAAGTTATTGTTAAATTTTTAAGTCGCTATATGAGCTAAGTGGGAGAAATGTAAGAATATTTTTAAAATTCTATAATGGTGTCCCACATGACTTATGGTTAAATAAGTTTTGACATAAAGAGTTTCACTTTGATGATTAAGTAGAAATAAAATATAATTAAAACTTAGGAGTATTTAAATGGACTCTCTCTTTCTCTGTTTAAATAAAATAATTGTACATATATGTAATATATATATATATATATTATCCTCTTTTAATAAATGAAGAAAAGTCAAAGAAGGAAGCTCACCAATTTGTTCATCAAAGGCTGTGGTCATAAAAGATGGAAGGAAGAATACAAAATGAAAACTCCCTCCTTTCTCATTTGTTGATGAACAAGGAAGTATAAAAGTTACAAAGGGAAAATTAAGGAAAGGCAAGAGAAATAAAATTATATATCTAGCATAAAGTTTGAGCATGGACCACGGTAAGTATTTACTTTATGTCATCTGATTTTACTTGCAGTTGTAAAATATTATGCGTCCAAAATTCTAGGCATAAAAGTTTATACTATGAATTTCATGAAATTCATGAAAGGAAAATTAACAGCTTCATCACTGGTTATTTATCCTATATATTAAGGGAGAAGACCAATTCGTCCCGAAAAATTTTAGTATTCGAAAAGCTCTATAAAAATGAAATTGCATAATGCTAAAGGAGAGTCGTGTGAAATTGTTGAGAAGAAAGAAGAAGGGTTGGAGAGCAAAAAGAAATAAGGATCCTAAACACCTTGCCAAACAAGGTTGGGCAAAAAAAACACATGTAAAAAAATTCGACCGATAGAGGAGAGAAAAAAAAAATAAGAAAAAATATATTAAAAAACATGTTAAAAAGAGATAAAAACTAAAAAAAAAAGTTCCTTGACATGTTTAGACATGCGTCACATGCCCAACGGTTACAAACCGCTGGTTCCGGATCAGCAAACCTTCTGTGGGCAAACTGTAACCGAACCGTGGTGGTGGTGGTGGTGGGGGTGGTTTTGGTTTTAGTTTGTAACTGGCAGTTTTGGATGGGTTCTAGTTTAATCAGTCGATTTAAAATATATTTTTTTATTTTTAATCTCATTCATTGATATGCTAACCGCCACTTAATCCTAGCCATCCAATTCAAATAAAAAAAAGGTTTAGAACCGGCTTTTTATGAGATCAAACCGTAACTGCACCGTGGTAAAGGCAATTTGGACTCGATTCTAGTTCCGGTTCACTGCAGTGTCATCACAATTCGTTTCAGTTGTTCGAACTGGTTGAACATGTCTAGATATGTTATTGCATGCCCTTCGCTCGTGTCACGACAACCAGTGTAACTAATTAAGCATTCCTATAGCTCTTACTGTTTGAGAACGTTACCGTTAAGATCCAAAAAGTTCTGATACTTAGACAACGTTTGTTATACCGAAAATAATTTTTGAAAAACATTTTTTTTTATTTTTTGGTATTTGGTAACATTTGAAAAATATAGTCAATGTAAACTAGTTTACTAGTCAACGGAAAATAAAGCCTTCTTTTCAAAAAAATGACTTATGAATTTCATTTTCGTAAGTCATTTCCAAAATTTGTTCATTCAAATATTCTCCTAGTATCACCTTTGCACATTTGAATATTCTATATTCATTTCTAACTTTTCTTTCAAGAAAAATAATCATAATATTTTATCGTAATCTTTTGAAGTGGTGCTTTGAACAAATTTTTTTTTATATATCATTTTGTTGATATTGTAAAGATTTATAAAAAACTTTTATAATATTAAAAAATAATATTCTTGTTCGTCCCAAAATAAATGTCACTTTTATTTATGATCACGAATAAAAGTAAATATTCATTTTGAAACAACAAAGTAACAATAATACTACATAATTAAGTAGTTGAATTCTAAAAATATTTCAACTTGATATTTCAATTAGAAATACTAATATAGAGTCAACCTGTTAAATATATATATATATATATATATGTATATATGTATATATATACGTATATATGTATATATATATACATATATACATATATATATATATGTGTGTGTGTGTGTGTGAGTTTTCAATGATTACTACATTTATCTAACCATCAATGATTACTATTGTTATTATCCATTAGATAAAAAATCTAAGGTTAATATTTAATGGTTAGTTAAAAAATGCAATTAATGCAAATAGGTGAGTCATTTAATACAATTAATCTCAACCTTTGATTTTTGATCCAATGATTGATATAACAGTAATCATTGATGGTTAGATAAATATAGTAACCATTGAATACTCATATATATATATATATATATATATATATATATATATATTGGTCGAAAGTCTTTAGTTAGTTGATTTAAAAATTTAAACTATTTTTTTAATATATTAATTTTAAAATATAATATTACACGAAATAAAATCTTTGGTTGAAGAGTGCATGAAACTTCTAGTATAATGATTGAGATCATAAAATTTTTAGTTTGAAGTTGGAATTGGAGCCTAATATTACCTTTGCACCGTTCAATTTTAATAAACACTTCCTTCATCCTAAGATTAGTGTAGAGATGTTAAACGGGCTGACCCTAACGGGTTGCGGGCTAAACGGTTCAATTTTTTCGGGCCATTATTATTGCGAACCTAGCCCTAATCGTAGCGAACTTTGGGCTAAACGGACCACTATCAGCCGCAACTAAAAAAATTATAAAAAACATGATGGATGTTAATTTTATCTTTGTAAATATCCAGAAAAGTAAGGAGTGATTGTTATTTACAACCCATAATTTAAATAGGTTATGATGTTTTTCATAAGAAATATAAATTAGATATTTTTTACATCACTTTATTTAAATTTTAATATGTTTTACCTCAAAATAAATATTGAAATAGTTTTATTTAGTAGTCTCCTCAAAGAGTTTCGTTTATATTTCAGTATTTATTCATAAGAACAAAAAAAAGACATGTAGTGCAAATGATAAGTGTGTTTTAGAGCCTGTTTAGTCGAGCGTTTTGGCCAAAACGCAGCTTATTTATAAAAAATGTGTTTCAATACTGCGGTAGAAAACGCAGCGTTTTCAAAACGCAGCTGCGTTTTAAAATGCTGGAATTCTCAGTTTTTTCTCAAAACCCAGGTTTTAAAACGCTCTTAGGAAAAAAAAGCTGCGTATTGAAGTGATATCTCAAACGTATTTATAAGGAAAGACCTTCGTTTTTAAAACACTGCGTTTTTAAAACACTACGTTTTGTAAACACTGTACAAAACGGGCCCTTACTATGGATTAGAAGGTTGTGGTTTAATTCTCATGATGATTGTTTTATGTATGTCCTAATATGGTCTATTAATATTATACGGACCGGCGGGCCATCCTTGAAACCTAGCGTGCTAGCCGTAACGGGCCGCTGGTTAAACGGTCCGAGCCAGAAAAGTCCTGATTTTAAACGGGCCAAAAAAGTTGAACCCTAACCCTATTTTTTTTCCGTTTAAACCGGTCAGCCCTACGAGCCGTGACCCTTTTAACATCTTTAGATAAGTGTTCATTATTTCATTTTGGAACGTTCCAACAATTATCTATTTTATTTTTTTAAATATTTTTTAAGTCAATTATCAATTATGTCATTCTTATTTGTGAGAATGAAAAGTAGATTGATTCTATTAATATGACACCACTAGTAATAAATTGAGGTTACTAAAAAACATTTATTTAAAGTCAAACACTTCCTTAAAATCATTATATATTCAATACGGGATACTAATTTTTCAGACGGATGGAGTATAACTTTTTATATGTATTCATGATATGTTTTCTGTAACATTTTTATGTGTTTGTCAAATACCTGAAAATATTTTTCATCATATTTTTAAAAAATTTACAAAACGCCTAAAAGTAAATTTCTTTTATATTCTAAAAGCTATTTTTCAAAAATTATTTTCTAAAAATTATTTTCCTCGAAACAAACGGAGGCTAACACATTTGCGCGATGGTAAAAAAGTACTGACTATAAAAAACAAATACTACCTACGCGACACCGTTAAGTCAAAACCATTAAACAAGGGAAGTAGTTACTCGGTCGGATAAAAAAAATAGACTTATTTAAGTAGTCAAACTAAAAAGTAAAATTTTACATACTTTTACCTAAAAAAATTACCCCATAATTATTGGCTAATAAGTTTTCCTTAGAAAACGGCCAAGCCCTTAAAATTGAAGAAGAAAGAAGCATTTTGGAAAACTGACATAAACTAATGTTTAAACCCCTTGCTATACATTTTGAAAAACTGAATATTGAGATGTGCAGCAAGCTTACCAACTGTTTGATAGAATTCCCCAAAGAGAGTCTCCACAGAGCTTTAAGAAAAAGGAAAGGAGAGAAACAAAGGGCAGCTAAATAAATTTTGTAACTGTTGAAATGAACCGCATTCACGGGCAGCTTTACTGGGTTCAAGAATCCAGTTTTGTCGATAGGCTTTTGTTAACTACTAAAATATCATCTATCAATCATCATCTTTTTTTTTTGTTGTAGACTGTGACCAATAATTATAGTCTTAATTGAAGTCTTGATCTTGTTGAGTTGAATATATGTAAATTTGGCCGGCCGGCAATCAACTTGCTAATCATCCAAATTTAGTTTATTTGTCTGGTCAAATTACACACGCCGAGCTTTGTCATATCCAGGAACTGTTAAATGTATCATTTTGGGAGGGTCTAACCACCATACTACATTTTTCATTAACGAATTACAAGGAGAAATTTGTACAATTTCAAAACTTTGGATCCGTCCATGGCGCTTGCGATTAAGATATGCCAAACTAAGGCTTTTCAGGTGAGAGCAAGGCTGCATATATAGCAAAAAATTTAACGAATCGTTTATGGAAACAACACTGTACAAAGTAGTTTTCTTACAGCCGTAAATGATTTCGCGAGTACGTTGGGTAGGAAACAGTCAAAAGGTTCATTCAACTTTCAAAGCTCCTATCTCAGTCACTGGCTTTAGTTAAATCATGAAGTTTAGGTCAAGAAGGACTATAAAAGAAAAGTGTCGTATATAAATATATGCAAGTATGTAAGGCATGGAGCTAAACATTATAAAAAAGAAATGGTGAGAATGAAAGCATTTTTATAGAATATTTTGAATATAATGTAATATGAAGATATTGCTTGATTGCAATGAATAGAAATAGAATATTTCTGGCAATTGTTTTAGTCATTCTCCCCCTATAGTCAACTCCCATGGATGCATATTGTTGTTCTTTTAGGTAGACAGGAATCTAACTTGAACCTACATATAAACTCTAGCAGGCCTCGTCTTTGATATTCCTCTGACTCTAGAGTAAAAAGAGCTCTCCCTTGTCGTTATTGTGTGTGAATGTTCACTGCTCGGTTATGGGGATTTTGAGCTTGTCTTTGTTTGTTCTATCTTTGCTCGAGGTTGTAGTTGCACAAGCACAACCAGCCACCGACCCTAATGAAGGTCTCACCTACTATTTCTCGTTTCTAGTTTATGTGTATTTCAGTTAATAACATGCTGAGTATGTAATAATTTTAAGCTCTTTCATTTTCTGCTCATCAGTGGCTGCTCTGAACAAGATGATCGACTACTGGAGTTTAAGAACGAAACTGAATTTGATGACTGACCCCTGTGCTCAGGGTGCAACTTGGGCTGCAGAGAGTGCAAATCCGAGGATTGCTTGTGACTGTCCTGGCTCTGTTTGCCACATAACACACTTGTCAGTTTGTCAAACTTCGACCACTGCGCAGTTCTGTAGTAGTAATACAGTTACACTAAGAATGTTCTTTTACTTCATTTGATTCAGGAAAATTTATGCATTGGACATTTCTGGTGAGATTCCCCAAGAACTCTTTTTGCTAAAGGAACTGATGGACTTGTGAGTGATCAGTCTTTTACATGTTTAACTCTTTAATTTCTTAGTTCCAATTGGTTAATTCAATGACTGCATATCCTGATGTAGGAATCTGGGTCAGAATATACTAAGTGGGCCTATCCCGCCTGAAATCGGACAGTTATCAGAAATGCAATACCTGTAATTGCTTCTTAACTTCGTTAAATAAGCTTTCTTGTTTAACTTTCGAATGGTACCATTTCTCAGTTTTTTCATACATGTCATTCCATATTTTTGGACTCCTACCAATTTTCATTTACGTTGACGATTGTAAAACCAGGAGCCTTGGCATTAATAACTTAAGTGGTCTCTTGCCCGTGGAGCTTGGCAATCTTACCAAGTTGAAATCCTTGTTAGTACACTTCTGTAATCTTTCTATATGATTTGGTGCTCTTCTCCCTCTCCCTGCCTCTCTTTTTTCAATCCCTTTTTGTATTAATTCTTGTCAAATTAAGTAACTTTTCAGAAGCTTTAGCTCAAACAACTTCCACGGACCCTTGCCCATCGAGCTTGGAAATTTGACGTCCTTAGAGCAGCTGTAAGTACTCTGATACAACTAGACTGATTTCTTGTATCTCTTTTGTTTCTCCTCCACTAGGATTCATCAACTGAGAAACTTGGGTTTACGTAATTTCGTTTGTGCAACATAAGAAAGTTAAATTATTGGCATGCTCTATTCTCCAATTGAATCGAATATGTATTCTATTTGAGAGCCCATCAATGCTGATCAATTATGTTGTTGATCAATTAGGTACATTGATAGCAGTGGTGTGAGTGGATCAATTCCACAAGAACTATCAAATTTGAAATCCCTCGTCACTTTGTACTTGCCTCTTCCCCTCTTATAAACAGTTTCCAGTCTCTAAAGTATTGATCAATTATATGTTGATGCTCTGACAATCTGAATCCAACGAGTATCTTTCAGGTGGGCATCTGATAATCTCTTCACTGGGAGGCTGCCAGAGTTCTTGGGAACTCTTACAAATCTGAACACCCTGTATGCTCAATTCCTATCCGCATCCTATGATTCATATTTTTATGACTTGACTATTTTATTCCAGTAGTGTTGATTCTCTTATTGCCCTTTCCGATTAACAGGAGGCTTGAAGGAACAGGTCTTGAAGGTCCAATTCCTATTAGTTACGGTTCTCTAACAAAACTCGATGACCTGTAAGATGTGTAGCACTTTTTGCAGAACTCTTAACTATTTCAACATCGAACACTTTGATGAGTATTGCATTGTCGTGTTAGCAATGATATTCGTGTATTGCGACACTGTTTCTCATCAACATATATTATTTCTTCATATCACTTATAAGTGATAAGTTTTAGAATTGCTTGTTTATTGTACTTTGTTCATTATATTAAGTTCATTATCTTGACCAGCCATCTTGTTGTATAGGAGAATTGGCGATCTCACTAAAGAAGATTCTTCTCTTGATTTCTTGGTTAACTTAACAAGTCTATCTATATTGTAAGACTTTCTATGATAGCAGTCTCTAAAGATGCATCATCGTTTTTACCTCGTATAAGATTTGAGTCTGCATAAATCAAATGCATTGCTCATATTATATACAGATCATTAAGAAGCTGCCGACTGGCTGGTCAACTTCCAACGCACCTTGGCGCCTTTTCTAACTTGAAAACCTTGTAAGTTATCTTGACATTAGAGATAGTTCATCTATAAATGTATTTATCACGCTTCTAAATTACGTATTGATGATTCTGCTGTCACGATGGAAAGGGACTTGAGCTTCAACAAGCTGACAGGCCAAGTACCGGACACTTTCCAAGACTTCGTGTCATTAGAATACCTGTAAGTCGTTCAACTTCTATCTCATTCTACAATATATATTTGTTCACTCTTTGCAATTACAGCATACTAGTCAATAAATTTGTATTCGATATGATATATATGAAAGTCTTGAGTTTTCGGAAACCAGCAATCAGTTTTTCATACGCACATATAAACAATATTTACATGTCCATATTTCAGTAAATGAAAGAGTGCATATGCGTGTACATTAAACATCCATATTAATTTTCATTCTATTTTCTTATACAATGCATGATGCACAACGGAAATGCTATTTATCTGTCTTCAGGTATCTTGGAAACAATAACTTGTACGGAGAGCTCCCCGAAAATATCATAACGCCAAAGCTCATTGCACTGTAAGTCCTGGATATTGTATAGGTTTCCCTTTCTTTCAAAAGTTTCGTGAAGAATATAGTTGGATATTTGCTTTTAAAATGGGAGTGATCGAGCATTCTTATCTCTGATACTTCATTTTCTTAAAAAAAGTAAATTATATGTTGTAAACATGATCCCGAGCAGAATATGGTATGAAACTGAGAAGAACATGCCAAACCATCAAGAATGTAAGTCACGTATAGCGAGATCTGGCTAGCGTTCCAAATATGATTGCATAACGAGAGTTCCCAATTCAAACATATTTTCCTTGAAACCCTTTATGGTGTCAGTTCATGGAGAATTTGTCGTGGCAATGTTGTAGCATCTAATCCAAAACTAAAACAGTGCAAGTGCAAGGTTCTTTAATGAGTCAATTTGTGACTGTGAAACATGGATTTTCTCTGATGTAATTAGAGAGGGGAAATTTGAGTTTGCAATGTCTCTGCTTCTTTGCTATCACTTGTGTTTCTAATTCTAGTTATTTGTTTGCTATATATTTGATTTTACGACAGAGATGTCTCCTTCAATTCCTTTACTGGAAGTTTACCTGTAAACTTCGCCAAAGTGGGATTATCAATGTAAGTTATATAAGCCCTTTAATCTTTTGGAGGATACCCTTTCTTTGATTCTGTGATGGAGTAGACGAGTCAATCGCAATTCCTATAAGCTGTTGACATTTAGTGAAACTATCGTTTCCTTCAGGAATGTTGTCGGGACATCTATCAATGCAAACAGCCTACAGGACGGGTAAGGGACTCTTAAAGTAGCAACCAAAATGCGTATTTGATATATTACCTGATCTCCCAAGAACCTTCTACCCACTTGTTTTGTGTTGATCATGTTGCTTAAAGTGTAGTAGAAAGCAGTTTTTCATAGTTGATATATCAGGATACATTTAGCTTAAGAGCTCAATTGGTTCACGAAGTTAGTGAGGAACAAGTAAAAGAACAAAAATCTTTAAGAAACGGGAGACTTCTTTTTTCCAGTATCTTATATAAATCTGCAAAATGGTAAGGAATCACTAAAAAATGACACAAATAAAATTTCCTGTGAATTCCCCTTATTTAATGTCTTTCCTCTTATCATACATGGTAGTCAAAATGGCCAAAATAAGTTCCCGCATCATTTTTTCCTTTCTATCGACAAACATATTCCTGAGCAGGAGCTGCCTATATATGTATGCGCTGTGTTTGTTCTCTGTTTCTGGTGCGTTTTTGAGTGCATTTCATTGAGTGAAGTAAGATTTGGATAGAAAACTCTCACCACTAGAAACTATATACCCCAGGTAGTATCGGCTATCTTAGCTGACAGTTGTTTTCTAGTGAATAATCCTAACTACTCGATTGGTGGATCACGCAGGAAGGCGTCTACAATGTTGCATTGCCTACGTGTAAGCACTAAGTGCACTAACAAATTTCCAGCTAGTAAGTGGATGACCTCATGTGGATAGAAAAGAGGGTTATGGATAAACTCAGACTTTTGAACTTTTAGTTTCTTTGAAATCTAACGGCAATAACTATGTTTCATGTAGCTTCGTTTTCTATCAAATGTGGAGGTGATGAACAAGTATCTGCTTCTGGTATCGAATTCAATGATGATTCAGAAACACTAGGAGCTTCCTCACTGTACACAAGCTCCAATCTTCAATGGGCAGTAAGCAATGCCGGATATTTCATTTCTAATCCACATGGACCGCATTATACAACACAAACGGATTCTCAAATCACACAGACTTTAGATTCTGAGCTGTATAAAACAGCAAGGATATCACCAAGCTCGTTGAGGTATTATGGCCTCGGTTTGAAGAATGGGAAGTACAATATTGAGCTTCATTTTGCTGAAATACAAATGGAGGATTCCCAGTCTTGGAGAGGTCTTGGTAAACGCTTGTTTGATGTTTACATCCAGGTACTTCACTGTTGACAGATACTAATTGTTGAGCATATAAATGGCATGTTATTTACCTTTTCTTATTCTGTTTTATTCCTGGGCATGATTGTGCAATTGATGAAGGGTGAAAGGGTTCTCCAAGATTTTAACATTCAAACTGAAGCCGGTGGATCCAAGAGGGCGTTGGTGAGAAAATTTGAGGCGAATGTGACAAATACAATCATGGATGTACATTTCTTTTGGGCTGGGAGAGGCACTTGCTGCATTCCATCTCAAAGTACATTTGGTCCTTTAGTTTCAGCCATCCATGTTTCACAAGGTTCTTCTCAATACTTCATTTTTTATTTTAATTTTATTGAACCGGGGGGAAATGCCACAATAGCAAGGTTGCATTGGACCCACCTATGGAACTAAAACCACCACGGGAACCCGCCAATTGCCCCTTGTCAACCGATCTAGGCAAAACCTTGAAGTGTTGGTTTCTGGGGTTTCTCTATCCTTCATGTTCTATCATACTTTCATTTCATTTATATCCTCAAGGGTTGCTTAAACACAATTTCCTCATCGTTTTCAACTTTCCTAGATAAAACCAATAATGTGGTAGGATACGTCCCTTAGAAAATTGTCTCGTGTGCATTATACCAGAGTCATCCTTTTCTCCTTTTCCCTTTTCCCCGTAGGTGTTCAAGGAAGATATTCAAACTAATGCCCATTTTAAAAAGTCCAAACTTAAACCACGAAAGTTTGCAGAGGAAATGGATTCTGGAACGTAGTTTGGAAACAGAATTTGAAGAGGGCCTTAATAAACAGATCTTTTTCATATTCTGTCATCTTTTACTGATTATTTTGCAGCATCAGATGGCGTGGATGCTTCTAAACATGACAAAAGGTGGGTAGGCAGAATCGTTGGAGTAGCGCTTGGAGGTGCAGCATTACTTGTAATAGCTTCTTCCATTTTCTACCTCTGGTGGACAAAGGAAACTAAGGGACACATTCAAATTCCCACAGAGTCTCCCAAGAAGGGCTTAACTTCCGTGTAGCCTTTAACCCGAAGCCATCTTTTCTTCCTCACTATTAATATCGTGAAATTAATTCTTGTGCGTGATCGATAAGATTGCAGCGTGGTAAGGTGAAGCATGCAATATTATCGCTGTTTAAATCTATTGTAGTTGCATCAGATCAAATTAAGATCGCAATAAGTTGAATCTTGTGCAATTTGTATAGTTAATGAAGTGGATCTTGATATCTTAGGTCATAGTTTACCATGCTGCATTTTTTTTCTTCTTTTTGTTCTAATAGGACATGCTAGGCTTGAATTGGAGGTGGCTCTCCCCCTTCGCAAACCCCTCTTATAGCTCATGGAGAACCGAAACATTTGGCCACCTTTAGGGAGCTTGACTCTTGATATAGAGAGACTCAACAATGTATATCATATTTTAACACTCACCCTTACGTGCATATGCAAAGAGGGGCAAATGTGCAATGCACTTTTATAGGGCCAATACATACCCTCTTAATATTTTTAAGATGAATGCAAGTAGATGATTTGAACCCAACTTAATTAGTCTTATACCATGTTAAGTAGTCAACTCATTTAAAAGTTTAAACTGTTAGAAAACATCAAACCCCACCATTAAGGAGACGTGCGTTTAGTTAGGGTTATCGTCCCTCACTAACCGTCTCCTTAATCCAAGTGTCCAGGTTCAATGAATCAACCACTAAGAAAGGCGCACGCTGCCAACCATGATCGATGTGACAGCGTCTCCATGGGCATATCAACAGCCCGAGCTTCGACCGTCACACCAAAAAAAAAAATGCATATTATGCTTTAACAAAACTTTGTTCTCAATCTCTAAACTTGATTCTGTAAACCAAAGGCCAAACAATGTATATCATGCTTTAACAGATTTTGTTCTCAATCTCTGAATTTAATTATGCCAGAATAGAACCATATTTCCTTTTATGTTCTAAAGAATAGAGAGGCTGCTTTTGTTTTCCTTAATACTCTCCCCGTTTCACCCAAAGAGTCCAAGTTTGAAAAGTCTAGGATGAATGACAGGCCGGTCCCTTTTTCAACATTTGTAATCGCTTCAGTCCACTCATCTTTTTTTAAAATCGAAAAAAGGCATTTTTAGGCAAAAAGACGATTATGCCATTAATGAAAGAAAAACACGGGCGCATCACTAAATCAACGCATCTCGATGCCCCATTTAAGGCATCTGGATGTTGCAATTCCCCATTTAAGGCATCTCGATGACCCAATTGCTATGCCTAAACAAATCAAACAACTAGAAAATAAAAACAATAAGACCACAGATAGATGCTTGAGCTCAAAACTAACAAATATTTTCTCACTCTCGTATGTCTCATCTTAATAGACTCAAAACAAGTACACAAACACAAACGGGAAAAAAGAATTAAGAAGATAATTTTCCCATCAAGCAAACAGAGGATTAACAAATTAAGCAACCTGGTAATTGATAATGAATGGAGCGAAGAATGAAAATGGAGATATTCAAAATGCAAGTATTTTGCAAATAAGGTTTCGTAGAAAGAGAAAGTATGGGTTTTACGTTAGTGGTGTTTCTTTGCTCTGTTTTCTGCAAACTAGTCGAAAAATGGCTTTGCTCTATTCCATCATCGCGATGAGTAACTCAGGCATCGCGATGAGCAACCCAATGCATTGCAATGAGTACCCAAGGCATCGCGATGAATACCCAAGGCATCGCGATGATTAACCCAAGGCATCGCGATAAGTAAAAAAAATAAAATAATAATGTATACTTTTGAACTTGTCAGATGACGTCAGAATCCAGATAGACTGAACTCAATTGAAAGACGGAGCTCGCCCGACTAAGCTAATTCAGTATAGGGGGACCTTACTCTTAAGGAGTGGAGTTGGCTACCGCACGTCACCTTAATGAGCAGGAACAAAATGCAACTATGAGATGCCGCACCACGCATTAGCGAGCAGGGGGACAAAATGCAACTTTGAGGTTGCCGCACCTCGCCTTAGCGAGGCTGGCTTCCTATAGTTGCAGTAAAAGAGTCATAAACATATTCATATTCATCCAGCTTTTGCAAAGCTCCTCGTGTGCAATTGCAAGCATATTTTGGAAGACTAGCCTGACTTAAAGTAGCTAGCTAATGATAATGATTATGAATGGTGTCTGCTCTCTCTCTCTCTCTCTCTCTAATGGATGATGAATGATGAATTGATCTCTATAGTGTACATATCGAAATGGAGGAGATGTCCAACTTAAGGCATTTCGATGTCCAATTTAAGTCATCTCGATTTGTGCATTGTGATGCTCCACTTTGTACATTTCGATACCCAATTTAAGGCATTCCGATGCCCTTTTTTAAGGTATCCCGATACCCAATTTAATATAATATCAAAATCGATCAAAATAGTTATTTTTTGGTTGGAAAATTTACATACAAACATGGTATTAACTTCCTATAACAACATATTATTGATATTATAAATCATTGGTTAAAGTCCCAAAATCAGTCCAAGAACATCTCCCTTTGTTTTCGGACAGCACACTGCCAAGCTCGATTTGGATCTCAAAAATAGTGTTTTTTGGTTGAAAAATTGTGCACAAATGTAGTACTAAGTTAGGATAACAATATAAGATTAATTTTAAACAAATTCGAAGCTTAAAACATAGATTAAAGTGGCCAAAATAGCCCAAGAACAAGAAAAAACGGGATGAACTCAAAAAATTCGAATTTGATCAAATTCGTGTTCTATACATGAAAATTGATCCCTAAACATGAGGAAAAACTATTTTAACAACATGAAATCATTTATACATCAATTCGAACCTCAAATCTGAAGCAACGATGTTGTTGAGGGAATTTTAGGAAGAAAATTCTCAAAGTGCCTTTTTTCGGTTACAAAAAATAAGGGTGAATTGGAGGGGTTAAAAAGTTTTGAAAGTGGATCGGCCAGCAATTTTTCGAAAAGTCTACTAGTTAAGGAATATTTAAGTGTCATTAGAATTGGTCAAAATTACAAAAATACTTGAGCTAAGTCAAGATGTTTATACCACATATGGATGGTAAAGTTGAAAATTTTGAAAATTGTAGGCATAATTTTTTAAAGTGAACTTTTAAATAAAACATCCTAAAATAAAATAGTAAACTCTTTATCCGGTAGGGAGTATTATTTAATCGATTTTCTTTTATTTTCGGGTCATGTCGGTCTCAAAAGTTGTTTTACTGACTTTGTTTTGAAATAATAAGGCAAAACGCATAATCGGGCCACTGTACTTTGGGGAAGATTGCAATTCGGCCACTGATTGTTTGAAAATATTATTTAGGCCACTGTATTTCAGTTATCTTGCAAGCGAGCCCACCAGCACGTTAATTTTAAATGAAATCTCTATTTTACCCCTGTCTTCATTAAGGAAAATGAGGACGAAAATAGGGGTAAAATAGGGATTTCATTTACAATTAACGTTCTAGTGGGCTGGCTTGCAAGATAACTGAAGTACAGTGACCCAAATAACATTTTCAAACAATCAAAATTACAATCTTTCCAAAGTATAATGCCCGATTAAGTGTTTTGCCAACTAATAATTGTGGAGCGCAATGGATAATGAGCATGCCCTTTAGAGTAAGAAACGAAACCCATGTGCTCTATTTATGTGAACTATAAAATGATATTGATACTTCTTACACACCATTAGACTTTTGAGGCATAAAAAGTACTTTCAAAGCAAGCAATGCTAGAGCTTTAAAAAACCCACTTAAAAATCAATGGCAAAATAGTCCCCCCTCAAAATAAAAAATCCTTAACAATATTAGGCTCAATTTTTTTTATCAAGTAATTTACTTATATTTATATGTGTTTGTGTGTAATACGTATATCAACTTATGACTTTGAACTTTAAAAAAAAAAAAAAATACTAAGATTTTCAGAAAATTAAGTGCACTTTCAAAAATTATTGTATAAAGTTTAAAGATTTAGCTTAGAAATTTATGATTATAAATTTTGTGTAATTTTATTTAGCTAATACTATTGGCCACCACATGGATGCAGTATACGTGCAACACCCTCTTGTTGAAATAGTGAAATAAACACAAACCAAAAGCATATGTCCTCCAAGAAACACCCAATTCAAACCCACAGTTGAGGTCAAATCAGCAGAGCGGAGAAAACCTGCACAAGAAAAGTTGCAGACAAACACGACAGCCTGTTGTTGCTACAAACTTTGTGTGAGCATTAGTGGACATGGCCAAGCTAATACCCAAATCACCACAAAATGTAAACTCAAGGAAGTGTAAGGACAATAAAGGCGGCAATAATAATCCAAGCTACTACACCATAGAAAACAAACCCCCCAAACAGCATTTCCCTCATGAAAACACCCAAAAGCAACTCCAAAATGATGCAAACAAGCAAGGTGGCCAAGCTGTTAGGAAAATGGGCTCCTCTCAATGAGAAGAGAAAAGTCAAAAGTGATGGTTGCACTGCATTGCATTTGGTGTTGCATGTAACAAGGGTGCAATGTACTTGATGGTGAATGTATCGAGGGGTGCAATGTATGTGGTGATACAGGTACATGGGCTAATGAATCTACTTTCTTTGGGTATATCAATATACCTTTATCTCAAGTATAACTTGGGATGCGATGGTCGTCGTTTGGATGAGACGTGAGACACGAAACGAGAGTTGAGTGAGGTCAAAAATAGGCAAAGGCCGGTTGCAGGCCACGGTGTCAGGATGAGGCCAAAGAGACTCGATTGAGTATCAAAGTCCAGTTAGGGGGGAGAGAGCTATAGAGAGCTGATAGTATATAATTTCATTAGGTTTTTAAAGTGGGTTCATAAAGGGCTTATCGAAGTGAATAAGGATTCCGTGTTGGGTATAAACACAAGTATACTTTGTACCGTGTATTTCTCTCAATTAATAAAAACGGTGGCTCTCCGTGGATGTGGGCGGTTCTTGGCCGAACCACGTAAATTTATGTCCACTTTCTAGTCAATTTTGGCTTCATACATTTTTTTCCTCGGTATCATATGGTTGTCGTGATGGTAATCTCACACAAATTTGAGCTTCAAATTTATTTATTTATTAATTATTATTATTATTATTATTATTATTATTATTATTATTATTATTATTATTATTATTATTATTATTTTGCTTTAAATTTCTTCCACTATGTTATTATTCCCAACAAGTGGTATCAGAGCCCAAGGTTTGTTTGGGCAGCTTTTTCGAGTTCATGGTAGGAAAGGATCGATAGTTGGGGAAGCTTTACTCTTTTGAAGAATGGTAAAGGTCATACTTGTGACGCCCCGACCCGAATTTTCATACAAAATTCCAAGGTTGGGATGCCATAATAACTAAACAAGACATAACCAAACACATAAACACCTGGTTTAACATAAGTGTAAATGATCTTCGGCGATATAATTGCCGGAAGACAACCAGTACCAACCACGAGTTTACAACTCGGGAAAGAAAACAACTATAACAACATCATCGACCACAACATGCCGGAAATACAACTGGAATAAAAACCAAATGTACACAAGCGCGACATTCATGCCGGCTACCAAAAGAATAATACAAACCAAGTATGATTCTACCCAAAAGTAAAGTCTAAATAACTTTACACAACCAACATATCTCACCAAAAGAAAATATAACCAAAATTGTACCAACGAAAAGTACACTACAAGGACAACTTGCTATCTATCCCCGTCCTCACCGACCTCACCGGGAGCTGCCTGGCTGGTTCGGATCTAAGGAAAATAATTAAACACAACGGGGTGAGTCATAATGACACAGTAAGTTACTAAATGCAACTACATGACATGGCATAATGCTCATCCGTAATCGAAATCAAGTGATAGCATTTCTATACATCACAACTCAAACATGAAATATCATCAACGATATACAACTCATGTTAAACACATAGCACTTTGATGTTCACATAAGTGCTTATAAGGTAAATCACATAACAAAGGATATTGTTTCTCTTTATTCTTCTTTGCGTTGCTCCTGCAATACACAAAATAAACAACAGGTATCGATACTCGTCTATGATGTATCGACATCCCCGAACCTGCCGGGTCTCCCTGAAAATCTATCGGATCTTAGCAATCAAAGTCATGCGTATTGCTATAACAGAGGGGCTACCTCCCACCTGTGCCCAATAGGTAAGGTGTGTGTGCATACCGGTACAACGACTTATAGCGATTCCAAACATTGATTTGTCAAGGCTATATGTCGTCCCACCATAACTCGTTAACACAAATGCCAGCTGGACTCAATGCAATGCACAAAATGGTATCTACTCATCTTATGCAAATTAACCCCCAAGTTCAAAAGTAGTGAACTTGGTAATTTTCAAGTAATTTATTTTACTCAATAACATGCTATCATCAAGCACATACTTTCCAAGTTTATACAATCACATAGAGCTATCTACAAGTCTCTATTCCACAACATCAATTGTTCAATTCAACCAACTTGTTTGAGGGTTCATAATTCTACTCAAACCAACTTAGATTTCCGTAGGGATTTAACATCATTTTTGGTGTATATTGTTCAACCAAACTCTATCTCCAAAGTTCATTAGCATAATTGTTCACTTTGGATATAGTTGCTATATGCAACTTTCTTCCAACTCAAGTCTTTGTTCTTCTCTTGGTACAATTCTAAGTTCAATAATGAGTAATCAACCCAACCAAATGTCGCATACCAAGTTCATCATCACAATCAAGATTTCACACATTCATGTAACATTTAGACATGTATGTTTTACTTAAAGAGTCTACTTTCAAAAAATTATGCTTACAATTTTCATAATTTTCATCTTTTCCTCCACTTATGTTGTAATCATCTTAGTTGTACTTAAGTATTTTTGTAATTATGACCAAATTCAATGACACCAATATATCTCTTAATAATTAGACTTTTCAAACGTGGACTCTTTGGGTGAAACGGAGGGTATACAAATCTATTTTTCATTTGTAATTATGATCAAATTCAATGACACCAATATATCTCTTAATAATTAAATTTTTCAAACGTGGACTCTTTGGGTGAAACGGAGGGTATACAAATCTATTTTTCATAGAATAGGGTCCCCTAATTAATTTGGGGGTCCCGTTCATTAGCTCATTTTGCAAGGAAGAGAGAAAGGGAAGGCCATTGTAGAAAATGGACTAACATTAATAGTTATAAATAACTAGTTTTACACCCGTGCGTTAAACGCACGAACATAATTTTTTAATTAATTATATTTAAGCAAAATAAAGAGGAAAAACAAAACAAAAATAATAAATTAAATAGATTCTGAAAATTTTCTTTATACACAATATTTGTTATTTTATTCGTTAGTTTTTAATCTTCATCGCATATCTATATCTTCAGACCAGAACGGTTTGTTACCATGAGCATTGGCTTCTTCAAAAAGAGTGATTGATCTTGACTTTTGTTAATTGTCATTGCATACGATACTACCAATGAAAAGTGTGTTTCATCTGAGTGATTGTTAGAAATTATGTACTCATTTATGATGTCCACAACATCAAGCGTCTGGGACAAGCATAGCTCTTCCTTACAAATATGACACGTCTCCACAATTACTAATTCCATTTGCTTGTGATTGTCCAGACTTTGTTTCCATAGGGTAGGTGAAGGTTTGCTTTGAATTTATATACTCCCTCCGTCCCTAAATTATTGTCATGCTTTCTTTTTTGTTCATCCCTAAATAATTGTCTTGTTTGAAACTTTCTTTTTTAGAACATTACTTTTACAATTTTACCCTTAATTTTTCTCCATACCTTAATTATGGGTCACATATACATGGGCATTAAAGAAAACTACGCATTATATCAATATTAATAATCAAATCAATTATATATTTTTAATCTGTGTGCCGGATCAACCCAAACGATAATTTAGGTACGGAGGGAGTACTATTTTCTTCTTTTCTTTTCCTCTTATCTATATGCAAATGGGTTCATAAACTTGTTATATATGCAAGGACAATTGGTTACATTAAAACATGTACTTGGAACAGATTTTAACAGGGTTTTTTTTCCTCTCTGATTGATACATTATTGGAAGAGGGGTAATAATTGTTACATTTAATCAATGGGTTATTACTATGATACGAGATTTTTAATTGTGTAGTTAGTGTATTCTTCTTCTTCATTTTGTGGTTGCCCATTGTAAACTCATTCTATATCAGACATTTTTTTTACACTGTGTTACTTTATGGACCAGCCCTATTGATGAGCACAATTCATATGGACACAAGCAAAAATTGAAGTCCATAAATAGTTTATCGAAAACACTTTTATGATTTTTCTAGTTTTTCTTTCTCACTCTTGATGTACTTTCTGCTCTATATTTTGGTTTTCAGCTGAGTGTTAAAGTTTCCATCTTGATGTATGAGAGGTATGTTTTGTAGAGCAACTTGTTTGAAAGATTTTAGGTTTAAATAATGGATGCCAAGGTCCAGTAGATACCTAGTTCAAGTGACAACTATAGAAAGAGAAGTATAGATCCTATTCTCACCGTATACAAATTAAATGCTTATATCTTAATTTTTTTTAAGATGTTTTATTTATGGACTTATAATCCATAGATTTTGGTTTTGCTTTAGGTGCTAGACCTGTTAGTCTAGGAATAGTTGTTGGAAACGGAAAGTGTATATATGGTTATTTATTTATGTCTATTTTTAGATAAAATAATTTTTAAAAATATGGCTTTGGCTATTTAGTTAGTATTTTACTCTGATCTACAACACTTTTAAACATGTTTTGGATGTTTTGGTATACGAATTGATGGGTGTGTTTAGGTTAATAGTCATATTTTCGCTAATGTTTACAATTTTTTTTTTGTACGGTAAATTATCCTTTTTTTGTTTGTATTTATAGGTTCATTTACGTAATGTGGACACTTTCAAGATCTTGTTGGGAAATGAATTTGACCGGTTACTTTCTATTCTATATTTTAAACTGTAGTTTGCAGATATAAAAAAGATAAATGAAAGAATAAAGATTTTCAATCAATCATTTCACTTACGAAAACAAAGACTCAAATAGATAGGCAAAACAATATTATTGTTTATATATTTGCCTCACAAAAATCATATATGAAAATTCATATTTAACTGATTTGTATTAAAACCTATATTATGTTATTGTTTGAAATCCTAAAATTGATAAAAAAATTCGATATATGTAGTTTGAAATTCAGCGTTGAAGATATAAAAAAAGTGCATTTAAGTAAAAGTCCGCATAGAAACCATAACTTATCTCATTATTTAAATGTGTTTTAGCTTGATTAAATAATAATTAAACAATTTAAAATAAATGATGCACGATTACATCAAAACTTAAGTCAAAATATGGGTGGATGGGTGCTAGTATGGAGCCTTTTCCTTTTTTGCTTCCTCCTCAAACCTTATACCAACACCCGCCTCAAGATGATTTACCTCCATCATCAGAGATAGAAGGGGAAGTTGGAGAAAAAGTAAATCATGAGATTGATCAAATTATACATGAACATAGCTCATTCGAAGAAAACCTGCTTGATCTATTTTTCTTTTTCCCTTGGTCCCTATGAATATTAGCGACTTATCTTTCAATGCCCAAATCTATCTTTGTATATGCTGCTAACTAGAAATTTAAAATTGTTATATACTGTATATTGGATGTACCATATTTATATTGTTTGTAGACATCGAATTTAGAAGAGTTCTTCAACTACCCAAGAAATATTTTAGCTGTCCAAGTGTCTGTTTACTTGTAACAATTCTATGCAAAAATTTGTACTTCATTCAAGTGTAATGCAAATGAAATATAAAGAGTTTTTTTTTTTTTTTACAGTGCATGCAATTGATTTATTCAAATTAATCAGTTGCCAACTCTTTCTTCTTCCCAATTCATGGTCAGATGTAAATGCTAGATGGATAAGAGTTTCCATTTTTGGCAAGAGATTTTAGGCGAGAAATTGTCTTATTTAGCTGTGTTAGGATTACGGTTGTTATTATATATATATATATATATATTGATATTGATATTGATTCTCTTGAGATTCTATTTGAGGTCAATACACGTGAGGGGGAAAGTTTAACTATGTATATGCACTAAAAGAAAGCTCGTGGCAATGTTCAAGCTTATTAAACATACTAGTAAACATGATTTAGAACCTCACTATAATTAATACCGGAGTATGATATTGTTGCACATAACTAGCTAGATAATATATTACTACTCTAAAGCCACGCCCCCTTAGGACATCAAAAAAGAAAAAAAAAAAAAAAAAAGCAGCTAGATAATATATTACTACTCTAGAGCTGCAATAAACACGCCTACGGGCATTTAAACTCTTTAAGTCTAATTCGTACGTAAAAGGGTTACGAGACATCTTATTTTGCACCTCGGACACCAAGCCCAAATCTATATATATATATATATATATATATATATATATATATATATATATATGGGAGTATTTAATGGTTACTTTTATTTAATGCATTAAATCTCAACTTTTAATTTTTGATCCAATGGTTGATAATGAGAGTAACCATTAATGGTTAAATAAAAAAATAACCATTAAATACTTCCCCATATATATATATATATATATATATATATTTAAAGTTGGTGAGGATGTCTAAGGATGTGACACATCACCCCCTTTGGTTAAAGATGCATTCTCATGGCTTGACTTTTGGAATTCTTGACTTTAGGAATTCTAGGGAGGGTACCATTAGCTAATAGTTTTAGCTAAGTACTATAGATATGATATTGTGGTATATACCATTCTTAAAATACATTAGTAGAAGAACTTTAGCTATTGACAAGGAAATGAAAAGCTAGAAAATAAAACAATGTTAGCTATTGACAAGGAAATAAAAAGCTAGAAAATAAAACAATGTTATTAGTGAGATTTGAACCCACACCCTTTTGAATTAAAACATGCACCTTAGACCAACTCAACCATTTATATAACTACGACATAATAGTATTAGGTATTACTATTAGATATTCAATAATATTAATCTTATAAGTATTATTAATAGCTATTAATAGTATTAGGTATTACTATTATATATTCAATAATATTAATTTTATAAGTATTAATATTAGCTATTACTATTACCCTATGACAATACTCGCTCAAAATCTTTTTTTAAGTAATTAATAACACATTTAATTCTTCTAAAAAACACATTTAATTATTTTTTTAAAGAAATTCATTTCAAATGAACTATAGTTATATCTACTTCGTAACCACCATATTTAATTTCATTTTCTCTCTAAAATCAGTAAGTTGGGTTTCTAATATATATCTATATATATCTATATATATATATATATATATATATATATATATAGAGAAAGAGAGAGAGAGAGAGAGATTTGGAACTCCCTTCTTGCTAATTACTTTTTCATTAAGTCCTCAATTATTTGTAACTCCCACATATTTATAATGAAATTAATTATTTTTCACAATAGTTCCTATCACTCTATATTCCAAACGATTTGACCTTCAATTTTTTGAGATATCTCCATTGGTATTGTAAAACTTATAAAGCATGTGCACATCACTCCCTTCGTTCGGTTGCAAGATAAATTTTCCCTTTTGTAGACAATAAGTAAGGTGAAACATCATTTGTCTGAAGGAATGATGGTTTCTCTCTCTCCTCCGGATCATGGTGTATTGGATTCGCTTTACTTATATAGCTCATGATATTTGATTTTAACTTCCATTTTAAATTTGGGTCTGATTTCTGTTTTTGGGTTTCGTTGTAGTTGAATTGTTCAATTTCAATTTAAAATTTTTTTCTTTTTATTTTACACATCTTTATTTTTTTTTTTTCTCGATCTTTCACTTTTTGGTATTTTGATTTTGGTTAGGCGATGTTTTTGGGGTTGATATTGCTCTTGATTTATAGTTTTACGTATTGATTTCTATTTTGATTTTGGTACATAATTTATACTAAAATTTTTGTTTTATTTTTGCTCTTGATTTTTTTCATTTTATTGATTTTCCCCTGGAAATTTGGTTTTGATTTTTGATTAAATGATGTATATCACTTTTTCTCTTGGTTATGTTTATAATATAAACCAACCAATTTCTATTTCCATAAATGTTAATTGAAATCTAGACTATAAATCCTGCATATATAACAATGTAAATATTTTATTTTCTATTTTGTAAAAATTCTCAAGTATATGTCTAAAATATCTTTATTAAGGGCAAGATGAAAAATAATTCAACAATTTGATATCATTGAAAGATACTTTAGGAATAAAAAAAATATATAGAAATAACGATTTACTCATACCCATATACAAATCGATAACAAATATTTATTCTAAAATGAAAGTATTATACTAAAAATGATCATCAATTTGCGTATATTGACAAAATCTAACTTTTTTAAAACATTAAGTCAACAAATGCCTATATCAATTATAATTTTATTTTTATAAAAATACTCCTAAAATATATCAATTAATCTCAATGTTAATTGCACCCGTGCAAAGCACGGGTTCTATAACTAGTATCGTACTATTCTCGACTACACTCTCCTCGCATTGAGCATCACGCTCCTTGACTGAATACGATTGATTTATGTTTGGTTCCATTGTTGAGAACTTTTCTTTCATCTTATAAAATTTATACATTTCATCGACCATGGTCGCTATTCTTTAACTCCTCAACACTTGCAGAAGGCCCACTTAACTTTTACATAAATCAAGTTATATTGTTAGCTCCCACTTTACCACCTTAGGGACTAGTGAGTTAATCAAGGGCCACTGTTTCTCACCGTCTAATTCCAGAAAGCAGGTAACCATGGAGAGTTTAAGAAAAAGATTAAATTAATTTATCTATCTCAATTCCCAATGGATATTTATACAAGTACACTTCAAGAAGAATGTACACAAAGAATATAGACAGATGCATACATGCATGAATATGAAAATGAATTTAATACATACATGAACTGAATCAAAACATATATTCCTAATAGGCCCCCTCAAGATGGTGAGTCCAAGAAAACACCAATCTTGAACATTAATGTGCGAAGACGGTGACGTGACAATGGCTTGGTAAGAGCATTAGCAAGTTGATCAGCAGAAGAGACATGTGAAACACGCAGCTGCTGTTGCTGGACAAGATTTCGCACAAAATGATAGTCAATCGCCAGATGCTTCATTCGTGAGTGGAACACTGGGTTTGCACATAAGTATGTAGCGCCAATATTGTCAGAGTAGATTACTGGCAAATGCGAAAGCTCCACACGAAGTTCGGATAGAAGTGAGCGAACCCATGCAACCTCAGCCGCGGCAGATGCAATGGCGGGGTATTCTGCTTCAGTGGAAGAGCGAGCAATAGAGCGCTGTTTCTTAGAACTCCAAGATATTGGATTCGGACCAAGAAATAGAATATAGGCCCCCGTGGACGAACGATCATCACAATCACCTCCCCAGTCTGCATCAGAAAAACAGTGCAAGGACAGAGAAGAATGTCGGCGTAAGGTGAGGCCTACATCACGCGTACCATTTAGATAACGAAGAAGACGTTTAGCAAAGAAACCGGTGAGCTTCACGGAGCATGCATGTACGAGAGAGTTTGTTAACCGCAAATGTAATATCTGGGCGTGTGAGCAATAAATACTGAAGGCCCCCCATTACCTGCCGGTAAGATGTGGCGTCTGACAATGGGGATGCATCATGGTTAGAGAGGCGAACCGATGTTGATAGAGGATTCCAAACAGGTTTAGAGTCCAACATATTATGTCGAGCAAGTAGATCAAGCAAATACTTGCGCTAAGAAAGAACACAAACATCAGCAGTGTTTCTAACTTCAATGCCAAGGAAGTATGTCAAGGGTCCCAAATCCTTTATCGAAAATCGACGAGCTAGCTCAGTGGTTACTTAAGAAACAAAGGACGGATCACTGCCAGTAATTATCAGATCGTCCACATAGACAAGAAAGTAACAGGTAACACCCGCCCGAAAATAAACAAATAGTGAAGTATCAGACTGAGAGTTGTGAAATCCCATAGCAAGTAAAGCATGGCGAAGTTCTGTATACCAGGGCCGAGGCGCCTGTTTGAGCCCGTAAATTGCCTTTTTAAGGCGACATACATAGGAAGGATAATTCTTGTCCACAAATCCAGGAGGCTGTACCATGAACACTTCTTCATCCAAATGCCCATGAAGAAATGCATTATTTACGTCCAACTGACGAAGGGGCCGCCCAAGTGAGAGGGCAATGTTGAGGACTACCCGAACTGAAGTGGGCTTCACGACAGGGCTAAATGTGTCAAAGTAATCTAGACTAGGCCGCTGATGAAAGCCCTTAGCAACCATCCGCGCTTTGAACCTATCAACAGTACCATCCGAATTTCATTTCACACGAAACACCCATTTGCAACCGACCACATTGTGAGAGTCGTGAGAAGGGACAAGATCCCATGTTCCATTGCGCATGAGAGCATCAAATTCTACGGACATGGCCTTACGCCATTGAAAATCCACAAGTGCCTGAGTGACAGTCGTTGGTTCGGGATCAGTGAGGGTGGTGACAAGGCCGTATTTTGGATTAGGTTTATGGATATTATTTTTCGCACGGGTACGCATGGGATGTAAATTTGGTGGTACTGGGGGTTCGACTGGAAGGGGCTGTGCGGGTGAAGAGGGCAGCACTGGTTGTGGTGAAGCCAATGGTGGCGGTGAGACAGGATCAGCGGAGACGTCTGGCACAAATTAACTCGCGGACTGGAGGCGGCAGCAGAACAGCAGTGTCCAAGGGCAACAGAGGAGGAGAGACTGACTCGGACTCAGGCTGGGAAAGGGAAGCAAAAGGGAAAACATTTTCATGAAAAGTAACATGTCGTGAGACGTAAAACTTGGACAATGTTGGAGAATAACATATATAAGCACTTTGAGTGTGAGAATACCCAAGAAAGACACAGGATTGGGAACGGGGTTCAAGTTTATGAGAGGTGTATGGTCGAAGCCATGGAAAACATTCACACCCAAAGACACGGAGACGAGTCAAAGTTGGTGGTTTACAAAATAATTTTTCGTAGGAGGAGAGAAAACCAAGGTTGGATTTGGGCATTCGATTAATGAGATAAGTAGCCGTGGCAAAGGCATATGGCCAGAAACTTAGAGGAATGTAGGCTTGGTGAAGTAAAGTTAGACCGGTGTCCACAATATGACGGTGGCGCTGTTCGGAGAAACCATTATGTTCTGGTGTATATGGTGGAGTTGTGAGATGAGTTATGCCATTGAAGGCAAGATAGTCACGTAGTGCGGTTGCAGATATTCCCCCCATTATCAGTGTAGAAGGTTTTAATTTTGACACCAAAGTAATTTTCAACTAGAGGTTTGTATTTGAGGAACGTGGACATGACATCAAATTTACGTTTCAAAGGGTAAAACCAGATATATTTAGTAAAGTGGTCAATAAAGATGACATAGTACTTGCAAGCATCCATGGATATGACAGGAGACAACCATAAATCAGAGAAAATTAAGTCAAATGGTCGAGTTGAAGTAAGAGAAGAATTATGAAAGGGCAATTTGTGACTTTTATTAATATGACAGGATGAGCATGTAAAATTTGATAATTTGTCAGGAAAAGAAATACATTTGGATGATACGAGATGACTTATAATTTTATTAGAGGGATGACCCAAACGAGAGTGCCAAAGCGACAGAGATGGTTTGACAGCCGTTAAGGCCATAGGAGAAGTCATGACCCGCTGCAGGGGAGGCTAGAGATAGACCCCGTTTTTATGATGTCCATGGATAAGTAGTGCCCCCGTCCGACGATGTCTCACCTGAAAATCAGTGGATGAAAAAATGACGTTAACATCATTGTTAGAGCATAGTTGTGAGACAGAAATAAGGTTTTTATGCATTGAGGGAACACATAAAGTATTTAGGAAACGAAGAGGAATGGTAAACAGATTGGAGAGCTCGCCCGTATGTGTGATACTCAGACCTTTGCCATTACCAATAACAACGTCGTCAGCTCCACCATAAGGTGAGTGAAGGGATAAATTTTCCAGATCAGTCGTTATGTGATGCGTTGCTCCTGAGTCCAGAAGATATTCGGCCTGAGTAGGGGAGCATTCAGCTTGAGTAGGGGAGCTGCTTGTGTAGGTGGCTGTATTGCGACGGTGCATAAGCAGGTTGTGTAGCACCATGACTAGAGGACGAAGGCCAAGGTTGATATTGAAAGGACGGGCAGCGTTTAGCGGAATGACCTTGGTAGCCACAGAGTTGACATTTGCCTTTGTATGGTTTGGGACCATTGGTACTCTGAGAGGTTGGACGCTGCGAGAATCCACCAGGAGAGCGACCATAGGTCGTCCCTCGTGGTGTCGGAGAGCCACGCGGTGTTGACAGCAAGGGGTGAGAGAGCGGGCTATGATTGTAGTGGGCTGTGAAGGCAGTAGCTGGGTTTGGAGTCAAGGTAGGGGCGGGATTCATGGCGATGGTGGCTTCGCAATTCAGAAGTTTTTCATGCAATTCATCAAAGAAGATTGAAGTTTCCCTTGCATGAATTGCGTTTGCCAACTCCTTGTAATTGGCGTCCAGACCATTAAGAATTTTGATAACAAGGTCTTCGGAATCTACTGTGATGCCCATAAGTGCTAGTTCATCGACAGTAGATTTTACTTCCTGCATAAATGCCGTGATGGAGAACGTACCCTTGACTGGGTTATGAAGACGCTGTTTGAGAGCCATAATCCTACCACGTGAGGGATTGGCGTAGGTATTGGCGAGAATTGTCCAAGCTTCGGCAGAAGTCTTTGCCGTGATAATGAAGGGAATTAACGAGGGAAAGAGAGAGCTAGTAATAGCATTGAGGATCAGTTGGTCTTGACGAACCCAACTGATGTATGCTGGATTGGTTTTAGATTCCCGTTGATAGTGATGATGGCCGGTGGACAAGTTGTTGTGCCATCAACAAAACCAAACAAGTTGTATCCAGTTAAGCAAGTTTGAAACTGAAATCTCCATACTGTAAAATTTGTTGGTGTGAGCTTGAGAGGTGTTTGAGTAGCCACGTTAATGGCAATGATTGTTGAGCCATCAGAAAAAGATGATGATGTGGCCATGATAATGAGTGAGGCAAAGAAAGCGGGAAGAGGAATTAAAAATGGCAAGAAGGAAGGAGGATTAAAATTTGGAGACGTTTGTCTTCTTGTGCTCTGATACCATATGGAGAGTTTAAGAAAAAGATTAAATTAATTTATCTATCCCAATGGATATTTATACAAGTACACTTCAAGAAGAATGTACAGAAAGAATATAGACAGATGCATACATGCATGAATATGAAAATGAATTTAATACATACATGAACTGAATCAAAACATATACTCCTAATAGTAACCTCATAGGCCCTAGCCGACATACCAAGCTTAGCCATAACTTGACCTCTGGAACACATCAACCATAATTAGGACCAACGCATTGGTTCACCACTGCCTAGCTAGCCATGAGGCTCAAGATAGAGATGGCCCCCCATCACTCAACCACATTTTTCTAACGACTTTCCCATTTAGGACGAAGCTGGGTACTAGAGAAACCAAGCCATTCTGCTCAACCAACTGATTCTCTCACAACTAATTAACAGATGTACGTGTTAGGACAAATCTCACCAACCCAACCAACAAACTCAGGTCATCCACCTCCCCGAGGCCATACAACACCAATGTCCATCCAGTGTCAAGTAACCTGGACTCGCAATGATTAAAAAACTTGTCAACTGCAATGCTTGTCCGGGGTCCATTCATGCAAATCAACCTTTTTGGTTGATTGTGTTAAGCATAGGTCTAAATGAGGGCCACAAATGTTCGTGACCATATGAAGCGAAGCCACGTCAGGGGAGAATATATACTACTTCACCTGGCTCAAAGAACAAAATCTAAGATCAGGTTCGAACGTCATCCCTAAGCCTTTGATCAAGCAAGAAGCCAAGCGAGAAGTCTCACCCAAACTTTAAAGAAGTAGAAGGACCGAGCAAAAATGATCATGTCCTCATGATAGATTCAAAAGCTCGATCCCCTGAAAGTAAGAAGCCTCTAGTTCCACAAAAAGAGAATCATCGGGCACCTGGGGCCACCAACCAAATGAAGCGAGATCTCTGAGATAGGCTTGACGCCGTAAAAAAAATTACCCATTCACCAGCTGGATCAGGGACACATCTCTTACCCAAGCTTGAAATGTTTTTCATCCAAAAAATACTTAGGATAGCCAAGCTTGAAAATTACCCATCCCAGATGGATCAGGGACCAAGGTTGGCCCAACACTTATAGTGGTCTAATGCGAAGTCTATAATAAAGCATTTTTGAAGTAAATAATAAAATTTTATTAAAATTATTATATTTTTATTTAAAGTTTATCTTTCCTGCTTTTTGGAATGTAAAATCATTTATTAAATAAAATTAATCCACTTAATCTTTGTTGAGAAATTATCAATTTTAGATAAGATTTTAGTAGTATTAGTTTTGAAAATTTTCTTTCTGCCGAAGCAACACTTACACGAATGGTTAACATTATTCCATAAGCGATATACACATTTAGAAAATAATCAAGTCTTATTATATAATTAAGTATGTCAATTAGTGTATCATTTTTCACTTGTATAATTTCTCTAAAAAAATTTATTTCTGTGAATAAATCTAATATATCAAATATGAGAATTGTCATTACGTTTTAATGAATGTTTATTTAAACATTCATTTAAAAATAATAGGTCTAAAAAATATCTTGATACATTTTAAATTGTTTAAATTTATTTTTGAAATGAAGTGAAAAACTAAAAGTCTCTTACTCTCTTAATATGTAAAAAAAATAAAATAAAATTATAGTAATAAATTTTTTTTTTAGGCCTAATATTTTTGGAGGCGTAAAACTCTTGTTTCCCCATCTTCACCCTTGGGTCGGCCGTGTCAGGGACACATCTCTTACCCGATGGAGACTTGGTCTACATCGGGTAGTCACCAATGATGAAATAGTGCAATACAAGACATTCCCGAAACACCTCACCAGTAAAGCTCTAATTTGTTTTGGAATAATCAAGAAAACTGTCATCTCCTCCGAGCTTGGCATTGCCAGCACCTTACCATATGCCAGATCACACTTATGCAATGTCAAGCAGTTGTCGGAAGCATCAGTCACCAAGTAGCTACGAAGAATTTGATAGTTCTTCCAACATAGGGAAGCGACTTGGTGAAAATAAATATCGTAACTCCGAGGTGTTCAACCCTAGCTAACATACTCCTAGAGAGTAGATCCTGGTCATCCTTCAGAGGGAGCATAACCTACCCCTTCCATCTCTGCTTAAATCTGTATTTTGTCAATACTGTGACCCGAACAAGCATCATGCATACTACAATGATGTCAGGCACACCACCTAATTAGACTGTTTTCAGCTGAAGTGAATGATCTAATGATTAATCAATGAATGCCGTCTCGACGGATACAGGGCCAACGTTCACAACAACGTTAATAACAATCCAAATCGGATCCTCAATTCCAAAATGGTGTTTCATCTCCTATTCCAACTGTTGGATGTGCGCCACATGTGCATAAAAAATCACGGGGTAATTAATGTTGTTTATTCACATGCACATGTGGCGCACATCCAACGGTTGGAATAGGAGATGAAACACCATTTTGGAATAGAGGATCCGATCTGATAACAATCAGGCCCCGCTAAGGAATAATGATGCTCGTAAAGTGATCAATACCGAGGTTTTCAAAAAATTCCATCTTCATAATAATTTTGCAAATTTTGAACGATCCCAAATACTCGTAGAACTCCCCTTTCAAGATTGGTTAAACAACAAAAAGAAAATGAAAATATAGATCTACAATAACATTAGAGCACAAACACAATATGTGAATGATGAACTAGGATTTGGGCTAACGAGAAGAGGAATCACGGGTCATCAAAAGAGGATGAAATTGCAAGGAGTTTGTGGCCGTTTTAATTACAACTACTCCCTCCGTCACAAAAAATATTACCTTGTTGACTATTTTAATCCATCCTCAAATGTGTGTCTACAACCAAAAAGTGAAACAGTTAACTATTGAATTTCCTACCTTATTTACCCTACAAAGTATCCACCAAATTTTAATTTTCTACCTGATGATGCCAAAATAATCACCATACCGGGGGTGCCGAAAGCGTTGGTTAAGTACGTGTCCGTTGTCGTCGTCGTGGTAGGATATCTGTGAGAGTAAACAACCGTGAGAAGGCAGGGAATTTTTCCCGCCAAAACTCTCCGATGTAAGAATCAGTGTCTCAGGATATATAGACAGGATATATAGAGAGATAATAAAAGTGAGCTTATATGTATGTGAAGAGAGAGAAAGATATGGTCCTCACCGCCCGAGTGTTACTCGCGGCTGGGCAGACCCCTTATTATGCTTGCGCCCGAGCACATTACGCGCTTGCCTGCGCTTCATATTATACTCGGCCTGAGCTTCATATTATTCTTACGCCCGAGCTTCATGATATCCCACTTGGGTCGAGTGCATAAGCATCGCCTCGTCGAGCCAAAAAGCCTCGCCACGTCGCGAGCCAAAAAGCCTCGCCACGTCGAGCACATAAGTCTCGCCATACCAAGCTAATCAAGTCTTGGCATGTGCGAGCAAACCAAGTCTCGGTCAAACCGAGTATTTATGCAAGTATTCCCTGCCAAAATCAAATACCCAAGACACGTCTTCAAATTTAAGACAAAAAACGCAAACTTTTGGCACAATATAAGAGAATCACGAGCAAATACTATTCTTCACCCTCGAGATAAATCTCGAGGAGTAAGGAGTGGGGGGCTACTGAAAGACCCAAAAATATACACCCCAAAAGTATACTCCCAAATATCTCGAAAAATGTATAAAACGGACCCACACATGCGAAGTGTGTCCAAGAAGCTTCGCCACCCTATAAATAGGGGGCTCCCCCCTCATAAAAAGGGACTGGCTTAGTCCTTAAGCTTCCTTCTCTCTCTCTTCACACACATATAAGCTCACTTTTATTATCTCTCTATATATCTTGAGACCGATTCTTACAGGAGAGTTTTGGCGGGAAAATTTCCGCCTTCTCACGGTTATTTACTCTCATATCCTACCACGACGACGACAACGGACACGTACTTAACCAACGCTTTGACCCCGTATGGTGATTATTTTGGCATCATCACTACCCATATTATATTTTGTCCCTTTACAGCATCCAATATTGTCATTTGTCCCATTTTCACCCCTGGGTTGGACGGACGTTAAAACAATTAACGAAAGTTGGTTATGTGCTTTGCACATGACAAATAATAACTGAAAGTTATTATATTGCCCTCATAAAAACGACAAAACATGAGTCAACATTTTGACATTTCTTAAATAAAGCTTAAAATTTTCCCTTTGAAACTTCAGACCCAATCTCCGATCCATGAATCAATTACAGACCCCATGGCCCTTTCAGTCAACCTTTCTTCTTTCTTTCCAAAGTAAATGCACTCTTTTCGATCTTGTACGAAAACATAGCTAACTGCTATCGATGAAAAAGAATGGCATGGGTGAGAAAAAGGATCTAAGGTTCAAAGTCATGGACCCGGCCTCAGTCTTGCTCATGAGCGGGACTGGAGATTGAGATGGAGCCCCTTAAAAGAGGAATGAAAGCTAGAACTCACTGACCTATACCTTCTGGGGCTGATCCCTAGGTGGATTCTTTGGCAAATGCAACGAACGACGTCGACAAGCTTCCTTTCGTTTCTCCCTCCTCTCTCCATATTCGTCATCGCCTTCAAATTCAAAACCTTGAATTCTTTACCAAAGACGTCGACAATGACCTCTCCACCAACACCACTCCAACCGCCGACGACCCTTTCACCCTCTTCGACACCGCCGAAGACTTCATCCCTGACCAGAGAGTCATCATCATCAAACACGACTCGTCAACAACAATCAATCTAATTCAACCCTTCAACCCCCAATTCGCTAGTTCTCGAGTCCAATCCCAAAATGGAATGACTTCGATTTTGAAGGAATGCAAAATTGCTAAGTTCGCTTGAAATCAATTGTTTGTGTATTGTTGGGGTTGCTTGAATAAACAAAATGTATATTGAAATTAGGTTTAAAAAAGATGCACTACAAGTGTTTCACAAAATGCATGAATGAATTTTTTAATTTGTTTTAAAATTTAAAAAAACAATTATAACTTAAAAGTTAAAACTATCTTCAATATCAAAAAATTAAGATAGAACACGGGCCAAAATCCGTATAAACGGACAACGAATATATGGGCATAGTTGAGGGGGTCAATTTGAACAAAAATGATAATCCTGTCCAAATGCGTTCGTATTGTAATAAGCACACATCCAACCGCTCAACAATAATCTCTCCAAAGTCTCTGTCCGACAGCACCAACACAACCCAACACACGCCGTCCGACACCGCCCGATTCTCTCTCTCTTTAGATCTCAGATCCAACGGCCCAGGATCCCTCTGACTTAACTTCCTCAACTCCATCCCACCTCTTATTCTCACTCTCTCTCTATCGAAGCTACCAGAAAATCCAGCGAGCCGAGCGAGCAAAAAAACCCGGCAGAGCCGACACCTCCTCAGATCCGCCGACCCACCGCCGTTTTATCACCCTCCGTTAACAGATCTTAACGGTACGAATCCAACTCCATCCCCCTCTCTCCTCCTCAATTTCAGGAAGCTCTGATATTCATAAATTTTCCCATTTGACAGAACGAAAAAAATGGCGCCGACAACTTTTCGCAAGGCGATTGGCGCCGTCAAAGATCAAACGAGCATTGGCATAGCCAAAGTAGCCGGCAACATGGCGCCGGAACTCGAAGTCGCCATAGTCAAAGCCACAAGCCACGACGACGATCCCGCCGGCGAGAAGTACGTCCGCGAGATCCTACAGCTCACTTCTTACTCCCGCGGCTACGTTAGCGCGTGCGTTCACGCCGTTTCCAAGCGGCTCGGCAAGACCCGCGACTGGATCGTCGCGTTGAAGTGCTTAATGCTGACTCACCGGTTGCTCAACGAAGGCGATTCTGTGTTCCAGCAGGAAATCATGTACGCTACCAGGCGAGGCACTCGGCTGCTGAACATGTCTGATTTCCGAGACGAGGCTCACTCGAGCTCGTGGGATCACTCGGCTTTTGTGAGGACTTATGCATTGTACTTGGATCAGAGGCTTGAATTGTTCGCGTATGAGAGGAAACAAAATGGGGGCGGGGCAGAAATGGATAGATTTAAGGAAGATCGATGGAGATCTCCCCCGAATCGGGGTTATGATTATGAATACAGCGACAGGGGCGATCCGGGGTTCGGCGATTACGGAGGCATGAGGCGATCCCGGTCCTCTGGGGACGTCGGAGAGGGTTCGGGTTCCGGTTCGGGGTCTCGGAAAGATGTGGTTGTTACCCCATTGAGGGATATGAAGCCTGAGAGGATATTTGGGAAAATGGGGCATTTGCAGAGGCTATTGGATCGGATTTTATCGTGTCGACCCACGGGGTTAGCTAGGAATAGTAGGATGGTATTGGTTGCGATGTACCCTGTTGTGCAAGAGAGTTTTAAGTTGTATGCTGATATATGTGAGGTTTTGGCTGTTTTGCTTGATCGGTTTTTCGATATGGAGTATCAGGATTGTGTTAAGGCGTTTGATGCTTATGCTAGCGCAGCAAAGCAGATTGATGAGTTAGTTGGGTTTTACAATTGGTGTAAGGATACTGGTGTGGCGAGGTCGTCGGAGTATCCTGAGGTTCAGAAGATTACTGGGAAGTTGTTGGAGACGTTGGAGGAGTTTGTGAGGGATAGGGCTAAAGCTATGAAAAGTCCTGAGAAGAAGCTCGAGCCTCTACCTGAGCCTGAGCCCGAGCCTGATATGAATGAGATTAAAGCTTTACCTCCACCAGAGAATTATACTCCTCCACCAGCACCTGAACCTGTGCCTGAGCCTCCCAAGCCTAAGCAGCAAGAAACTGGGGATTTAGTGGATTTAAGGGAGGAGGTGGTGACAGCAGACGCTCAAGGTAATAGGTTAGCATTGGCGTTGTTTGCGGGTCCGGTGGCCAATGGTGGAAATGGGAATTGGGAAGCGTTCAATGGGGAGCCTGAGGTGACATCTGCTTGGCAGAATCCTGCTGCCGAGAGTGGAAAGGCAGATTGGGAACTGGCGCTGGTGGAATCTGCAAGTAACTTATCCAAGCAGAAGGCTGCTATGGGTGGTGGACTTGATCCATTGCTATTAAATGGAATTTACGACCAAGGAATGGTTAGGCAACATGTTAGTTCTGCGCAATTGAGTGGCGGGAGTGCTAGCAGTGTGGCATTGCCAGGGAAGAGTGCTACACCTGTATTGGCACTTCCTGCCCCCGATGGCTCAGTTCAAACAGTTGGTGGAGACCCATTTAGTGCATCGTTGAGTGTCCCACCACCAGCTTATGTTCAAATGGCTGATATAGAGAAGAAACAGCAATTGCTCGTGCAAGAACAAATGGTGTGGCAACAATATGCTAGGGAAGGAATGCAAGGCCAAGTTAGTTTGACCAAGATCAATACTGGTGGATATTATGCTCCAGGGCAACCACCAATGCCTTATGGAATGCCACCAGTAAACGGGATGGGAATACCACCTGCCGGGTATTACCATACTCCCTACTGATTATTCCTCGATACTCTATAGTCTATACGCGACTTGTATTTTACATGGTTTATTTCTGCATTTTGTACCTTTTTCTTACATTTCCACTGTATTCTTATCTGATTTATTCCTGCAATTTGTGAATGCGTAATGTGGGTAGGGAGGGAAAGAAGGAGAGGAAAAACTCGGATGACCAGATTAGTGATTGTGGGAGGATTTTGATTATGGTTGCTTTGTACTCCACTTAGGATGTCTTGTTCTGCTTTGTTATATTGGAATTTCTTGACATCTTTGTGTTTGTGTTAAGTTCCTTGTTTATAACATAAAGCTAACTTAATCCAATTTAGCGAATTTATGTACTTTTTTGTTTAATCACACAAGCCATATTACGATGTTCTAATCCTTTGCCTTTGCAACAGTTGTACATCATTCCTAGCGAGTTTCCATCAAGTGATGTTCCGATCCTTCGCCTTTGTGATAGTCCACACATCATTCTTAGCGAGTTTCCATGAAGCTCGTGTAACGTAATAATGTGGAGGCAAGTGATTGTATGCACCCAGTTAGTTCAGTATATCTAGCTTAAGTTCACTAAACCATGAAGAAAAATTTGTTTTAGCGTTTAGTGTTGATGGGTATCTTTGTAAACCTCATAGTTCAACCTATAGATTAGTGTCTTAAATGTGTTGTAGGAGCTTAGTCGAGCAAAACACAACACAAACTCTGTAGAATTGAAACTAGGGTTTGGTAAAGATCGACTATAATCCTAAATTTGATATTAAAATTAGTGACGTGATCATCTAGAGAGGACGTAAGCTGTTTTCGCCGAGCCTCGATAAATCCTTGTCTTCTTGTGTCTTTGATTAATGTTTTCTTTCTTACTTCGTTGTAATTCCGAATATAATAAATAACAAGTTTGTACTTTGAACGTAGTTTCACTTGTTTGTGTGGACTTAAGCAGCCTCTTTCATATAGGGATAAACGTTTATAGGAAAACTATTTGATGTATATATGGACAAAGAAACAAAATTAATTTGGGTTAGAAAATGTCTTCTATAGTTGATCTAATCTTGGTCAAATTGACCTTAACTATTACTACTAATAGAAACAAAGTTAGACCAAAGTCTCAAGCATGAGAACAAAGGAGCATTCTCCTTACTAGGAGAAAAAACAACTAAGTGTTGAATTAGAATAATGAAATGAATGATGAGCGGGGATATCTAAAATGCCTTGACAATAACGATTTACTATTGAAAATGACATTGGGTTGCTTGGCATAATCTGACTTAGTGGTAGTTATCCAAATCTTGTGTTGTTAGAGACTTGGAAGTTTGATGAATGGTAATAATATAAGCTCGTACTCCGTCTGTTTTTCGATAAATAGTCAACTTTTTATTTTTAAAAGTCAATATGTGACTAAATCAAATTAATATTTTACATATTTTACTTATGTTCTAGGAAATACAATTTTATTAATTAAAAATTACATTAAAAATATTATAGATTACAATTTTTATAACTTTATAAAAATAAATAAATGCATGTAAATTATAAGTCAAATTTTAATTAATTTGACCAACAAAATTTAAAAGTTAACTCTTCATCTAGAAAGGTGGAAGTTGTAAATAACATTTTTGTTGTTATTCCTCTCTAGTCCTAAATAATTGTCTTCAAGATTTTACACGAATTTTAGGAAAATATTTTATTTCGGTAGCTAATTTTGGCGGGCTCGTTTGGTTTAAAAACTCTTATTGTTCGCCTTAACTTATTTAATAAACGTTTTAAAGGAATTCTAGCTTTTTCAAGTTTTCTAAAAACTTTTGACATAATATCTCAAACGCATTTATAAAGAAAAAGCGTTTAAATAATCGTTTAAAAAAACACTACATTTTCTAAAACTCTTCTGGTTAGTCTTGGTTTTTTAAACTGGCTTGTAAAACCCTTATTGGTTTCTTATTACGGAAAGGTCTTTGGAAGTTTTATAGTTTTTCAAAGTTACCTATTTTACCATTAAAAAAGAACTCATGTGCAGTGCACATGACACCTAATGGTCTCAGTTTAACGGTCGTTAGGGTGGAGATTTAAATTCAACAATAACTGACATTAGAAATTTGATATTAGAAATTTTATGAAGAGGTTTTTTAATAGGGGTGTCAATGGCTGACACGACACAAATGCACGAACCAGCAAAACACGATTATAAACGAATTACATGACACGAAACGACACGACACGACACGAAAGTATGAATTTAAAAATTTAGTTAAAATAACATTTATTGTTATATTTATGATCAAATAAGATAGATAATAAGAAAACACGATAGTGCGGCACAAACATGATACGACAACACGAATTGCCACCCCAAGTTTTTAATACAGGTAAGTAAGTTGTAAATCATTTGTTGTTTATTCATTTTTAAATGTTTTTTATGGTCATTTAAAATGGTGAGAACGGTGAGAGTCTAATACATACATGACATCCCAATAAATAAGAGAATTTGTACTAGATGAAGGTCGAATACTAAACATTTGCAAATGTTTTGTTGTTTATTCATTTTTAAATGTTTTTTATGGTCATTTAAAATGATGAAAATGGTGAGACTCGAATACAGAACATCCCAATAAATAAGAGAATTTGTACTAAATGAAGGTCGAATACAAAACATTTTCTTAAATAAATCGTTCTACAGAAAAACTTGACAGAGTTCAAGCTACCGAACCAATGCTTTGAGTTTCAATTTTAAATGAATTGGTTGTGTTGTAGGTGGGGATTGGGTGTATGTGACTAACAATAAATGTGACCGAATAACAAATGTTTCCATAGGCAATTGTCCACCGGCTCTCCTTGCGGGCCCCACTTTTCTTTGTTTTTCAAATTAAAATTAAATAATTTTTTTGATCCTCGACTTTAACCAATATATTCATTTGGTCATGCCATTTCATAACATATTAATTTGGTTCTACATGTTACAATTTTTTTTGTCAAAATTCCTCATTTTTGCCATTATCGTTAGAATTTTTGCATATCAATTTTTAAAATATACAAAGTACCCTTACTAAAAAGTTCCCTATAAATTGACTTTTCAAACCATCCAAAATACATAGGTTCAATTTGTCAATTCACAAATAAGGTTATCTTTAACCTATAGAAATTCATCAACTTTGAAATCATCTCATCTAGGGTTTTAGGCTATATTTGGATGTTAAATTTTAAAGTTTAAAATTAGAATTGGAAGAATAATTTGAATTTCGTGGAGCTCAAGTTGTTCATCCAATTTTAATTCTTAAGCTTGGCATTGAGTAGCCAAATATAGCCTTTGAGAAATCCAATGAACAAATTAAATCAAGAAACCCATTCTTCTACCCAATTCAAAAGCCTAACTCACGACCACTAATCTCATTTACTCTATATCCGTCCCTATTATCACATAGCAAACGCCGTCATCTCCTTCCCAAAATTCTCTCTCAATTCTCTCTTAACTCTCTCTCCCTCTCACTTTGTCTCTCTCTCTCTCTCTCTCTCTCTCTCTCTCTCTCTCTCCTATCTCCTAATCCTAATCGCATTTTAAGAGCTGTCGTTACCCTAAAACCGGTGAGCGAGGTGAACCAAAGTTTCTCAACGTTTACAAAGGCGGAGTCGTTGTGAAACCGACGAGCTAGGGTTTCGTGAGGGATGCAAGGATCGAGTTTGGTGTTTGTGATGGTGGCGGCGGTTAAGCAAGTTGCCGCCCTTGCTGCTGTTGTAAAATCCCAGTTGCATTTTTCGGCACCTCTGCAATCAAAAGCACGACCAATTATTAAGAAAGAAAGATGGGTATCTTTCTTTTTTTTAAGCCATTTTTGAAGTTTCTAATTCCAAACATGCAACGGTGTGAACTTTGCAACACGGGAAAGATAAAGCTGAAGCAATCATGGAGCCATTTTCCCTCACTAAATCTCTCTTTAAAATTGTGTTTTGATCTTTAAGTTACTTGAAACTGCTAAATATATATAACGGAGTTGTATAAACAAAACACTCATCTCTCTATCTCTCATTCCGCTTAACTCTCTAATCTCATACGAGCAATGCTACGGGTACCTAAAGAGTACCAAATTTTTTGCACCAAATGATATGCCTGCTGATGTGGTACAAAAATTTTTTTTAATTATAATTAATGTATCACATCAACTGACACATCATTTAGTGTACAAAATTTGGTACTCTTTAAGTACCCATAACATTGTTAATCTCATATATATATATATATATATATATATATATATTTAATTGTTTCAGCAAGTTAGTATATCTAATTTCTTGGATGTTGAGGCTGTATTCTTAACGTTTCACTTGAATTCAAGAGATTGTATAATTTCTCGTCAGTTTGGTGGTGATGATGGCTTCTTGATGATGATTCAGTGTTTGCAATGTGATAGTAGGGGGAGGGTACTTTGGGTATTTTAAAATATAATAGACGGAGATTCGAATGGCGAAAGGGAAGAATTTGACCAAGAAAGGTAACATATGGACCAAAAAAATATGTTTTGAAACGACTAAACCAAATAAATATATTGATCAAAGTCGAGGGACTAAAAAATTATTTATTTCTTTAAATTATAAACCCACACACACATTGAAATAGACATCATGGTTCTTGCCGTCTTTATTTAATTGTTTTACTCATTTTCTCTAGGATAAATGCACTAGACGTCCCTCTACTATAACCTAGTAGCAATTTTTTTTCGTCCATAAACAATTGTCTATGTCCTCAGGCCATTCCTCTATCCATTTTTTCCATTTAGTGAACGTTAAACACAACATGTGCCGATCAAGCGGCATATTTTTAAGGGTATTATCATTCGTAAACTCTTTTCTTTCGAATAAAGGCCAAATACCCATATTTGATTTAGTTTTTGAACTATTCCCAAGGGTATTTTTGTAATTATCTATAATATAAAATTTTTATTTGGATTATTTTTCTAAAAATCCAAATCCACTTCTTCCTTCAAAGTTTTAGCCCTAATCCATCAAAAAATGCTGACCCCGTTTAACGTCTCTCATGCGAGTCGTAAGTTTCAAACTCCATTGTCTTCATTAGATCTGAAAATTTCGAGCTCAAATTGGGGTTTTTCGTCGCCGCTATTTCTAGTGATTACCCGAAAGAGAATTAGAATATTTCACCTCGTTTGGCTTGATTTCTCCGTCTCCCTGTCTTCAATCGCAAGGGAGGCGGTGGTGGTAGACTCACCTCCGTTAATCATTGAATCATGGATTTGAAATCGACGACCAAGACTAGGACCAGGACCAGCAGCAGAAGAGGTGCGATTCCGATTAGATTGAAGCCTTCGACGATGAAATAGGTGTTGCAATTGAATGGATTTAAGGCTTCCTAGGTACAATATAGCTATAGAGTAAATATTAGATATTATTAAGAGAATTCATATATTAAAAAAAAATTTATTCAGAGTATTCATATATATGACTAGTGATTTAGGCTCGTACCAATATGAAACTGGATCAAGCGATTTAAACATGTGACTATGGCACGATGTCGGATGGGAACATATAATTGATTGTCAATATGGGCCCGAATTAATGTATGTTTGAGCTATTGTAGGGATTGATTATGCAGAATATTAATTGAATTCCACCTCCCACAATGTTATATAATATAAAAAACTGAGAAGGCAAAAAAAAAATCTCCAAAGGCATGCAATAATGCCCCAGAAATCTCCTTAAGGATTTTACGTCTAATCCCCGAGGATTCAACTGGAAAAGAATGACAAATTTATTATTAATAACCCAGCTACAAACGATTTAGAACTAAACTATTTTAATAGAGAGGAAGAAGAGTTTTTAGTATAAAAAAGATGGCTAAAATCGCAATTTAGTCACCCTACTTTGACGAAAAATTCATTAAGGTCACTGTACAATTTTTTTTTTCAATTTAATCACTTTACTTGGATTGATGAGTCAATAAGGTCACCGCACTTAACTTCCGTTAGTTTTGTTGGACGGAGGTCGGCAAAAAGACAATAATACCCTATAATGTAGAGCATGCCGTGCACGTGGTTTGTTTGAAGTCATTGGTATTGATAATCGAATTCGTGCTTCATTTGTATTCTGAGTCACAAATATTCAAAGGGAACGAAGGGAGAAATTGCTGTCATTCACAAAGAAATCACGAAGTATTGAAGGGAGAAAATCGTTGATGTGGATTACTGGGTGAAATCGCCAAGGATTGAAGGTAGTAACTCAGAAACCCTAGTGTTTTACTTATTAGCAATATCATGTCAACAAATTAGGGTTTTTTAAAAAAAAAACCTAATTTGTGTTACAGTATAGGGTTTTTATGTGTTACTTAATCAATCCTTGTTTCGTATTAACCAATTTTCATGTCAGTTGTAGGACATTAGTGTTTTTCATCTTGTAATTGTCGATTTCATGAATTTTTTAGGATTTATGTCGTCTAAAACTAGGGCTTTTGTTGTTAACGTGTTTACATGCATGTATTGAGCTTAAATATGGTTTTTTTATGTGACATTGTCCCAGATGTTTTTTTATTTGTTATAAAACTATCAATTTAGATATTTTTTTGTCCCCCACTAGTGTTTTTTCTATTATGCTTGGCCCCCTTCCCCACTACTATGTTATTATATTGTTGGTTGTCCCCCCCTTCCCTACCAATTTTTGTTTTAATATGGATGGTGTACAATTGTATGGTAATAAGTGCTTTGTCTGATTATGGTCCCCCACCCCTTTTTCTTATTAAAAATTACAGATGAAAGTTGCTGTTAAATGTCATTATGGAGGTGAATTTCTCCATCAATTGCCAATTGAATATGAGGGGAAGGTTCATTATTTGGAGGAATTAGATATAGAAGACTTGTCATTTTCTGGGTTGAAGGGTAGAGTAGTAAATGAGTTAGGGTACCCTCATGTAAGTTCCATTTGTTATCGTATATCAGTTGAGAATCTTGAAGAAGACACAGGACTTAGGGCATTGTATACCCCTTGAGATTGGGATAAGTTTACAAAGCTTGGTGAAGAATTAGGACAATTAGAGATATTTATCTTACATGATGTTGAGGAAGCTGAACTTGAAATGAATAGTGATGCAGAGTATTTAGGTTCTTTATCTGGTGGGGCTGATTCATCAGACTATGATCTGGAAGATGAGGACCTAGAAAACCTTAATGATGATGAGTTACTAAATGCTAGGAGGAATTTAATTGCCTTAAAGAGAAAGGGTAATGTGAACTCCAAGTGTATTGGAATTAAGAGGAGAGTGTTTTCATATAATTTTGGTGAAGGTACGTCTAAAATGGGAGGTGAGAGAGAGTTAGTTCCTTCAAATCATGATGCTTCTGAGATGGTTTTTGATGAGAGGGATGCATATTTTCCCCCTGATTCAGATAGTGGCAGTGAAGATGTTGATAATGATCAGAGAATTGTGAGACAAAAATACCCTAGGTTTAACCCTAAATCTGATATGAAAAATAGAAATTTCAACTTGCATGAGACTTTCATAAATGTGCAAGAGTTTAGGGATGCAATTAGGGATTATGGATGTGTGAATGGGTATGACATAAAATTCTTGGTAAATGATAAGAAAAGGGTACATGTAAAGTGTGTAAATTCAGATGTTTGTACTTGGGAAGTCTGGGCAAGCACTATTCGTGATAAAACTACTTTTCAGATTAAAACTTTCACTCCAGACCATCAATGTTGCAAAAGATTTAAGAGTAGATGTTGTTCAGTAGGATGGCTTGCAAAAATGTATCAACAAAAAATTTTGAGCAACCCTAAATAGAAGTTGAGAGAGTTTAAGAAAGATGTGATGGACATGTACCAATTGAGTGTTAGTAAGAGCATGTGCTTAAGAGCTAGGGCAAGGGTTCTTGGTGAAAAGATAGGATCACTAGATGGTCATTATAGCAAACTTTGGGATTACAGAAAAGAGAAAAAGAACTAATGTGGGCAGTACTGTGGAGATAGAAAAATGGGTTCATCCAACCAATAAAAAAGAATATTTTTCAAAGATATACATATGTTTTGCTGCATTGAAGAAGGGGTTTCTGAATGGGTGTAGGCCTGTTCTGGGGCTTGATGGATGCTTTTTGAAAGGGGCTTGTAAAGGGGAATTACTTGTTGCAATAGGGAGGGATGCCAACAATCAGATGTTTCCTCTGGCATGGGCTGTGGTTCAGGTTGAGAACAAGAATACTTGGAAATGGTTTATTCAAATGTTGAAAAATGACTTGAATTTAGACAAGAATACTTGGAAATGGTTTATTCAAATGTTTACATCTTGTGTTCTTTTTCTGTTTTATTATTTCGCTTCGCAGTATTATCTGGAATGTGGTTCACATCCACAAGCACATTCTAGATCACATTTTAGACGACATTTACTTTCTGCAAAAACACTTTGAATATCGACCCTCGCAAATCTTTCAATTGGTATCAGAGAAAAAAAGCTAATTGATTCTAAACATTTATCTACAAGTAATATACTTGTAGATGTGCCAATATGGCGAAACTTTCACTAGAAAAATCTTTGTTGATCAATACAAACTATTTGACTCAAATACTAGTGAAAATCAAATGAAAAACTCTCTATAAAGTAGATCTATCTAATATAGCTGAACTCACCCAACAACAGAAGTATATGACTCAATCTATATAACAAAAGAAAATAGATGGGTGAACAAAAATTCTCCAAACAAAGGATCGTAGGTAGATGTGAGTCAGAATGCCGACGACATTCTGGATCACACAGCACGAACTGAGTGTTTAACCTTTGCTGAAATTATCTCTACAATCTCTCTTCTGATATTCTACAATTCTTGGCGTCAGAGATAAAGTGGCTGGCCATCCCTTTATATAGCCTTCCAAGATACCTATCAAATAAGACAACAAGATGTACACAAATATACAACAAGAGAGTTACTTGGATTAGGAAACAAATACTCCCTCCGTCCCTAAATTATTGTCTGGGTTGACCCGGCACACAGATTAAGAAAACTCAATTGATTTGATTATTAATATTGGAATATTATTGAAAAAGTGTGTTGTTTCCTTTAATGCCCATGTGTATGTGGCCCATAATTAAAATAAGAAGAAAAAGTAAGGGTAAAATAGTAAAAGTGATGTTCTAAAAAGGAAAGTTTCAAACAAGACAATTATTTTGGGACGGACGAAAAAAGAAAGGAAGACAATAATTTAGGGACGGAGGGAGTAATACCTAAATAAATATCAATCCCTACAATTTAGCTAATCAATCAATCTTATCTATGGTAAATCAGATTTTTCCTAGGAGAACACGTTCAAAACTTTTACCAAAACAAGCTCTCTTTTTCTTTCTCTCCAAGAATCCGAAAATTAGCTAAAATTAAATAAAATAAAATACTAATTAAAAAGACTAAAAATGGCAAAACAAAAATAAAAGATTTACCGGATCATACGATCCAACAATCTCCCCCTTTTTGCATTTTTGGTCAAAACACCAAAAAATAGAATATAAATATACAAACCAAAAATACTCTCCCTCGACTAGATGTGAACTGTGCTTGAACTCCCCCCTTAATTAGTAGTACCATAAAAAATACGATCCAACATAAATATAATAAGAAATAAAAATGCACGGTAACAACTACAAGCATATTTTATTATATTATAAAAAAACATATTTGATTACGTTTAATTCTATATAGAAACATGATAAATGAGTCGAGCCAAGCTTTAGCAAGTTAAAATATTCATGTTTCAAATATATCCAAACTTGAACTTGACTTGTTCATCTAACGAACCTAAAGTTGGGATTGAGCATGACTTATTTACGTAACAAACGAGCCCAAACCAAATACTTATCGAGTTACAGCAAGCTAGGTTCGTAACATATTTGGCTCACTTGCAAGTTACAACTATAGGTAGCAGTCCTGCTGAAGTCGGTTTGACTTTTAGCCGCTTGCTTGAGTGAGTAGACCGGTTATCTTATTAGATATCCGTTACTTAAACTCATAAATTTGATGCGAACACGACATGAAAACGAAGTATGTAATAAAGTCAAGAAATTGTTTAGGGTGAAACTCGGGTAGCTCCCTTTTTTCAAAATTTTTAACTGCTTTAGTTTACTATAATTGTTTCAAGTTGAATAAAGACACTTTTGTTGTAAAATGTAATCTATGCCCCTAAAAAATACCGCTTTAGTTCACTATAATTGTTTCAAGTCAAAAAAGAATATTTTTGTTGCAAAAGGTAATCTATACCTCTAAAAAACAAAGAACTACATGCTATGCATTGCAAACCAAATCGATGCATCACAACATATCGCAATCCACAACATTACAAAAACATTACACTTGTGATGCATCAATAGTGCATCGCGATGCACAAAACAGTACTAGTGCACAACATTACACTTGCGATGCATCAAAGTGTGTATCGCGATGTACAAAATTGTACTAAAAAGTATTATTTTTATGCATCACGATGCACAAAATAGACGATGCACAATATTACACTTGCGATGCATCAAAGTGTACATCGAAATGCACAAAATTGTACAATTTTTATTTCCGATGCACAACTTTAATCGATATTACATTTGCGATGAATCTAAATAGTGTGAATCGCGATGCAACAAAAATTATATTAAAACATATCACTGTTGTTACATACGTGATGCATGTAATAAAATTATCAATATAAAGACATGAAAGGAAGAAGACGCAGAGCAAAAGAAAAAGAGAAAATAAATCTCAACCTACCTTGGTTGAACGTATATTCTTCTATTATATAAATTAGGAGATACAAAATTCCATTTATTGAGTCAATCAATCAATCAATCAATCTAAGTCCATTGGTTACAACTACTAATTTCCATTGAAAATATTTGTCAAGGATATTACATGTAATAAAGAAAAGTAAGACTAATTGTATACAATGAACTTTGACTATACAAAATAGAGTTAACTAAGGTAAGTTATAAATTATTCGTTCACACAGCTTGAGATTTAATTAAGAATATTTAATTAAGGATATTTATTCACAATATATAAGGTTGACATTTAAGTAATATGTTTCTTAATGTGAGAAAAATGTCAAATTAATAAACTAAATAATTAAAAGACGCGGCTTGAGATATAATTAAGGATATCTAATAAAGTTAAGAAATCGCAATGTAAGGAAAGTCGAGATTTACAGCAATATATTAAGGAATACACAGGTTAAAACGTGTTTTAGGTTGTTACGGAGGCAATTTTGGAACAATTGGTCAATTTATTACTTAAAATGAACTTAAGCGATTGAAAATAATTGTGGTGAACTAAAGCGGTTGAAAATTTTACAAAAAGTACCACCCACAATTATTCCTTTTTTTTTTAATCAAGAAATTGTATTATTCACATCCTATGTCACTTTTAAGTTTTAACTCGAGCACACTCCACTTTGATTAACCTGTTTACAAAAATAAGAAATGTTCAAGGTGAATATATATTTCAATTTACCTTAATAGTTGCATTCATTAACAACAACAACAACAACACCAACAAAAAGAAGTCCGAATTTGTACACCAATACTTAACGTTGATATACAACACCAACACCCATAATTGGTGGATAACACTAATTTTCTCTCGCTCACACACGTACACATACACACTCATATTTAATTAGTGTGTGTAAAAAAGAGAAAAATAGTGTTATCCACCAATCATAGGTGTTGATGTTGTACAACAACGTTAAATGTTGGTGTACAAATTTAAACTCAACAAAAAGGCTAGAAATGACGCTGGAAATGACGGTAGATAAGGAGGATAGGCATACAATTTCATCTTATTATTATTATTATTACTCCATTTTGGTTTACGTTAAGGTAATGGTTTGAACCAACATGGCGTACCTCGACTAATCCACTTTTCGCAACTGTCAAAGACAGTCCGTAACCTACGAGATCTTAACGTACCTCGACTAATCCACTTTTTGCGACTGTCAAAGACGGTCCGTAACCTACGAGATCTTAAAAATTAAATTTCTTATAAACTGACTCGAAAGGGACTCCAACTAAAAGCTCAGGTATACAATTTATAACGCAGCGTATAACAATCATGATAAGGGTTCCATTTGCCTTAACAAAGTGAAAAGTGTTCCTCGGATGGGTACTATTTGCTCAAAAGCATAACTGAGTCTTTCACTTTTGCTGAAGAATGTGCATTTTATTAGGATTGATTGCATTTTAGAATCATAAAGTTTGATTGAAGTTGTTAGTTGGAGATTGTGGTTTCAATTCCTATTTTAGGGTTTAAAATTCTCCTCCCTCCGTTTTCGGAAAAAGAGTCAACTTTTTTTTTTTTAGAAGTCGACATATGACTAAATCAAATCAAAATTTTATATACTTTACTTATATTTTAAAAAATAAAATTTCATTAATTAAAAATTACCTAAAGAATACTATGGATTACAACATTTATAATTTTGTAAAAATAATTAAATTTATTATTCATCCTATTTAAAAAAACATTTAAAAAATAATTTTGTAAAAATAATTAAATAATTAAATTACCTAAAGAATACTATGGATTAAAACATTTTTAAAACAAAAATTACTAAAATACCCTTCATCCTATTTAAAAAAAAGTTATTATTCATCTAATTATAATATTATATTTTATCTATTTTCTTAAAAGCATTTCCAAAGATCCAAATTTTTATAATATTTTTATGATTCTTTTTTAAAGTAAAAGGCAGCGTCCTTCACAAAGAAGGCTGGCCGGACTAGGTGGCTTCTTTTGAGAAGGCCACCTAATGTAGGCGGTGGATAGTTTTCACTTTATACCCTTAAGTTGATATTGTTAGCTTTTACTTCACTTTTTTTTCACAAGAATTGACTTAATTTAACTTGATTTGTTTTCGTTTAACTTCCATCTTCATTAATGCTCTTAGAAACTCGAGCCATCCACCAAAGTTGCACATTATGTTACTTTTCTCTTACAACATAGTCTTTTTCCTTTACAATACTTAATGAAACGTAATGAATTTTGTTCAAAGTATTATGGATTGACTTGAAGAGTCCTTTGATGTTCTAAATTGACTCCAATTTACTTCTAGTAGGCACAATTGATCCTCCAAATCCTTTGAACTACAAAACAACACTAAAAACTAATATTAGACTGCAAAACCTCGAGAATTAATTAGCAAAGCTTAAGTCTAAGAAATAACTTAAATAAATAGATCTATGTTTTGAATTTACTTTCTCTAGTTGAATGTATTTATAGTGACAATTACTGTTAAAAGTTTTACTTTTTTTTAATTGTGAATATTAGATGTCAGGTGTAGGTGGTGATTGCGACAATTTTTTTTGGGAAGAGCCATTTTGTTGAAGATGATTTAGACGCGTATAGTGGTAGGCTAAAGGGTCGACACATCAGCATCAAGCGAGAGTCACTATTAAGCAACCTCGTTTCCCTGAGCAGTCTCTAGTCAGCATTTCACCTAAGTAGTCTTCACACGCCTTTGCGGTGCTATTCGTTATGATACTTAGCCTGGTCCTTCGCCAATGCCTAACGATATATTGGAGGTAAAGATGGAAGTGTAGCAAATGGGACCTATTTTTCACTTGGGTCCCTCATCTATTAGTCAAATGGCTATTTCTAGCAAGAGTTATAGCAGAGGGAAAAGGCATTATGACTGCCGAATTTCAGCATTCCAGCACAGTTATCAGAGGAATGAGGGGGAAGGATGTATTGACTCATCACGTGGATGTATTGACTTGGATCTATGAGTACTTCCTTAGCTTCAGACCAAGTATGAGAGAGGCATGGACCCTGGACTTGGTTTAGGAAACGTTCATCCCCGAGTGTCACCCCTTCAAGGTGATGATAACGACGATGATGATGAGATTGTGTGCACTTGCTCTTGCCGCATCCTATGACTTAACCAGTCCCACCTCCATATGCAAAGGCCTCAAGAAAACATGAATATCAAGGGGATCGATTGGAAAGTGCTTCTGAATAAAACGCATTAAAGCCAACTCCTTAGCAGTGATGATTATATCTAGAGATGGACAACGAGGGAACAACATCTTCAAACAAGTTACAAAGTATACGGTGTCGAGGCACACCTCCGACCAAACCAATACTTTTAACCAACCAACCAATATAATACCAAGTATCGAAGCCGTTGTTAACGTGCTCGACCAATAAACCAAATCAAGAATTCGAAGCCGTTGCTGACGTGCTCAAACCATAACAAAACCAAGATTTTATAACAAAGAACCTGTGAACCATTTAATTTGTATTCACAATAAACCGGTGCCACTGGTCCCTACAACCCGAAAAGGTCACCCCGGTACAATAGCTTACCAACGTTGCGGTTTTGGCCTACACACACTTGGCGTTATTCCTCTACCATGGCCAACGGTAAGGGGCGAGAACCCAATGTATTGGCCTTCAACTATTACATTGCCCCTGCTCTTGTAATTGTTGAGCGTCAATACACCCCTCTCTAACAAACATGCCATGGACTTAACTAAATGCTCAAGTAGAATATTTACTCGACATTTAAAATAAACGGTCATACTCCAAAGTAGGGAGTATACCACAACAACCAAATTCAATAACAACACGAATGTTTCAAGTACGTTATAAAAATCCTACACACAAAATTAACCATCTCATAATATTTACAAGAATTAAACAACAACATCTCACACAATTTGGGTAACAAATCTTTCCCAACAAAACTCTTAATTCTCAACGAATTTCCCAAATCACACACGTGGTCTCCTCAATTATGAAAACCTATACAACTCCGTTAGAGTCATTATTTGTTTCTAATGAGTTCGAATCGAAAAGAACAACCGATTATACTCCAATATTAACAAGTAATACCATTTCCATGTGTACCAACCAAGACAAAATAAGTCTCTCAACATATAAACAAGTCATCCACGAAATTGCATGGTTCATACATCACAACATACCCAAACATGTTGATTTGAACATATAAACACCATTTTACAAGGCTAGGATGTCATACAAGACATAAATAGAGAAGAACGAGGGGGGTAGTAGCTTACCTCTTAAAGATTTAAGCCAAGGAAACTAACATGGAAGCCAAGGGATGTCTTCCCCTAGCCAAGAGCTTCACAAAGATGGTGTTGGATTGTCAAATGGCCTCCAAAAGATCAAGATTCAAGACCTTTTCTCTCAAAACTCTTCTCACTCTCTCTCAATTTTCCAAGGATGAAAATGATCAAATGAGGAGTACAAATGAGACTCCTTTAGTGTTTTGTGGACTTAGCAAGGCTGGTAAAAGGGGTCAAAAGTCGTGTTTAATCTCAGCCATTGGATGGAGATCAAATGGTCAAACAACTTAAAAATTCGTCAAACAAAATAATAGACTACGACCTTATGCAGTCAAGCTATGCGGACACATAGCTCCTATGCGAGCTCCTAAATCGGCCGCATAAATTCCAGAAACTTTGTGATTCTAAGCGAGCTAGCACTATGCGGACGCATAGCTCCTATGCGAGCACTTAAGGCGGCCGTATAAAATCCAGAAAGTTGGGGTTTTGGGCAAGCTCGCACAATGCGGTAGCATAGGGGCTGGTTCAGGACAAAAGGCTTCCAAACACCTCAAAGTGATTCCCAAAACACTCCCAAGTCACCCTAAGGTGATATCAACCTCAAACCAAGTCTAAAACACAAAAGAAACTCTTTCAAATTGCCATACAACAAGGCTACAAACACAACCCAAAACAAGTACAGGAGAATACTAAGATTCAAACACCTAACAATGCCCATGATAAGTATAAAATTCACTCAAATTCAAGCATGATCAAATGAAAAGTATTCATGAAATGACAATGACACTAATAAGGCACATAAATCAAGTATATATAAATAAAACGAATGGTGCGGGTGTTACATCCAGGCCAGCATGTCCCCAGTCAAAGTTGCTCAGATGGCGCAGTCGCCACAAACAGCCGAGTAGGGATACTCGCAAGGTTGAGGAAGCATTGGAAAATAGGGTGATCCTCAGTGCCAAGAACAAGAAAAATCGAACGAATCGGGTCACAGTAGACCAGTTGGTCGTGTCGACAAGGTCCACATTGTGGAGTAGCCACTCCCTAACATAGTTGACGGGAAACTTGTCAAAGCTTTTATACATTGGAGCAAAGCCCAACAGCTGAGCAACGGCATCAGGACGATGTCGCAGCTGGAAATCTGGCTCAATAGCCCGGCCCTGGCTAATTAGTAACCTCGTGATCGCCGAAAAGTCAGCAGGCGTCATAGTCACCTCGCCCCACAATAAGTGAAAAGTATGGGTGGTGTCCCACGAGAAACATCGCAACACCTCATGTATGTTGGTGTAACCGATAAAACCACCAACATTCTAGATGAATGTACCAAGACAGGTACCATCCACCCTCTCCTGGATTAGCTGATGTGTGATTTTTAATTAATCACTAAATCCTACCGCAAGCGCACGGCTTATCGTATAGTATTTAGGATGTCGATCCCACAGGGACTTTGAATCAAGTACCGAAAATTCGCAACTTAAATTATCTAGACAAATTGATTTCAAGGTTTTTTGTAGAAATGAACTAAAATTACACTAATTAGACTAAATTAACTAAGTAAACACAAAATTGGATTTTTGATTGAAAACAGTAATTAAAAGCTTCTAGAATTTCGGTTTACCACAACGACGAATTTATAAACTCCGCAACGATCTTCCCTTACAATAAATGTCAAGTTTTGAAGGCGAATTGCATCAATATAGTTGATTGTATTCTCTCGAACTACTCTCAACCGTGCCTAGCTTAATTCAAATCCGATGTCTCGCTCAATGAATTAAACTAAACCCATTATGTCCTACAATTCAATTAGCCTCTAGAAACTCAATTAACCGTCGTTCTCATGAATTTCTAGTTCGATTTTAGGGTTCCATTACCTACACTTCACCTTTCGGTCCTTCGCTTTGGTAATTGAAATTATCGCATAAACGTAGGAGTTTCACCTCTCGGTTCTTCGCTTCCACATATTCATGCAATTATTAACGAAACTAAAATCGAATCAAAACGGGTAACATTCATATAGTAAACGGAAAGATCGTAACTTCATTCATAAATTCATCGTGGGCTACACCTAATCCTAGAAATAGGAAACTACTCACACATGATTGAAGAAATCAACAAGAACATCATGGGAAACATTATAAAACAACGAAATGAAAATAATAAAATTAAAGAGAGGGAAAGAGAAAGAACTTGTCTCCAAAATGATTCCAAATGATGAAGTCTTCAATCTTCAACTTACAATCCAAAATTTGCCCTAAAAATTGTGTAGAAAAAGATATGAAAAATCCTAGCTTTTTTGTAGAGAACGAGTGAGTGTGTCTCTAAAGAGAGAATGCGCTCCCTTTTTAATCTAGAGGGAGACGAAACTGAAAAGAGGGGGAAACTCAAGAGTTTCTTCGTAATTTAGACTTAAAATTACACTTGATACTAATATAGGGCGAAATAGTAAATCTGCCCAAAATCTGTCGATTCGCGGGTGCGAAAGAAATCGCAGCCAGGCTGCGAACCAAACTGCCTTCAACTGGAACAGTGCCTTCAAATTCCACTGCGAAATAAATCGCAGCCGCCCACGAACAATGCCGATGGCCCGAACCTCTTCCTTTCGCTTTAAATCACCACCCAAGCTTAAACTTTGATCCAAAATGCTCCAAGTCTGCACAATTAAGCTCAAAGATAGTGAAATGAACTAAAACAACTAATTTTACTTTGAAATACACATTATTGAAGAGAAAACAAGCCTAAAAACATCCTAAAATATAGACATTTTGTACATTTATCATCAGCCGAGGGAGTCGATCATAGATTTTCCTCACCATATCCCCATTCGTCCAAATGCGGGTAATCTTCCTCCGTGACTGCAAAACAAAACAAACAAAAAACAATTAATTTCAGCGTGTCATCACAAAACACACGTGCACATTTTTTATGTCATCAAATAGATATTTGCCATGCAAAAAATTTAAAAAAACTTTAAAATTTTTCTTTTTCCAAACATTCTCCAAATCCCATCCCCAAGATTCCGGGATCAAAATAAAATGTTTTCAAGTGTTTAGTGAGGGTTTTTCTTCACTTTTCTTCGTTGAAGCTTTTTTTCAAACAGTTGGTGTGCGACTTTCGCGCAACTTAAGGCAAGAAAAATTCACCCATTTTGAACCACCCCGACAAAATCAACTTGGGGGTTTCCATCTTTGTTCATCCCTCTACACATATATACTCTCGATTTCGAGAAATTTTTATCCTAACATGTTCAAATTTGTAATTAAAGTATGCACTTTAAACATGCAAAATCCACAAAACATACATACTTGTTTATACTCATAATGTATAAATTCATATTTTCTACTTAGATTCAACATGCAACAACATATATTTGCTACTTGGATACTAACAATTGCGGGATTAACATCAAGAGTCCAAAGAAATCACACGAAAATTTCAAATTTAGCATACTTTGTAGAACAAGTGGATTTTTCAAAACTCACCGCGGTGGACCTAAAGAAGAAATGTGATGCTCCATCACGAAGAATGTCGTTCGAATTACTATCGAGAACGGATAGCACCCGATTCCGCGACATCACCTCGTTGGCTTGTTCGTCACCGATACCCAAATCGACAGAGTCTCATTTTCTGAGTCCAAATTATTCGCCATTATCGCTACAAACAATTTTCGGGATGATAACCTCAAAAAATTTGATTGATTGCGGAAGAAATTTTGAAGAAATCAGAAAAGATTTGAAGAGAGAAGAAGAGAGAAGCACAGCTGCTGCTATTATCATCCCTTTCTTTTTAAAAGAAAGGAAATTTTTCCTTTTCCTTCCAAGTTTCAGCATTTTGCAATTTGCACCCCCAAATCCTTCTAATGGCAACTTAATGTCCAACTAACGGCCGTTAACCGGACGCCCAAAGATGTCCACCATCAACATATTTTCAAGGATAACCCCGGTGGAGTTACTCCCAACGGCCCGCCGTCCAATTCAACACATCCATCATCTTTAGCAATCCCCATGGGACTCTACACAAAGACATCTCGGCAAGCATTGCCAATGGTCGTGCGCATCATCCCCAACAAAGTGTCCCCTGGACACCACACAAATTGCAGTGCATTCACACATGTTTGCACGCCCAGTTACCCGGTCATTTCCTCACAGGTTCGAGCCTGAGGCCTCTGGAAATCAACCACTCAACGGCCCCTCCGTCCAACACAGCTCAGAATCTGTCCCCTGGACGTTACACAAAAATAGTATCTTTACTTTATGTCGATTTACAACTTATCCTAAACTGCAATTTGCTTCATTTTGCATTGGTACAGCTTTTTTTTTTTGATCGTTTCCCAACGGGTATAAACTCGGGGTTCGGAACTGAACCATTCCCACACACAGTACATTTGACATTTCAAATTTCTTCCCCGAAAAAATTTGAACTACGTCCCGACTTGATTCTCTTTATAAAGATACGTAGCGCCCCGGAGATCCGGTCACCATAGAACGACCTTGTCGCTCTCTTCCTCAATAAACATTTGACATTTAAAATTTTTCCCCGAAGAAATTTGAACTATGTCCCGACCTGATTCTCTTTATAGAGATACGTAGGCAGTCTCCCCTGGACATCCGGTCACCATAGAGCAGACCTTGTCACTCTCTTCCTCAATAAACATTTGACATTTCAGATTTCTTCTGCGAAGAAATTTGAACTACGTTCCGACCTGATTCTCTTTATAGAGATACGTAGGCAGTCTCCTCTGGAGATCCGGTCACCAAAGAGCGGACCTTGTTGCTCTCTTCCCTACAGAACATATCACAATCGTGTTTCTTCCCTGAAGAGACGCGAACTACGTTTTGATCTGATTCTCTTTATAGAGATATGTAGGCAGCCTTTTAGAAGGTTCGATCACCAAATGACGTACTTCCTTAGTACGACCATCTTTTTACCTAGTAGTGTTGCAAGCCTCTTGCATCACAACATTCCCCCAATAGTTTCCTGCCCCCACAGAGTCATGGCTGAATGTTTTTCTCCCCAGAGAGTTCGAGTTAAGGTTTTGACACACCACACACTTGGTCATATAACCCCGATCCAGGGTTCGACCACACATATAGACATAGTCACACAAACTCCGATGCTGAGTTTAACCATACAATTACCAGTACGAAGCTGGATGTCTATCTTTTTCGACGACGCTCATTTACTTCTAAGCAAACATAGTCGAGGGCTCTGAGACACCCGCACTGTACACCTACATTATACGAATTGTCCTATAAACAACTATTTATTTATAAATGGAATAACACTTGTTTATATGATCATTTCAGAAACAACCTATTCAACAGACTAACGACGTCCAACACACAAACAAACTTCAGTTAGATCAACATCAATGGTCCAGACTGAAGATACACAGCTTAGAAGGGCCAAAGTGCAAGACACAAAGCCTGAAAAAGCAAAAAAACAAGTTTGGTGCGCTGAAGCCTTGCTGAGTGCGCTGATACCACAAAACAGGGTTCGGTGCGCGGGCACCATGCCTGGTGCACCGCGCACCACATCTGACATTGCCTTAGAAGTCAAGCCAACTGGCTGCTGAAGACTTTGAAGGCTGAACAAAGCTTCGTCCAAACTTGGCCCCAAGAGTATCATCAAAATATCTCTCCTTCATTCACCTATAAATAGAGGCTCTCAGCTCTCTCTCTCTCTCAACACACCATCTTTAGCTCTCAGCTCTCTCTCAACACACGAAAGATACACTCCCTCATCCAAGGAGAACACACACACACACACACACAATTCTCTCTCTCTCTATCAAGCCTCTTTTGAGGAAGAAAAGAGAGAAAGAAAAGAGAAAAAGTATTGACTCTCTCACACACGCAAAAACGTAAGTCTTCCTTTCTTCGATTGGTAGCAGTGGAAGCACAACAGTCAGGCTACGAGCTAGCTTGATCCAATACAATACAAACAAATTAGAACTTGGCCCGATTCGTAAAACGACAAAAGGTAACCCTTTCCGTTCGTTAGTCTATTTAATTTTTAGAATGTAATTATTTCAAATATATTTTAATATATGTAAATACATGTAAAGTGTATATATTCTGTCACATAAAATAACAAACTTGCGATACTTAAATAGGAGCATGTAAACATGTAGTGATTGAAAGGGCGAGATGGGTGCATAAAACCTTCCCAAGTTGTAACTTAGCCCCCGAACCCAAAATCTTAGTTTTTCTCTCGTTTACTTTATAAATGAGAGTGTCGACTCTGTTTTCTAAAAGGTAAATGTTTTTTTTTTACGTTTATCGAACCACACACCAAATCAACAGAGGGAAACCACAAGAGCGAAAAGAGCCCAAAATCGAGTGATCTGTGGATCAGGGCGCTCAAAGAAACCCCAAGAGTAGTCGCGAGCTCGAAAACAACTTGACGATGATGATGATGGCGTCGATACCCATCTCTACAAAACCATTCAATCGTTAGAATCGTTTCTCTCCCTTCTGGGTTTCCACCAATCTTCAGTTTTGAGCTTTGGGTTGTCGTGGGTGACTTTCTTTGTGATTGGGGTTGTGGTTCCGCTCGTTATACTTGTGAGCACCAACTGTTTGAGCACCAACCGTCGCCGACGTTGAAATGGGTAACCGGAGACAGTGGTTGCCCTTCGAAGTTGAAGAAGATGAGGACTGTTGTTGGTTGTTGTTGCTGTTAGGTTGCCAGCTGTTGTTGCTGCTGCGTTGATGTTTGAATTAGGGCTTTTTTTTTAAGTCTTGCACATGAAAGTCCATAAATTTCCTTAACCAAAGTCACGTGTTGGGTACATGACAGACTTAATGAAAAAATTCTAACAGGATCCAACAAAAAGACTATGCGTGTTTTGTTTTAGTACTCTAGGGACTGAAATTTAAAAAAAATTTATTAAGGAACTAGTGGTGAAAAAGTTAATAGTCAAGGAACTAATAATGTAATTAACCCTTTTTATTTTTAAAAGGTGCAGAATTTATCACTTTAGGTGCCATATTTTGATTAACTCAACACATGTCCATAATTGGCTTCAAAAAAACGCATTTTCATGATCAAACATATCGCTACAAATAAATCAAGCTGAGATCGAGCTTTGACTAAGCTTACCTCAGCTCGTATCATTTTTAGCTTGTTTAGAATCGATTTTGATATGGTTTAAAATATATTTGATGCTCAAGCTCATCTCAGACTCATGTGTTAACTTGTTCACAAATGGGCTCAGCACGACTCGTTTAACGTACATTATTACAATTTTTATATTTATTTCAGTTTATTTAATTTTTAGAGCAAAATACATAAATAGTCTTTGTGTTGTACCATTTTTTGGGATTGTTCATTAAATTGAAATTCGAAAAAATTAAATACATGTATCGAAACTTTTACGCAATTGATCTTTCCGTCCAACTCGTTAATTTTTTACCGTCAGCAGTGCACTCAGGTGACTTTGTCTAAGAGCAAAATAGTTCATACATACTTTTATTTTAAATAAACAAAAATACACATAATATTTGTATTTTTAGTTCTTTGATACAAGGGTATTAATGTAATTTTCGCACCCGTTTCTTCTCTATCGCACCCCTTCCCTTCCCCGCCACCATCCCTTCCCTTCCCCGCCACCATGGATGCCTTCACCACCATGGGGAAGGCATTAGGTCAGCATGAAGCTAAGACCAAGAAGGATCAAGAATGCCCTTTGGGAAGGCTCCAGGTCTCTCTCTCTCTCTCTCTCTCTCTCTCTCTTTTGTCTCTTCATCTTCCATTCCATCCAAAAAGACCCATGCTCAATGTTATCCAAATACATTAAAATTCCTCTCAAATTTCCTCAGTTTGTCTCTTCATCTTCCATTCCATCCAAAGAAGACCCATACTCAATGTTATCCAAATACATTAAAATTCCTCTCAAATTTCCTCAAATGCCCAAATCCAAACTCAAAATGGGTTTTGTCCAATTTTTCACATTTGAATATTCTGGCTGGGAATTATGAAGAGGAGTTGCTGAAATTGAGGTTTGAGGACGTGGGGAGAGTAGTGGAAAACTGTATTGGAGCTGGTGTGGTGATCAATTTTGGTGATTTGAAGGTTTTGGTGGAGGAAAACTGCTTCGTCGAGGGTAAAGCTAAAACATCTTTTATGAAATGAATCGGTGCAAGTATAACATCCCAAAAGGATAATATGACTCTGACTGGAAGAGAGATGAATAATAAACAAAGAACAACATTAGCATGGTCTTATGCAAAGCTTATACAATCACAAAGGATGCTACTTTTGTTTGAATCACAATGAAAGCCTAGACAGAATATTGGCCTTATGCAAAGCTTATACAATCCCAATTCTCGAAGATCTTGTTCACAATTCAAAACGTAAAATTAAAAGGTCTCTAGGGAAGAACGAAATTAGTTCTACGGGTACCCCCAGCATCCAACAACAATCCATCATATGCTCTCTTCCCGAACATATGAACTGAGAAGGATTGGGACTTGCAGTTTTTGCCTCTTACCACTCCTCGACCTCCTATATGAACCGAGAAGAAAGAGGAGAGGGAAGAAGGGGAAAGGAAATTGGTAATTGGTCCCTGTACTTTTCTTTTTATTGTTAATCGACTATTTTACCCCTAACTGAAATCACGTTAGGTATACGGGTCTATACTTAACGACAAAAATTTAACAGAAAGACGAACGGTGTAATTCACACCACTACAGGAGCCAATGGTGTGGGTAAGGACCAATCCAAAAAAAAAGAGGGTATAATATAGGGAGTATTTGTGTAGTTTACTCTATTTTTTATTAAGCAAGTTAGTGAAAGAGAGTTTATCTTATAATTTTACGCAATTTTAACTAAGGTTTGAAAGTCTTTTCCTAAGAATATATTTGAGGCTATTTGTGTGGAGATATTTTTTACTTCTTTTGTTTCGACAAAAAGTATATTATTTTATTTTGAGATGTTATATTCAAAGAGTCTATTTGAAAAAATTATGTTGACAATGTTCATAACATTTCATCTTTACCTTCTAATTGTGTCGTAAGCATATTTGTTGTGCTTAAGTATTTTAGTAATTTTGACCAACTCCAATGACACTTATATATCCCTTAATTATCCCTTAATTACTTGACTTTTTAAACGTGAATTATTTGGGTGGAACGGAGAGAGTAATATCAAAATGTACAATAATATTTAAATATTGAGCAATGCTATGGGAATAAAAAAGTCACAAAAGTTTTTCAAAAATCTTTATTGGCGGTTATTAATTAGTTGCATAGTTTACGGACCCGCCACTAACTAATGAAAAAATCAATCAAAAACTAACAAAAAAACTTTTGTAAATACATTTTTGTAACTTTCTTTATGCCCAAAATTCAATGTTCTAAAAATCGCTAGGCGGGCGCTAGGCGCCAGGGCAGGGCCTAGCGCCTAGGGGACTAGTCGGGCCTAGGCGGGTCTAAAAATGAGGCATAATTACACTATAGGTTTATACCATACTTGCCGCAACAATATTAATAACTAAATATAATTAAATAAACTAAAAGTAATGGTCACATTACAAGATTAAAAGTTAAAATTAAAATTTAATTCAATAATCAATACCTGCTGCAACAATAGTAAATAACTAAATATGACAAAATAAACTAAAATAATGATCACATTACAAGATTAAGAGTAAAAAATTAAAACCAAATTCAATAGTATCATTCTAAACTTTAAAGTTTAAACTTTAAAACAAAACAATACTACAACATATAAAGTATGGAAAACAAACTTACTTAACTTAGGTTTTTCTGTTTTTTTAAACCAAAATGACGCTGTTTTTTGAAAAAAATAATAATAAAAAAATAATTAAAAATTAAAAAAAAATGCAAATTGGCTAGGCGGGAGACTAGGCGGCCAGGCGGGCGCCTAGGCGGCTAGGCGGGCGCTTAGGCGGCGATTTTTTTCGTTGCCGATTTTTTACCCGATTTGGCCCTAGGCGCGGCGTTTTGGGGGCGCCTAGCGCCTAGGCGGGCGCCTAGGCCGATTTTTTGAACATTGCCAAAATTAGAGCTGGCAATGGACTGGGCTGGGGCCGATCCAGTGCAAGCCCACCGGGCCAACACATAATATCGGGCCGGGCTTGACCAGCCCCAATTTTACTAGGGCCGAAAAAAATTCAAGCCCAGCCCAATCCATCAAAGCCCATCAGGCCAAAAAGCCCTTGTTGGAAAAATAAATAAATTAAAAGGAACAATGGTGATGCCAATTGCCAAATTAAATTCTAAGTTATTTACTAAACAAAAGCAATACTATGATTTATTGTTTGTCCTAACTGCTAACTACTAAAGGTAAAATAATGCAATCACCGTATCAAACATTAATTAAAATGGAAATAAATATGATACAAGAATGTTCCGGGGCTTTAATTATTTAAGAAGTTAACTTTATTGATCAGTTAAAGCAATAATAAAACAATAAAGCAATAATTAAATTGGAACATGTTGCTTCAATGTCTGAGATTCCATTACCTCATGCATAAATCATAGTATCAAACAATAAAGCTAACTGAATCATTTTAGTTAGCTTTAAAATAAAATGAACTTTAATTATTGCTTTAATTATTTAAAAAGTTAGAATTATTTTTTGAGTGAAAATAAATAAATAATAATAAAATAGTGCTGGTCGGGCCTAGCCCAAAAGCCCCGGGCTTTTTTGATACAAGTCCAATTGAACCGTCGAGCCTACTAGACCGGTTTTTTTGGGCTTCCAAAAATTAAACTTTAGCCCATACAAACATCGGGCTGATTAGGCCGGCTCATAGAATTGGGCTAATTTTGCCAACTCTACCCAAAATATTACCCTTAAATATTTAAGTGGTCAAATAAATGAATTTTTTAAAGGGAAGTTAAAAGTTCGGGGAGTACTAAACTTTTGCAAAAATGTAAGCAATTTAAACGTCTATTTTTAAACGGCCATAAGAAGAAATGTTTAAATTGCAATAAAAATTATATATATATATATATATATTTGGTTGTACAAAAGAAAACAATGTTTAATTTGAAATTCGTGAAATAAGTATTTTTTTATTATTATTTTTAATACTCTCTCCTATATTTCAAAGTAATTAATTTTTTAAGCAAACTACACAAATAGTTCTTGTGCCATACCCATTTTTTGGGACTGATCCTTGAACTAAAATTTGAAAAAATTAAGTCTCTGTAGTAAAACTTTTTACGTAATTAATTTTTTCGTCCAACTCCGTTAATTTTTAGTCGTTAAACACTCACACATGTTTCTCACATAATTTTAAGCGAGGTTAAAATTGTTATTTCCATAATAAGTACAAAATAAAAATATATATAAAATTTAAAGAAAACACTTCACATACAACTTGAGACATACTCTACCCGCCCCTCCCCCACTTACACACTACCAACCCCACCACCAAACATCAACCCAACCAAACCTTCTCACCACCGCAATCAATTATTACCACCAATTATAGAAAATAATATTTTTTATAAATAATGACATAGCCTTTTCATTGATTAGAGAACATATTTATAGGGTTATAATACTTGGGTTACAAGTTAACCTAATACAATGAAAACTAGGAGAAGAGTTACAATACAATAGTAACTATGAAACCTAACTAATATGGAGAATATACCAAATATAATCACACTTAAATACAGATATATGGAAGATATATTATTCTCTTATATGCCCCCGCAAGTTGGATCCCTGGGAGAAGAGGCCAATCATGAGTAGAAGATGTTGAAAGCGAGTGCGAGGAAACGGATTGGTAAGGGCATCGGCGAGCAGGTCGGCCGAGGATACGTGAGATACCCGTAAGATACCGTCTTGGACTTGTTGACAGATAAAATGATAGTCGAGAGCAACATGTTTCATGCGAGAATGAAATACCGGGTTGGAGCAGGCGCCAACATTATCACAATAGATAACTGTTTGGTGTAAGGAGGTAACGCCGAGCTCAACGAAAAGAGAGGTGACCTAGCGGACCTCGACAGCTGTTGCTGCAACAGCTTGGTATTCGGCTTCAGTCGAGAAGCGAGCAACTGTACATTGCTTTTTCGAACTCCAAGAGATGGGGTTATGACCAAGATATACTATGTAAACACAGGTGGAGGTAAAATCATCGGTGTTACATTCCCAGTCAGCATCAGTGAACACATTAAGGTCGAGAGGTGACTAGAGATGAAGAAAGAGGTCATGATCAATGGTACCACTGAGATAGCGAAGCAGGCGCTTGGTGGAAAACTAGTGATCCGAGGTGGGCCGATACATAAACTGATAGAGCTTATTGACGACATAGGCAATGTTCGGGCGGGTGAGCGAGAGATACTGAAGACTCCCGACCATCGCTTGAAACTCAATGGGGTCAGTCAGAGCAATACCCGACTGAAGTGTGAGAATTGGTGAGGTCACAAGGGGTGTTGCCATTGGGCGAGCATCAGACATACCAGTGCGAGTGTTGTATTTGTATATATTTGCTTGTATCCATAACCTAAGTCTAAGACAAGGTGACTAATGGGTCTGCGTGTCTGTTAGAGTGGCAACTTGTTTTTAGACAATTGCTTTTAATAGCTTAGGATTGCTAATTGTACTTAGCTTAGTCTTCAGAAGATAGCCTGGTGTATATCAACCATGTTCAGATCAGCTATCCTCATATCAGCCGAGTCCATCAAGTCATCAGCCAAGTTCGTTCCTTCCAAGCTTCATCAGCAATGTTGAAGACCTTAAGATCGCCTGATAAAGACTTGTCTGGAGATATGCCTTGAGTTATCAGCAAGGTCATTCTTTGACTTTGATATAACGATAACCTGCACAAACCATTATTACTTCTTTCCTTATTAGGCATTCATCTCAGAATTGGACACTCTGCCTGCGAGTATGTTAGGAATATGCCTATGAAACAGCTGATACATATGTTTGCATATTCCAACACAGTGATTTGCTTGTTCCCATTACAATGCATGTTTCACAAGTGGCTAAAAGGGCTGCATACCGGTTAGTGTGACAGCTTGATGAAACAATGCATAGGTCATTAGACTAGGAAGTCTTTGTACATGTCCGAGTCTTTTTCCTATTGAGAAAAGATTACTATTCATATGGATTAGCTCTACTAGCGCCAGCAGACATGTCTACAAGCAATTAATGTCTCACCAGTAGACATCTCTACTAGCAATGTCTCACCAGCAGACATCTATACCAGCAATGTCTCACCAGCAGACATCTCCACCAGCCATGTCAACTGCCAAGAAGCTGATAATCATTAAGAAGAACATCAGTCGTTTCTCAAAGCTACAATTCAAAAATAGATCCGTTACAAGATCTTCCTGACAGCTCAAGATACGCATCGATGTCTGTGCTTTGACTGTTATTCAGAAGACATTTCCTCTTTCGTGTATTGGTTCCAGTCTCCAAGGCTACATTTTATAAAAATCCAAACACAGTGCGCTACATCCCAGGCCTGCATGTCACGTCCCATCCTGACAGCCTGAATCACGGATAGACTTCAAGACAAAGGTTAAACAGAATGTCTTTGCCCAACAGTCCACACAATGCACTCTGATGCATTAATAATCCAGATCACTAACGGGCAAAAACTCATCCAAGCTCCAACGACTACTTCATCTTTTCCAGCCTATAAAAGAAGACTCTCATTCTCTCATTAAAAGTGTGTGGTGGAATGTCGATCTATGTGCTTTCAATCTATAACCACACTGAGTGAGAAAACACAAGTGTAAGCACAAACACTTTGTGGGAGAGAAAACAGAAATTCCTAAGGCGAAGAAGCTCTGCTTGATCAAGAACTTCGTTCTTGATTTGAGTTCTTTCTTCCTTCGAAAGACTCGCTCTTCGCTGATACATTTCAAATCCACGCTAGAGACCAAGCTTCCCAAGTCGTTGAAGACCGATCAAGCTTGAAGATGTCCGATGAAGAACCAGAGCATAATAATCCATACTGCATTCATATCAACAGACTTATACTACATTATAAGGGCTGTCGATTGTGCAATGAATTGTCATCACTCTTGGCTCTCAGTTGTTCAAATACCAGCTATTTGAATAACGCCTAATATTCTCTTCTCACATTACTCTAACTCTAGCATTTCTCTTGTCCACCTTCCTAGGGGATTAGGAACTGCTAAGGTTAGAGTTCTAGTTATGAGTCTTCCCGGCATCCCAATTGACTTTCCTTCTACCCCGGAGAGATTGCTAGGTTAGAGAGTCTAGGTTGATATACTAAGCATGTTTGTCCTTGAGCAAACCTCTGCTGAATTTTAATATAAATCATATTTTATTATACTCAGCCTTTACTTATCTTTCCTGTAATTTATGTTATATATCTTGTGCAATCTGGTTGTGGAAAGTAATTGATGTATCTAATACAAGATTTTAGTTTGCTGTTATGATAAACATGTACCTATTTGCTTACAGCTACTTTAATCTTGACTGTTATACTTATGCTACTTATTCTTCCGCTACTTAAAATCTTCTATACCAGCTAAGTATAACAATGTCTTCCTATCAGCTATCCTTAAAGTCTGCTGATGAACATCTGCCGATTTCACTATATCGGCTGTGTTGCTTAAACAAGGAAAATGACCTATTCTTATTAATTATTTCATCACTATCTTTCAACATAATCTTTAAATCTGATGAAATCTTTAATAAAGGTCATATAGGCTATTCACCCCCCTAGCCTATATTCTGAGCACATTTTCATGGACCTAACAGAGTACTATCTACCTATTTTTGGCAAAGTGGCAGAATATACTCAATGACGGCCTGGGCTTTGCAGAACTTTCAGTCAAATCCTGACAACAAGATCAAAACATTTAATGCAAGTATCTCTAGCATTAAATGCATTTAAATTCAAACTTCCCAAGGATGAAGATCTCCAACGGCTACAAGAACTCCTCTGAGTATAAATAGAAGACTCCATTGAAACATTAAACAACACAAGAATCCGAACTCACAACTCTGAAAATCTTCATCTTCAACAGCAAGTGCATTCAAAGCTTAAAAGTTCATTCTGTAAAAACATTCTTTGAAGAGTACCAAACTTAGACGCATAGTCTTTATTACTCTTCATTGATTGCAATCCTTTATATTCAAAGCACACGAGAATTATATCTTTGTAGATATCAATTCTCCCGCAAACACTTGGTCAACTATTTTTGTACACGATCCATTAGAGATCAATCTTGTAAAGATTCTAGTGGAAAATTAGTACACGCTTTTCAAATCCAAAGTTGCCACTTTGGTTGTGGACGTAGTACTTATTTATAAGTGTGAACCATATTAAAACTCGTGTCTATTTATTTCTTGCTTTTGTGATTTGTCTTTACTTGTTAATCTCCAGAAATTCCAACAGCTCAGAGAATAGCTGATCTTGTCCTGTCAAGATCAGCCATCTTGAACTTGTCCTATATTTCACTTTATTCTGCTGCAAAATCTTTAAAATAATTTTTTGTTAAAACTGGACATAGGCTATTCAACCCCCCCCCTCTAGCCAATTTGAGCACCTTGAGACCTAACAATTGGTATCAAAGCTTAATTCTTTGAAAACAAAAGTTTTTCCAAGATTAAACTCTTGAGAGATTAAAGATCCAATGACTGCTCATCAAATGTTGGAAACTTCAAATGTGAACCATTGTCCAGTCTTAGATGAAGTTCACTTTGATATCTGGAAAGATAAAATTAAAAGACACATGAACTCTATTGATAAACGTTTGTGGAAATGTGTTACAGATGGTCCAAGAATTCCTATGAAAGCAAATACATTAGCTGCTGTTGATCCCACTTCTGATCCTGAAATTCCAAAACCAGAAATAGAATGGGATGATGAAGATAGAAAGAATGATGCTCTAGATGGAAAAGCTATCAACATCATCACCAGCTGTGTAGACATAAGCACCTACCAGCAGATCATCAATCTAAATACAGCTAAAGAAATGTGGGAAGCTATATTGGAATATCTAAAAGGTGATGGAGAAACAAAGAACAACAAGCTGTATACTTGCATCCAGAAATTCGATTCATTCAAGAAAGATCCTAAAGAGTCTCTCAGAAGCGCCTACGACAGATTCTATGAGATAGTAAATTCTTGTTATTCTTTAGGAAAGAAATATGAAAAGAAAGAAATAGACATGAGATTTCTTAATGCACTAGGCAGTCTATGGCATGTAAAAATTACAGCCATGAAAGAATCAAAAGACTTGAATAAATTGTCCCTTAGAAATCTTTATGCAAATCTTTCGGTTTATGAGCTTGAAATTCAGCAAGCTCAAGAAATGGAAAAGAGTTTCAAAAACTTATCTCTACCAGACATGTCTGTTCTTCTTGTTCTACACCTGATGAAACCCCATCCATATCTAGTGATGGTGATGATATTCTTTCTAACGAAGCTTTTGCCATGTTTGTTAAAAAATATTAACGTTTCAAAAAATTTAACAAGTCTTCCTACAAGTAGTCACCTTACAAGACTGTTGCTCCTCATAGAACAGCTGCTCCTTATAAAACTACTGTTTCCCAAAAAGAGAACGAGCTTGTCTGTTTTAACTGTAGGAAGTCAGGTCATTTTGCCTCACAATGTCCAAAGCCAAAATATGAATTTTACAAAAAAGGTCCCGAATCTAAATTTCAAAAACAAAAAGGGATGGTGGCTGAGGACATTGATAAAAGCAACCTGCCCAATTAGTGTGATACAGATTCTGATGAGGATGATTCCTGTGACTTTGCTGAGGAAGCAAATATATGTTTGATGGCCAGGGAATCTCCCATGACTCAGTTAGATCACTATCATTTCAACAGGATGATAGTGATGATGGTGAGCTCAATGAACCTTCAAGGGGAGAACTCATTAAAACTAACAAGAACATGCTGGAGGAATTTGCTAAATTTAAAACTGCCTATGTAAAATTAGCCAAAAAAAACATGAATTGGTTGCCTCTGAGAAATCTGCCTTGTTGTCTAAGATCAAAGAGCTTAATAGACAACAAGCTGAGAATATCAAGACTTAAAAGGAGAACAAAGTCTTAACCGAAAAAATGGAATTCCTACTTGAACATATAAATAAAATCAATTCTGAGAAAGATGACCTACAAAAGGTTGTTGATGCTTAGAATAATTCTAAAGGAAACTTTGATACCATCCTTACAAAACAAAATTTTCTTGATGACAATACTGGTATCAGTTTCCAAAGTGAGTTCAATGTAGGAAGTTCATCTAGTTCTCTAGAAAATGAGACAACTAAAGTAATTGCTGAAGAAATGTCTGAGGAAGTTGTCTATGATCAACATCCTTCTTAAAAGGGAAAACAAGGACTTCGTTTTAACAAAGTTCCATTTGTTTACTCTAAAAACAAACCAGACAAGTCCAAAGGTAAGCAAAATGTCAAGGCCAATGACACTTCTAATAGGGAGGTTGAGCAACAAAGACATGTTGTCAGACATCCTGCGAAAGCAGTGATGACTGATAACAAGTCAAAGAAGTCTCAACTCAAGCCTATTAAATTTGTCAAAGGAAAAATTGCTAACCACAACCCTACTGATAAAAGGCTAAAGGAATTTATGCTTGGAAATGTAAAACCTTTTGGTAAAAGGCCTACTATGGCTAAGTCTAATATCACTAGGAAGTTGCATTATCAGCCTAAATTCAATAAGCCTATCATCAGTAGATTTGTCATTTCCAAAACTGCTGATCATCAGAAAACCTCTAAAGAAATCATCAAACATGTTCAAGGTTTTCACAACTGTTCTTTTTGTAAAGGCCAAGGCCACAAGATTCGTGAATGCCTTCTAAGATTCATACCTAAACCTAAAGGGTTCACACCTTCAAAGGTTAAACAGGTATGGGTTCCAAAAGGCTGCTAACCCTCAGGACCCAAAAATAAAAGGGGACCATATTCATAAATGCTTAAATTTCAGGAATGCTTCATGGCTATTAATGAGGAGGAGAAAGACTTATGGTATCTGGATAGTGGCTGCTCTAAATACATGACTGGAAATCTAGATCTTCTCTCCAATATTATGAAGCAAAGGGTCCCTCAGTAATTTTTGGCGACAACTCTAAAAGGAAGACAGTTGGCTATGGATGTATAGTTCGAGAAAATCTTTCTATCAGCAAAGTATCTCTAGTAGAAGGCTTGAAGCATAATCTTCTAAGCATATCACAATTTTGTGATAAGGGATTGATATGTCAATTCACTTCAAGTCATTGCTTTATCAAGGATAGTGAAACCTGCATAACAATCTTAACTGGGTTCAGAAAAGGAAATGTGTATATGGTTGATTTGAATGTTGTGAAAGGAAATCATGCCTGTGTTTGATTGCAAAGACCTCAAATGATAACAGTTGGCTGTGGCACAAAAGACTCAGCCATCTTAACTTCAAGTGCATCTCTAAACTATCAAAGGACAACTTGGTTGTTGGTCTGCCAAAGATATCAGCGGATCATGACAAGCTCTGTAAGGCATGCCAGTTAGGCAAATTAACCAAGACATCATTCAAAAGCAAACCATGTCTGTCCACAACCAAACCTCTACAGTTGCTCCACATGGATCTATTTGGTCCAGTCACTACTACTAGTCTTGGTGGCAGCAAGTATACACTGGTTGTAGTTGATGACTATTCAAGGTTCACCTGGGTTGAAATGTTGTCTTCTAAAGATGAAACCTATGACACCATAACAGCACTTTTTAGAAGATTGCAGACTCAAAAGCTGGATGACATTACTGATATCAGATCAGACAATGGAACAGAATTCAAGAACAATGGTGTAGCCAAATATTATGATGATCATGGAATTGGTCATAATTTTTCTGCTGCTGGTACACCTCAACAAAATGGAGTTGCTGAGAAAAAGAACAGAACTCTTATTGAATCTGGAAAGACCATGATTGCTAAAGCAAAGCTACCTATGTATTTCTGGGCTAAAGCTGTAAACACAGCCTGCTTCACTCAAACTAGGTCTTTAATCAACAAGTTTCATAACAAAACTCTATATGAAATATGGAGAGGCGGAGCTCCCAACATTAGTTTCTTTAAAATATTTGGATGCAAATGCTATGTTCTTTACAATGGTAGAGAACATAGAGGTAAGTTTGAATCCAAAAGTGATGAAGAAATATTTCTGGGATATGCTAAATTTTCAAAAGCATATAGAGTGTATAATAAAACTTCTCTTAAGGTTGTTGAATCTGTACATGTCTCTTTTGATGAATTTGATTTTATAGGGCCACATTTGGCTCCTAAGGTTTCTAATGATTCTGATGACTGTGAGACAGGTACAGAACTGTCAAGCTCTAACTCTGCTAAAGCTACATATTCACAAGTTCCTCCAAGAATTAACTTGATAAATCCTCCAACTCGTGATAATGGACCTGCTAATGATGAATCAGCTAATCCAGAATCTGCTATTCCATCTACACCAGAAGTATTTCAACCTACCTTGGAAATCACCTACCATCTTGAAAACCAAGCTCCAGAAATCTCCACTTCTCAAGATATAAACTCTGCTAATACTATCAGACAAGAACTTCCTGCTGAAGTTAGAGAAGTTAAAGATCATCACATCACTCAGCTCATTGGTGATCTTAATGTTGGTGTTCAGACAAGACAAGCTTCAAGAAACAAATGCATGTATTCTACTGCATTTGTCTCAAATATTGAACCCAAGAGAGTAGATGAAGCTATGGAAGATCCAAGCTGGGTGGAAGCTATGCAAGAAGAGTTGAATCAATTTAATAGATGCCAAGTTTAGACACTTGTTCCTAGACCCAAAGGACAAATGGTAATTGGAACTAAGTGGGTTTTCAGAAACAAGATGGATGAAAATGGAAACATCACCAGGAATAAAACAAGACTGGTTGCACAAGGATACAGACAGGAATAAGGAATTGACTATGATGAGACATTTGCTCCTGTTGCAAGATTAGAAGCTATCAGACTATTCCTAGCTTATGCATCTTTTAAAGATTTCAAGGTATATCAAATGGATGTCAAGAGTGTATTTCTTAATGTGAGCTGCAAGAAGAAGTCTATGTGGAACAGCCACCTAGATTCATTGATAACTCAAGAAGAGAGGATGTATACAAATTGAGAAAAACATTGTATGGGCTCAAGCAAGCTCCAAGGGCCTGGTTTGAAAAGCTCATGCAGAGTAAATTTGAAATGAGCATGATGGGATAACTCAATTTTTTCCTAGGACTTCAAATTCAACAAAGCTCAACTGGTATTTTCATCAATCAAGCCAAATATACAAAGGATCTAATCAAGAAATTTGGGCTTGAAAATGCAAACAGTTTCAGCACACCTATGGCCACTAACTGTCATCTTGACAAAGATGAAAAGGGAAAGAAAGTGGACATGACTCTTTATAGAGGCATGATTGGCTCACTTTTATATTTGACTGCTAGTAGGCCTGACATTATGTTTGCTGTTTGTGTCTGTGCTAGATTTCAAGCAGATCCAAAGGAATCTTCACTTACATGCTGTCAAAAGGATCATCAGAGATCTAATTGATACATCCAACTTGGGTATTTGGTATCCAAGGGATTCATCCTTTACTCTTATAGGTTATTCTGATGATGACTTTGCTGCTTGTAAGGTTGACAGGAAAAGCACAAGTGGGACATGTCAATTCTTGGGAAATAGACTTATCTCATGGGCCAGCAAAAGGCAAACATCTGTTTTAACTTCTACAATTGAGGCCGAATACATAGCTTCTAGTAGCTGCTGTTCACAACTGTTGTGGATCAAACAACAACTTGTAGACTATGAGATCAAGACTGTTGATTGCCCCATTATGTGTGACAACACATCAGTCATCTCAGTCTCTCAAAATCCTGTCATGCATTCTAAAACAAAGCACATTGATGTGAGATATCACTTCTTAAAAGATCACGTAGAAAAAGGTAGTATCAGCATGCAATATGTATCTACTGATCAACAGTTAGCTGATATTTTCACCAAGTCACTTGATTCAACTAGGTTTGCCTATCTTAGAGGAGAGCTTGTATGCTTGATCTCAATCCTTAAATTTTTTTTTTTTTTTTTTGTGATTTATTAAACTTTTCCTGTATATAGAACTGTCTATCTTATCAGCCAAGTGAAACTTTGCCGATGGTATAAGACAACCTTAAGTAAGTATTTCTCTCTCCCATAAAGCCCTAATCGGCAGTTCTCAAAACAAAGGCGTGAACAGTCACTTATCACTACATTAAATGCGGACTTCAAAAATTTATTAAATGTTATTTATTAAAATATGTCAGAAGTATAAATAGTAAAATTTCACTGTTCACCTATTCACATTTTCAAAAATCGCCTTTCGCCCTTTCAAAACTTTTGCCATTATTGCCTTTTCAAAGCCCTTCTGAAATCTTCGATTATTCTATTTCTTTCTGTGCAAAATCTACAATGGTAAGTAATTCTATCCAACCCAGTACATTTAATTTTAGTTTCACAATATTTCATGTTTTGATTGTGAATCATATAATCTGCTCTATTCTTACGCCATTAATGAACTGCGTACACTCGATTTTAGAAAAATATGAATGCATATTGATAAATTCCAAATGTCTAATCTTTCATATATGCATATTCACGATCTATTATATTGGGTTTTCTTGAAAATATTAAAATTGCTACTTGTTTATAACTCTGGGGATGAATTGTGTAGTTGGTAATCATTTGCTTTTCAAGTTTGTTAGCATATTTTGGGTTTTGATTCCAATAGTACATGTTTTTCAAAGAACTACTGATAGTCATCCTGTATCAGCCATCCTTAACTCTGCTCTTGTGTATATAGGCTAAGACATAAAAGTCTAAGACTGCTAGTACTTCAATGACAGCCGGTACCACCCTTCAATCCACTAGAGCTGCCGAAGCTTCTCAACGGCCTATCGCTTATCTTACTAAAAGTAGCTATCATCCCAGAGTCACTATTAATTCTCAATCCATTCAAGAATACTCCTCTGGTGAGTCTCTTGTTAAAGATCTAACTGAAAGTGGAATCCTTCCACTACTCGAATTGAGGGATGTCGACTACAGCATCAAGTTAGTTGAAGAATTCTATGCATACATGATTGTCCCTCTTCCCCCTGTAAACAATGATGATCCAATTGAAAAAAACTATATTAAAGGGTACATCAGAGATTGATTTGTCAAAATTACCTACAAGGATGTCGGTGAAATTCTGGGTTTTCCTACTAAAGGAAAAATGGAGTTGACTATGGAAGAATCTGATGCAGCATGGGCCATAATGCGTGGAGAAGCTAAGCCATAACTACTATCTGAGATGTCCAGGAACTTATTTTCCAAAGTTTCGTATCACATCAGTCATTTAATAGACAAGGGTCTCTTTTTTAACAATGGCTCAAGGGACATCTTCACCTCCCACTAACTCATGCTTACCGAGGCTATAGTTCTACGCAAACAACTTAACTGGGCCAAGATTGTTTACTCTCTACTATTTGACAGTGTACTGAAAGTCCAAACCATCTCGGGTATGCGCAGACCTTTTGTCAGAATCATTAATGCGATTCTGAGAAGTTATCCAGAAATTGAGAAAACCATAGCTGCTGACGAAAACATCAAGGTTACCAATACTTATTTGTTTACTCTGAACAACATCAAGCGATATAAGGAGGATGTTGCAAAAAGAACTGCTACTACTGGGCCTTCTGGGCAAGCCAAGAAGGGAAAGAGAAAGCTTATACCTTCAAGTGAGAATCCATCTGCTCAGGAGGAGCCAAAGCCAATTGATGTTTCCTTGCCAGAAGACTTTCACCTAGGGCGTCTGGATCACGACTCCTTTGAACCCAAGGCTAAGCTAGCCAAAACTATTGATACTCCTCATGCAGCTCATTCCTCAAAATCTTCTAAACCACATACCAAATCCAAGAATGCTGCTAAACGAGATACAACCAACTTTTAACCTGCCAATCTTCAAACCACCGGTCAAACTACACCTCTCCCACCTAATCCTGTACCAAAATCAGCCAAGGTCAAAACCAAACAAGCCCTTTTACCCACAGATGAAAATTTTGGTCTCCCCAAACCTACCATCACAACTACTTCAACTTCGGACAGGTCCTTTTCAGTCAACCTCCCAACTGCTAAACCATCTTCAACTATACCTATATCTGATATCTCTGTAACACCCGCTTCATTTGCATCATTAATATTGCTCATATCATTCTTATGTCATGCATATATCATCTTAATTTATACCATTAGCATTTCTTGAGTGTGTTGCATTTAAAACATAATACGTTCATGTTGCATTTCATGTGTTTCGTATGCTTCGATTGGTTGTTTAATTCTTGTAATCATTCGTTCTTGAGATGCGTTAATTTCTCGCCGTGCTGTCGGTCATTTCGGGAACCTTTCTCGAGTGTTTTGACCTTCCCTTGGATTCAGAATCACCCTAGGTTGACTTGGGGTTGTTTTGGAAACACTTTGGAAGATTTTAGTAAACTTTGACCTGAGCTGATCACTATACGGACGCATAGTGCGAGCTCAACCTTGGCATAGAGTTTCTATATTCTATGCAACCGCATAAGGCGCCCGCATAGAAGCTATGTGGCCGCATAGTGCGTTTGCATAGCGCCTAGAATGCTCACTCGAGAAAATCTCATTTTTAGCAACTTTTAATTTTGAGTGGCCATTATGGTGCCACGTCACCAAGCCAGTAGAGACCTTTTTCCAGCCACTAAAACACCCCAAGGAGCCCTTAGAGACTCTCATTTCTCCCCACTTCATCCAAGAGCTTAGAGAGAGAATAGAAAGGGTTTAGAGTGAGAAAGGTGAGATTTCTTGAGTTTGTAAAGGAATCTCGACGATCCGAGCACACCGTTGCGAAGGTCTTACCGAGAAGAAGCTTTCCCACCGAACAGATTTCATTTTCTCTCATCTTTTTGGACAAGAGGTAAGCCACTACCCCCCTCTTCTTATTGGTTTATGTCTCATATGACATTCTAGACTTCTAATGTGCGAAGTTACCATGCTAGATTTGTGAATACATGATTCTTGCCGTGAAATAGTATCGTGGACTTGTGAAAAAAAATGTTGTGGCTTGTTATGTGACATTGGGAACTCGAATTTGGGCGTTAATGTGCTAGTTTTAAAGTGCAAGACCACTTTCGTAACCCGACATCACTAGTAACCTAAAATGACTCTAACAGAGTTGGTTAGGGTTTGATAATAAATGTGACCACGTGTGTATTTTGTGAGCTCTTTGGATACTCGAGAGACCCGTTGGGTGATTGTTACGCGATGCACATTTATTGGTATTGTATTAATCTTTGGTGTTAGTGTTGGAATGGCTATGTGTAGTAAAATCATTTGGCACATATGAACATGTTGTTGTTGTGGTCGTTATACTCCCTACTTTGGAGTATGACTTGTTTATTAAAAATGTTGGGTAAACATCTACTTGAACATTTGGTTGATTGGTTATAATGTGTCGAGTAAACATCTACTTGAGCATTCGTTAAGTCCATGGCATATTTGTTGGAGGTGTATTGACACTCGGTTATTGCGTGAACCAGGGCTACGTAATAGCCGAAGGCCAATACACTGGGCCTCGCCCTACCGTTGGCCACGGTAGGGGTTATAGCGCTAAGTGTTGTACGGAATAAACGCAACCTTGGTAAGCTATACCGTGATTATTTCTCGAGTCGTAGGGACCGAGTCTTCATGTCGACGTGAATACGGAAAACGGTTCACCATGATTCTTGGTTATTGGTTCGATGATCGGGTATGACATCAACGGTTTCTACATTGGTATTATTGGTTGGTTGGTTGGAAGTTTGTATGTCGGAGGTGTACCTCGACGGTATCCTTTTATATGTGTTTACATATCGCTCCTACGTGAGATGCATGCTAAGTGATATGTGGCTATGAAATACTTGCCATCTATGATGCTTTGAGATTTATCTTGTTATGACAATTTTGTTATATATGATCCCTATTACCATTCACATCTCGCATGTCATATTGTTGCATTAGTAACTTATTGAGTTTTATAACTCACCCCGTCCATTGTTTACTTATTTTTCTTAGATCCCGATCTGGCGAGAAACCCTCAATGACCTTGTATCGTCGTCAGTGAGCTTGTCAGGCATACTTTTGGGTAGTTGCTCCTTGAGCCTCCGTATTTTCTTTTGGTGAGGTCGAGGGTATACATGTTACTTAAACAATGTATAATTGGGTAGAAATCTTTGTATTTCATACTTTAGTAATATTCTTTTATGGTGCCGACATGGTTGTCAGGCCTTGTATATACTATTAATTCCTATTTCGCACACTCTGTTATGAATGTATGTTTATCCCGAGTTCTCTAGCTCGTGGGTTGTTGGCTAGCTAATGTGTTTTACTCCGGCTTGTTATTTTGCCGTGAGGATTTGTTTTGCCTTTAAAAGTCATACACTTGCATTACAGGGTTTTTACATAAAAATGCTTTTTAATTATGCATTTTGTGTTCCCGTCTCACGAATCGGAGGAGGTTCCACATAGGACCTCGGGTCGGGTTGTGACAATCTCCACACACACTTCTTTAAAATCCATCATTCTTGAATCCTCTCCTTCCAAGTCAAGGCATGGCAAACGCATTAAGAAAAGTGCCAAGAAGGTTAAGTTTGTGCCCTCTGCCTGTCAGTCGTCTTCACCTCCATCTTCCCCTTCACCAAATCAACCAGATTCAGTTACTCTCATACACACTCCTTATCCTACTAAGTCTGCACCTATTGATCCTTCTCCTACGTCTGACGAGTTACATGACTCTCCTGACTATCAACCTCTCACTCACTCTAAATGACCACTAACCATTTCTTCAGACCAACCCACCCCCAAACGAACCAAATTAAACCCTTACAGTCATCTTCACCCTGATATTCAAGAACTGCTGATCTTTCGAGACAGCCGACCCACACTAAACCTTGCCGATACAGACCCTTATCTCTCTACTCTCGACTACCCCAAATAAATTCTTTGCCAACCTATGTCTGCTGGGGAAATTCTCCTCAAGTGGGACGCCTTCTATGATCCTCTTTGTCCTACCTGGTCCAGCAATTCTTCATGCACAACTCTGCTGTGTAAGATCTTATGATCTTTCAGCGGTGGACTGCTATTCACAGGGACCTAGGTATTCTCCCTCTTACCAAACTCGACATATTCCCCTCTCTCTCACTTCCAAAACCTCCAATCACAACCTTAATCTGCCATCCTTCTATTTTCACAAAGCCTTTCTTTTGTGATTTCTTTCAAATGGTTGCCACCTATATTGGCTTAACCCTCGTTTCCCAATTCTGTTCAAATCCATTCATCAAGACATTCCCTTCTCCCTTCCAATTTTCATTAATAATCAATCCTATATCATCTACATTGAGAAGCTTTTCCCGGTACCTCAAGTCTGGTCCAGATTGCCTGGTGATTCTCATCCTGAGCCAAGAACTTCTACACCTACAATCACTCAACCTTCTCTCAGCCAATCCCAACCCTCCTCCAGCCAATCTCAACTGTCTGATAGTCAACCTCTTGGCTCCTTATCCCTCAGTCCTTCTTCTTTTGAAGATTTTTTTAAGAGTTTTTACAAACTTATGACGAGCCTAGGTAATGATCTGCAGCACCTTGCTACCACACAGTCTCATGCGACTGATGTCACTGCTAACTATATGACCAAGGTCGTTACTGCTGCTCGTGAAACCAAGCATGCTGCCACAGTGAGTCAGATGACCATTACTGCATGTCAAAACCTCATGGTCGATCGTCTCTCCAACTCATCAACTTCCTTCACAGCCTTCATTAATGACAAATTTGAGTCTCTATCTCAAGGGCTACTCTCTATGATAGATATGATTGATACTAGCTACAAGAGCTTGCTTAATGCTCAGAAGGCTGTAAATCATTCGGTGCAAACGTCTGTCTGTGCTACCAGGACTGTTTCTCGTAAGCATTATGGCCTTATCCAAAAAGAGCTACAGGCCTCTCTCCACCGGTTAACCACCATGGATGCCTTGCTTTTATCCATGAAGGAGGAGACGAGTCGACTTCACAATGCTCAGTTGACCGATCTGCTTGAGAAGAATGCCATGTTAAGACTTAAGAACAAGAATCTCTCTACAGAGCTAAATAAAGTCAAGGACGAACTAGAAGAAGCCAAAGCAGAAATTACAAAACTCAAAGCTGCTGTTAGCTCAAGACAAGAGGGACAAGCTTCATCTTAACTGGTATAATCTTTCTTGCCCTCTTGTATTAAACTTCTTATTTAATGAACAATGACTTTCTGTTTAAATATTTATAATTAATTGCTTATCCTGCCTGCGCAAAATTTAAACCACTGGTTTAAAGACATATTCTATAAAGTAATCTATCTGTTTGTATTTAAACACAATTTTTATTACAAGAGTTCTTATGCCTTAATTCATTATCTGTAAACACTTTGTAAATTTGAATACACTGACCTTTCTGTAAGTTCATCTAAGACATGCTTACTTAATATATTATCTCTTAAGAATGTTATTACAAGAATTGGACATGGTCAGCTTTCATTGTATTCATAAGGTCCTGGACTCAAGCAAATAGGAGGAGATTGTTGTATTTTGTATAGATTTGCTTGTATCCATAACCTAAGTCTAAGACAAGGTGACAAATGGGCATACGTGTCTGTTAGAGTGGTAACTTGTTCTTAGACAATTGCTTTTAATAGCTTAGGATTGCTTCTTGTACTTAGCTTAGTCTTCAGAAGATAGCCTGGTGTATATCAGCCATGTTCAGATCAGCTATCCTCATATCAGCCGAGTCCATCAAGTCATCAGGAAAGTTCGTTCCTTCCAAGCTTCATCAGCAATGTTGAAGACCTTAAGATCGCCTGATAAAGACTTGTCTGGAGATATGCCTTGAGTTATCAGTAAAGTCATTCCTTGACTTTAATATAACGATAACCTGCACAAACCATTTATTGCTTCTTTCCTTATTAGGCATTCATCTCAGAATTGGACACTCAGCCTACGAGTACTATCTACCTATTTTTGGCAAAATGGCATAATATACTTAGTGACGACCTGGGCTTTGTAGAACTTTCAGTCAAATCATGACAACAAGATCAAAATATTTTATGCAAGTATCTCTAGCATTAAATGCATTTAAATTCAAACTTTCCAATGTTGAAGATCTCCAACGGCTACAAGAACTCCTCTGAGGATAAATAGAAGACTCCATTGAAGCATTAAACAACACAAGAATCCGAACTCACAACTCTGAAAATCTTCATCTTCAACAGCAAGTGCATTCAAAGCTTAAAAATTCATTCTGTAAAAGCATTCTTTGAAGAGTACCAAACTTAGACGCATAGTCTTTATTACTCTTCATTGATTGCAATCCTTTACATTCAAAGCACACGAGAATTATATCTTTGTAGATATCAATTCTCCCGCAAATAATTGGTCAACTATTTTTGTACACGATCCATTAGAGATCAATCTTGTAAAGATTCTAGTGGAAAAATTAGTACACACTTTTCAAATCCAAAGTTGACCACTTTGGTTGTGGACGTAGCACTTATTTATAAGTGTGAACCATATTAAAACATGTGTCTATTTATTTCTTGCTTTTGTGATTTGTCTTTAACTGTTAATCTCTAGAAATTCCAACAGCTCAGAGAATAGCTGATCATGTCGTGTCAAGATCAGCCATCTTGAACTTGTCCTATATTTCACTTTATTCCACTACAAAATCTTTAAAATTATTTTTTGTTAAAACTGGACATAGGCTATTCAACCCCCCCCCCTTCTAGCCTATTTGAGTACCTTAAGACCTAACAGCGAGCAACGAGGTCGGCTATGTATCCTCGTTGGGAGAGGAGAAGCCCAGTAGACCGAGGACCACTTCCATGCTGAGGAAGTAATAAAGATTGCCGAGGTCTTTGAGCGAGAACCGAGCAGCGAGAATAGTGATGAAGTTTTGCACTGCCTTGGTATTGTTGTCGGTGATGATGATGTCATCAACATAGACGAGTAAGAGAAGGGTGATGCCTCCCTCATTGAAGATGAATAAGGAGGTATCAGCCACGAAGTTCGTGAAACGAGTAGCGAGGAGGAACTGGCGAAGTTCATTTTACCATGCTTGGGGTGCTTGCTTGAGACCATAGATAGCCTTTCGTAGTCAACACACATGTTACGGGTGATCAGTGTCGACGAAGCCCTGAGGTTGAGCCATGAAAACTTCCTCGATCAGGGTTCTATGCAAGATGACATTGTTGACATCGAGCTGACAAAGATCCCATCCTCGGCTGATCGCAAGGGAGAGGATGAGGCAAACCGTGGTGGGTTTGACCACCGGGCTAAAGGTCTCATGGTAGTCAACTCCTGGGCGTTGATGGAATCCTTTGACAACCAAGCAAGTTTTGTACCTGTCAATTTTGCCATCAGCAAATCGTTTAATCTGAAAAATCCATTCGCATCCAACAATATTAGGGACCCCTGTGGGAGGTACCAGTTCCCAAGTGCCATTGTTGAGGAGGGCATCATATTCCTTGGAGATGGCCTGTCGCCACCTGCTGTCTTTGAGGGCTTGTGTCACGACCCGACCCGAGATCCTATGTGGAACCTCGTCCGGAGCACGAAACAAGAATACAAAATGAATATTTCAAAAATTATTTTCGTGCAAAAACCTTGTAATGCAAGTGTATGATTATTTTTAAAAGCAAAACAAAACCTCAACGACAATACAACAAGCCGGAGAATCACGTTAGTTAGCCAATAAACCCACGAGCTAGAAAGCTCGGAATAAACAAAATAACATATCAGAGTGCGCAGAATATACAAGTTAACAATTTACACCGAGCTCAGCAACCATGCCGGCATTGCAAAAGAATAATAGAACAAGTATCGAATACAAAGACGACTACCCAACAATACATCATTTACATAACGTGTACCCCTTGACCTCACCAAAAGAAAATACTGACGCTCAAGGAGTAACTACCCAAAAGTATGCCTGACAAGCTCACTGAAGACAATGCAAGTTTACAGGGGGTTTCTCGCCGGTGCAGGATCTAAGGAAAGCAAATAAACAATGGACGGGGTGAATTTAAAACTCAATAAGCTACTAATGCAATAATATGGCATGCAAGATTGTGAACATTAATAAGAACAAGTATAACAATATGTTATACATCATTGCATAATAAATGGAGAAGCATAGCATGGAACACATATCTCATGTTAACACATATCACATAACCAACGTCTCACGTAGAAGCAATATGTAACATATTTAAAAGGATACCGTTGAGGTACACCTCCGACAAACCAACTTCCAGCCAACCAACCAATAATACAAAAGTAGAAACCGTTGATGTCGTTCTCGATCATCGAACCAATAAATCAAAATCATAATGAACCATTTTCTGTATTCACGTCAACGTGAAGACTCGGTCCCCACGACTCGAGAAACAATCACGGTATAGCCTACCAAGGTCGCGTTTATTCCATACAACACTTAGTGCTATAACCCCTACCGTGGCCAACGGTAGGACGAGGCCCAGTGTATTGGCCTTCGGCTATTACGTAACCCCGGCTCACGCAATAAACGAGCATCAATACACCTCCAACAAATATGCCATGGACTTAACGAATGCTCAAGTAGATGTTTACTCGACACATTATTACAAATCAACCAAATGCTCAAGTAGATGTTTACTCAACATTTATATAAATATGTCATACTCCAAAGTAGGGAGTACAACAACGACAACAATATCCTGGTCATGTATGAAAAGTGATTCTACTACACATAACCATTTAAATATCAAGATTCCAAAATTCAACACAATATCATAAAACGTATATCATGTAACCAATCACCCAACGAGTCTCTTAAAACACCAAAGAGCTCACAAAACACACACGTGGTCACATTGATTATCAAAACCTAACTGACTCCGTTCGAGTCATTTTTAGTTTCTAATGATGTCGAGTTACGAAAATGGTCTTGCACTTTAAACCTAGCACATTAACGCCCAATTTCAAATACCCAACAATAGCTAACAACCAACAACATACTTCACAAGTCAATAATGATATTTCATGGCAAGAATCATGTATTCACAAATCTAGCATGGTAACTTCACACATTAGAAGTCTAGGATGTCATATGAGACATAAATCAATAAGAAAAGGGGGGTAGTAGCATACTTCTTGACAAAATAAATCAAGGAGAATGACATCAAACCGGTGGGGAAGATTCTTCAAGGTTTCTAAGGCTTCACAAGGTTGAATCTCCAAATTTCTAGCTCGAAACTTGGCGAAAACTTGGTCTCTCTCTCTCTCTAAAAACGTGGGTCAAGGAGGACACCCATGATTTCACCACAAATCAGAGAAGATGATTGGTTAGAAACGATCCCCTTGTTATCCCCTATGCTCCAGTAAAGACAGATCGCGAATCTGACTTCAAACGATCAAGATTTCTCAAGCTCTTCCTCTAAGCTCTCTTCAAACTCTCTCTCTATGATGTTATGGTGTTAGGGGATGAAATAAGAGTGTTTGAGACTCTTGGGTTGTTTAAGTGGCTGGGAAAGAGGGTGTATCCGACCTAGGGACGTGGCTCAACAAGAGCCAAGCAAATTGGGTCAAAAGTCAAAAGTTAAAAAAATCTTGAAATTGCTGTCTGAAGTTCTGCCTACAGGGCAATTGCCCTGATCACCCTAGGGCGATCGCTTTGTGCCCAAATTTTCTGATCTTTCCGAAATTTCTCCGAAATGCTCCCAAAATGATTCTAAATGATCCCAAAGTGATTCTTAAGAAAGGTTCCCGAAAAGACAGATAACAATGCGAGAAGTTTAATGCATTTCAAGTACAATCAATTACAAGAATTAAACAATAATCGAAGCATATGAAACACATGGGATGTAGCTATATTTTAAATGTATCATACTCAAGCAAATGTCAATGATATAAATCAAGATGATATATGCAAGACATACTAATGATATGAGTAATGTAAATGATGCAAATGAAGCGGGTGTTACATTCTCACCCCCTTAGAATAAATTCGTCCGCGAATTTACGTACCGACTCCATCGAATAAAGCGGGGTATTTCTCACACATCTCTTGTTCTGTCTCCCAAGTGGCTTTCTCGATATTGTGATTCCTTCACAACACTTTCACAAGGGGTATAGTCTTTGTCCTCAACACTTGTTCCTTGGTATCTAGTATCCTCACAAGTTGCTCAACATAGAAAAGATTAGGTGTCAAGTCCACAGGTTTATATTCCAACACATGTGAAGCATCCGTCAAGTACTTTCTCAACATCGACACGTGAAACACCGCATGAATACCAGACATTGACGGTGGTAAAGCAAGTCTATAAGCCAACTTCCTAACTCTCTCCAAAATTTCAAACGGTCCAATGTACCTCGGAGCCTACTTACCTTTCTTACCAAACCTCTTAACCCCGGTTCGCGACGAAACCTTCAAGAATACATGATCACCAACCTCAAACTCAAGATCCCGTCGCCTTTTATCCGCGTAACTCTTTTGCCTACTCTGAGCTATTTTCAATCTTTCCTGAATAAGTTTTACATTCTCTGCTGACTCATAAACCATATCGGGACCCCACAATTTCGCTTCACCAACCTCGTCCCAACAAATTGGCGAACGACACTTCCACCCATAGAGTGCCTCATATGGAGCCATTTCAATACTCGACTGATAACTGTTGTTGTAGGCGAACTCAATCAACGGTACGTGTGAATCCTAAGTGCCCTTACAGTCCATCGAGCATGCTCTCAACATGTCCTCAAGTATTTGGATCTTTCTTTTGGACTGTCCATCGATCTATGGATGAAAGAGTCAACTTTGTACCCAAAGCATTCTAAAGTGACTCCCAAAACCGAGAAGTAAACGGTGGATCCCTATCCGATACAATACTCACTGGCACCCCATGTAACCTCACAATCTCCTGAATATACAACGAAACAAGTTTATCCAACGAATACGTCATTGCAATAGGAAAAAAATGAACCGACTTCGTCAATCTATCGACAATAACCCAAACTGCATCATGACCTCGTCGAGTCCGTGGTAACCCAGTCACAAAATCCATCGCGATGTTCTCTTATTACCATTCCAGAATCTCCAAAGGTTGTAACAATCCTGCTGGTCTTTGATGTTTCGCTTTAATCCATTTGACAAGTCAAACACTTCGACACAAATTCGGCAATTTCCCTTTTCATTCCACTCCACCAAAAATTCTTTTTTAAATCCCTATACATCTTAGTACTTCCCGGGTGGATTATATATTTAAACTTATGGGCTTCATCTAACACTTGTCGTTTCACTTCCTCAATTGCCGGTACACAGACTCTACCTCAAAACGTCAAAATACCATCACTGTTCTTTGCAAAATCTGAAGTCTTACCCTCATCTAACTCATCGATCAACTTTTTCAATTCTGGGTCATTCTCTTGGGTTTCCTTAATCCATTGGAACAACACCGGAGTAGCCTGAATATTAGCAAAAATCACCACATGGCTAGATTCACAAGGACCCCAGTCACGAATATCCTCAAGCATCTTCCACTCCCTAGTCATCAAGATATACACTTTCCTACTAAGCGTATCCGCTATAACATTGGCCTTTCCCGGGTGATACAGAATATTGCAATCATAGTCCTTTAACCATTCCATCCACCTACGTATCTATTATTCAACTCTTTTGCGAGAATAAATACTGAAGGCTTTTATGATCAGTAAACACCTCAAACTTAGCCCTATACAGATAATGTTTCCACTGGTGAAGAGAAAATATAATCGCGGCTAATTCAAGATCGTGTGTCGGGTAATTCTGTTCATACTGAGTCAGTTTTCGAGAAGTATACGCGATAATCCTTCCGTTCTGCATCAAGACACAACCCAAACCTTTTTTCGAAACATCACTGTAGATTACAAACCCATCGTGTCCATTCGGCAATGCTAGAATAGAAGCTGTAGTTAACTTTTTTTTCAATTCCTGGAAGCTCACCTCACACTTATCACTCCACACAAACGGCTTATTCTTCTGAGTCAAGTTCGTCAACGGGGTTGCAATCTTAGAAAATCTCTCTGTAAACCTCCGATAATAACCCACTAAACCTAAGAAACTACTAATCTCCATTAGAGTCTCAGGTCTCTTCCAACTCACCACAGTCTCAATCTTATTCAGATCAACTGAATTCCTTAACCCGAAACCACATGGCCTAAAAATGATACTTCCTTAAACCAAAAAGCACACTTACTAAATTTAGCAAATAATTTCCTTTCCCTCAAGACTGTCAACATAATCCTCAAATGTTTCTCGTGATTTTCTCGAGACTTAGACTACACCAAAATATCATCAATAAAAACAACCACAAAACAATCAAGGTACAGTAAGAACACCTGTTCATCAAGTCCATAAATATGGCAGGTGCGTTAGTTAAACCAAAGGGCATAACCACAAACCCAAAATGTCCATATCGAGTCCTAAATGTCGTCTTAGGAATGAATATCTTCCTTCCGAACCTTCAACTGATGGTAACCACTCCTAAGATCAAGCTTAGAGTACACTACAGAACCCTGAAGTTGATCAAACAAGTCATCAATATGTGGGAGAAGGTATTTATTCTTAATCGTTACTTCATTTAACTCTCGATAATCGATACAAAACCTCAATGAACCATTCTTCTTCCTCACAAACAATACCGGTGCACCCCAAGGCGATACACTCAGTTTAATGAAACCCCGATCAAGCAACTCTTGCAACTGAATTTTTAATTCTTTCAACTCAGCCGGTGCCATGCGATAAGGTACCTTTGATATTGGCGCTGTACTCGGTAACAACTCAATACAAAACTTCAATTCCCTATTAGGGGCAATTCATAATCATCTGAAAACACATCTGAAAATTCTCTTACAATAGAAACATCCTCCAACATAACCACCCTTTTTTATTTAACTATCACACAAGCCAAATACCCCAAACAACCATGCTACAACAACTTACGAGCTTTCAAGGCCGAAATAAGACGAACACCACCCATACACTTATCACCAACAAATACAAAAGAAGACATATTCAGCAAATCAAAGGTAATAAATTTCTTGCGGCAATCAACAATGGCATGATGTGCATGTAACCAATACATTCCTAAAATAACATCAAAGTCACATATAGGTAGAACAACCAAATCTGCATGCAAATGATGACCATCGATAATCACATCACAATCATAATAAATATCAGATGCTACTTGGCATTCTCCCATCGGAGTACACACCTCCAACACATATGGTAATGATTCAGGCATGGTATGTATATGACAGACAAAATGTGATGCAATATATGAATGCGGTGACCCTAGATCTATAAGCACTCGAGCTTTCACACTAGAGACAAATAGGGTACCTCCTATGACGTTATTGGCTTTGGAAACTCTATTTTGGTCTAGGGCAAAGACTCGACCCTGGACTCTAGGACGTCCCTCGTTGTCTCTCTTGACACCCATATTTTGCTTTATCTCCCAGTTGGACCCCCTTATTCCTTAGGCAATCCCTTTGGTAGTGCGTACTGTCCCCACACATCATGCACTTCCCTTGCTTCTTTCAGTACCTATCCTCAGTATACCCAGTTTTCGAATAGAAATTACATGTAGTTCCCAATCCTCGCTGTCCCAGAACAGCGTTCCCCTGATTTCCTGCTCGTTGCTGAAACTGACCACCACGATGATTGTTGTTACCTCCCTTATTATTTGACCCACTAGTATTCTGATTCTTCTACTTTGCCCGCCCTCCTTGCTGAATCCCACTCGTATTCCCCGGTTTAGTGCAATGCTCCTTAATGTCATGTTCGATCTTGTAAGCCTTGTCAACTGCCCTCTGATAACTTGACAACTCGAGTGGTATGAGTTGTTTACGATTCAGTCCTCAAACCCTTCACAAATCGGTAAACCTTCTTTTCATCTGTCGGAAGTAGGTGAGTACAATACCGGGATAACTCGATAAATTTTGCAGAATACTGAGCTATCGTCAAACTTCCCTGCTCGAGACTGAGAAACTCTACTTCCTTCTTCGCCTGAACTATATCCGGAACAAACTAATATCTGTATTGTCTCAAGAAAATCTCCCATGTTCTCACAACCTAATCGTTTACCCAGCTAGCCTCTAATACCTTCCACCAATGTTCAGCTTCATCCACTAGCTTGAATGTAGCAAACTTGATCTTGTCCTCATCTGTGCATCCCATTGCTGCAAAAATCTTCTCTATCGACTCAATCCATCTCTCTGCTTTCTCTAAATCTGGTTCACCATTAAAGCTACGAGGTTTTATTTTTAAGAACCTCTCTAGTCTGCGATCGTTGTCCCCGTTTCCCCCATTCAGTTGTGTAATTCTATGTCCTTCTGCATGTTCCTGTCCATCCATGGCCTGTCTATTCAAATCCATAGTCTGACGGTTCATCTCCATCATTGTCTGCATGAATCCTTGCATAGTATGCATGATCTCTAGTGGCTGTCTTGTCGATTGAACCCCAGGTTGGTTAGAAGGTGGGTTAGGTGGCGAGGGTACGACGGCCATCTCTCTCGGCTTCGCCGGACCTATTTGAGCCAGCCCCATCAGTATTAGTACCATTACAAGTTTCTACCATTATAAACCTACGCATACAAACACTCGACGTTAATGACTTTAACACACAACCAACCCCTCCTAAACCAAAGATCCACTCCCAATTAGCTAACTTATGCTTTGATACTAACTGTCACGACCCAACCTAAGATCCTATGTGGAACCTTGTCCGGAGCGTGAAACAAGAACACAAAATGTATATTTCAAAAATCATTTTAATGCAAAAACTCTTTAATGCAAGTGTATGATTATTTTTAAAATCAAAACAAAACCTCAACGGTAATACAACAAGCCGGAGAAACACGTTAGCTAGCCAACAAACACACGAGCTAAAGAGCACGGGATAAACAAAATAACATATCAGAGTGCGCAAAATATAGAAGTTAACAATTTACACCAAGCCCGGCAACCATGTCGGCATTGCAAAAGAATAATAGAACAAGTATCGAATATAAAGACGACTACTCAACAATACATCGTTTACATAACGTGTACCCCTCGACCTCACCAAAAGAAAATATCAAGGCTCAAGGAGTAACTACTCAAAAGTATGCTTGACGAGCTCACTGAAGACGATGCATGTTTACTGGGGGTTTCTCGTCGGTGCAGGATCTAAGGAAAATAAATAAACAATGGACGGGGTGAGTTTAAAACTCAATAAGCTACTAATGCAACAATATGGCATGTGAGATTATGAACATTAATAAGAACAAGTATAACAATATATTATACATCATTGCATTATAAATGGAAAAGCATAGCATGTAACACATATCTCATGTTAACACGTATCACATAACGAACGTCTCACGTAGAAGCAGTATGTAACACATTTAAAAGGATACCATCGAGGTACACCTCCGACAAACCTACTTCCAACCAACCAACCAATAATACCAAAGTAGAAACCGTTGATGTCGTTCTCGATCATCGAACCAATAAACCAAAATCATAGTGAACCATTTTTTGTATTCACATCGAAGTGAAAACTCGGTCCCCATGACCCGAGAAACAATCACGGTATAGCTTACCAAGGTCGCGTTTATTCGCACAACACTTAGCACTATTACCCCTACCGTGGCCAATGGTAGGGCGAGGCTCATTGTATTGGCCTTCGGCTATTACGTAGCCCCGGCTCACACAATAGCCGAGCATGGATACACCTCTAACAAATATGCCATGGACTTAACAAATGCTCAAGTAGATGTTTACTTGACACATTATTACCAAATGCTCAAGTAGATGTTTACTCAACATTTATATAAACATGTCATACTCCAAAGTAGGGAGTACAACAACGACAACAATATCATGCTCATGTATGCCAAGTGATTCTACTACACATAACCATTCAAACATCAAGATTTCGAAATTTAACACAATATCATAAAACATATATCGTGTAACCAATCACCCAACGAGTCTCTCAAAACACCAAAGAGCTCACAAAACACACACGTGGTCACATTGATTATCAAAACCTAACCGACTCCGTTCGAGTCATTTTTAGTTTCTAATGATGTCGAGTTACGAAAATTGTCTTGTACTTTAAACCTAGCACATTAACGCCCAATTTCGAATATCTAACAATAGCTAACAACCAACAACATACTTCATAAGTCTATAATGATATTTCATGACAAGAATCATATATTCACAAATCTAGCATGGTAACTTCACACATTAGAAGTCTAGGATGTCATATGAGACATAAATCAAGAAGAAGAGGGGGGGTAGTAGTTTACTTCTTGACAAAATAAACCAAGGAGAATCACTACAAGAAAAAGCACTATTTGTGACCCCTTTGTTTGGAAGGGCCAAAAAACCGTCCCAAATACTATTTTTTGGGAAGGCAAAATTAGCCTTGCCAAATACTTGGTATTTGGCACACTTTTCCCCTTCCCCTCCCAAATAATATTTTTTTAGGACTGTTTTATTTTTAACCGTCCTAAATGTCTCAGCTATAAACTTTGATAATACCAGTTATATCCCAAAAAATTTCACGCCCATTATTTTTGGTTCCCGCTATTGTTTCCCTCCCCTCCAAATCGAAGCTCTTATTGCAATTTTCACTGTGAGTTTCTCTCTCTACGTTCAATCTCTCTCTACCTTTCTTCGTTCAATCTCTCTCTACCTCTCTTCGCGATTGTTGCTTGAGCTGCTCGGGAATCCTTTGTAAGCATCTCTCTCGCTCTCTCTCTGGCATTCTCTCTCTTCACTCTCTCACTTTCTATCTCTCTCTTTCTTGAAATTGTGCCCTAATTTTTAACTAAATATATTGTTGATTTTCTTATTTTGCATTGGAACGATTTTTACGATTCCGAGTCAGCTGCTCGCGATTGTTTCCCTCCACTATGTGTCTCTCTCTCTTTGTGCAATCTTCTCGTTTTCTCTTCCTGCGATTGTTGCTAAGATTGCTTGGGAATCCCTTTGGTAAGCATCTCTCTCACTCTCGCTTTCTATATCTCTTTTGCTAGCACAATTGTGCCCTAATTTTTAACTAATTGATATCTTCTTGTTAATAGTATGATGTGGGTCTATAATTTTTGCTGAATTTTTTCCCTAGGAAAATACAAAAAGGAACAGGATACCTTGAAATTAATTTGGAATTCTGCTTTTCCTTCAATGCAGATATTTTTTCTTGAGCCGTTTTTCTGATTGTTTGTATTTTATCACTTCCTTCCTTTTCTCGAGCTTGTAATGTTGTAATATCTTGCATATTATGTACCGTGTATACAAACTGTTTAAGTTTGGTATTGATATATGCTCGTTTTTCCCTGAATAGAAGGTTATTCTGACAAGTTTATTACGATTTTTTGTTTTTGTTTTTGTTTTTGTCTGACAAGTTGATTGAATTTAGCTAACTTGGGGATAATCAGATTTTACAGGTTACTCAATTTGTAGTTATGGTGCGATGTGAAAATTCTAGCAAAGGGAAGATGACTTGAATTAGTCCTTTTAGTCTATCTGATTAAGGCTAAGTACATGGAATATATGCAATACATGGTGCAAGTTTAGGCTTCTTGTTATATTTGATGATTGCAAGAGTTTTATGTTTATGTTTGTCTACCCTTCCCTCTCCCTTTCCTACACAAAAAGAAAAAAAAGGATCACACTGTTTGGGGTGGGACAGGGGAAGCTAGCTAGAATCGACCACTCTCCCACTTATAGGAGAAAGTTCATATTGTTAAGTTGACGAGGATGACCACCTGAAACGGGTCCCAAATCTTAGAGGTTTCTGAGTAAAGTTATCAATTTCATCACTATAATGATAAAGTTATTAACCGTTGATCATTTCCAGAAACCATTTTGGAAAGAGCAACCTCTCTCTCTCTCTCTCTGCCCCTCTCCCACCCTGCCCCATTTCATCAAAGAGTAATTGTTGGTCAAGTCTTTCTAATTCACATGAAGTAATTTGTGCTGTATATAGTTGCTCATTTCCTTGTAATTCTTTTTGTGTTTATGTATTTGATCAGGTCCGTGTTCAGAATCCCACTTTCTATTACTACTTGACCATGGGAGGTGTAATTGGAAAGGGTGATTCACCTAGGGCTTCAATACCTGAGACCAAGCTTGAGGCCAAAATAATAGAGGCAATGCAACGGAGAGAATGTGAAGGAAGTAAGATGAAGTCATTCAACAGCATCATCTTGAAGTTCCCAAAAATTGATGAGAGCTTAAGAACATGCAAAGCCATCTTCGAGCAGTTTGGTATGTTCATGAATCTGTTCATAAGTACGCTGTATATTGGTATAGGTATCATTAGTTAGCAATGCACATCTCCCTCCATCATGAGCTAAGGATTATTGTTAAAGTTGCATCACTTAATGTAGATGCTGCAGTATTGCAATGACTAAACTTTTACGCACATAAGCATATTTTCATCTTAAATTTTAATTCTATTTAAGAATTAAAATAAATTTCTGTAAATGTCATTGGTATAAGGATTAGAAATAGTTTCCTGAATTTAAATTTGATGTGATAAAGGAGTAATTAGGGAGGAAGTCATAAAATTTATGTTTTTAAAACAAGACTCTGGAATGACCTGAAAAAGAAACAGAAAGTAATACTCTTTGAGAGGAATGGTGCAAATATAATTATTTCTATGTCTTCCCATATTTCTCTTAACAGGCTTGGGATGAAACAATTCTGAATAGAGGTCTCCTATGAGAGTCTTTAATACCCATATAGGCAAAAACAGTCTTTAATACCCAGATAATTTGGAGTAAAAAATTGTTTTAAATGCTAACTTTCTCTCTTCAGTTCGCCTTTTTGCTTGCTAAATTAGTAAATGTTCTTCCTATTTTCCTTTTTGATTAATGCTAGGTATCCAATTTTTTTTCTCTTTACCATCTCCGATCTATGTGGCAAGTATGTGATTGGTTCATCATCACTCTATGTGGGTCCACAGACTAACCAATCACATGCTTGCCTGTGTCGCACAGATCAGGATGGAAAATTGGGACAATTTTTTGATTCTCTAGCATTTTATTTTCGTTCTTTTATTCGTATCATCTTTTAATCTTCAACTTGCTGGTGGTTAAAAGTGGCTACTGTTTTCATTACAGATGAGGATAACAATGGGGCAATAGATCCACCAGAGCTCAAACACTGCTTCCATAAGCTGGAGATAAATTTTACGGAAGACGAAATCAACGATCTCTTTCAGGCATGTGATATTAACGAGGATATGGAAATAAAATTCAATGAGTTCATTGTGCTTCTATGCCTTGTCTATCTTCTGAAGGAAGATCCTGCTTCCATTCAAGCTGTATCTTGTTGTACCACGACAGACTGCAAGTTTACTTTTTCCTTTGCCTAGTTGGTCTTTTTTCTGCTTTTACCTGGTTCATATAACTATTATAATTGGAGTTGGTGGTTTTATTTTGGGAGACCATATTTATTTGCTAAAACAACTGCATTTTTAAAATAAAAAACCTTTCTTAAAATCTCCTTAGGTTTTTCGTCATTATGAATTGAAATACCATCCAACAGATAAGTCCTGACCTTTCTTGTAAGCACTCTGACCGACACCAGTGAGAAAGGTCAGCAGTCTTCATATGCGCGCATGCACATATGTCTGTTGTAACCTTTGGTTTGCATTTCTTGACATTGATAGAAATCACGGATGGGAATACCAAATCTGGAGGCAACCTTTGAAACATTGGTCGATACATTTGTGTTCTTGGACAAGAACAAGGACGGTTATGTGTAGGACTCCTGAAGAGTTCAGTGCTGGACATGCTGTTGGAGCTATCAACGTTCCCTACCTGTATAGAGTTGGATCAAGTCATTTATTTATTCCTTTTTATTTTCCCATGTAACTTGATATATAGCTTATGATACATATTAAGCGACTTAATGTTTTTATTAGTTTGCTAAGGCTATGTCTGACTAACTTAGTAGTTTTTCTTCTTCGATCAGTTATTTACATTTCCTTCCATGAAGCATTTGTTTCACTTAAATTTGCAATTTGTTTCACCCTTTCTTCTTGTGAGGGAAACCTTTCTGGGAGTGCCCCTCTTAGAGATTCAGCGGGATTGGGACCTCTCTTCCGTCAATTGTACCTTTTGATGGTTTAATTCTAGTTCTCTTTTCTTAATTATTAAAGACTTTCCTTTCCTTTCATGTTGCTTCTGTTTTGAGATTCTTGAGGAGGACATTAATATTAATAATATTTTTGTATCTGCACTTTGTGAGCCCATCTGCTTATTGCTTTTGCAGGTGACAAAGCAACACAATGATGACTGCAAGAAACTTCTAAGACTGATGGGAGTGCCTGTCATTGAGGTATGGGTAAAAAGCTGATTATGGTGTGTATGGATATATTAATGGATGTATTATGGTTATGTTTGTTTGGAGATCTTTTGCAATTTACGATATTTACCATCTCTCTGCAAAGACCAAATTCTCCCTAAAAAAAAAAAGAACAGAACTGAGACGAATGGAAATATAATAAAAAATAGAAGGAATGAGTTCTATATTTTACTTCTCTTTATCTTCTTGTGGATTAGGCTCCTTCTGAAGCGGAGGCACAGTGCGGAGCACTATGCAAATCTGATAAGGCAAGTCTCTTACTTTACATGGTAACTTAATTTCATTGGGCCCATTATTACATATCGTGGAAATTTTATTCAGTTTTGACCATCTTTTTACAGTTAAAAAAAATCCATCTTTGTTGCATCTAGAAATGAGTAGTTTTGTGATTCATAAGATCTTTTATTTGTGTTTGTTGATTGATAGGAGTCTGGTTCTGTGGTTTTTTCATATTTCTTATGACGATAAAAGAAAAGCATAGTTGTGCAGGTAATTCTGTTTTTGTCATAACTTCATGCCATGGGATTAAGCAGTAGAAGACATACCTCTGTGTGCCCAAGGATAGAGGGAAAACCTGTAGTGATGTTTCCTTTAATGTAATGCATTCATGCAATGAGATGGACTTATTTGTCGTAACTTCATCTTCTATTGAAAGTGAATACGTTTCCTTTCTGGGGGCGTGCACTTGAAGTTCCCTTTAAAACTATTACCCATTAAGTTCTTCTTGAACCTTGTCGTTTATCTTGTGGCCTCGAAGATATGGATTCTCTAACTTTTGGAGCTCCGAGATTCCACGCCATTTAATGGACCCGCCTCAAGGAAAATCCCAGTAATGGAATTTGAAGTTTCGAAGGTACATAATAAATCAATTTCTTGAGCCAATGATGTCCGCTTGATGGTTACTGTAATTGTTATTGATGTTGGTATTACCTCAGGTTTTGGAGGAGCTAAATCTTACAATGGATCAATTTATTGATTTGTGCATCCTTTGTGGGTGTGATTATTGTGATAGCATTAGAGGTATTATATATACTTTCATCCACTTAATTTTTCTAATTGATGTTTGACACGTTTGTTTAAATAGCTTGTAGCCTGACTCCCGATACATGTAAATTTCATTTTTTTTCTTTATAAAACCTGTGTGTTTGCTGGTACAGGGATGACCAAAAACACTAACTTTGTGGAGGAAGTCTTATCACATTTTAGAAAAGATGATGAGATTATTATCATAAGTCCATCAAGCTGATACTGGTATAACTGCTGATAGCTTATTCATTTCGCAAGTCTTTTGGTTTTCATTTTTTTAATATTCATTCATTATTTTCTTCCTCCCTCTTTTCACTCTTTAGATGCAATGGTGGACGCTAAGGCAGAAGCTAAGGTAGCTGAAACACTATCTCAATATAAAAAGAACTAAATGGAGATCCTTAAAAAGATGGAGCGCATGCAACGCTTATTAGAGGTGCATGGGATACCATTGTCTCCACGTCTCGGCGCAAATGGCTCCGGATCTAGTTTAGGACTGGTACACCCTTATCTTTGTGTACACCTTAGTTGAGTTGTTTATTTTTATGTGATATACATTAATTATATTATTTATATTGTAGGATCCGATCAACTATTAACTCTCTGATGGATGACTTGAGCTAGCTATATTTCTACCAAGTACACTTTTTGTCTACGGAGTACACTTTTGTAATTGACAAATTGGATGTACATAGTTTATTGAATGATTTTTTATTTTGATTATTAATATTGTTACATCCTTGAAATAACTTGAATTATCTGTAGTTTTAAGAATATATATTATCATTTTGTGATAGCTTTGAGTATTATTATTCTTGTTGTGGATTGATGTATGATATCTACACGTATCTTAAATGCAATTGAATGAGCAAAATTGTGTCAAATAATTTTTGTAGAGCACATATCAACTCTATTTGGGAGGTAGAAAACAGTCCCAAATGCTTTTAGAAACAAAAAAACAAAACGTCTCAAATACCATTTGGGAGGGCAAAACCGTGCCAAATACTATTTGGCACGGCAGCACAACCGTGCCCAATACTATTTGAAAGGTGTCAAAACCGTGCCAAATACTATTTGAAGGTGTCAAAACCGTGCCAAATACTATTTGAGAAGGCTATCAAACCGTGCCAAATACTATTTAGGAGGGCTGTCAAATCGTGCCAAATACTATTTGTGAAGGCAGCCATAACCGTGCCAAATACTATTTGGGACGGCTGCCATAACCGTGCCAAATACCTATTTGGGACGGGTAATACAAAACCGTCCCAAATACATGTCAAAAGGCACACTTGTGCAAAACCGTCGCATTTGCCGTGCCAAATACTTTTTGGGACGGTTTTTGACCGTGCCAAATGTATTTGGCACCCTCGTATTTGGTAGGGAGCCAAAACCGTCCCAAATACTATTTGGCACGGTTTTGGAGTATTTGGGACGGTTTTTTGCCTTCCCAAATACACATTTTTCTTGTAGTGAATGAAATCAAACCGGTGGGGAAGATTCGTTAAGGTTTCTAAGGCTTCACAAGGTTGAATCTCCAACTAGCTCGAAACTTGGTCTCTCTCTCTAAAAATGTGGGTAAAGGAGGACACCCATGATTTCACTACTGATAAGAGAAGATGATCGGTTAGAAATGATCCCCTTGTTATCCCCTACGCTCCAACGAAGACAAATTGCGAATTAGACTCCAAACGATCAAGATATCGCAAGTTCTTCCTCTAAGCTCTCTTCAAACTCTCTCTATGATGTTATGGTGTTAGTGGATGAAATGAGAGTGATTAAGACTCTCTTGGGATGTTTAAGTGGCTGGGAAAGAGGGTGTATCCAGCCTAGGGACGTGGCTCAACAAGAGCCAAGCAAATTGGGTCAAAAGTCAAAAGTTAAGAAAATCCCAAAATTACTGTTTGAAGTTCTACCTACAAGGCGATCGCCATGATCACCCTAGGGCAATCGCTTTGTGCACAAATTTTCTGATCTTTTCGAAATTGCTCCGAAACGCTCCCAAAATAATTCTAAATGATCCCAAAGTGATTCTAAGTCTATGGGGAGGTCAAAACACTAGAGAAAGGTTCCCGAAAAGACTGATAACAACACGAGAAGTTTAACGTATCTCAAGTACGATCAAGTACAAGAATTAAACAACAATCGAAGCATACGAAACACATGGAATGTAGCATGAACGTGCTATGTTTTAAATGTATCATACTCAAGCAAATATCAATGGTATAAATCAAGATGATATATGCAAGACATACGAATGATATGAGTAATGTAAATGATACAAATGGAGCGGGTGTTACAGCTTATGTTACAAATGTTGGTTCAAGGTTGGTGTTTAATTGGGCTGAGAGAAAAAGTTTGTTTATGGGTTTGTGGATGTTATTTCGGGAGCGGATAATAATAAGTAAGGTGCGAGCAGCGGACTGGAGAATAGGCCGATGAGAAAGGTCGATGGTAGGTGGGCGACCTACGAGGACTCAGCAAGGTCAGAATTAGCAGTGTCGGGTGCCAAGGTTGGTTGAGGCGAGGTCGCGGGAGGAGCATAAGTCAGGTCGATGCGAGGACTATATGCCAATGGTATGTATGAAGCGATGAGGATATCATGAGGTAAAAACCAGGTAGTGCGGGTCGACTCGTCAGGTCGGAGAACACCCAGCTCGACCTGAGACATAGGAAACTCAGACTCGATAAACTGAACATGACGGGAGATGAAGAGCTTTACACTGGTCGGGTCATAACAGATATATGCACTTTGGGTGAGGGAGTACCCGAGGAAGACGTAGGGAGTCGAGCGAGGATCGAGTTTGTGAGTGGTGTATAGTCACAGCTAGGGATATCAGAGACATCTAATTGCTCAGAGTTTTAAGAAGTTGGGGGCAGGCCCGAAGAGTTTGTAGTAGGGAGAGAGCATCTGGAGTGTAGGAGTGAGAAGTCAATTTATGAGATAGGTAGCAGTGAGGAAGGCATACGACCAGAAGGTGAAGGGAAAGGAGGTTATGGACAATATAGATAGACCTGTTTTGACAATGTGTCGATGTCGGCGTTCAGAGAAGCCATTGTGCTCGGGTATGTGGGGGGCCGAGGTGAGGTATGCCATTGGTGGCGAGATTTGTGGCTAGGCCGGTGAATTTGGCGAGACCAGTATATTTGCCACCATTGTTCGAGTAAATGGTGACTATCTTGTGTTTGAAGTGGTTTTCGACTAGGGCTTGGAAGCGAGGAAAGATGGATTCAACATCAGATTTTCTTTTGAGGGGGTAAAGCCAGATGTAATGTGTGTAGTGATCAAGGAAAATCACATAGTATTTAAAGCCATTAAATGAGTGAATAGGCGAAGTCCATACATCAGAATAAATAATTTGAAGGGGGTGGGTGGACACAATAGTGGATAAAGTAAAAGGAAGTTTGTGACTTTTATTGCTTAAACACACATTATAAAAAGTTGACTTAGCTCGAGAATGTTCGAGAGCAAAACTAGACTCAATGTGACTTTGGATTTGGGCAGAGGGATGACTAAGTCGATGATGTAAGACAAGAGTAGACATTTTTGAACTCGCAAAGGTAGTAGGGTGACACGGTGGGATTGAGCTTGGCCATTCATACACATCATCCTTAGATTGTCCTTCCAGCAGCAAGGTCCCTGTCTGTAGATCCTTCACACAAAAAGATGTGGGTGAGAATTCAATAGATGCATTATTAGTAGTGAAGAATTGAGATATAGAAATGAGGTTTCTTTCTATGCTAGGTACAAACAGAACATTATATAATTAAAAGGTGTGAGAGGGTGTGTGGAGAGAGGTAGAACCAGTATTGGCAATGTGTAACCCAGTGCCATCACCAATAACCATGTCGTCAGGCCCCGAGTACGGAGTGTGGAGAGAGAGATCACCGAGTTGTGTTGCTCGAGGTTGTGGCTATGTCTGCTCACGGTTGCCATTATTTCCCGTAGGCGAGGAGTGAGGTGAGTTGGATGGTGAGGCCGAAACAAGTTGAAAGTTGGGGCATTGAGCGACCGTGTGACCTTATTGACGACAACCTTGACATTTACCGAGGTAAGGTCGCTGTTGGTGAGGACCAGTGTTGCCTGATTGTGGATGCCAAGGAGACTGGGCGGACTGCTGGTGACTAGGATATTGGGGCTAAGGAGATCCATGTTGCCTGGTCATCACGGTATTAGCCGTGGTGGGGTGGGGAGTGAAGCTGAGATGAGATTGCTTCAGCACCAGCTCGCAGTTAATGAGCTTCTCATGAAGTTCATCAAAGGGGATATGAGTATCACGTCCTTCAACTGCATCAGCAACATGTCGATAGTTATCATCCAGGCCACCGAGTACTGTTTCTATGAGGTCCTCATGGTCGAGGGGTTTGCCGAGGGTTGCGAGTTCATCGAATTTGCTTTTAATGAACTGCATGTACTCAGAGATCAACTGGGAGCCTATTGTAGCTCGCTTGAGCTGGTCCTTGATTTGTTTGATATGCCCGCGGGTAGGGTGAGCATATGTGTTAGCTAGTGTGACCCAAGCCTTCCAAGCTGTAGCCGCTTGCTGAATAAGCAGAACTAGGCTTGTGGAGAGGAAGCCAACAAGGGCGCCAAACAGAAGCTTGTCTTGTCGGGTCCATGGTAGGTAGACTGGGTTGGATGCTTAAGCGGCAATAACTATGATGGTGGCTAGTGGGCAAACGAAGGTGCCATCTACAAATTTGTAGATATCATAGCCAATAAGCGTAGACTCAACCTGGAGTTTCCAGGCAAGGTAGGTGGTAGGGGTGAGCATGGTGATGTTGTGGTTGAAGATATTAATGAGTTGATAGATTTTGGTGGAGTCTATGGGATCTTGGATGGCGATTATGTTGGAAGCCATGGTTGCTATTTGAGAGGAAGGAGAAGGGTGGTGGGCGGTGGTGTTTGAGGGTTGCAGAAGTTTGATGGTTTTAGGGTTTGTGGAATCAAAGCTCTGATACCATGTAGAAAATATTAACTCTTGTGAATAATGGCATAGCCTTTCCATTGATTGTAGAACATATTTATAGGGTTACAATACTTGGGTTACAAGTTAACCTAATACAATAAGAACTAGGAGAATAGTTACAATACAATAGTAACTAGGAGACCTAGCTAATAGGGAGAATATACCAAATATAATCACACTTGAATACAAATATATGGAAGAGTTATTATTCTCTTATACCACCACCACTTAATTAAAAAAAAAACACGAAAAAAAAAAGTTGCCTTGCTACCTCTCTTGCCACTTTCTCTCTTAAAATCAAAGAAAAAACCCATCAATCCTTTAATGGGTTGGAACCCATCAATTGTTCAAATGTGCAGTACATCGATATTCTTGAATATCTCTTCGGTAACTACCACCGCCCGCCACCATTTTTCATCAATGTGTTTCAAAGTTCCCAGATCTGTGAGATCTACTCCAACACATCCTCGTCACCCATCAATGTCACTTGCCTCCGCCATAACCACCTCCTCTGCTCTCTCTCTCTCTCTCTCTCTCTCTCTCTCTCTCTCACATACACACACTTAGCTGAAATTTGGATTTACTGTTGAAGGTGAAGTACTAGTTCAAGTAGGGGTTTTGGCACAGCTCTTTCTCAAAGCTCACCACTGTGTGCGAGAAAGGGACCCCAAAATCTTCTTTTCTATTAGTTGAATGTCAATTTGCCCATAGCTAAATAGTCCTTTTTTTAAGAAGACGAGCTTGGGGATTCTTATTTGCTTCAAGTTCTTGATTTGAGATATGGACTCAATATGGGATAAGCTCACTTCCATTACAAAAACATTTGATGGTGAACTGTGACATCTACTCCGACACTGTCCCGCCGCCACCTCCACCATAACTGCATCCTCGATCTCAAACCTTAGCATTGACAGTGGATTTCGTGTGTATTTGTTTGGGTTGACTAAGTGTGCTGTGTATGTGTGTGGAGCGGGTTACTAGGAGGGAGAGAGAGAGAGAGAGAGAGAGAGAGAGAGAGAGAGAGAGAGAGAGAGAGAGAGAGAGAGAGAGAGTTGAAGATTTAAATCTCAAATTTGATTTAGCATTTTTGAGGGAAGAAAGATAACAATGAATTTATATTTGAAAATTGAGATGACTTTCTGCAATTTTGATTTGAGATTCAATTTTGGTTTGAGATTCAATTTTAATTTGAGATCTGAGATAAAGACTTAGAATGGGAGAAGCTTGCTACAATTGCAAAAACCTTTGATGGGGCAAAACTGTTTAATTTGACTATTTCACCTAGGTTCCTGTAATTTTTTTTTTCTAAAATGGTTATTTTGAGAGAGAGAGAGAGAGAGAATGAATGAAGATTTAAATCTCAAATTTGATTTAGCATTTTTAAGGGAAGAAATATAATAGTGAATTTCTATTTGAAAATTGAGATGACTTTTTGCAATTTTGATTTGAGATTCAATTTTGGTTTGAGATTCAATTTTGATTTGAGATCTGAGATAAAGACTTAGAATGGGAGAAGCTTGCTACAATTGCAAAAACCTTTGATGGGGCAAAACTGTTTAATTTGACTATTTCACCTAGGTTCTGTAATTTTTTTTTTCTAAAATAATTATTTTACCCTTAACTGAAATTACGTGAGGTGTACGTGTCCTTAACAAAAAAAAAAAAAAAATTAACGAAAGGATCAATGGTGTAATCCACACCACTACAGGGACCAATGACGTGAGGTAAGGATCAATCCCAAAAAAAGGTATAGTACAGGGACGATTTGTGTACTCCTTCGTTCCGGATAAATGTTTCTAGAGAATAAAACACATAAATTAAGAAACATAATTAATGATGTGCTGTAAAATGTATTTTGATAATAATACCCATAAACATTAATTAAGTTCAACTATTTTAAATAATTACATTTTTTTGAAATGTGTTATATTAAATAAAACTTTAAGGGTATATTAGGAAGAATGATAGAGAATATATAGATCAAAAGTTTTTAACAACTTTAGTTGAGACATTTTAAAATAAAGAGTAGAAACATTTATTCGAGACGGAGAGAGTATTTTGCTCTAAATTTTTCTCAAAGCTCATCATATAAAACATTTAATGAATAATAACATTACAAGTCCCTCAACTATTACTGATTTTACCATTAGTCCTCGACAAAATTTGGTGCAGCTTTTCTTGGCCCTTTTTTGGCGAACCAAAGGTTTGGGGCTTGACCCACCAGTCTCATAATCATATCTGACACTTTGACGGAGAGGGCAAAATCAAAAGAGAAGTCGGACGGAGTGAGTGAATGAAAAGGAAATGTCTCCGTCTGTGGGACTTTGAATGGCTGAAAGGAGGGCCGCGGTAACTCGGAACTACAACACCGTTGCTGATGGGGGAGGGGAGGGGGAGGGGGACCCCATTAAGTGTGGAGCAGTAATATCTGTGAATTCACAGAGTATTGAGTACTGTCTGAGGCTGGTGGGGCTTCCTGCCGACAGCGACAATGAATGATCAGGGCTCAGGGGTTGGGAGGGAGAGTAAATGGACCCTTAAGGGATGGGGAAGCTGGCATGTGGATGAGTGGGGGACACTCCTTCCCCCCCTTACTCATCAACACCTCTTTTGAATTATTTGAGTGATCGACAGTAAAGACAGTGACCCCTTCCAAAAAAACAAAATAAAAATACAAACCGAAAATCCCCCTTTTCTTTCTCTCTCTCCTCACTGTTTCTTGAATCTTTTCACTTGCATTGCTGCTCAATTTCAAAACCAGAGACAAACAACAAGTGGGTGTGTGATTTTATCTCTCTTTTTATCATTTATTGGAGTCAATTCACGCTATATCACTCTTTCAATGGAGTTCTAGTGTGTGTGTGTGTGATTTTTTTCTGTGTTTTATCAGTTCTTGGAGTTGGAGATGCCTAGACCGGGGCCAAGACCATATGAGTGTGTTAGAAGAGCTTGGCATAGTGATAGACACCAACCCATGAGAGGCTCTCTCATTCAAGAAATTTTCAGGTCTTTTCCCTTTCTATCTCATGTGTGTGTGTGTGTGTGTTTGTGTGATTTTCTTGGTTCTTCTTCTTATGCACACCATGTGTTTGATTAGGGTTGTGAATGAGATTCATGGCTCAGCAACTAAAAAGAACAAAGAATGGCAGGACAAGCTCCCCGTTGTTGTCTTGAAAGCTGAAGAAATTATGTATTCCAAAGCCAACTCTGAGGTTTTGTTTCTTATTTATGCTGACAAAATTTTACTCATTGTTTTTCTTTTCTTTTTTTCTTTCCTCTTAAGACATTATGTTTTTCATGTATTTTCTTGCTTAGGCTGAGTACATGGATCTTGAAACTCTTGGGGACAGAGCAAATGATGCTATCAACACTATAATAAGACTTGATGAGAGTACTGAAACTGGTGTATCTTTGCAGCCCTGTATTGAAGGTACCCATGCAAGTTCATTATTTGGTCCTTGCAAAGTTCAGTTCTTGAAATACTCAAATGGGTACTTCCACAGTTGAGCATTTTCTTTGGCGGTTTTCCAGAACGAGTAACGCAAGGATTTGCACTTGTAGGCAAATGATAAACAGGCACATCCAAATGTTTACTCCCGCTTCATTTTCCCTCCCAAAATGAGTGTCCATTTTTGTTCTAACATTGAGTGTTCGTTTTCTAATAAAGTTACTAAATTCACCTTTGCCAACTATATGTTCCAATGTGCACTTGCAATTTTATAATGTGGACATGAAAGTTAATTATGTATATGTGCTACTAGAATCTGGATAAACAAAAAATGAGATGGAAGGAGTTGTGTTTAGAGTTAGTTCTATATAAATCGGAACATTGATTTAGTTATAGACACTATGAATTATATTTTGGTTATAATCGTAATGTGAATTTTTCTATTTGATTTTTCTTAGCTGCTCTCATTTTGGGCTGCACTCCAAGAAGAGCAACAAGGAGCCAGCGGAATAGTACTCCCAGTTATTACCTTAATGCTGCTGGTGCAGAGCCCACCTGCCCTCCTTCAAGCAATCTACACAAAGGAACCCTAGGAACACAAAACACTATTAGTCCATTCATTTCGGATTATTCAAAGATCTTTACACCCAATAACATGAACTCCGCACATTTGGGTCTGAAATCTCTTGCCCCTGTTGTACTTGAGACTAATTGGATGAACAGAAAATCTTCCTTACCACCTGAGAATAACCCCACACCATCAATTTATCCTCTATATTATGGACACGAGTCTCAATCTAATGACTCAAAGATTGGAGTTGAAAACCCTTTCAAGTCAGATTGTTGTAAGAAAGGGCCTGCTGAGATGGGTGTCATTCAAGATATCCCATCTTGTTGCACAGATGCTGGAGACAAGATTAAGAAAGCTGATCTTAGAAGCACCTGTGAAAACTCTCCTGCAACTGGGTGTGATCTGTCGCTGAGGCTGGGCCCTTGCATGCATCCACTCTCAAGTATTAAGAATAGACGGCCCCAACAAGTGAAAGGTTTTGGTTCTTTCAATTCTCAAGGAAGCAAGTTGAGGGATCTAGATCCACAATTGAATAAACTATTCACCTCCTTCCAAAGCGACGCCGCTGGTAATAACTCATTAAATGCCTCTACAAGTAATTGGGGATCTGAGAGTGAAAAGTTGAATCTAGATGCTACAGTTAAAAAAAGAAAGGGTGTCGCTAACCATCTTTATGAGGATAGGCAAATTAGTTGGCAGGCAAAGCTTCCATTTGACCATCACGCTGGAAGGATGAGAAGTGCAGGTTTGTAGACCAACTTTGTCTTTTGTTGATTACTTTAGAACAAATTGGTACAAATTTGAATGTACTGTAGTAGCCTTATTAATCTTGTTGGTCATGTCTTTGAAGACCTTGATGAGTGGTTCTTGCCATTTTGGAAATGTGGAGAAGACGAGCATTTTTAGTTTTGAGTCCTTTGCAAATCATTATTACTGAAAAAAGAATCTAACCCAATCGATGAAAGCTAATTTAACACGATTTTGGTTCTTGGTTTTTCAACTCTTTGAAAATTTTGTTTTAGAAGTGAGTATTTAACCAGAAAATACAATTCTGTATTATTCAACTATATAACTTTAGAGCTCATCCTTTGGACAAACATTTCTGGATTAATTCTACACTTTCTCAAAAAGTACCACAATTTTCGTGAGATTTTGAGATCCATCAAAATTCCTTTCTAGATTTCTGACTTTGAAAAGTATGCTAACTTTGTAATAATTTCAGATCCATCAGAAGCCAACTCAAAAGCTCCTACTTTCTGGGTCAATACTTCAACCTGAAAGTGTCTCTCACCTACTTTCAATTCCCTATAACAGAAAGCTGAGGCTTCAGAAAGCACAGAAGGGAGAGAAAGAGAGATATGGATTGGAAGGTAACAGAGGCCGCACAGTTTTTTGCCGACTCGAACCACTCTGATACTGAATGATTTCAACCCGTGAGAAACTTTGCCATCAATTCAAGGTATGAGCAAACCAATCCGAATCTTCTCTAACAGATTCAAAAGCCTGTTTTACTTCTTTACTGTCGTCCTCTTCGATCATAGAGAACCATTATAGTGCCCTTGAGGTTTCAACAATTATAATTATGTCAAGAGTTATGAGGAGCTTTTACCTCGCAAAGTTATTGAATGACCTCTACTGTTTAGCCTTCATATTCATAAGGGTTTGATTGTGTAAGCTTTAGCTTTTTGTCTCTTGCTGGTCTTACTGAAAGAAGAATTAGAAATCTTCTTCTGTTGTTTGAAGGAACAGCTAATGCACTGAGTTAACAGTAGCACTTAATTTTAGGCCTCTTGTACTTTCTTGTCATGATAATTGTAATTTTATCAGTCACTTATTGTGTGTTGTGTGTGTGAGAGAGAGAGAGAGAGAGAGAGAGATTAACATAGTGTGCCTCTTTTCCATATTGTTGTTAGATTTGTTTATAGTTTTGGATTGGTGCAGCCTGTAGGGGCCTAAGAATGGCCTAAGAATTGTACTCCCTCCATTCCAAAATAAGTGTCCCCTATTCCATTTTGGTACGTTCCTGAAATAAGTGTTCCATTTCCATTTTTAAAAAGATTTTTTAAGAAAATTATCTATAATACCCTTATTAACTGTGAGATGCAAAAAAGAAGAGGGACCCATTGATTTGACACCACTAAGGGGTACTTTGAGGGCATTAAAGAAAAATTACATAAAGTCAACCCCTTAAAACCCATGTAAAGTCAATAGGCGATACCTATTTTGCAAAGGAGGGAACATAATTTTATTTTTCTTCTATGGACTTTTTGATTTCCTATTCTCTATCTGTGGCTTTCTCAGTTGCCAACTCTTCATGATGCCCCTATTTCATAACTCATTGGGGCTAGGAGTCCTGAGATATGTATCTCTTTAGGGATCAAGTGACAGAGAAATAGATGAGTTTGCTGCACTCCGTGCTTCGATTAATCATTTCACTATGCCACAGCTTCTTGCTTAAAGGATTTAGTGTTTTGAGACAAAGAATTATGTTCATCTTGATCATTCATGGGCAATCTTCTTCATTCTTTAGATCCATCTGAGGTGGAATAATCATTGAAAGCCAAGGCGCCTTTTCAAGGCTTTTGTGCATATGAGGTATACTAATGCCTTGTTGCAAAACATCCTCCCCTGTTTTTCGGGCCTCTCTCATATGATATTTTTGTTCTTTGCTGGAGCATGGTTAGTAACATAATCACTTATTTTTGCAAAGCTCTTTGCCTATTAGAGTGGTAGGTGGTATGGGCTATACGGGGTTTCGGAAAAAACATTGGGTTTCTGCCGCTTGGTTAGTGAGATAACTCGTCTTCTATCTTTCATGATACAGCAACATTTAAAGTTTCGTCCTAGTATTAGTTTGTGTTTAGCCCCCAATGAATAAAATGAAATCCAAGCTGTTTGAATCTCGAATCAATGCTGACTTGGCTGACTCAGGTGAGACATACAAATGCGCAGCGGAAAGGCGAAAATTCAGTCACCAGTATAAACTCTGATTCATTTGAAATACCGGAGTCAAAAGTGAATCAGAGAAATTTTGTAGAGATTCTGCATCTTTCTCAGTACCTATTGAATCAAGGGTGTAATGGAGGAGGCTGTTAAGTAATCAAAGAAAGTAATGACCGGGATGGTTTTACCTAATGGGTGGTCAGGATCCTGTACTTTTGCCGAAGCAGTTGGTTGAAGTGAGTGTATGGCTTCAGGTTCTTCAGTTGAGGTGGAGTCAAAAGTGAATCTTTCTTGCCAACACCCTAGAATATCTCAACCATCCAAGATCTTAAAGAAAAAGTAAGAGAGAGATAAAGAGAAGTTGGTGGGGCTAAAGAAAGAGAATGTGAAAAACCAAATAAAAAAGTTCTTAAATCTTGCAAGGAGACAGTAGGGGCCTTTTAGAAAGAAAAAGGTCAGGTCTAGCTGCTCCAAAAGAAAAAGGTGGTTTGGATGGTTTTGAAGATGCTCTTATGGTTGGATCATTTCGGGTGTGTACCGAGAAGGATGCTACAAGATTGGCTTTTATTTTTCAATCAACTTATGGGGTCTGGTCAATGTCTATAGGGGGTGGCTGGTTATTGGTCGAGTGAGTTTAGAGAATGAGACGGGTAAAGATCATGAATTGAATTGCTCGACTGGAAGAGTTAGTTGTATTTAGGAGGGGTGATGGTTGGCTTGACTGCTGATCTTGGTTGCGCCCTAGGTCTTCTAATCCGACTGGGATGTGATGAATGTCGGGCTTTTTCTTTTTGAGAAGGCTATGATAACAATGTGGCTCCACAGAGCATATTCGTGCGATCAACACTTATCATCCCGCATCCCGCTGGTACCTTGCCAGATAGTACCAACCTTGACTACCTACTGTGGGGATCTAACATGCCTACCACGTCCCCACATATGGGATCATAGAGAGTTTTGGACCGGTGGTTTGAGCATGGAGCTCAGGCACATAGCCCACTCGTTAGGGTACACGTAGCTAGAGCTGTAGTCGAGTCAAGTTTTTTTGAAATTTTAATCAAGTTGGGTTTCGTCGAGTCGAGTCAAGTCAAGATGCAACTGGACCTGACTGTTCTGACTCGGCCCTTGTGTTGCGAGTCCCTCTAGCTGCTCGCGAGTCCTTGAAGTCTGACGTTACTCAATGTTGACCGGTATTGTTTATTGGTATTGACAAATGCCAACCTGTACAACTAATGTAACCACTGAAAAATCTATATTTTACGGAGAAATATGACCGGGTTTTCCACATGGCTCATATCCCTAGTACCAAGTTACAGATATGCACCCATAATGATACACAATTAAACCACCCCTGATTTAAACTGACAAACCCACCAACCAACAAGGCAAAAGGCATAGCTCTTTCTCAAAGCTTCAACCGAGAAAACTCAAAAATGTCAAGTGAAGCAGCTCTCATCACTCCACCGTCTGCTGTAACACCACTGCATTGTATGGATTGCATGTGACCTGTCATGTGAGCATGCTACTGATTCCTATAAATTGCCTCTCGTTTCACTTATGAGGCATGCCTTATGACCCCTAAGTCTCCAGACTTTGTGGAGTAATTGCCCAATGCCCATTGCATAGTATTGTCCTCGCTCGCGACTTTAGTTAGTTCGCACTTCCACCCTCTTCTCCATCTCCATGTGTGGCCCGTAGGTGTGTATCTTTTACCCAGATCCCCCGCCCACTCGCACTAGAACTTACCTTCCTTTTCCTTTGTGGCTTGCTTGACCAATCCATATTGGTCGACCCTTGTCCTCTTAAATTTCCAGGAATGCTTGGTGCAAATTTTAATTGTACGAGGCTCAGGTGATTCATGATTTTCTTGATTGCACACGTCTACACTTTCTTTAACTTCAAAACTAATACTCTCTCTGTTGCAAAATAATAGTCCCTCTTTCCTCTTTGGTATGTCCCCTAAAAATTTGTCCCATTTCTTAAAATAGAAACATTTATAGTGCAATTCAAAGAAGGTACAAACATATGAAGTTACAATCTTAAAATGTTTCACTTGTCAAATGAGACTATTTTTTTGGACGGAGGGAGTATGATTTAGATAACAAAAGTAAGTGTCACCCTACCTTGACATGAAAGTCTATATTGTTGGTTCAATCACCTCACTTGGAAGGTGTTGCATCATTCACATTTCGGTAGAGTGCACTTAAAGATGTGGTTGGCTTTGTGTAATCAGTATTTCATCTTTGACAGGGGCGAAAAGCAATGAGAATGCCGTGAGGAGGCCTAATAGGCTAGTTATAGATGCCGAATGCTACTGTTCTGTTCAGAGCAACTCTTTGAATATATTCATGAGGTAAATTTTCTTGCATTCTGACCCAGCTCAATCTTATTTTCTTGGAGTGGTAACTAGATACAATAACTGTATACACGCTAGCACATTATTTATTATTATTATTTTTTTAAGAGAAAGGGGGAAATCATATTAACTTTACAAATGAAGTCGTCTGCCGAAAGGTGGAAGAGGGAAAAGAAGGGAGAATAAATATAATGAAGCACTGCACTCCAATCCCTGCGTTGATCCATCAGTGGCACCCCTCTAAATGACCCCATTTCCAACGCCCTTATTGAGGACAAAAGTAGGATTCCTTCTCTCAAAAGTGCAAGCCAGGGTGCTTGCTCTTTGAAAATCCTACCATTCCTCTGTCCATAAGCACCAAAGAATCCCCACGTCACATGCTGACATCATTTTCGCTGCTCCCAAACCTCTATAATCAATAAGGAGAAGTGCCTCGACACATGGACAAAGTCAATTTCAGCCAAAGGTGCCCAACAACCTGCCACCAGATCCAAGTCACTGGAGAATGGAGAAAAAATGTTCATGGGGCTCACACGCAGTCTGCACAAGACACACATGTTCAAAGAAAGCGCCTTGTAGAGCCTAAGCCTTTGTTTCCAACTGTTAGTGTTCAGCCTAGTGCTTAGAGGCCATCGAAAAGCTTTCAATTTGTGAAACCCTTAACTTTTTCAAATGCACCACAAGATATAGAGAAGGATTGAAGGAATATGAGAGTATTCCTAGCAGTAAAGATACCACTGTGATCCCACAACCAGGATCTCCGATGGGGAAACCCGAGGAGAGACAAGACAGGACTTCGAGCAAAGGACTCACCGCCTGTCATTTCAATTTCTGAAAAAAATACAACTTAATAGAAATAAGGTCCTCCTTCAGACTAGAACGCTAGAGATGGGTGTGTAATGGAGAGAAGAAAGACTGACAAGTTGATGAAAGGAAAAGCCAAATAAGTCATCCCAACCAAATGATCCTAGAATCGCACCCTATTCATAATCCCGTGAAGGAAACAAAAGTGAGCAAGAAAAGTTGAGACAGTGATCAATAAATTCCCTTGTTTATGTTTGAGTGTTTGTATATTGAACCAATAAACCTATACTGAGTCCAGGGTCATCCAATTGTACGACTATTCTAGTCCAATTTAATGATTTATACTAGTGTTTGGTTATATGAATGTTATTTGTGGGATGTGAAAGAAAAAGAGTGCATTTACCTAAATAATCTTATCTAAAAGACGTAGCATTTTGATTTTCTAGAAGGAGATGGTCCAGATATTCTAATAATGAAGTTAATTGGAATTTGAGGGCGATGTCGTTAAGAGATCAAGGAGGATTGACAGAAGTTCGGAAGAGAGAATGAGAGACTGCAAAAGTAAGAGTGAAAATTTTGAGAAGAAGAAAGGGAGTGAGAGGCTTCAATGAGTAAGCACAAGGATGGATGCTCAAGCAGCAGGTGAGATCCATGGCAATGGCGGGATGAGTGAGTGATCATGATTTGATCTGAGTGTGCACGATGAAAAAGGAACCAGAGGTACGATGAGAACAAGGAACTGGAGGTCTTTGTTGAGCACTGGTTGATGGCTAATGTCCCTGATGAGACAGAGATGATGATTAGGGTTTAATTAGGGGGCAAAACAGGAGTAATGTAATTGCACTCTATGGGGGGCAAAAGCATTAATGGAAAGTTAAGTGGGACTATATTTATCCAGAGAGTGAAATATTTTGCAAGCAGTGTTGGTGGGAGCTGATTGGAAGTTTTTGGTCCAGTCTGGACTCGTTGAACCATCATTCCTAAGTACATAAATGGTTCAATATAAGCTTTTCAACCCTAATTGGTGGCCCAGTGTAAATTTAAGCTTTCTAACTCTTAAGGAAATCCACATTCCCTTTAGGGCCCAAAAAAAAAAAAAAAAAGAGGTTAAATATAAGCTTTCTGTACTGGCTCACTTCTGTTGTTTGCTGACTGCATAAAGTGGCAAGTACATATATTCCAAATGATTGCAAATTTTGTGCATATAGAGATAGATTATGTGCCTGCATCACTCCCATGAGAATGGGAGGATGAGGCAAATGTTCTGTTAGTGAAGGATATTTAGATCATCAGACTCTTAAGAATGTTTATCTCTAATTTTGTGATGTCTAGGTACTTCACTTTTGGAAAGTGATCGCCTGAATCCTTCTAGAGAGGGATTTAGGAATTTATGTGCTCAATGCTTGACAGATTTCCGTCTTGCATAAATTTAGCTCATTGATTTGAGCATATTTAGTCATAATCTTGCTGTCTGTAGTTGCAGGAGTCCTATAAGGAAAAAGAATCTGCTCCTTGCAAGAAGACAATTGTGCAACTCATAAATCATTCACTCGGTTATGCAATGGTGTTGCGGAGGATTATATGATCAACTTGTTCCAGGTTACCTGTGCTCTTAACTCCTGCAGTTTGGCGCTTTATTTTCATTTTTTCCCTGAGAGAATATTCCCTTGCCTCGTATACCAAGTCAAAAGGTCAAAGTGGTAGAGATTTTTAGCAAAGCAGTTGTACTAACTTAGAAGAAATGCGCCACGATTAGTAATTCCTTTGTTGGCTTTGGGAAAAGCCTTTATCATGTTGGCTATAGGCTGCTTTGTTGATGATATATGCCACTCTGAAAACTTTGTACTTAATGGTTACAAATTTGAAAAATAGAGTATGTTGTGATTATTCGTTACAAAGAGAAACTACCAATTATGATTACGAATCAAATCGAAAAGGTTTGACAAGGATAAAATATTTGTAAAGAGAAACTACGGATGGCTCGGTGTGACAATTTCTGCCCGAGTGTATGGCAACTCCCTCTTTGTTAGCTTTCGTTTGAATTTTGCTTTCCATTTTCTCTTTGAAAGAAATAATGTACTAGTTATGTGGTACAATGGCACAAACCGTTTCTAAGGTTTTTGTGCTGTGAACGATATATACAGAAAAAATCTTATATACATTTGATCTACACTAGTAACAGAGTACTCCTCAATTGGTGGAAACAGCCGCCGTAGAAGAAAACAGGGAGGTTGGTGATGGTAAACCAGTGCTGAAGTTGAATTCTATCTGCAAACGGTTATGGAGAGAGTAGTAAGGAACTGCAGCCTTTCTCTCCTCGAGTTCGAGTTCTCCAAGTGGTATAGCGGCTAGAAATCTCTTTATAAATTCTCGGCAACAATCTTTCCCGTGTAAGACGCCTCCATTTTGTCCTCTGTGGTGACCTTCCCTTCCTCCGTCTTCCTCGAACCATCAAAGACGAGTCGTCATCAAACCTCAATATGTATGCTTGGGTGCAACCTTCATAGAGCCGCTCGCCTAACGTGTCGATGATGTAGTAGGCATCCGCATCTGCTTTCAACACGAAGAAATGGTCGTTCCAACTTACTAAGTAAATCCTCAACACTTCACCATCCTCTTGGCAATGTCTTCCGATCTCGTTCCATATCTCATCAAAAGACATGGCTCCTTTCAGTACCTCAAACTTCTCGGGGCTAAAGAATCCGACGAAAGATTTCTGAGGTGAAACTGTTATTGGGCGAATGCCAGCGCGCAACACGGTCTCGAGATCAAAATGTTTGTTGGGGAATTGCTTCACGTAGGCCTCTTTACCACAAAGCTTCCTCCATTCTGAGGAACCATCGATGATCAGGTTGTCGAATTCTGTTCTTGTGGGTATCGCTTGTTGGTTTGACTGCAGCCAGTGGGCAATAACAGCGACTAGTGCCGTGCATGCGCTCTCTCCGGCCGCTTTGTTGCTGCGCTGGTCAAAAGAGGCGAAGAATACGTTGGATTTGAGCTTGCTAAGCCCATCTCTACTAGTCAGTTCCCTTGCTTCCCAGTTACCCATTCTGTTGTTTTCATCTTCATTGTTAGGTGCATGAGGCACTAAACCATTTGTTCCCTGCAAGCAGTAAATGACTATCATCAGATTACGAAGTTAAGGCCTTGTCTGGATTTACGGTTCGTTTTGTAGTTTTATAATGATTGAAAGATAGAGAGAAAAAAATACTATCGATAATAGTTTTTAAAATTTATTTTTTTATAATTTTTTGATCAAAGTTTAATCAAGATAACTAAAATACTTTCTCTGTCCCTAAATAATTGTCTTTCTTTCCTTTTTTATCCGTCTCAAAATAATTGTCTTGTTTGAAAATTTTCCTTTTTAGAACATCATTTTTACTATTTTACCTTTACTTTTTTTCCTACTTTAATTATGGGCCACATATACATGGGCATTAAAGAAAATTACACATTATATCGGTATTAATAATCAAGTCAATTATTTTTTTTTAATTTATTTGCCGGATCAAATAAGATAATAATTAAAGGATGGAGGGAGGATAAGTTTAGTAATTCGGTGATGACATTTGACACTTCAACATGCGTTTTTGTAGTAATTATAAACAAGTTAAATAGTAATTTATAGTTTTATCATAGTGTGTTAATTAAATATTACGGATTAATTCAAACTTTGAACAATTAAACATTTAAACAAGATTGTTCAATATTTCTCTATTATTAATTATTTATTTGGGGGATAGTCAAATTTAAGATGGGTCTAGTAGAAATTTGAAAACAACAAATTTAATAAAGGACGCCATAAGAGTATCAAACTATGGTGGTGTGGTGTCAACTAAGGTGTGCCAAGTCAACGTTGAATGGTCAAAGTCAAGTGGAGTTAGTTTGCTAAAGCCATATGCAAATGGACTTTTGACATAAAAGTGCTTTTCAAATATTTAACTTTTATTTCTTCAAAAAAAAATAAAAATATTTAACTTTTATTTATCATAAATTTTGTTGCAGAGGGGACTAGCCAACTGAAGTTGAACGGATCTTTTCTTTGTACTATATTATGGTCGATTTCGTTTATTGGTTTTAAGTCATTTTCGAGGTCAAAAAATTATCATATTTGAAGTCCATTTTTTTTTTTTTTATTATTATGAACTCGGGATGTAAACGTTCCAACAGATCCAAGTATTCTAGATTTTGTTGAATGAATCTAATGTAAAACATAAAAACAACTTAGACTACTAATCTGCAGTTTGAGGATTTCTAGAATGCGATCCTAGGGAAACTTACTGCTTACTAGGTTAATATTGAGGGGCGACGCTATTGTTAAAGCAAAATAGTTACATTATCGATTGCAATACATGTGTGTAAAAAACATACCTGTAATGGACCAGAGAGAGACAATGGCTCAACCTTCGTCTGGTCTGCTCTGAAACTTAACCGCCTCTTCTTCCACGAGAAGAAACCGACCTTCTTGTTGACCTGGTCCAGGTGAGTATCCGAGTTAGGAGAAGACTGTGACTCGGTTGTGGACCATGTTTCAGAGGTTCCTTGTGATGAGTCAAACATGACCAACTCGTTTGAGTGGTACAAACTCGTTTTCTTCTTTGTGTTAGTAACAAGTTCATTCCGTAGCATGCCCCCAAACCACGATGAGTTTCGAACAAGCAACGTTGGGTCTTGCGAATCGGAAATCTCCACAAATATCACCAACACCTATACATTGCAGCCACAAATTAACGAATATTTTTTCAGCGTTATCTCGGCGACAATATTTGGATAATCGAAGAGTTTAAAGAAAGCTTACCGAAAGTGTAGCCTGTCTAGTAGTTCCGGCAATGTGTAAATCAAGGGGCAGTTTTCTTACTAGTTTAGACTTATTTGAAGTCATCTCGGCCAAATTAAGCGACGCCTTCCCGATCACCGACTTTTTGCCCCTGTACTCTCCCTATACGAAATATATCAAATCAGTATTCAACATTCAATAACACAGTAACAACATAACATGCACACGTTACATTAGTCAGTAATGAGACATAATTATTCTGGGAACCCGCGAGGGGCTCTTGACTGGCGATCAATCACGCTTATAGAGGTCTCTCCACTCTTGGCAGTGTGGTTCATGTGGTGTCACACTGGTAGCGAATTTTTTGTACTTCCTTAGCCTCGAACCTGTAACCTTTAGGTTAAATACACAGATTACGTGAGGAGAGTACCACTTGAATTGGCTGAGGAAGTGCAAAAAAATCCGCTACTAGTGTGACCCACATCAACAACACTGCCGGAGCGGGGAGACCCCTGTGAGCGTGATTGATCGCCGGTCAAGAGCCCCCTTACGGGTTCCCGAAATAATTATGTCTCATCAGTTGGTTTGCTTATAACATTGTTGAAGATGAGTAAAGTTACGAAACTCACGTATTGAAGTTTAAATGAGACATCCCAAGGTAGGAACTTGTTTTCTCCATCCCTCGAAACAACCGAAAAATTACAAACATTCTCAAACTCATCGTCCCACGTTATCGGTTTCCCTTTCTTCACAAATCGCTCACCGGAACATTCTTTGTATCGCCTTGAACCACGGTGAAACGGGACTAAACCCGGCTTGACTTGTCCTTTCCATCTCATCTTTATTACCATAGCTTTCTCTCTCCCACCACCATCACCATCCTTTTCTTGATCCTTCAAATTATGATCGAATCCTTCGAGCTTCATCGGCTTCACCACCACGCTAAACCTTCTGGTCTCCGTCACGGCCGGCTGCCACGGCGACGACCACTTCATCGTCTTCACCACCATTAAATTCAAAGAATTTTTCAAAGAAAAAAATACGAAAAGCTGAGTTTAGCTGAGTTTAGGACAAAGAGGTAAGGGGAGTTGTTCTTTTATATTGTGGGATTTTTGTTGTATTGCCGCGTAATTGAATAAAATAGATATAACGGGTGTTCACCGAGTAAGCGGGCCAGTAGATGGTTGCCACGTCAATGGATAGTATCACGTGCTGGTCACGCGGTTTGTTGTGCATAGCCTGGAAGCAAAGGGTTGTCAGAGGACGAATGAGTAAATGACACGTAAACACGGGGCGTGGGGTTTTGGAACAATTTAACCACGTGTGGAGACGCGTAACGGCAGCAAATGATCAAAAACGATGAGGGTTTGGGAGGAAAAGATTGCGTGGGGGAAGTACCATCGAAATTTGGTGGTTATCTTTAAAGAGAAGAAATAACCTGATTACACGTGGCAGTAATAACTTGTCCTTCTTTTTTTAAATTTTTTCTCTAGGTTAACTTTTTTGTAATACTTCAACTATTTGGCCATTTAGTAAGCGAAAGGGCCAAATATGAATATTTTTGTTTTCTTAAAATGGTGGAATATGCTGAGTTCAAATTCTTCCTTCTTTTTCAGATTTTCTGTTCAATTATTTTTAGGGCAAATTACAATTCCAGTACTTACACTTGTTTTAAATTCGTTCTTGTACTTATATTTTTCTCGTATTTGGTTTAAAGTATACCATTTTTACTTACTATTAGTCCTCCACATCGATAGTTACAAAATACCTGTTAAATAGTTGTGTGACAAGTATAGAGTATTAACTACTCCCTTCGTTCCGAGACTATTTTAGGATGTTTTAATCAAAGAGTTCACTTGAAAAAATTATGCCTATAATTTTCATAAAACTTTCAACTTTACTATCTACATGTAGTGCAAATATATTAACTATGCTAAAATATTTTTGTAATTATAATCAACTTCAATACTTCTTATATATCTTTTAATTATAAGATTTTTTAAACGTAGACTCTTTGGGTGGAACGGATGGAGTGTAAATCTTTAAATTTAGAAATAAGACTATTTATTTGAGGCAAATAAAAAAAGAAAGTGAGACCATTATTATTATTATTTTTGGACGGAGGAAGTATTAAATAATATTGATAATAACACCATTTAGTCTTGAAATCGGTCATATATTACAAGACTAAATGATGTAATTATCTACTTAATCCGTTCCAAAAGAATTTTCTCTTTCCTTATTGGTTTGTCCAAAAAGATAGTCTTATTTCTACGATAATAATTTTAGATCAATCTGGATAAGCTATAAGTAAGTAAAGTTTGATTTGTCAAAAGAGATTATTTTTCGGAACTGAGGGAGTATAATATTTTAAGACTCTCTCCATCCCTTAAACAAAAAAAAAAACTAAATAAAAAAATGTCTCACTTTCTACCCCCAAACAAATAGTTTAATTTCTAATTTAAACCATTAAATTGGGAGATTTATATTTAAAACTCATCTCCTTAGCACACAATTATTTAACGGACACATAAAGAACTTAGGGTGAGCAGGAAATGGTATACATTGAACCAAGCACGAGCAAAGTTTGAGTTCATGGATAAATTGTAAAAAATAAAATAAGTAGAAATGTTGTACTTCGAACCAAGAAGGTGCAATTTATTCTTTTAAGAAATGACACTCATTTAAAAAATAAATTAATCAATTAACCGAAAGCAAATAAAATTGATTATTACTGGCCAAAAAAAAAAATTTGCACAGGAGAGATATTTTAAGACCAATTATTTTGCTCCCTCCATCTTTAAATGAGTGTCTATTTAAAAAAAAAAAAATTCTATAAATGAGTGCTCATTTTTGTGTAAATTTACTGATTTCACTTTTGAATTTTGATGCATATCATGTCCTAGTGTGAATTTCTAATGTTATATGTAAACATTAAGGGGTCATTTGGTAGCAAACGGGGATAACACTAAGAGCCCGTTTGGTGCAGCGTTTACAAAACGCAGTGTTTTAAAAACGCAGCGTTTTAAAAAACGCAGTGTTTTAAAAACGGAAGTCTTTCCTTATAAATACGTTTTGGATATCACTTCAATACGCAGCTTTTTTTTCCTAGTAGCGTTTTAAAACATGCGTTTTGAGAAAAAGTAATTCCAATTTTAAAGCATTGCGTTTTGAAAACGCTATATTGAAACACATTTTTTGCAAATAAGCAGTGTTTTATCCCTGCGTTTTGGTCAAAACGCTCGACCAAACGGGCTCTAAATAATATTGAGAATAGTAGATTATTTTATTCATCGTTATTTTATCTCGTTTATAGAGTTATTCGACGTTTGGTAAAACATACATAATATTAATTTATCTCGCATAGTTATCTTATCCCGTATTTGGTAACCAGTATGAATTTCAGTATTACACTATTTTTCCAAAAATACCCTTAAATTGGATTAAGATAAAACATGACTTTGGCTTTTTAAAACTTTGTAAAAATTACTAAATTTATGTTAATTATCGGTCAAACTTCAACTAAATTGACCGAAAAAAGTCAAAACTGGACTCTTTGCCTGGAACGGAGGGAGTATATAAGTATTATTAGAGTTAGTCGTAATTATAAAAATATCTGAACATATTTAATATGCTTATATTACATATGGAGGGTAAAGTTATAAAATTATGAATATTGTAGGTCTAAAGTTGGAAAGTTGACTCTTCTAGAACAAAGGGAGAGAAAACGGCAAAATGAATGATGAACAGAGCCTTATAAGCTTGAGCACCAAAAAATTAAAATTAAAAATTAAAAAAAATCAAAATTAAAATCAAAATCCAAAATGTGGTTGGAGAGGAGTTGAACAATAAGGAAAATGAAAGAAGGAGGTGAAGGAAGACGAAGGCTTAAGTGAAGTTATGTTGATGATATTGCCCAATAGGCAGTCATCCGAAGAAACATAGACTTTTGTGGATGGTGCAGCTTGAAGAGTAAGCTATTTGTCACTCTAGTCAATATTTTAACCTGTTGGAGATTTATGTGAAATTTCCGTAAAATGACATGCCAGTATACGAGGTTCAGTGATTAATCTTATTAGTTAGAGTTTTTCTCATTGTTGATTCCAGGGTCAAATCTTATTGGGGGTCTTTAAAAGTTTAGAGTAAATTTAGGATATCAAAAAAAAAAAAAAACAAGAACATAAAATAATGAATAATAAAAATAAAAATAAAAGTCATGGCTGTATACCGCCTTTTGCAAGCATATGAGGCGCTAAAAGCGAGGACCTCTTTCAAAGGCTTGAAATCAAGACCTATTGCTTAAGCAATCAAAGTTCCTTTCACTCAAACCAACCTCGTTGATAGCTTGTATTAGTGTGTACTAGAGAATTCTAGTGGTGGTGATACGATTTCTCATTCTTGTCAACGAATTCTTGTAGAGTTAACATGTTTGTTGAGAGTGAGAGAGAGTAGGAGCGATGTGGTGAACACGGCCGGCTAAAGGCAAAGGCAAGCTGGGCACCCGCCCTGGGCCCAAGCTGAGAGGGGGTTCAAATTTTTTGGACTATTATAGAATTATTATATACTCCCTCCGTTTCAGGTAAATACTCTATGAGTAATGATATGGGTATCTAAAGAGTACCAAAATTTTTGCACCAAATGATGTGTCACCTGATGTGGCAGCTGATGTGATGCATTAATTTTAATTTTTAATTTTATTTTTTGTACCACATCAGGTGATACATCATTTGGTGAAAAAAATTTGGTCCTCTTTAGGTACCCATAGCATTATTCATAGTCTATTATACTATTTTGAAATATTTCAAATAAAGAGTCGACTTTAAAAAAATATGTCTATAATCTCCATAAACCTTTCAATTTTACCCTCCTTATATGTAACAAACATCTTGACTATATTTAAATATTTTTGTAATTATGACCAACTCCAATACTATTTATATATACCTTAATTATTAGATTTTTCAAACGTGGACTCTTTGGGTAAAACGGATGGAGTATATAGATGAAACAAAAATATTACATTACTACCCTCTCTACCCAAACTGTGGCCCAAACCGGCAAAGTGCAAACCCAAAGGCCAAAGAGTATTTTGTGTTTTTTTTTAATGCAGAATTCCAGAAAGAAAAAAAAGACGAAAGGCTGTAAGGAATCCTGGAAGGCGTGCCACTTTGTTGACACTAGGAATGGTCATCTTCAGTCTATTTGGCTTTCAAGTTCCAATTATATATATATATATATATATATATATATAGAGAGAGAGAGAGAGAGAGAGAGAGAGAGAATGAAAAGATACAAATCTTTATGTATAAATTTTTCTTGTTAATTTATGTGTCAAATATGTAATAAATTAAAAGATACTCCCTCCGTTCCAGGTAAAGAGAACACGTTTAACTTTTTTTAGTCAACTAAGCTAAAGTTTGGCCAATAATTAACATAAATCTAGTGATTTTTACAAAGTTATTAAAGTTGTAATCCATAGTATTATTAAGATAATTTTTAATTAATGAAATTTTATTTCTTAAAACATAAGTAAAGTATGTAAATTTTTTATTTGATTTAGTCTTATGTTGACTTCTATAAAAGGAAAGTGGACTCTTTACCTGAAACGGAGGGAGTATATCATTTGATATTTAACCAAACAATGATTTAGGGTTGGATTTTGACTTAGTTTTTGTTCCAATATTCTCTCCTTGCTTTGACCCAAGTTACTCGTTTTGTGAAACGATATTACAAGCTCGAATTTGTGATATTCTTACTAGTTTAGTGTTAATGTCATTAGATCAAACTTACTTAAATCTCTACATCGTCAGATCAAATTTGTCATTTTTTTAGTAAAAACATCGACAAAAATTTGACAGTGTACAAATATAAATAAATTGAATCAGACGATATCAACACAAAAAATTATAAAAATATCACGGACTCAGAGGTTGTAATATCAAATCTCATTGATTTTTTGTTGTCGGTACAGCCCACCGTGTTGACACACCTTGACCTTCTAAGGAAAATCTAAAGCAAGGAAAGGGAAGAGGGCCGGGGGGGGGGTTGGGGCCTGCCAGATTCGAAAGGCAAGCCCAAAATCCTTGTCCGAACAGAGTTATATCTGTTATTATTGGTGTAAAAAAAAAAAAAAAAAAGTGAAGGAGAGAAGGAAGAATACTCTAGCTTTTTCTTGTTAGACCCGGTTTTATTATTATCTTTTTTTTTTTTTTGTTCGTTTTAAAATAATTATTTATTTTAAAAGTTTTTTTTAAGACAATATTTTTATCGTTTTACCCTTGTTTTTTGTTCCTACTTTAATTATGGGTTACGTGCACATGAGTATTAAAAGAATCTACACACTATAGCAATATTAATAATCAGGTTAATTATTTATTTTTAATTTATGTGTCGGGTCAAATAAGACAATAATTTAGGGACGGAAGGAGTATGTATTATATATAGGCTCTTTATTTACATTTTTTTAGACAAAATAAATATTAGTTCACTTGGTAGAGCGGAGGCTTGTTGTGAGTAAGTATCTTGGCCATTGTTTAAATCTTACAAGCTTGACTTTTGCTATTAAATAATATAATTTTTTTTCCAAGATTTGTACTATGATTATTAAAAATATCTTTTATTTGACATGAATGTATGGAGATCTATTTCGGACATTTTCATAAAAAATATTTATTTGTCATTTTCGCTCAAAACATCAACTATTACCAAATCAAATGAAGACTTAACACTTAATAGTGGTTCCAGCATCATTACATTACCATGTCCGGTGATAATTCATCTACATGTTTTAATTTTTCTAAATAGCTCTATTACGTGTTAAAGAAAGTATATGCTTGAAGAAAAATCATTACTAATTTGATTACTCATCATTCGTAATTTCATTTTTTTTTCCTGTTATGAATCATCATTTACCCAAACCCACAAAATTTTTATGCATATATGTCTTATATTTATCTCACATTTTTCATTTCATCTCTGATAATGTTAGTTAATAGAGTATTACATAATTATCCTAGTTTCCTAATCAATTTTTTCCAGTAATCCTTGCACATACTACTGTTGATGATGGAGGTAACATGTGGTCTCTCTCTCTCTCTCTCTCTCTCTCTCTATATATATATATATATATATATATATTGTATTGTAAACAACTAAAAATTTAATTGTTCTGATACTAATACCAACATGCAGTAATAGATAATTTCTAACATCCATCAATCAACTATGATAACTAACCAATTAAACAAAACAATTTGGAGGATTATATTTTATTAATACGAAAATCACATGCAATTATTTCAACTAAGTACCCAAACTTTCAAGGTGACTCACGGCCAAATCCACGGCCTACCATTATCTCGGCCCAATAGCTCTCACCGCTTATAGTCTCTTTAGAGCCCGTTTGTTCGTGCGTTTTGGCCAAAACGCAGGGTTAAAATGCAGCTTATTCCTTAACTTAGCATTTCAATGCTACGGTAGAAAAAGCTGCATTTTTAAAACGCAGCTGCGTTTTTAAACGCTGAAATTCCTAGCTTTTTCCCAAAACGCAGATTTTAAAACGCAGTAGAGAATAAAAAGCTGCATTTTGACATAATATCTCAAACGCATTTATAAAAAAAAAAAAAAGTTGTGTTTTAAATAATCTGCATTTTAAAAACGCTGCGTTTTAAAAACACTACGTTTTAAAAACGCTACACCAAACGGACTCTTAACCTCACTCACAAATATTTTTAATCTTCTTCTTATAAAAAACTCTTCAACTCGTCTATTTATAATAACTTTAAATAAATCATATTCTTAATAGAAAAATTCTATTTGACAAATTCATTCCTAAATTAATTAGGGGACACAATAAAACTTGACCACAATGTAATAAATAATAATAACTCCTAAACAAATAATAATCCTAATTGGATTCAGCTTGTTTTAATATCCAATATATATATATATATATATGTATGTATATATATATATATATATATATATATATATATACACACACACGTATGTGTGTGTCCCAAATTTAATGGGGCCTAATTTCATGAAAATTTGTAAACTAGTTTTATTTATTTATTTTCTGAAAAAAAATTGATTATGAGGACCTAATTGAAGATTTTGTTTCAAGAAATTTTAGAACGATAATACTTTTCAAAGAAAAGTTCGATAATAGTTTGGAGTTTTAAGGATTTTGGTACTTCATTTCTAGGAAAATAATTGTAATATGATATTATTATAAAATATATAACCTATCTTTAATTTTTGATAATTGTCTTTTTATCAATTTTAGGATTTAATTTTAACGGAAAATTGCTGGCCGGTTCACTTTGAAAATTTTTATTTTCTCTAGTCTACCCTTTTTTTTCTTAACTTGAAAAAGGCACTTTTATAAAATTGTTCCTAAAATACTCCAGTTTACATATATATATATATATATATATGTATATATATATATATATGTATGTATATATATATATATATATATGTATACACACACACACGTATGTGTGTGTCCCAAATTTAATGGGGCCTAATTTCATGAAAATTTGTAAACTAGTTTTATTTATTTATTTTCTGAAAATTTGTATACATATATATATATATATATATGTATGTATATATATATATGTATGTATGTATATATATATATATATGTATACACACACACGTATGTGTGTGTCCCAAATTTAATGGGGCCTAATTTCATGAAAATTTGTAAACTAGTTTTATTTATTTATTTTCTGAAAAAAAATTGATTATGAGGACCTAATTGAAGATTTTGTTTCAAGAAATTTAGAACGATGATACTTTTCAAAGAAAAGTTCGATAATAGTTTGGAGTTTTAAGGATTTGAGTACTTCATTTCTAGGAAAATAATTGTAATATGATATTATTATAAAATATATAACCTATCTTTAATTTTTGATAATTGTCTTTTTATCAATTTTAGGATTTAATATTAACGGAAAATTGCTGGTTCACTTTGAAAATTTTTATTTTCTCTAGTCTACCCTTTTTTTTCTTAACTTGAAAAAGGCACTTTTATAAAATTATTCCTAAAATACTCCAGTTTCTACCATAACTCTTTTGTCCAAAGCCTAAAAGGATTCGACGAATTGGAAATGACACCATTACGCTGAGCCCGTCGATTATTCGGCATCGACGTCCGATACAAGTATATAAATCAATTCACATTGTTTCTGTGTTTATGTGTGTGTAGTGCATTGTATGTGAGCGTGTGACCGTGTGTGTGAGAGAGAATGAAGGAATAACCCCTCAGTTTAAACAACTAAAAAACAAATCAAACCAGAGCGAGGGAAGGAGAGTAATTTAGAAGTGAAAATTGATGGGAGTGATGAAAATAGATGGATCAAATCAAATCAAAATCAAACAGTACGCGAAAAGTTGATGGTTTTACCAAAGATGAAGGAATAAAGTTGATGATTTTATGTGATATTATTGCATCTCAAATTAAATTTTGATTCATAATTTTTACATCCTAATGTTTAAATTAATTTGAGAAAGTGGCACTATATCCGATGCCCAATTATTGCATATCAAATTGAATCTCAATGCACAATTCTTACATCTCGATGCCGAAATTAATCTGAAAAAGTGACACTGCATCCCAATACTAAATTGTTGCATCACAAATTTAATTTCGATGCCCAATAATTATATTCCGATGCTCAAATTAATTTAAAAAAAGTGACATCGCATCTCGATGTCCTAAATGAATTTGTATTCATAGCTCTCCAAAAAAAAAAACCACAGCTTTTTAAATAAAGTGAAAAAAAAAAAAGGATGGCTTTTTAAATAAAGCATTTCTCATTAAACAAACTTTTGACCAAAAAGCAGATCCATTTCTTCAACATTATTATTATGAACAACACGTGCATCGCGATGCTCAAATAAGACTGAAGTTTGTGCATCGCGATGCTCAAATAAGACTGAAGTTTGTGCATTGCGATATTCTGGAATGCCTGATGCACGCGTATTTTGATTTTATTAAGGGTATTATAGTCATTTTACTCCAAAATACCTTTTTTCGGTTAAAAAATATATAAAGTATTGTAGCAAATTCAAATTATTCAAAAAGAATCAACCCGAAATTATCCCTGTTAATAATTTTAAATCTAACACAGTACTCCCAAAATATTAGAACCCTGCTTCTTATTAGTTTAAATCATTTTCTTTTTTCTTTTTTTTTAATTTTTAGTGATGGAAGGAAAATACATATAAAATGGAAAAAGTAAAGCCAATGGAGGCAAATAATACACGTGTCAATTCTCTAATAATTTGAACATTTGAATTTTTACCTAGTTATGATCCATGACGATTACCTCAAATAATACGCGTGTCTTTTCTATTAAAATTGATGCATCGCGATAAAATTTTTATGCATCGTCTGTAACATAAGATGCATAACGTTCGGTAAAGCTGGCAATGGACTGGGCTGGGCCGACCTAATACAAGTCCACCGGACCAACACTTAATATTGGGTTGGGCCCAATTCTCCTAGGGCCTAAGAAATGTCAAGCCTAGCCCAACCCACCAAAGCTCATCGGACCAAAAAGCCCTTGTCAGAAAAATAAACAAACTAAAATAATTACTCATTTACACCAAATTAATAAATAATACCAAACAAGAAAATAGCAAATTAATAGAATTAAATTAATAAATAATACTAAACAAGAAAATAGTAAATTAATATAATTAAATTAACAGAATCAGGTAACAGAAAATAGCAGTACTGTTGTTGTGTTGTTTCATTGTTTGTGTTGTTTAATTGTTTTTGTTTGTTTAGACTTTAGTTTATTACTTTACTGAGTGAGGATCAAATACTGAATAGTGAATAGTTTAGTGATTGAGTGAAAAGTGAGTTGTGCCTGACAGCCTGTAAAGTGTGAAGACCGAAGGCAAAAGTACAATACGACTATAGAAAGTTATTGATTAAATTGGGCGTAAAAAAAAGTGTGGGGTTGGGCCTAGCCTAAAAGTCCTAGGCTTTTTTGACCCCAGTCCAATTGATCCATCGGACCTACTGGATCGGGCAAAAAAAGACTAGCAATTTTTTGGGCCTCAAAAAATTAAACTTGAGCCCATCCAAATATCAAGCTGACTGGGCCGATCCATTGGACTGGCCTAATTTTGCCAGCTCTATGCCGCAACGATGGCGGAGTTGATGGAAGAGTACACGGTGGTGGTACTGCTACTAGGCCCACCCCTCCCCTCCCTCCTCACCTATCTAGTCTAGCTAAGTATGATCCATGACGATTAAATTCTATTATTGTTTTCATTATTTTATACATACTCCATTATTAGAGTTGTGATAGATCTATTAAAATAAATATATACGTATAAATTTTTATCTTGATATTAGTATGAATCTGTTTGGAAGGTGAAGTTGTTATTGACACTGAAGAGGAAGGATAACAGAGGGAGTTTGTTGTAGCGATGAAATTGCTGTCGTCGGAGAAGGCGATGGAGGTTAGAGTTTGTTGGCCTGAACGTCGTGCAAGAAGAGAGAAAACGAGAAGCGGGCTGAGCAGGGTCGGCCCTATGAAACTCGGGGCCCAAGGCCTGTAATGTTGGACGGGCCCTTCCAGTTTATAACATAATTTTTTTTTATTTCGTTAAATTTAAAAAAAATAAACATAAAAAATAATAAATAAAATACTTTATTCCAAAATTATCGGCATAACGCACGACATATTTACAAAATATTACTTAAACGTCGCTCTTCTAGCATATTTAGAAGCAAAATCAGTAATCAAAGTAGAATAATCAACTTTTTCAACCATATTTTTCTCAATAGATATTATAGTTAACCCAGCGTTCTTGAGACATTGTGCTCCGAAGATAATGTTTTATCAACTTCAACTTCGAAATGCAAGAAACTCAACCATGAACAAGCCAACAAATAATTCAACAAATCTGATATTACTTTTAAATTATTCTGAAATAAGCTCAACCAAAGCTCTAAATGTTATTTTTCTATATAAATTTATCACTTAAATTAATTATTTAACCCCAAATCAAAAGCCCTAATTTCGGATAAAATAAAGAGGGAAGAGAGAGTGTGTTTATTACCAAAAATTATTTGAAAAGCTAGCTTCAATTAACGGCCTATTTAAGCTTTGTACCAAAATTCATATCAAAATCACAAATTTCGTGTGTGTGTGACTGTGTGTGTGGTGTTGGGTGGGACTTAAGAGGATTTTTTTTAAAAAAATTCTTTCCTGGTGAATGCTAGCAGTCTAAAGCTTAAAGGAGATAAGGGATGTTTCAGTAAGGCCCCTCATCCTTAAGTAATTTACAGTTAGATCCCACAATTTTGGGGCCCAAAAAATTACATAAATTTTGGGGGCCCAAGGCCTAGGCCTCACTTTCCTTCCATCAGGGCCGGCCATGGGGCTGAGGATTAGGCGAGTAGAGAACTATTCTTTAGATTGTTGGGGAGTATTTTAAAAAATTATTTATGAAAGTGGACTTTAGCAGTTTGAAACAAGGATGAATTACAGGCCGGTCTGTAAGACCCCGACCTTACTTCCTTCCGAGAACACTCGAAGTCACCTCACATCGGCCTTGAAACCCTCAGAATTTTAGATGTCATGCTTGCTAAGCGTGATGTGTTAAGTTGTAAGTCGTGTTCGACACGTGATTTAACCCATGTTGAGACGTACTTTGTTTCTGTATTCGTTCAAGTCTATCATCGACATCGATTATCATTTGTATACTTTGTATATTCCCCATGTTTAAGTGACCTAGCCTTGGTTTGAATTCACTATCGAATGACAAGCATACTAGTCTTGTCGTTAAACCGTAAGTTGAGTTGATTCGTGTGTCGTTTCGCGTGTTTACCTTCGCGTATGATTGAGAATTATGTTGTTCATCCTTCAAGCCTCATTGGGGAGTAATTTGGTTGAGTTTTGGATGTGTTTTGACCTTTATTTGATGTTAGAATCAACCTTAGATCACTTCGGGACATTTCGGGATCAAACGGAGACATTTTCGGAAAAACTGCTCAGTGCATTAGCCCTATGCGGTCGCCCTAGGGTAGCTCTCATAGAATTGGTGAACATTCTATCTTCTATGCAGCCGCACTATGCCTTGGCATAGTGCCTATGCGGCCGCATTATGCCCCCGCATAACCACGAACTCTGTTTCACCCGGTTTCGTTCTTTCTCGACTTTTAACATTTTTAAGTGGTTTAAAATGCTCAAACAAGCCTGGGCCATGGATTAAATAAGAGAACCCAACCCATTTTCCCTCATTATTTTCCCCCAAACTCAGCTGGTTATAGAGAGAGAAAGAAGAGAAAGAGGAGAGAGAGTAGAAAGATAAAATCTCAATATCTTGAGCATCCAGAGTTGGATCGACGATCTGTCTTCGCCGTAGCCTAGAGGGCGATGAAGGGATCATTCCTAGCCAAGAAATTTCCACGATCCATTGTCGAATCACCGACCTCCATCTCCACCCACGTTTTTAGTGAGAGAAAGTGGATTTTCGAAGAGAGAAAGCATGATTCGAGCCTAGATCGAGGGTGGGATCGACGATTGGACTCCGTAGCGGTGTAGAGGTCGTGGAGGAGTATATTTCCAACCAAAGGCCCCTTGATTTCGTGGTGGATTTGCAGTGAAGGTAAGTAACTATAATGTTTTGTGTGTTTACGAGTTGAATTGGAAAAGTAAAGCATGTATGATGTGTTAGCAATGATTTTTGTGACATTTTCTTGGGAGAAATATATAATTAGTCCCTACAAATGATGTTAGGTTATACTTCATTGCTTGCTTGAGTAGGGATTTTGAATTGGGAAAGAATTGATGAATTATTGTTGATTTCGCAGACTCCGAATAATAGAGACTCGTAGAGTTTGATGTTGTTGCTATGATTGTTGTGGTTGTTGTTGTTGCGGTTGTTTTGGTAATCATTATTTCCGAGTAATAGGAACTCATTGAGGTTGAAGTGTACTTGTGTATTATTTAGTTGGGTTCCAGCTGTAATGTCGCCGATGACTTGTTTTAATCTAATCATACTTCACTATATTATTCGTAAGTTTGAGTATGTTGAATCATTGAGGTTTTTGTCGTTTATGCACCTGCGATAAACTTGCGAGATTGTTTCGAGTAGTAAACACTTCGTATATTGGGCATTTCGATTGATATGGGTTTGTAGGGACGATACTACGGCTTGTCCCGACATTTTAAATATTGGTAATGACTCTAGCAGAGTCGACGTGAGATAGTATATTTATATTTAAAAATTATACGAGCTATATACTAGTCATGACTGACTCTGGTAGAGTCGAATAGGACGTAATAAACAAACGTTAATTAATGTGGTGATTTTATTAATGGGTATAATTGACTCTACGAAGTTGAGTAATGGATAGTATTAATCCCTACATGACAAACATTATTTCCCTACCATGTGGGATGACGAATTGATGGGTTTATAACTTAGTAGAACTTTGACCTTGGTTGACTTAGTCAAACATTAGTTGACTACAAGTTACGTTGAATAGTTGAGCTATTCTCTTGTATAAACAAGTGTTAATGGTATATAGTTGCCTCTTCAATAGAGTATATTGAGTGATTATAGGATACTATAAGGATCCTAAGTTGAGTGTAATGACTATGTATTAATTAATGGTTGTAAGTACAGGTAGACTTACCTTATGTTGGGGTTATGTATGTGTCTAGCTATCACAGACGTTTGGTGGTTGAGTTGTACAATAGGCCTACTTTGTCTATTGTCTTGTTTTGTTTATATGTTCAATGATTACAGACATGTTGTGATTGTTCTAGTATGAGATAGGACAATCATCCTACGTTGACGATTGACTATAGGACAGTCATCTTACTTTGATGATTGATTGTGTGTTTAGTATTTACAAGCACATTGAGTTGATTTGGTATGTGATTCAATAGAACACATGATGATTTGTTGAGAATGACGAGTAAATATCTACTTGTGCATTGCAATGAGTCTAGTTGTTTGGTGAAGTTATGGTGGGACGATGTATAGTCTTTACGAATGTGTTTCGTAATCGCTATGGGTCGCAGTACCGGTTTGCACACACCCCTCACCTGTTGGCCGCAGGTGGGATGTAGCCCAACTGTTGTAGTAATACGCATGACTTTGGTTAGCTGGTTGAACCCGATGGTATTAATTGGGGACGTCGATACTACATACACGGGTATCGAGGCACATTTATTTTCTCGTGTATTGCAGGAGCAATGCGAAGTTGGAAGTGTCTTTTAGCGGTTAAGAAAAAAAATGGTGGACTGGAGAGAATAAAATCCAAAGTGGACCGGCCAGCAATTTTCCGTTGAAACAAATATATGATTCTAAAGTGGTTGAAAATTGGGTGAATTACAGATCGGTCCCTTTTTCAACATTTGTAATTGCTCCAGTCCACCATACTTTCTTTAAAATCAAAAAAAGGCACTTTTGGGGTGAAAAAGACTACGATACCCTTAATGAAACCAAAACATGCGTGCATTAGGCATTAGGAATCGGGACGCAACAATTGGGCATCGGGATGCAGTGCCACTTTTTCAGATTAATTTGGGCATGAGGATTCAATTTGAGATGCATACAATTGGGCAACGTGATACAACAATTGGACATCGGGATGCAGTGTCACTTTCTCAGATTAATTTGGGCATCGGGAAGCAAGAATTGGGCATCCCAACGCCCAAATAAAATTCATATAACATGATGCATTTATCTTTTGTTTTTTGACGAAAATACTAATATGCCCTTAATATTCAGGCATTGGTATGCATAATCAAAGCATTGCAATGCCTGATATGTGCATCGAGTTTGACATCGCAATGCCTGATATGTGCAACCCAAAAACTAACTTAATTTTATACATTGCAATGCATAATATGGGCATTGAGTTCAAACATATTGGCATCCCGACGCCCAAATAAAAGGCATATAACAGGATGCATTTATCTTTTATTTTTTGACGAAAATACTAATATGTCCTTAATATTTAGGCATCGGTATGCACAATCAAAGCATTGTGATGCTTGAAAAGTACAACCCAAAAATAACTTAATTTTATACATTGCGATGCCTAATATGGGTATAAAGTTCAAAAAATATTGGCATCTCGATGCCCAGATAAAAGGCATATAACAAGATGCATTTTTATTTTGTTTTTTTACGAAAATATTAATATGCCCTTAATATTCAGGCATTGGTATGCATAATCAAAGCATTGTGATCCCTATGTTCAATTCGGGCATCGGCTGAGGCATCGCGATTTTTAATTGCTGCATCGCGATGCCCAATTCGAGCATCGGCTGAGGCATCACGATGCCCAATTCGGGCATCGACTGAATCAACACCTGGGATAAAGGAAACAGAATCACTGTGACGCCCCGACCCGGATTCCAATGCGAAATCCCAAGTCGACGCGCCAAAACAACAAGCAATTAACGACAACAATTATTAAAAGCACGTGGCGCAACAATCCGTATACACCACAAACCCGATTGACAAAACTTTTGATAAATTAAAACCAATCATCGGCGACGTTACAGCCGGAACCCAACTAACAAAACACAATTATAAGTTTGAAGAGACATCTTTAATAATATTAACTACCTCGGCTACAACATGCCGGGATCAACTTATACAAAAACCACGAACTACGACAAGCTCGGGAAAATAACCACATTAAACATAAACTAGAATAGACGAGCTCGACATACACGTGTCGGCTACCAAAAGAATAAGAGATACAAACCGAGTATTCATACTACCCAAGTAAAGTCTACATGACTTTACTTAACCAATCGTCCTCACCAAAAGAATTTGCTAACTATCAACAAAAGAGTTCCATGACTTAGACAAAACGAGGGACCACCTGCGAGCTAAGTGACCGAACTAATCGTCCTCACCGCGAACTTCCCGCCTGGCTCGGATCTAAGGAAAACAATTAAACAACAAACGGGGTGAGTCGAAACTCAATAAGTTACTAAATGCAACTACATGTCATGGCATAATGCTCAACAATAATCTTACATATATGCTAAATACCGCACCCCAAACAACTAAATACAACACCCCACTTAAAACAGGATGACCCTTTTGCCCTTACTAACTTAATTATTACTATATTGCCATTGATTAATTAGTTTATTAATCATACTAAATAATTTACTTCCATTACCCATCTTACTTTATACTGTATGTAACTTTTAAACTCTCAATCTCTTTTGATACTTCTCAATGGATGCGAACAACGATGATAATGGAATTCGAGATAACTATTTTACGGAAATATCAATTATTTTTATATATTTAATTTTCTTGATTGCCTTTAGTATAAATGTATTTATTTTAGGTTAAAAGTTTAATTTCGTTTTTAAAATTAAGGGCCATAATAGACGGCTTAAACTACAATGGTCGGCTACGGCCACTCACTCATATGGCCATTTGTCGGGGCGGCTTTAGCTAAAAGGCCATCTACCGGGCGGCCCTCCAAAATCAAATATTTTTTTTTTTGGATGAAAATCATTTATTTTGTTCACTTTATTAATTTAGTTCTTAATTTATTTTTTTAACAAAAAATAATCTATATTTATTTACATGATCATCACTTTCCTAATGAAAGTGCTGAATATTTTTCGGATGTCGGGCATATTTTCATGACTGGTCAACTATTTACTAATCGAGATGAGATGGAAAAATGGGTACAGGAAAAAGAATAATATGTATTTCTTTACGAAAAGAAGAAAATCAAAGGAGACGGGTTACCTAGATTATGGTATGGATGTGAGAGAGGTGAAAAGTACAGGTATATTGGTAATGAAGATGAGGAGAATAGAAACCGAGAGGTACGAAAAAATTAACTCCGTTTGAAGTTTTAGTCGAAGAAAAATATCGTGGGTAGATAAGAAAGTTGACTTGGCAAAGAGTAGACACAACCATTCATTAACCGACACAACTAGTGGCATACAATGGGACGAAGTCGAATGCAGAGAAATTGATAGGATCGAATGGTTAGGAAGTGCAAACATCAAGCGAAACATATACTAAACATTTGACCGATCATGAAAATATGCCCGACATCCAAAAATATTCGCACTTTCATTAAAAATTGATGATCTCAAATAAATATAAATTATTTTCGTAAAAACAATACATATTAAGAATTAAATTAATAGAGTGAACAAAACAACGATTTTTGTCAAAAAAAAATTTATTTATGATTTTGGAGGGCCCCCACGTGGCGGCCATTATAGCTAAAGCGCCTACGACAAATGGCCATATGAGAAAGCCACCCATAGCCGGCCATTATAATTTTAACCGTACATATGGCCGACCCTTATTTTTAAAACGAAATACAACTTTTAACCTAAAATAAATACATTTAAACTAGATGAATCAAAAAATTAAATATATATCAAAAGTAATTGATATTACCGTAAAATAGTTATCTCGACTTCCATTATCATCATTATTCGCATCCATTAAAAAGTATCGAGAGAGATTGAGAGTTTAAAAGTTAGGTGCAGTATAAAGTAAGATGAATAATGGAAGTGAATTATTTAGTATAATTAATAAACTAATTAATCAATGGTAATATAGTAATAATTAAGTTAGTAAGGGCAAAAAGGTCATCTTATTTTAAGTGCGGTGCGGTATTTAGTTATTTGGGGTGGGGTATTTAGCGTAACTCTAATCTTATCATTGTAATACTATTATATATATCCCAACCGGCATGTATCATCACCTTGATATACACATAACACATTTCAATGAGCACTTTGATGTCCACATAAGTATTCGAAATAAACCACATTATAAAGGATATGATATCTCTTGTCAAATCTTTGCGTTGCTCCTGCAATACACAAAATAACCAAAAGTGCCTCGATACTCGTGTGTGTAGTATCGACGTCCCCGATTAATACCATCGAGTTCAATCTAGCAAACCAAAGCCATGCGTATTGCTACAACATTGGGGCTACTTCTCAACGTGGCCAACGAAGAGGGGTGTGTGCAACTCCGATACGGCGACTTATGGCGATCACAAACGTTAATTTGTGAAGACCATAGGTCGTCCTACCTTACTCAACCACGACGCCAGCTGGACTTACACAATGCACAAATAGATGTTCTTAATCATCTAATGCAATTAACCATCAAGTTCAAAAGTAGTGAACTTGACAAATGACAAGTAGGTTATTCTATTCCATCACTCATCATCATTTAACAAGTATGTAAACATTCGATTCAACACATTAGAGCTATACACACGTCTCTAATTTAACAGTATCGAAAGTACGAAGGGCTAGAATCTCGATCAATCGGACTCTAAACCTCGTAGTAATCTAATATGTTGTTCGGGGAGTCATAATCTTCCCTAAAATCTACTTCTGGGTCACTACTAAAGTTTGCCAAATTAGGGTTTCAATGCTAAGTGCAAGACCACCCATTTTCAAGTCTCAAGTTCTCTATTTGTTCAAATCCTAACATTTATATGCCAACCTTTGTTCATTAACATCATCCAACACATACTCATATAATAAGCACAATGTACCCATCTCAACCTAGAGATTTGTACATAAAAATAACATATAAAGCAAATCATACCATAATATTGATGATCTAACATACATGGAAGCTTAAAGCATTCAAAGGGGGTTTAGTAACTTACCTTGTGACGAAAATCAAAGCAACTAAAATGAAATCAAGACCTTCTAAGATGATCTCCTAGTCCGTAGCAACACAATGGTGGTCTCGGATCGAAGATCGGGTGGTTAGATCTTTGGGAACACACTCACACACACTATTCTCACTATGTCTCCCACACACAAACTCTCAAGCAACAATGGAGGATTTGGAGGGAAGAATGGAGAGGAATTGAAGCCTCTCCACTCATAAATGGGTGTAAACTTCAGATTGGAAAAAGGGTAGTGAGGTGGCTCAAGAGAGCCACTCAAAGATAAGTTTGGGGGTGAAATTGTCATTTCCGAAAATAGAGTTTTGAACCGGCGGGCCAAAGCGATCGCTCTCCTCGAATCAAAGCGATCGCCCTTCCTCGGGAACAAAGCGATCGCCTGTCTCAAACAGCGATCGCTTTGTACCCTGATTTTTGAAGCCAAAGTTTCTGGAAACAAAGCGATCGCCTCTCTCAAAAACAGAGCGATCGCTTTGTCTCCAGTATGAAAATCACTGGATACAAAGCTATTATAAGTCATCAAGGTCACCCCAAATCATTTTGGTAAATATTACAAGTATTTTTAAGCTAAAATACTCTACAAACTACGCAACCAAAGCTCGTATACTATCATGGCATTTGTACACGTGCTAAAACAACATAAGATCATGTAATAATTCATAAATCACACATAAAGACACGTAAATCATGCATAAGAGGATTCGGGTGTTACACTCTCCTCCTTAAAAGAATTTAGTCCCTAAATTCCTTACCATGTTCATCGAAAAGATGAGGGTATTTCTCACGCATATCGGCCTCGGTCTCCCAAGTAGCTTCCTCAATGTCGTGATTCCTCCAAAGTACTTTAACTAGGGGAATCCGTTTGGTTCGCAAGGCTTGTTCCTTAGTGTCGAGAATCTTTACCGGTTGCTCGACATATGACAGGTCGGGTTCAAAAGTAATCTCCTCATATTCCAACACATGCGAGTCATCCTTCATGTACTTCGAAGCATAGACACGTGGAACACGTTATGGATTTCCGACAACGAAGGCGGTAACGCAATTCTATATGCTAATGTCCCCACTTTCTCGAGAATCTCAAACGGACCAATGTATCTCGGTGATAATTTCCCCTTCTTTCCGAACCTCTTAGTACCCCTACGTGGCGATACTTTAAGGAACACATAATCTCCTACCTGAAATTCGAGATCTCGTCTCCGATTATCGGCATAGCTTTTCTGTCGACTCTGGGCGGTAAGTAGTCTATCCCGAATAACCTTCACACTCTCAACCGACTGTTGTACTAACTCCGAACCCCAAATTTTTGCTTCGCCGACTTCATCCCAACAAATCGGCGATCTACACTTCCGCCCATACAAAGCCTCGTACGGTGCCATCTCAATACTTGCTTGGAAACTATTGTTGTAGGCAAACTCCGCTAAGGGTAAATGAGTATCCCAACTTCCTTTAAAGTCTACCGTGCATGCACGCAACATATCCTCAAGTACTTGAATTAATCTCTCCGATTGTCCATCCGACTGAGGGTGAAAGGCCGTACTAAAGTTCAATTTCGTCCCCATAGCCTCCTGTAATGCCTGCCAAAACCTCGATGTAAACCTCGGATCTCGGTCCGACACAATACTCACTGGCACTCCGTGCAACCTCACTATCTCTTGAATATACAACGCCGCTAGCTGGCTCAACGAATATGTTATCGCAATAGGAATAAAGTGTGCCGATTTTGTCAACCTATCCACGATAACCCAAACGGCATCAAATCCTCGACGAGTACGGGGTAATCCTGTCACGAAATCCATCGTGATGTGCTCCCACTTCCACTCGGGAATCTCAAGGTTGCAACAAACCCGCGGCCTCGATGCTCGGCCTTTACCCGTTGACAAGTCAAACATTTCGAAACATACTCCGCAATCTCACGTTTCATCCCACTCCACCAAAACTGTTTCTTCAAATCCCTATACATTTTGGTACTCCCCGGATGTATAGTATACTTTGCCTTATGGGCCTCATCGAGAACTTGTCGTTTAACCACCTCATTTGAAGGAACGCAAACTCTTCCCCGAAATGTAAGAATTCCATCACTGTTTATCGCAAAGTCGGGTGTCTTTCCCTCGCCCAACTCACCAATTATCTTAACAATTTCTGGGTCATCAACTTGAGCCTCTTTAATCTGTTGAAACAAAACGGTGTAGCTCGAATATTCGCAAAGATTACTCCCGCTCCGTCTCGGAAGGATTCCAATCTCGCAAATCTTCCAACATCTTCCATTCTCGAACCATTAAGCAAGAGACATACGTCTTTCTACTCAATGCATCCGCTACAACATTCGCTTTCCGGGATGATAAAGGATCGTACACCATGGTCTTTCAATTTCTCCATCCACCTACGTTGTCTCATGTTCAATTCCTTTTGTGAGAAAAGGTACCTCAAACTCTTGTGATCCGTGAAGACCTCAAACTTCGCTCCGTATAGGTAATGCTTCCACTTATGCAACGCAAACATAATCGCAGCCAACTCCAAATCATGAGTGGGGTAATTCTGTTCGGAAGTTGTCAATTTCTTCGAAGCATACGCAATAACCTTTCCATTCTGCATAAGCACACAACCCAAACCCTCCTTCGAGGCGTCACTATACACCACGAAGTTGTCACCTCCACTAGGCAACGTCAAGATAGGAGATGTCGTCAAGCGTCTTTTCAACTCTTGAAAACTAGACTCACATTTCTCATCCCACGCAAACGGTGTCGTTTTCTTCGTCAAATTCGTCGAGGCGTAGCAATCTTGGAAAATCCTCAATGAATCTCCGATAGTACCCCGCCAATCCCAAGAAACTACGAACCTCGGTAATCGTACTCGGTGTTTTCCACTTTGTCACCGCTTCCACTTTAGATGGATCAACCGCTATCCCATCTTTCGAAACCACATGACCCAAAAATGATACCTTCTCTAACCGTAAGGCACACTTGCTAAACTTAGCGTACAACCTTTCTCCCGAAGAACCGATAATACTACCCTCAAGTGCTGCTCATGTCCTTCCCGCGACTTAGAGTAAACAAGGATGTCGTCGATGAAGACCACCACGAAACAATCCAGATATTGATGAAACACACGATTCATCAAATCCATAAACACCGCCGGTGCGTTTGTCAATCCAAACGGCATCACTACAAATTCATAATGCCCATATCTCGTGCGAAAAGCAGTTTTAGGAATGTCTTCCGCTCGAACTTTCAACTGATGATACCCACTCCTCAAGTCCAGCTTGGAATACACAACTAACCCTTGCAATTGGTCGAATAGATCGTCAATGTGTGGTAAAGGGTACTTGTTCTTGATTGTCACCGATTCAACTGGGTAATCGATGCACAATCTCAAAGTACCATCCTTCTTCCTCACGAATAAACCGGCGCACCCCAAGGTGACACACTCGGTCTAATAAATTCTCTATCAAGAAGTTCCTGTGAATCGCTCTTTCAATTCTTTCAACTCGCGGGTGCCATTCTATAAGGGGCTTTAGAAATAGGCAGTCCCGGTAATAGCTCAATACAAAACTCTACTTCCCTATCGGGAGGCATGTCATAGTCGGTCGAAAACACATCGGAAATTCACAAACTACCGGAACTTCCTCTAACTTTGGTGTGGAAATACTCTTGTCTACCACACACGCCAAATAACCCGCACACCCACGTGACAACAACTTTCTAGCCCTCAAGGCCGAAATAACATGTATACTACTCTTGACAAAGATCACCCACAAATACAAACTCGGAACACCCGGCATAGCAAAAGTAACTTTCTTACTATGGCAATCAACTAAAGCATGATAAACACACAACCAATCCATGCCAAGTATCACATCAAAATCACGTATGGGTAACAACCAAATCAAGCATGCAAAGTGTGATCACCTATCGATGTCACAAGCTCGGTATACTTCCGAAGCCAACATATGCTCCCCCAACGGGGTAGACACCTCAAGCACAAAAGGTAATGACTGGGGTAATACACACAAATTTTTCACAAAATGAGATGCAACATATGAATGCGATGAGCCAGGATCTATGAGAACTCGTGCTCTACTACCAAAACAAAGACTACCTCCTATCACGGACGTAGACTCGGCACTCCCTGGTCGAGCGCAAAACACGACCCCGAACCTTGGGCCTCCCGTCGCCTCTCTTCGTACCGCTAGACGCCGACTCACACTCCCCGACCGACTACCCTTCGACTAGGGCAATCCCTCTTTATGTGACCAACCTCTTTACAGTAGTAGCATTGGCCCGACCTATTACCACCCTTACTATAACATGTTTCCTCCGAATGTCCCAGTTTCCCACAGTAGTTACATGTCAAGGGAGCACCTCGTTGCCCCTGAGAAGAAGAAGTATTGCTCCCTCGTCCACCCGACTGTTGTCTCGATTGCACATCGGAAGTGTCCTGTTCGATTTCCCCGCGGTTGTTGTTGTTGTTGTTGTAGTTACCCGATTGCCCGAACCTTGCCTCGCCCGGGGCTGCGAAGACCGTTGGGAACTCGCATTCATTCTCCCCTATGCTCCTCGATGTCACTTTCTATTCCATATGCTCGGTCCACTGCACTACGGTAATCCGCTAGCTGTAGCGACAGTAGCTGCTTCCGGTACTCGGTCTTCAGCCCTTTGATAAACTTCTGCGTCTTCCTAGCCTCGTTCGGAACCAAGTGGGTACAATAGCGTGCCAACTCGGTGAACTTAGCCGAATACTGGGCCACATGCTACCGCTCAAGATCATAGAATTCCCTCTCTCTTCTCCCGACCACCGCTGAATGTACGGGCCTTGAACTCCCTCAAGAAATTAGGCCAAGTGTGAGGTGCTCTCGCAAATCCCAGCTCTCCCGTAGCACTTGCCACCGTGCTCTTCGCTCCCTCTAGCTTGAACACCGCTAGAGTGACCTTCTCATCATCGCAACCCGAGCCGCAAATATCTTCACGATGTGCTCGATCCACAACTCGCTTTAGTGGCATCGGCTCTCCCGAAAAAGTTCGGGGTTTCATCTTTAAGAACCTCTCAAGTGTGGTTGTGTTGTTCCTCGGTCTTGCCTCCGGTTCCAATACTATTACTTCCGGTTGTGGTGCCCCCACCTCCGGTTGTGGTGCCTCTACCTCGGGTTGCGGCCTTGCCCCCGCATTCATCCGCTGAGTCATCTCATTCATCAACTCGAGCATCCTACGGTACATGTTTGCCATATCCTCATTTTCGTTTTCCTGGTTCTGTTCCGGGGGATCGTCACGAGGACGGTTGACATTCCCGCTCCTCATCGCCCTCCGCATTCGCACCACCCACCGGTACTCGCTCCGTTCCTAGTTTCCACCATTATGACCTACACACATCACTCGACGTTAGGATTCTCAACAATAAACCATACCCACCTAGGCCAAGGAACCTATCCTGGCGACAGCAAAACTATTGCTCTGATACCAACTGTGACGCCCCGACCCGGATTCCAATGCGAAATCCCAAGTCGACGCGCCAAAACAACAAGCAATTAACGACAACAATTATTAAAAGCACGTGGCGCAACAATCCGTATACACCACAAACCCGATTGACAAAACTTTTGATAAATTAAAACCAATCATCGGCGACGTTACAGCCGGAACCCAACTAACAAAACACAATTATAAGTTTGAAGAGACATCTTTAATAATATTAACTACCTCGGCTACAACATGCCGGGATCAACTTATACAAAAACCACGAACTACGACATGCTCGGGAAAATAACCACATTAAACATAAACTAGAATATACGAGCTCGACATACACGTGTCGGCTACCAAAAGAATAAGAGATACAAACCGAGTATTCATACTACCCAAGTAAAGTCTACATGACTTTACTTAACCAATCGTCCTCACCAAAAGAATTTGCTAACTATCAACAAAAGAGTTCCATGACTTAGACAAAACGAGGGACCACCTGCGAGCTAAGTGACCGAACTAATCGTCCTCACCGCGAACTTCCCGCCTGGCTCGGATCTAAGGAAAACAATTAAACAACAAACGGGGTGAGTCGAAACTCAATAAGTTACTAAATGCAACTACATGTCATGGCATAATGCTCAACAATAATCTTATCATTGTAATACTGTTATATATATCCCAACCGGCATGTATCATCACCTTGATATACACATAACACATTTCAATGAGCACTTTGATGTCCACATAAGTATTCGAAATAAACCACATTATAAAGGATATGATATCTCTTGTCAAATCTTTGCGTTTCTCCTGCAATACACAAAAGAGCTCGACATACACGTGTCGGCTACCAAAAGAATAAGAGATACAAACCGAGTATTCATACTACCCAAGTAAAGTCTACATGACTTTACTTAACCAATCGTCCTCACCAAAAGAATTTGCTAACTATCAACAAAAGAGTTCCATGACTTAGACAAAACGAGGGACCACCTGCGAGCTAAGTGACCGAACTAATCGTCCTCACCGCGAACTTCCCGCCTGGCTCGAATCTAAGGAAAACAATTAAACAACAAACGGGGTGAGTCGAAACTCAATAAGTTACTAAATGCAACTACATGTCATGGCATAATGCTCAACAATAATCTTATCATTGTAATACTGTTATATATATCCCAACCGGCATGTATCATCACCTTGATATACACATAACACATTTCAATGAGCACTTTGATGTCCACATAAGTATTCGAAATAAACCACATTATAAAGGATATGATATCTCTTGTCAAATCTTTGCGTTGCTCCTGCAATACACAAAATAACCAAAAGTGCCTCGATACTCGTGTGTGTAGTATCGACGTCCCCGATTAATACCATCGAGTTCAATCTAGCAAACCAAAGCCATGCGTATTGCTACAACATTGGGGCTACTTCTCAATGGCCAACAAGAGGGGTGTGTGCAACTCCGATACGGCGACTTATGGCGATCACAAACGTTAATTTGTGAAGACCATAGGTCGTCCTACCTTACTCAACCACGACGCCAGCTGGACTTACACAATGCACAAATAGATGTTCTTAATCATCTAATGCAATTAACCATCAAGTTCAAAAGTAGTGAACTTGACAAATGACAAGTAGGTTATTCTATTCCATCACTCATCATCATTTAACAAGTATGTAAACATTCGATTCAACACATTAGAGCTATACACACGTCTCTAATTTAACAGTATCGAAAGTACGAAGGGCTAGAATCTCGATCAATCGGACTCTAAACCTCGTAGTAATCTAATATGTTGTTCGGGGAGTCATAATCTTCCCTAAAATCTACTTCTCGGGGTCACTACTAAAGTTTGCCAAATTAGGGTTTCAATGCTAAGTGCAAGACCACCTATTTTCAAGTCTCAAGTTCTCTATTTGTTCAAATCCTAACATTTATATGCCAACCTTTGTTCATTAACATCATCCAACACATACTCATATAATAAGCACAATGTACCCATCTCAACCTAGAGATTTGTACATAAAAATAACATATAAAGCAAATCATACCATAATATTGATGATCTAACATACATGGAGGCTTAAAGCATTCAAAGGGGGTTTAGTAACTTACCTTGTGACGAAAATCAAAGCAACTAAAATGAAATCAAGACCTTCTAAGATGATCTCCTAGTCCGTAGCAACACAATGGTGGTCTCGGATCGAAGATCGGGTGGTTAGATCTTTGGGAACACACTCACACACACTATTCTCACTATGTCTCCCACACACAAACTCTCAAGCAACAATGGAGGATTTGGAGGGAAGAATGGAGAGGAATTGAAGCCTCTCCACTCATAAATGGGTGTAAACTTCAGATTGGAAAAAGGGTAGTGAGGTGGCTCAAGGAGAGCCACTCAAAAGATAAGTTTGGGGGTGAAATTGTCATTTCCGGAAAACGAGTTTTGAACCAGCGGGCCAAAGCGATCGCTCTCCCTCGAATCAAAGCGATCGCCCTTCCCTCTGGGAACAAAGCGATCGCCCTGTCTCAAACAGCGATCGCTTTGTACCCCGATTTTGAAGCCAAAGTTTCGGAAACAAAGCGATCGCCTCTCTCAAAGAGCGATCGCTTTGTCTCCGATGAAAATCACTGGATACAAAGCTATTATAAGTCATCAAGGTCACCCCAAATCATTTTGGTAAATATTACAAGTATTTTTAAGCTAAAATACTCTACAAACTACGCAACCAAAGCTCGTATACTATCATGGCATTTGTACACGTGCTAAAACAACATAAGATCATGTAATAATTCATAAATCACACATAAAGATACGCAAATCAAGCATAAGAGGATTCGGGGTGTTACAATCACCAAGTAACCCTCCTCTATTCAATCCGTAGTTTAAAGCATTTTGATTTTCAAAAATGTCTACTGATATAATGCTAACTGATAAAATTTTGGTCAATAACACCATGCAGTTTACACTATCATCATCATTCGACAGAAAACAATTCACATGAGATCCCAAAGAATATTTCAAAGATAAATTTTGAGCTTCAACATTGGAATACTTACCTGTTATTCATTGAATCAAATCAGTTATTCCAAAATTTTCAGAAACTTTATGAACGATCGTACCACTTCTGAATTTCACCATTAACATGATTGCATTTTCTATTACAGAGAAGAAGTGTTTTATATCGAGTTTTCAACAAAGTGTTTTAGAAAGGAAATGGAACGATAAAAAAAGGGCGTATGCTACTCTTTATTCTGGCCCGGAGTCCTGCCTAAGTCTAGAAAGCTTCTTGCTTCACAATGGGTGAAGACAAAACAGTTATGGAAGAAAAAAGGGTATTTTAGGAACAATTTTAGGAAAATGCCATTTAGCGGTTAAGAAAAAAAAACGTAGACTTTAGGGGTTAAAAACTTTGAAAAACAGACCGGCCAGCAGTTTCCAGTTGAAAATTGAGTGAGTTACAGTCCGATCCCTTTTTAAACATTTGTAATCGCTCCAGTCCACTCATCTTTTTTAAAAACCGAAAAAATGCATTTTTGGGGCGAAAAGACGATTATGCTATTAATGAAAGAAAAACACACGCGCATCAGTAACCCAAAGCATCGCGATAAGTAATCCAAGGCATCGTGTGGGTTAATAATCGTGATGAGCAACCAAGGCATCACGATGAGCAACCAAGGCATCGCGATGAGCAATCAAGGCATCGCGATGCACCACTTTTGTAAATTGGGGCATCGCGATGCAACAATTGGTGTATCGCGATCATCGCAGCGCGCCTTAGGGAATCAATCGATGCACGCCTTAGCGAGCAGGGGGGCCAACTGAAAAAATTGAATTGCCGTTGCTCGCTAGGGCGAGCTTTCCGTTGCTCGATAAGGCGAGCTGTTGCTCAAGCCATCCATTTCAGTTTATTCACAGAGACAAAAAGTGATGCTTCACTTTGTGCATCGCGATGCTCCACTTTGTGTATCTCGATGCTTTACTTTGTGCATCGCGATTCTCCGTTTGAATTTCAACCGCTAAAGGGGACTTGATTTTCGATCCCTGTTGCGTTGCCCAGCATACTGCGTTGCCCAGTAGTTGAATTGTCTAACATGTGCTGTTAATAGAATTGAAATATTTCTCCATATCTATCCTGTTCGCCCACCATTTCTTCATTGAGTTGATTTTTCTAACTTTCACTTGCAAACAACCTTTGTTGCCATTTCATTCAAAGGTTTCTTTCCAAATTCCTCTCCCGAATTGGGCATCTCATTCAAAGGTTTTTATATTTCTCAGATTTAAATGCTATAAAGCTTTCAAGCGTGGGAGCTAGGCTGTGAAAGTCAATATTCATCATCAAAGAGACGGGGGCATTTTAGGAAGAAAATTCTCAAAGTGCATTTTTTCGGTTTAAAAAAAAAAAAAAAAAGTGGATTGGAGAAAATAAAAACTTTTCAAAGTGTACCGACTAGCAATTTCCAGTTGAAAATTCAACAAAATTTACCGGCCTCCAATTTCCTCATTAAGCTTATTCATTGATTGGACTATTGGAGCTCTTATTTGTACACTTCTTTAAAAGATGGGACGTCTACAAAGTTTGTGGTTTTGTCTCTTGTTTACACCAATTGACCTGTGTATTAATGGGCTGGAATTCCTGGGTCGGCCTATATCTAAGGCCATATTTCCCTATCCCAACAAGCCCACAACTCTACGTGCAACTGTGAACGTAAAGAAAACTACTGTATACGCAAGCTAAAGTGGTACATGCAATGCTTATTCAAAAGGTTAGATAGAATTTCCTTAAGAGTTAGGTAGATTTTAACACACATATATACTTTTCTAAGAGACCAAAAACCTATTAAATTGGTTTTCTTGTATTGTAGAAATACATGTATGGATGTAACTCAAATTGGGGCATGTTTTTGGTTGATCATAATATGGAAAAAAACACTTAATACTCCCTCCGTTTCACTTCATCCAAAGAGTCTATGTTTGATGATAATATGAAAATGGATATATGGTGTGTTGTGCCAAATATAGGTGCAAACAGTTGGTTCCGTTTCGTTTATGCCTTAAACAAAAAAGCCTCCTTAGAGCTTCTCCAATTCAATTATCTATCTAGTAAAAAATGCTAAACACGTAGGAAAGATAGATTTTACATTAAAAAATAAATAAATAACTTCTCCGATGAAAACCTATTATGCTGAGGTAGAGATGATGTGGAATTTAGTTGAAAAAATATCCTCTACGTGATCCTCTACTTCTAGAGGGTCACCTAGATGATGTATTTTCATCCACATCATTTACCGTTAGTTTACTTTTATTTGTTATTGTCAATCAGTCACCTCGGAAAAACTAGATGATAGCATTGGAGATGCTATTAAGATCTATGATTACAAGTTATTTACTAAATTCTCTAACATTAAGCTTAATCCTCAAAATTGACTGACATGAGTTATTTGAATTCTCTAACATTAGGGTTAGCTTTGAATTTGAATGACACCGATTTAACTATTTCATCTACAGCGTTATTAACTGACAACGGTCTAACCTGTACCGCTTTTACTTGGTGTAATTTCTCTAAGAAATATCGTTAGCTCAAATATCTTTTAAGCGATTACAAGTTTAAAGAACATGGAAAAGAAATATTCAAGTTTTCAAAACTAAATAAAGAGTGAAAAAAAAAAAAAGAATGGATATATGAGATGACTGTTCAATTCATCCTTAATTAATCCTACCAAACCCAATCCAGTACTTAGATCCCTGGTTTATGCAGTGTGTAAACAACTCCTAAATATAAAATACCTTCATGTAATATGATATATAAAACCTTGGATAAGAATAATTGAAATTACTCTACCCTAACATAGTCGACAGAAAATATTTGAAAGTCCTAGTGTAATATCTCATATCGAGTAGATGTGGAACTTGTGTGTGCCTTATAAGTGGCCACCTACTACTACTGGGCACCAACCGGGAGGCTTGTAGTGGCCAGTTGACCCAGGTATTTAGTGGACCAGTGCGTACATGGGCTATGCGATAGCCTAGGTTTCGGGCTCGAATCGTTACACCTAGATTACTAAAACATTAGCTGATGTAGTGGTTCATAACTAACGAGAACATCTAAAAATTAAGATGATTTGGACTTTTTTTCGAAAGTTAATGAAAAGGTTCAAAATTTTAGAAGTTCGGTTAGAAAAAAAGGTGTTTGTGTAATCAATTTGATGACCTTCTATTAATTCTGAATTACCAAGTCAACTGATGATGTTATGCCCTAAGTAGCGCTAATATTTTCTTCGTAGCTGACCACATAAAGTGTCGTAGCTGACCACATAAAGTGTCGTACATAATACCAATCTTTCTCAAGCTTTTAGAAACCAAAATTCAAAAAAGGCATATTTTAAGCTCAACCAATGTTGAAACTATCTTTTGAAATCTATCAAGTTTTTGGGATACCTAATGCATAGTTTAATGAGAGTTGATGAATGTCTTCTTAGAAGGTTACACTTTAGAAGAGTGTACTTTAAGCAAACGTTAACTTTTCACTCACACTTTTTGGCTTATTTGTATTTGTATATATATATATATTTCTGCTGCATTTTTCAATGCCTAACACAAAGGACTTTTTCCCCACACAACGAAATATCTTACCGTAAAAAATATTGTATACATACATATATATATATATATATATATATATATTAGGGATTGCAATTCTTATCGTGTTTGTGCCATACTTTTGTATTTTTGTATTATTTATCTTATTTGATTATAAATATAACAATAAATATTATTTTAATAAAAAAAATTGTATTTTTTTGTCGTATTTCGTGTTGTATCGTGTCGTACCGTGTTATTTCTTTATGTAATTAGTGTTTATAATCGTGTCGATTTGTGCATTCGTATCGTGTTAATCATTGTGTTATATATATATATATATATATATATATATATATATATATATGAACATGACTGATTTTTCTCTACGGTGACGAAGCTTTAACGTTGAACTTGTACTTATGTTTAGTCAAGGTCGCAATTATATTTATAAATGGGCAAAATAAACAATCGGATCACTATATTTTGGGAAATGTTGCAATTTGGCCACTGATTATTTGAAAATATTATTTGAGTCACTGTACTTCAGTTATTTTGCAGCGAGTCCATCAGGACGTTAATTTTAAATAAAATTTCTATTTTACCCCTGTCTTCATCCTCTTCTCCCTTATTGAAGACATGGATAAAATAGAAATTTTATTTAAAATTAACGTCCTGGTGGGTTTGCTTGCAAGATAATTGAAGTACAATGACCCAAATAACATTTTCAAACAATCAGTGACCAAATTACAATCTTCCCCAAAGTACAGTGACCAAATTATGTGTTTTACCTTATAATTTCTTACTATATCGGTTTAAATGTTGGAACGCTACTTTTCGATATCGGTGTGCACGGGCATATCGTTTCGGGTTTACCGTGCTTATTTGTCAAACTTTTATAATAATTTATACTAATTTTCAGGTATAAATAGACAACAATTGGGACATTTTAATTTCAGCAAATTCTTTAATTAAGAGTCCGTTTGGTCGTGTGTTTTGACTAAAACACAGCTTATTTGCAAAAATTATGTTTCAATCTTTAAAAAGCATTTTCAAACGCAATCGCGTTTTAAAACGCTGCTAGAAAAAAAAAGTTAGCGTATTAAAGTGATATCTCAAATGCATTTATAAAAAAAGACCTGCATTTTTAAAACACTGTATTTTATAAAAACTGTATTTTGTAAACATTGCACCAAATGAGCTTTAAGAAACTCTAAAACATCACAAATATGTGTTTGTTCTAAACAAACAGAAGTCTGTATCAACATCATTTAAACTAGTTATAGAGCTCGTGCTCCGTACGAATTTAATTTAATTTTGAGATTAATTGATACATTTTAAAAATATTTTTAAAATAAATCATCATTATTCAATATAGGCGTTTGTTGATTTAATGTCTGACAAAAATTAATTGTTGTCTATATATATAAATTGGTGGTGATTTATTTAACATAATAATATTCAATAATTAATAACTTTTAAAACTAGCCCCTACAACTTTTTAACCAACAATTTGAATAAAAACTAGCCCCTACCATTTAATTAACCAATAATTAATAACATTTAAAACTAGGCCCTACAACTTTATTAACCAAATTGGAATAAAAAAATAGGAGTATCAACAACATCAAAGATATGCTTAATATGCTCCATAATTGGACCAATAGTGCTCTAAAGTAACTTCACAATTGTCACTTTTAATTTAATTCTCATCATTGACTTTATTTACGTAAATAATCATTTAATATTGTTGAAAAAATAAAATATTGTTGTGTTTCAGCCGAAACAAGAATTTCAGCCTATCAGTTTGAGCCAAAATTTTAAACAAATTAGTAAATAGTTTGTTTCAATTTTTTTTATTTATTATCAAAATGGTACTTAATGGCCAAATTGCATAAGAACGAAACAAAATTCATATTTATAATTACAATAAATTCATAACTATAATTACAATCAAAACAACTGTCAAATATGATATATTTTTTTCCATCTACTAACAGCAATTCTTAATCATGCCTATGATCTCTTTTCTTTTTTTCTTTTTTTTTAATATGAATATAACTAAATATGCATATCTCGAGATTTTAAAAAAAAAAACCTTATTCGACAGTTGTTTTGATTATGTTATATCAAGTTATAAATATGAATATAACTAAATATGAATATATCAAGATTTGACCAACGAGTTCTGACTCAACTGGTACTGCTCACTTCTCTTAACGGAGAGGTATGGTGTTCAAGTCTCACCAGAGACCCTCTAGTACTTAAAAGGTCGGGTGTTCAAGTCTCATTAGAGATACTCTGGTACTTAAAAGGTCGGGTGTTCAAGTCTCATTGCATCGTTGTTGTTCAAGCCTCACCAAAAGCTCATTTAGTATTATTCACTTCTGCTTTCTTTTCTTAATAGAGAGGTCGAGTGTTCAAGCCCACAACAGAGCCACCCTGATATTTTACTACTATTAACAGAGAGGCTGGGTGTTCAAACAATTTATTTTAGCCACATTAAAGACATCATATAGTCTTAATTGTAGCGTTTTAAGACATTAATAATAATAATAATAACAATATATTCATTATCTCCAAAAAGTTTAAAACTAGTACTACTATTTTTATTGATTCAGTGAGAGAAAATCTCTCATCTTCCATCACCAACACTAGTAGGAAGCTTGAGAGAGAGAGAGACCCATTTAATTTTATTACACAATGACCATTGTGACTTCTACTTAACGGTCAAAGGTAGTAGACTGTTTGGTCTTGGGCTTTTCCGAATTGTCCAAACATTTGGGAGGACGCTGCAATTCGGCGAAACCTCATGAGACGGCAAGTCGGCAACATAATTAACCCTAAGCTACACCTTACAAAATTACTCCCTCCGTTTCAAGTAAAAAGTTTTTTTTTTTTTAAAAGTCAACATAAGACTAAATCAAAATAAAAAATTTACATACTTTACTTATGTTTTAAGAAATAAAATATTAATTAAAAACTATCTTAATAATACTATGGATTACAACTTTAATAATTTTGTAAAAACCACTAGATTTATATTAATTATTGGTCAAACTTTAGCTTAGTTGACTAAAAAAAGTCAAAAGTGGACTCTTCGCCTGGAACGGAAGGAGTACTTCTTTACTTTTTATTGTTTGTTAAGTGGCAAAATTATACGGTGAAATACTAAATTAATACCACCAAGCGTGTAAATTAGTAGGTACATGTTGTTATAGCTCGACCATTAATCTCAGATTCAAGGAGAGGTCTTTAACTAGTAATTACTCTTTCCGTTTCAGGTAAAATTTAATTAAAATTTGACTAATAATTTACATAGATTTATTTGTTTTTACAAAATTATAAAAGTTGTAATTCATAGTATTTCTAACGTACATTTTAATTAGTGAAATTTTATTTCATAAAATATAAGTGAAGTATGTAAAATTTAGATTTAATTTAGTCACATGTTAACTTTAAAAATGAAAAATTGACTCTTTATCTAGAACGGAGAGAGTAATCGATATGACTTTCTCTACAAATTTAAATTATGAAGAAGAAAGGTATGAGGAAGAATATTTTCTTCCACTTCCAACTTACCCGTCACCTACGCCATGAAAAACATAACGTTTCTATTTATTGTTCGATCGAACACTTACTATAAAGATTGTTTTTCTTTCCATTTTGGATAGAAAGTAACTCTTTTCTGGCTTTCCAGTCATCCATTTTTTCGTCCTCTCCCACTTTTCTATTTATTTTCAACTTTCTCTAATGCAACGACAATCTACAACGTGGAGACAGAATGAGATCTTATTACGTAAGCTTATGTCGTGCTCTTTATTTTATCGTCGGACTTAATTAGTCACTAATTTGTCATTTGCGGACCATTAATGCGATCATTTAAGGTTATCGAGGTTCTAATAGTACGAAAGATGAGTAAAATACAACTCTATATGTTCCGAATAAATGTTCATACTTTTTATTTTAAGATGTTTCAATTAATGTTCTTAAAGACTTTTGATCTATCTATTATCTATCATTCTTTTTAATATACCCTTAAAGCTTCATTTAATATACACATTCCAAAAAAATTCAATTATTTAAAATAGTTGAACTCAATTAATGTTCATAGGTATTATTGTCAAAACATATTTTACAGCACATTATTAATTATATTTCTTAATTCTTGTATTTTATCAACTATGAACATTTATCCGGAACGAAAAGAGTATATGATTTGAAAATTGATTATGCAATTCTAGAATGAGTTTATGAATTTTATGCCAATGGTAAATAATTTCGTGTCTTGGAATTAAAAACTAATGCCTAGTGGGCTTCGTTTGGTACCATGTTTATCGAATCCAAAGGTACGTCTCGTTGTGCCATTCACCCAAAAGCCATGACAACATCAAAAGTATTATTCACCTATTCGTTTTGGTTGCTTTAAAATTAGTGGCTTTACAATTTCAATAATGGGTGATAATAAACGGCCCGATTCGGGATGTCCCAACAAGGCGATTATGTAAATTTTAGTTTTATTAGTAAAGGTGTTGGAGTAATTTTATATGACTAAATTACCCCTAAACTTAATTTAGTCATTTCATACCTTAAATTGAATTTTGAATTCAAATTTTAAATATCCAATTCGTGCCCTATTAATGACTCATTTAAATTTTCAAAGAAGGGGTTTATAAATTTAGATTTAACGCAGCTAACTTAAATCTCTTTATTCTTGAGACACATTCTCATTTTCAATTACTCTCAATTCATTCATCCAAATCTATATATATATATATATATATATATATATATATATATTTAAAGTTGGTGAGGAGGCATGTGAGTTTGCCACCTCATACCATGTTGATAAAGCTTCATTCTCATGGCTTGACTCTTGAAATTCTAAAAAAGATGTCATTAGCTAATAGTTTTAGCTATAGAACTATAGGTATAATACTGTGGTATATAACATTCTTCAAATATATTAGTAGAAAAACTTTAGCTATTGGCTAGAAAATGAAAAGCTATGAAAAAAGTTATGTTATCAATGAGATTTGAACCCACACTATTGAAATATGAAAAATCACCTTAGCCCAACTCAACCATTTATATTTTAAGAATACACTTCACATCCTTTTGTTAAAGATGCATTCTCAAGTCTCCTAGCAAGAGTGTCATTTTTAACTTCCAACTTAAATAATTGTTGTGTCATTATCTAAGAATTATACCTAATTTGAATAGCTATAATATTGGGTATTAATCTCTACTATAATTACACTGAAGGATACAAAATGTCTTATATAAGTTGATATAGTTAAGTGATTTTACTTTTGTTAAAATCTATATATATATATATATATATATATATTTAAAGTTGGTGAAGACAACTCTAGAAGCGACACATCACCCTATTTTGGTTGAATTTAAATCCTCAAGCCTCCAACTCAGCGTGACTTTTGATTTTTTCGATCATTAGCTAATAGCTATTATTAACAATAGTCAATATGATAAAAAGTGTCTAGATACATCAAAATTTCAGTTATGATTATTCTTCTACCATCATAATGTATGTACATAAATAATAATAATTACTTAAAAACTTTAGAATACTATATTAGCACAAGGATTTTTTTTTTTTTTGATATAGCTAAGTAGTTTTACATTGGTTATAATATATAATCAAAGGAAATATATGTTTGATAATAACAAAAGCTTTGAGCTAATTGCGGCATAGATCGATCCGAAGGGATGCAGTACTCTAAGAGTCAAAAAAAAAAAAAAAAGGAGTGAAAATGTCATCCTTTAATGATAGAATACAAAGAGTCTTTTTTGGAGTCATCATTCACATCTCCTAAAGATCAGTACCTACCAGGCTCGAGGCTGACTATCCCGATCTCATTCCTTGCTCCTGCTTCTTCAGTAAATAGTACTACATCAATTTTCTAAGGTTACCCTCAATCTCTGCGACGACTAAAGTGATGAACATGCCAATCGACTCCGTTAACGCTGTCAAGACCGGAAAGAGAAGACCAATGACGATGACCTCGAGGACTCATCACTGCACCACCGCCTTCTCCTCCGCTGCTGCAAAGGCGATGAGTGAGAGATTTTGGCGAGAGAAGGGATGACACGGACCTCGATCGCCTACCCAACCATAATGCAGACTACTAGGATCGCAATTGTCTCCCCCACAGCCACCCCTTAAAGACATAGATTATAAGAGACGTGCAAGCCCCAACTCCCTCCTCCATACCACGACCGCCGTGGCCACTCTCCTCCGCGGCACTCCCCTTTGTTCCCACCGTTAAAGAGTTCGCGGAGATATATATATATATATATTTAATTTGGCATTCGGGTTCTTCATTAGCTTGCTGCTTTGGTTATTTTTGGTTCCGTTTTCATTTTTTTGGATAATAACAAGGTTTTGATTTCTCTCTTGGCATTGATCTTCATGATTTGTTTTGCTTTGTAATATTTAAGTTTTGTTCATTTGATGATTTTGGCATTAGTTTTATTTTTTATTTATATTGGATTTTAGATATGATTTTTTATTTATTTTGGATCTAATAACAAGGTTTTAACTTTTCGTTTTCATTTTTTGGATAATAACAAGTGTTACTCTAGATACTTTTTTATTTTGGATTTTAGATATGATTTAATTTAGGTTTCAATTCTGGTTTACGGTTCTTGATTAAATTTTTTGTTCTAATTGTTCTGTTGATTTTGGCTTTGATTTTTGGTTTTGGTTTTGATTTTTTTTATTTTGCTTCTATTTAGATGAAAATATATTGATTTTGACTAATTGTGATTTTTGGTTTGATATTGATTTTAGTTTTAGTTATGATTTTTGTGTAAGTTTATATATTGGTTTTGATCTTGATTGTTGCTTTTGGTTTTTGTTTAGACGGTTATTTTAATTTTTATTTATGCTTTTTAGTTATGATTTTATTTGTTTTACTTTCTTTATTCGATTTCATATTGATTGTAAATTTGAGATTCACTACTCGATATAAATTAGTTTTTATTTTTTTCTTGATTTTGACATTTGATTTTTTTAGGGTTTTTTTTTTTTCAAATTTGTTTTTGGTATCTAATTTGTCGAGTTTGGTTTATTGTCTACTAACCATAGAAATACTCTTGATAATTTAAATTCTCTATGTATTTGTTTAAAACTATTGCATACCAGCATTACTATCAAATATATACAGTTTGTATAAAATATTAATACCGAAAATAATAGACTTATTCAATTTATAATTTACAATTTACTATCTATGAATATTTAGTATAATAAACCCGTGCGGAGCACGGGTAGAATAACTAGTCTTAATAGAGTTTATGAAGATGAATTGCAAAAATAAGAAATTCTATGTTCCTTTCAAAGGATTGTGGAATGGAACTTTTGCGAGCTGGCAGGATTGTGCACCTTTTGTGCTAGGTCACAAAGGAAGTAATTAAAAGTTTTCAAAACACAAGATAAAACTGTTGATGTGTAATTTTTTTTGTTCCGGGATGAATTACGGTCATGTTGATAGTTGGAATGCGGATGAGGTTGGATCTGATGTTACTTACAATGATAATTAAAGTGCGTGTGAGGTTGGATCTTATGTTGGTTACAGTGATGTGGAGATAAAACATAATATTGATGTTGTTGTTAGCAATTCGGTTTCAAAAAAGTTGATTATGTTGGATATTGAGAGCAATTCACGTATATATAAAGAGTATTGTCTAGTTCGTTTTTTGTTGTATTACTGAAATGATTGTTTCTTATGTAATTGCAACTTCTCTAAATTGACTTAGTTAATTCAGTTTATGTTCCAGCATGACAATTGATTTTGTTTATTTATTTATTTTTTTTTGTTATTGAAACTATAGAATATTAATATTTTGATGTAGCAATATCATTTAACGATAGGGTGTAACGTGGGGTTCAAATGATTAAACGTTTACTCGAATGTCGTTTATGGTATCATTTACTCGATTCTTAAACGATAGCTCTGCATCATTTTCGAAAAGGCACTCATTAGGTGGGTGTCGCTTACCCGCTTAAATGAGTGTCGCTTAGTCGTCGTTTAAGAAACACTTATTAGACGTAAAAATCGTATTATGGACATAATTGTAATTGTACACAATTAAAGTACGATTAAATAAACCCAACTAACATTAACTACTTTTTGGACGTCCGATTTGGGACGTTTAGAATTACTGTTTCAATACTTTTTAGAACAGTGCTAAATGAATCAATTTGATCTGGATCAAAAACATTTATTGCTCCTTAAATTCCATGAAAAATATTTATTGCTCTCTAAATCCCATGAAAAATAATTTATTGCTTCCTAAATCAATTGAAAAAGATATTTTTCACCATTTACATATTTATTGTTCATGAGAAAAGGTAAAGAGTATTTTAGGTAAAATATTTTTTTTATTTTTTTGGAATTACAAAAGTACCCTCATTGATTCGGATCAAATTGATCTATCAAGATTTGTTGTGAATGTTATTCCTATTTTCCAACATTGACTTCAATATTCAAAATTTTGAGTCTTTAGTATTTGGGTCAAGTATACCACTAGTTTCTTGACACTTGATGATTTGCGTGAGTAGTCCTTTGGAAATAACATTGCACGCTACTTGTACAAAATCATTCAAATTCGCACGTAATTAGTCCATTTTGTAGATGTCGCTAGGCTTCAACCCGTTAAGTCATCAAGTGATCACTCACGTGCTATTTCTAAAGGGTATTATTGAGGCTAATAACAATTACGGGTAATAAGAAAAAGAAATATCTATTAATTTACCTTTCATTGTTGACTATCGTAACCCATTTTTGACGCAAATAAAAAGCTTTTTTACTGAGTCCATGACGTCTTCATCAAAACCATGTTTACTCTCTCTCTCTCTCTCTCTCTCTACATATATATATTGCCTAAATATGAATATTTGTAGCAAGAGAGAGGAGAGGAGGATTTGGGAGGAAAATATTAGGTGAACTTCACACTCATGTGCATTGAGAGAGTTTAAGGTTGAATTTTCAATAATACTTTTGAGAAATAACATGTGAGTGGTCACGTGAAGACTTAATGGAGCGGAGTCTAACTACATCCATTGAAATGACTAATTGCGTGCAAATTCGAGTGACTTTGCACCAGGAGCATGCAATGTCATTTTCAAATGACTAATCACATAAGTTATTAAAGTCAAGGGACTATGGTGTAATTAACCCTTGGTATTTTATCTTTTAATTTTGGCAAACGACAAAAAAAAAAAAAAAAAGAAGGTAAAAAGTAAAGATCATCTAGTGAATGGCAGCAAGGCTTTGTGTAAAATTTATTTTAATTTCCTTACCTATAGAATGCTTTTAAAATCAATAAAATCAATCCAATGGGTTAATTTAGTGTTTAGACCATCATTGAGTTCAAGTTTGAAGTGATTTATTTAACAGGATGTCTAGCGTTTGCCTTTCACGAAATATACATTTCAAAGTACTGTATTCGACTCTTATCAAATATAAATTTTCTCAGATCATTGCAATACTGTAGGCAACAATTATGTCAAACCCAGGAACACCTCTTAGAAGGAATTATTTTTTCAGTAAAATCAATGCAAACTCAACCCGACAATACTTGAAAAGATGTGCGGGGACTAAAAATCAACATCGATTAGATATAAATGTTGCAATCAATATATGTGATGTTGTATATTTATTGGAAGAGTAATGCTATGAGTATATAAAGAGTATTAAATTTTTGAGCAAACTCCACAAATAGTCCCTGTGCTCTACCCCTTTTTCGAGTTTGGTCCTTGAACTTAAATTCGAAAAAATTAAATCCCTGTACTGAAACTTTTTTCGCAATTGGTCCTTCCATCCAACTCCGTTAGTTTTTTTCCGTTAAAATGCGCTCACGTGCCTCTCACGTGACTCTGCTCAGGGGTAAAATTGTCCACACATTTTTTAATGGACAAAAGTATCCATACTATTTTTGTTTTTTAAAACATAATACGAGGGCATTAATGTAATTAGCTAAATTATAACTTTAACTCCCTTTCTTCCCCATTTCCCAACCCCCCTTTCCTTCCATTCCACCATGGCCATAGCTGCCACCACCATTGCCGGTGAACACAAAACCACCATCGCTGGCGAACACAAAATTAAACTTGAAGAAAATCCAGAATAAATCATCAATTCCTTCCCCCAAAACACCATAGACGCACCTACATTTTTCTTTTCTTCTTCTTTGCAATTGTCAAGCAACAACAATGGAGGTGTAATCACTGCAGTGTACTCGCTGCAATTGCCTTTTCTTTTCTTCTTCTTACCTCATCATGAAAAAGATATGTAATTCTAATCCATCACGTGTACTCAAGTCGCAACGGTGTTCAAACAAGGATGTTTTGGGGTGATGATGTGATTACGTAGCACTTCGTAATCCCCCCCCCCCAACAAAATCGAGTACACCAGAATGGTTCTCTTCATCTTTGCAATTCCCACTCCACATCTCTCTATAAACACGAACACTCACTAATCAATCAACAATCCAGATTTACAAGAGAGAACCCAAAATTTAAACTTCAAACCAAACCCAATTTATTCTCTCTTTCTCTCAAGAAACCATGTTGTTCGACCGAGTTGTTAGACACCGAGCTGTTGTTTCAGATACCGGGTCAGATTCGAGTGGTTGAGTTTGGTAATATGCATACAAGCCTTGCCTCCACTGTGGTTCACTCCATTATCACAAACCCACATCAAAAATGAAAACCCAGATCGAAATCACTACCCATTCGCTTCAATATCTTCAAAACCAAAATCTATTTACTTTGCATTTCTTATTTTGTTCCGAAAAATTTGAATCTGAGAGTGAGGAGTTGGTCGGAAAGTATGGAGGGAAGATGATCGGACGACAGTTTGTCGGGAGGGGGAGATTTTTACGGCTGCTGGATTTGTGTGTGTGTGTGTGAACTGAGAAGAAAGAGGGAAAAAGGAGAATGGAAAGGTTGAAAAAATCAAAAATTTGGTAATTGGTTCTGTTCTTTTATCGTGAGTGACTATATTACCCTAATTAAAATCACGTGAGGTGCACGTGTTTATACTTAACGGTAAAAATTTAACGGAAGGACCAACGATGTAATTCACACCACTACAGGGACCAATGGCGTGGAGTAAGGACCAATCCCAAAAAAGGTGTATAGCACAGGGACTATTTGTGTAATTTGCTCTAAATTTTTTATACTAAATAATGTGTCAGTTGATATAATAATTAATATATTATAAAAAAAATTAAAAATTATAATTAATACATTATTACATCAGCTATCATTTAGTACAAAAAATTTAGTACTCTTTAAGTACCATAGTATTACTCTTATTGGAATCAAATCTTTCACAAACCATTAATATTGAAATAGACATAGTATTACACTCATTATTGAATCAAAAAATTTAGTACTCTTTAAGTACCCATAGTATTACACTCATTATTGAATTTGACGTTACTGTCAAGAACTAAAGTTTTTCTTTTCTAATTAATGGGATATAATTACATTATACACTTATATTACTTGTATTTACTAACTATACCTTTTAAACTTTCTCAAGCCTATTTAATGTCATGTTAGTTTATTGTAATTTTCTTTTCAAATATAAATATGTTATATTTATAGAATTTAGTAACTGAATGGTTAACATTATCCATTAAATGTTGTATATTGCATCTATGGTACAAATGCTAAGTTTACAATTTTTTCTACAACTATTGCTACAACTAAGTTTCGATAAAAGACAAAAGTATTTTGAAAAAAGACAATTTTACCCTTCAGTAAGGCTTAGTTGTAAAAATAATTATAAACCTAATAAAGTTGAACGCTTTAATGTATGATATATGTTACTAAATTATGTAAGTATGGTATTGCTTTTTCTAATATCATATCAATATTGTACATTTACAATATGGTCGCAGTTGAACTTCATGTAATTTCTAGCCAACAATAATTATAGTAATTTTATTTGGTATTAATTGCTCATATCTCGACTATCTCTCACCAAATCATAACGAAATCTTATGTTTAATTCAACAAGAATAGAAAAACAATACTGGAAAATTAATGCAAATTAATTAATTAAAGACAAATTTCAAGACAGTTGTTAAAGTGGTCCCTACCAATTAGAGTCATTAGTTTAAGAAGAAAAAAAGAGAGGAAAAAAATGTTAGGTATAATAAATGTTTCAACCGTAGCACAATAAATAAATACACTACAGCACGCTGTAGCATAATAAATAAATATACTGTATATAATAGTAGCAAACTATTTATAATGTGACTTGTTTGAAATTTCTGCCTATAAAAGACCGTAACCGGTGCATTCAAGAATACACCGAGATATTCAATCGTATAAAATACCTCTAATAATTACCTTATACTTTGTGATTAATTATACTTTCAATGTACTATAAATATAAACTATATTGATTGAGCTAATTTATAACAAAAACAACAAAAAGAGAGGATCTTGTCCAACATTATAGTACAACTTTGCATGTCTCCGAAATAAACAGTATTAAGCCGAGGTTCGATTTCCTAAACACATTCTTAGAACCTTTGTATTATTCCCACTAAGACAGCTTCTCCATGTTTTATATTGGCCTTTTATTTTTTTAATTTATTTTATTTTATAATAAATAAATTTGTTTTTGGTGCAGATCTGAGCATGTGCTTCTTGATTGGGTTGTCCCAATGCTTTTCGACATTGAAATATGGATAATTTCTCTTATAAAGAGATTTTGTACTTTAGAAAACACACACACACACACATACATATATATATATATATATATATATATATATATAGCTGTAACATTTAATTATGAATCTATGATCCCATTTCTAAGCATTAATGTTTGGAGAGGTAATTGGTAATAAGATAATTACTTGTAGACTGCCTAGTGATCCATTACATTGGAAACTTTTAAAAATGAAAGTCATCATAATCATAATTTAGTAGAGCCGTTTGGTAGTTATAAGCAATATGGATTAATAATAATATATGCAATAGTATTAATAGTATAAGCTATCCGAATAAAATCATTATTTCCTCGCTAATAATACCAAGAGAGAGGGTGAGATTATTAGCGCCTTCACTATTAATCGTCATTCATATATCAGGAATAGTTTTGAGATTAAAAATGTTAGTAACTTATTTATCTTTAGTGAGGGCACTAATAATACCGTCCTCTCTCTTGGTATTATTAGCGAGGAGATAAAGACATAATTCGAGCAGCTCGTGTTATTAGTCACGACCATCTATTCCAAATATCTGACAATTCTGCTTATTAATCATATCCAGTCTTAATCCTGGTTACCAAACAGTTCATCAATTAAAACTACTCCTGATATATAAGTGAGAATTAATAGCGAGGACACTAATAGAACCATGATTAATAATAATATTTATTTCTACCCAACTACCAAACAAGTCCAGAAGATTGGTTCACTAGTTTAATGATTTGATAATTACTGAGTTCCAGTGTGAATCGATTTATTTAGCGAGATGTTTCGTGATCGACTCTGACTACGTACAAATTAATTTCCTTAGGTAAGCGGCTCGCTCAATACCAGAGACTAGTATTAGACCTTATATCGTACGGAAACACCTCGTGAGAGATAAAATTTTTTATATATATATATATATATATATATATATTCAATCTAGTGATGCTGATATCATAATAGTGGTGAAGTTATTTCTTTTTTCAAAGAAAGAGAGTTTTTAAGAACCATGACATCATTAACCTACCACATCAACCTAATCCTATACTACCTCCATCTTTAAATTATTATCTGATTTTTTTTTTCTAAAATAATTTTTTTGTTTAAAAGTTTTTTTTTTAATACAATGCTTTTATCAATTTATCTTTATTTTTCTTTTTATTTTAATTATTAGTTACATGTACATGTATATGTATATGTACATAAACATTAAAAAAACTACATACTATATAAATATTAGTAATTAAATTAATTATTATTTTTAATTTATGTACCAAATCAAACAAAATAATAATTTAAGAACGGAGTGAGTACGTTTTTAATGAAAGACTTAAAGGTAGGGATTTTTCAATAATAAGTTGGTTATTTTGAGCGTTTATAACGTCTAATGCGAGTAAAATGAGAATCCATTTATTTGTCATCGGCCCTTATAGGATAAATTGGCATATTTGACCCTGATTTCTATACCCAAAAAAGTTAAATTGGTAAGTTTTCGGATCAATTAGCCACCTTATAATATTCATATTTTAACAAGCTAAACAGATTATAAGTGTGTTAAAAAAAAAAAAAAAACTGATTATAAAGGAGTAATATTAGTGACTTTTAAATGCGGTTTTTTTCTTTTTCTTTGTCTTTATAATAATTAAGTATTGTTCATAAGTTTTACTTTTTAAATTTTATTTTTGGATTTTTAAGGGTGGGTAATTTTGGGTATTTATTTTCTAAAGATTATGAATTATATTAGGCATGTCACTTAAAGGTATAGTATAATTTAGTCCTAGGGATAATTTTGAAACTCTAGAAAAAGGTTATAGAATTTTCATTTTGACCCTCCAACTTTATAATAGTAATTAACATTAAAAGATTTTTAAAAAAATTGCATTTCATACATCTACCAAAGCACTACACTTTACAGTGTAGGTACTAAAATATATAAGTGAAAAAGAAATTTCTTGGCATAAAGAGTGGAAAAACAATGATCACATTATGTGGTGATCCTAATCAATCATATTGCATTTGGTATCTATGCATGGGCCATAAGAAGATATTTGCACAATTACTTAAAACTTTGCTTATTTAATTTTGTATTTGTACCGACAACAAAAGTATATTATTTCCGTCACACAAAAACAAGCTACTACAAACCACGGAACACAATATATCGTACTAAGACCAAACCACAAAATACACCGAGTGCCATTAAGTTTTTTTCGTCAAATAGGGAAATATATTGAGCGTCATCAGTCGATGATATCACCATGATGCCAATGGCAGATCCATAAATTTTTTTTTTTCAGTGGAGTCACAACTTTAACAAAATAATCCAAAACATGATGTAAAAACTCAACAACACCAAATCCTACATTTTCTTTCTATAAAAAAAAACCCTAAATCTTTAAATAAATACTTTCTCTGTTCTAAGCAAAGAGTCCACTTTCCTTTTTTAAAAGTCAATATGTGGCTAAATCAAATTAAAATTTTACATATTTTACTTATATTTTAGAAAATTTCATTAATTAAAAACTACTTAAGAATACTATGAATTACAATTATATAAATTATTGATCAAATTTTAGCTAAGTTGATTTAAAAAGTCAAAAGTGAACTCTTTGTCTGAAACGGAGGGAGAAAAAAGTAATCATATATTTATTAAATTATCATAAATTCGACAAAACCATTTTCACATAAATTCCTAACAAAAATGACATATGATCATAAAAACCTAAAAATGAAGCAATAGTTGCAACTTGCAAAATAATAAACCTGAATTAGGAATTGGGGATCAAAATCGTCATCACTTACCCCACCTATCCATCACTCTCTCTCTCCCTCAACGTACTGACCACACCACCCAAACCAATTTTCCTCGCTCAGAGAACACATAAAATACATCAAACACCAGGAATATTGGAATCCAAACCCCAATTAAGCATCACCATCAACTCTCTCTCTCTTTCAACCGAATGACCTATCCCCCTTCCCTCACACCCATCTTTCTAGACACACACTAGTCAATTGTATTTCTTACCTCGTTAGCTCTTTCAACTGAATGACCTATCACCTGTATTTTTTTCTAGAGCCAACCGAGGTATAAGAAATACCATTGACAGTGTGTGTCTAGAAAGATGGGTGTGAGGGAAGGGGATCGGTCATTCGGTTGAAAGATAGAGAGTTGTTGGTGATGCTGAATTAGGGTTTGGATTTCAATATTACTGGTGTTTGATGTATTATGTGTGTTCTCTAAGAGAAAGAAATTGGTTTGGGTGATGTGGTCAGTACGTTGGGGGAGAGAGAGAGTAATGGATAGGTGCGGTAGGTGATGGCAATTTTGTTCCCGAATTCGTAATCCAGATTTGTTATTTTACAAGTTGCAACTATTGCTTCATTTTTATGGTTTTATGATCATATGTCATTTTTGTTGTGAATTTATGTGAAAATGGTTTTGTCGAATTTATGACAATTTAATGAATTTATGGTTACTTTTTATTTATTTAAAGATTTAGGGTAATTTTTTTTATAGGAAGAAAATGTAGGATTTGGTGTTGTTGAGTTTTTATATCATTTTTGGGATTACTTGATTAAAGTTGTGCCCTCACTAAAAAATATTTCTGGATCCGCCACTATCGACTATCTAATAACAATACAATAAATCAGCAACCTTATTGAGGTTGGGAGCAAGATAATACATAAATAGATAATTTATTACTCCTTCCGTTCCAGATAAATGTTCCTACTTTCTATTTTTGAATGTCCCAACTAATGTTTCTAAAGACTTTTGACTACATATTCTCTATCATTTTTCCTAATATGCCCTTAAAATATTATTTAATATAACACATTTCAAAAAAATGTAATTATTTAGAATAGTTAAACTTAATTAATGTTAATGGGTATTATCGTCAAAATAAATTTTACAGCACATCATTAATTATATTTTTTAATTTATGCGCTTTATCAATTAAGAACATTTATCCTGTACGGAGGATTAGTTATTATTGATAATAATACCGTGCTAAATATACCATTGGACTCAATATTTACTCACTAAATAAAAAATTTAAGTTTTGACGGAGTCTTCTACTTTTCATGATTCATCATCACTTGCGCGTGTGACGTATTCACATTCATGTCTCAACGACTCAACAACGAGGTCAAACTTTTGCCGAAAAGTTACCAAAATTCAGATGTTTGTAGAGCTATCTTCTAATGGAGTAACCTTTATTTTAGGATAAGGACATGCTTTTAGTTTCAGTCGTGATTTCGAAATAACTTTTGTTTTTTAATCACTTTATTTCTTAACTTCTCATAATATTATTGTAAAATTCTGAAAACAAAAATTAGAAAAAAGTTCTAAAATCACCCAAAGAACAAGCTGTAATACTCCATCCTACATCGGATACATGGGTCATGGGTGGAACTTGTATGTATTTAGAGCTAGCAATGGGCTAGGTTGGGTTAGCCCAACCCCAATTCATCGAGTTAAGCTTTAAAATTGGGCTGAACCAAATTTAATTTGCATCGAGCCTGTAAAATTAAAATCAGCATTTCTCAATATTGGTTTGGGTAGGGCTAGTCCACTGGCTGACGCATCATTTTGGGCTAATTTTTACTAATTTTGATATTTTTATCAGTCTACACGCAAATCCATCGGGTCAAGACTAAAAATCGGACCGAGTTGGATTGGCCCAATCCAGATTTGCATCGGCCTCCAAAATTAGAGTTCAGTCCGTCCTAAAATCTGGTTGACTGGTCATTGCGCGGGGCCAATTTTGCCAGCTCTATTTATAAATGACCACCTATATTACTAAAAACTAACATTATCCAGACTTTTGGATAGGTATGTAATGGCCTAATTGATACGTGCATTTAGAGCCCGTTTGGTGTAGCGTTTTGAAAACGCAGTGTTTTAAAAACGCAGCGTTTCTAAAACGTAGATTATTTAAAATGCACTTTTTCTTTATAAATGCGTTTGAGATATTATGTCAACACGCCGCTTTTTATTCCCTCGCTTTTGCGAAAAAGCTAGGAATTCCAGGCGTTTTAAAACGCAGCTTGCTTTTGAAAACGGCGTTTTCACCGCAAGATTAAAACGCTAAGTTAAAGAATAAATGCGTTTAACCTGCGTTTTGGCCAAAACGCGAACAAATGAGCTCTTAATGTGGCGTTATAGATTATTTGGGGCTTATAATACCTTTTAATTTAATAATTAAGTTTTTATTTTTATTTTTGCTAATTAGAAAAATAACAAAAGTAATCACTCCATGCTTGTTATTTATTTTATTTTTTGTGATAGCTGTAGGAAAAATGTAACATGAGCACCAATGACTTGGGACTTTTCCTTTATTTTATTATGTGTATGTTTTTGAAATTTTCTTCTGTGGTTAATTATGCATAGTCCATGTTAAAAAAAAAATCCTTCTAATCAAATCTTGAAATACTTGGCACCTATTAATAGATACATTTTAAATATATATTTAACTATTTAAAAAACTTAATAAAAAAATGTTCATTGTTTTTAACAATAGTTGATACTCCCTCCGTCCCGGTAAATATTCCTACTTTCTATTTTGGAATGTCCCAACTAATGTTTCTAAAGACTTTTAATCTACCTTTTCTCTATCATTCTTCTTAATATACCCTTCAAACTTCATTTAATATAACATCTCTCAAACAAACTCAATTATTTAAAGTAGTTGAACTCAATTAATGTTCATGGATATTATGGTCAGAACACATTTTACAAAGACATCATTAATTATGTTTAATTTCTATGTTTTATCCATTAGGAAGATTTATCTGGGACGGAAGGAGTATATAGTAGTAGTTGATATTATAAGTATTTAGAGATTTTTTTTTAGAAGTTAGTAGATTGGTTTTAATTGAAATAGCACATGTAGATTAGGGCCAAACTATATTATAGGAGAGAGACATATGAAGAAATATAAGGATTATTTTGTCTAGACGCCCTATTATTTAATATCCGGATAACTGAGTGAGGGATAGGGAAATGATATAATAGGTGGTGTGGTGACAATGGCTGTTTCCCTTTCCTTTTCTCTTTTCCTCTTGCGGCATTTGGTAATATCAAATGAAATGTAAAGATATTTTATTGTACACTTTCTTTTTAAGGATTTCTCGTTCCAAAATTAAAATATAATTCTCAAATGATAGGGCTTAGTGTGAGGGTACACTCTTGAACTCGTCGGAAGAAGTAGATTAAACATAAGCTGATACGAATGAACCATGTTACTGACCTAACAAACTATAAAGAGGGACACCTAGCGAGCAATGTGAAGAAATCTAGTTTTTTTTTTTTTTTGTACGAAAAAAGTAAGGCGGAAAAACCTAATTTCTCAAGCCGGGTAGAACCACAAGGGCAGTGAAGCTCTCCCGATTAAGTTTTTAACGCAATTGCATTCTCATGATTCAATTCCAATACCTATGGTTAAAATAAAATAACTTTCTACCAGCTGATCTACATACTTGGCGGTAAGAAACCCAGAGGGAAAAGATGACAAAGTGGGTACATTTCTAAAGTTTTTTTTATATTTGATTTCACTTTCAAATGATAGAAAATGGGATTGGTGGAACAATTAGTTAAATCTTTACTTGGTAATCGTACCAACTACCAAACCCAAGGATGGAATTTCAAACAGTCTTTTTGACAAGTTAGTGGGGGGTGTACGACTTATGTTCATATTATTAGTGGATGTACTTATTTAATACTCAAGCATGGAGCATTTTTATTTTAATTATTTCTTTAAGATTGATTAATTAATTAATTTTCTTCGTAGCCCATTCACTTTAGTGAACAAATTCATGACACATTAGAATTTATAATAACTTTCGTTTAAGAAAAAACAAAAATTAATTAATAAAGTAAATAAAGCCACTTAAGGCTCGGGTTGAGCTCGCTATATGATATAACTCAACTTTGAATTGGTTGATGAGCAAAACCATAGCTTCAAATTTTTTATCACATTCTCTATCACACTCTCTGTCCCATTAAAACTCAGCCCTACACATTTTCCTGTAAAAGTTGTAAGAAGAAGATAAGTTAAAATAATAAGGACACGTGTAAGGCTAAGATTAATTGGGACACGGAGTGTGATAGTGAGATATAAAATTTGAATCCCAAAATCACGCAGGTCGATGTCAAAATCAACTTAAACATAGAATTCGGTCACTAGACCTCACTTGATAGGCTTAGGAGAATCCTTGCAATGTATTTTGATGGTGAAAATACTACGTAAAATGCTTCTCTATATGTTTGTGTAATGAATTTTAGGGTTTTTGGATTGTCAATCTTCAAAACACTATCCAAGCGCAGTATTAATAGTAATACTGACCCAAATTAAATGTAGAAATTAGGAATGAAATCTTTTTCTATTTTTAAAGGTAATTTAATTTTTAAGAAATACAGTATATGAGTTTTATAATATTTGGTTTTTTTTTTTTTTTGCAGGTAATGGACTGAAAAATTTCCAGTTTTGGTTTCTTCTTCTTCTTTTTCTACTTTTATTTGTTGTCAGCTGATTAACTGTATATAAATTTATTTATATAAAAAATTATAACTCATACTAATATTTTTAGTTTGTTAATAAATGAAATTTTATTGTTTAATACAGAATAACTATTGTTAAATTTCGATATGATATAAGGGCTGTTGAGTGTTGACTTTAAATATAAAAAACTTACTATAAAACGTGAGGGAGAGGGTATATTCTTAAATATTTAAAAATAAATTATTACGGGAGAGGGAGAATTCAACAAGTATTACTAGGCAAAAATGCTCGTTTGCCCCTTTAAGTACATATATACTCTTTTCACATTTTGATCACCAAATATTCCATTTTCCATGTAAGTCCTCCTTGTAGCATTTTCCCCATTAGAGAATTGATGATGTTTGCATGTCCTTTAGTATGAGATTAGAAAGAGAAATTTTACTCAAGCCAATTTAACTAATCAACATGGGGAAATGTGAGCTAACCTCGCAAGATGACGAACTAGTTGATGCACTAAACCGACCTAGCTTCATCACCATTAAATTGCCATCTTGTCTTACAAAAGGAGAACGACACACATCTTCTTAGTTATATATGTATGGTCACACCGACTCGCAACACACAAAGCGAACTTGTGGAAGAAGATGGATAAACTGATGTTAGAAAGTGCTTTTACTGGAGGCATGCAACAATGACACAAGGAGACTTATTAGAGGTCGGCAAAGGTCGCCGATGATAATTGGTAGCTGTATTGGTTAGTTTGTGGTGGTGAAATGTCATAAAGCCCGACTCATGTCCATATTTCAGCTAACCCACCTTTAGGGCCTACTTCGCTTAACATTAGTTATAAGGCATGAGAGTTCTGTGTGTTTTAAATTGGTCAAGTATAATATGATCATGTTGTCGTTATTTTTGGTCATATACGAAACACATTTCAAAAATTGAGAATCTATGGATGGTCGTCAAGAAATAGTGGTTTAAATGGGAAAATCAAATTTCGTGGAAAACCTACATGATAAAATACAAAGGTAGAGGGGTACGTTGGCACATTTTGATACTTGGAGTCAAGGAAATGTAGTTTGCCAAGATTGCTACATTAAAGTTGCCAAATAGGCAAATACTAAGAGATGGACACAAATCTGTATATAAATATATTTAAAGTTTGTGAGGATGCCATAGATTATGACACTCAGCAACCTTTGAATTTCTCTCAAAAACCTTCAAGTAAGCTTAACTTTTAGAGTGATATGACTTTTTATTTTTAAGTCATTACCTAATAACTATACTTAATAATAATATGTTTAATAATAAGTATAATAGTAATACATAATACCTTCTTCTAATTAACAATAAGTATTACTATTAGGTAATAGTAATTCTTCTAATTATAATAGGAGAAGAACTTTAGGTCAAAACAAAATAATGTTATCAATAGTATTTGAACTCACACCCTTTTAAATATGAATATGCACCTTAAAAAAACTCAACCAATTATATTATATGTAAATGTTTTAAAAATATATTAAATTATTTATAATATAAATTAATTTTTATTTTTATAAATGTTACTTTTTCCATGTCAAATTGTCTCATATTCTAATTTAAGACATTCTAATTAAAATAATGTCTATAATATATGATACATATCAACAAAATTTAAATCATTTCATTCAAAATTGATGCTTTTTTATTTTTTTATTTTTTTATTTTATATATGTGTAAATTTCCTTTTCACACTGATAATGTATCAAAAATATATAATTATAGTATCTAACTAAACTTTTTTCTAATCATTGAATGGTCTTTAAAAATTATTTTAAGAAATATAATTATATTCAATCTTTAAACAATTCTCATTTGTTCGAAAAAATTATTTCTTCAATATGTCCCAAAGTAAATATTTATTTTTAATTTTGTAAAAATTCTTCAAATATATGTCTAAAATATCTTTATTAAGTCCAAGATGAAAAAAAAAAAGAAACACAACAATTTGATATCATTAAAGAATAGTTAAAAAATAAAAAATAAAAATACATATAGTGATCACCAATAAAAGATATTTATTCTGAAACGAAAATATTATAATAAATTACTACTATTTTTTATATATTGATAATTTAATAATACTTAACTTTTGTTAGACATTAAATTAAAAAATATATATTTAATAATAATAACTTTTTTAAAAATATTTTTAAAATATATCAATTAATCTCAAAATTAAATTACTCACGTGTAGAGCACGACTCAATAACTAGTTATTAAACAAAAGTCAAGTAGAACGTATTAAAAGATGCCAAAAAGAAAGATGGATGATGAAAGATGATATGGGGGACCCACACACAGTCTCATCAGTGGACCTAAGAGTCTCATGTGGGTTTTTGAAGTACCCTGAACTGGCGGGGTACGAGTTGGTTGCAAAAGCCTTGACTCACTCACATTCGTCCTACCTCGCATTTATTTTAAAATCCCCAACCACAAATTCGTTTCTTCTCAATCTTCCCCATCTACCTTCCTCCCACATTTTCACGGCAAGAACAGAACGAACTTAAAAAAATATTGTGTTATAGATATTTTTTGCATTTTATCCCTGCGTTTTGACCAAAACGCTCGATCAAACGGCTCTAAGATATGTAAAATGATCCCACAGAAAACAAGCTCTATCTTCACAATCTTTTGTCATACATTTTGCTTTGTTACGAAAACTTATTAAAGTGATAGTTAAATTTGCTGCTTCAACGGTATTGTTTTTTGAGTTCGAATCATATAACCAAATGCCTAATTATACATAAATCGAGTCTAAAATGTTACTACATCTTATTACGATTATTAATCATCCATTTATTTGTACTAATATAAACAAGTAAACAATGGTCATGGATCTGTCATCCACACAATTAGAAATCTGTTTTCGCAGTTGATCTTGTCAACTTGCCCTATAAAAAACAATTAAAGCCCACCTCAGATCTTTCCAATTATTTGACCTCAGGAAAGAAACAGATTCACCTCCTTAACCCTTGTATTCTTCTTCTTAATTCTGCTAAAGGCCATAGACTCATGACTGCAAATTATTCAACCCCTTCTTCTCCAAGTTTCAGCCCTAGTACTTATCTCTAACTTCTGGTATGTCTACCAAATTACTCTTATTCTCCATTAATGGATTTTCATTAGAATTCCCTCACAAAAGCTGCTTGTTTCTGCAATTGGGGCTTCATTTCTTGGCCAACTGAGCAATACACATTGATTTTTAGTATTGATTTTCATCTTTCCTTGTGTTAATTCTTCTGGGTCCTTGTTCAGATTGCTGCTTCTTGGTCATAATTCCTGAAGGGCTGAATCACTTATTGTTTAAGACTTTAGCGATGAATTCATGGCTGATTGAAGTTCTTTTGCCCATGAATTGTGTCATTTCATGATTTTGCCCATCTTTTTTAAATCAAGAATCTTGTGTTTGTGATATACCATTAATTGAGCTCAATAAGTTTACTTAATTTGCCTTTAGAAACTCTTTTGTTCCTCTTCGGGCTTCAATTTCTTTATTCAGCTGAATTTCACTTTCCTTGTGTGATCATGGGAACTTGGGCATTTTTCTACATCTTAGTAATGTGTTTGTGTATCCTATTTTTGCCTCAAACCTGTATGGCTAGTGTTCGAAAATTTGGACGGTTGGATCCAGGGTTTCAAGGGTCTCAAATGACTTGGATAGATAATGATGGGTTATTTCTATTATCAAACAACTCGAATTTCGCATTTGGCTTCAACCCTACCTCAGATGTCACCTTGTTTTTACTTGTTATCATTCACATGAGCAGTTCAAGAGTAGTTTGGTCTGCCAATAGAGCCTCCCCATCGGAAATTCTGATAATTTTTTGTTTGGTGATGATGGCAATGCTTCTTTACAAAGCAAGGGAACTGTGATTTGGTCCACGAATACAGCCGGAAAAGGGGTTTCTGGGATGGAATTGCATAATTCTGGAAACTTGGTTTTGGTTGGTAAAGATGGGAGTGTAGTTTGGCAAAGTTTTAGTTATCCATCGGATACCCTTTTATCGAATCAGGATTTTGTAGAAGGAATGAAACTCATAAGTGATTCCAACCCCAATAACTTGAGCTACTCTTTGGAAATCAAGTCTGGAGATATGATTCTTTCTGCTGCTTTCCAAACTCCACAGCCCTATTGGTCGATGGCAAAGGACAACAGAATAACCATCAACAAAGATGGCAGCGATGCTACTTTAGCATCTATCCAGGCCAATTCCTGGAGGTTTTATGATAAAAACAAAGTCTTTCTCTGGCAGTTCATTTTTGTGGACGACGCCGGAGCAAATGCCACTTGGGCTGCAGTTCTAGGATCCGATGGCTTTATAACCTTCTACAATCTTCAAAGCCGAGGCACAAGTAGTTCTGCTCCCAAGAGAATACCAGATGATCCATGCAGTAGACCTGAAGCATGTGATCCATATTTCGTATGTCGTGACGTAAACACATGCCAATGTGCTTCAGGCCTTGCATCCCTGTCAAATTGCAAACCAGGGCTTGTCTCTACTTGCAGTGGATCGGATGGTTCTATGGATCTTGTGACTGCAGGGGATGGGCTAAGCTATTTTGCACTTGAATTTGTTCCTCCCACATCTAAGACTGACTTAGATGGCTGCAAATCTTATTGTCTCGGTAATTGCTCGTGTCTTGCTTTGTTTTATGACAACAATTCACGGAATTGCTTCATGTTTGATCAGATAGGGAGCTTGCGAGGTTCCAGAAGCAACGGTGGTATTGTTTCGTACATTAAGGTGAAGGCAGGGGAAATTCTGCAGGGGTGGAAGCAGCAAATCATTTCCATATGTGGTGATCATCATAGTTGCCGTGACAGTACTGGTTATTGGTGGTCTACTTTACCTAGGAGTTCGCTACTACAAGAAGAAGAACCAGAAATTGCCAGACACTATCGACCAAACTTCAGAAGAAGATAATTTCTTGGAGAGTATATCTGAATGCCCATCCGTTTCACTTACAAAGATCTTCAAACTGCAACGGAGAACTTCAGTGTGAAGCTCGGGCAAGGAGGGTTTGGCTCCGTGTATTCAGGGGTCCTGAGGGATGGGACGCGGTTGGCTGTGAAGCAATTGGAAGGAATTGGACAAGGGAAGAAAGAGTTTCGAGCTGAAGTTAGCATCATTGGCAGCATTCATCACCACCACTTGGTGAGGCTCAGAGGATTCTGCGCAGAAGGTTCCCACCGGCTCCTTGTTTACGAGTACATGGCAAATGGTTCTCTGGATAGATGGATTTTCAGGAAAAATAAAGAGGAATTCATGTTGGATTGGAACACAAGATACAACATCGCAGTCGGTACAGCCAAGGGACTTGCTTATCTCCATGAAGACTGTGATGTGAAAATTGTGCATTGTGACATAAAGCCTGAAAACGTGCTGCTTGATGATAACTACCTAGCCAAAGTCTCTGATTTCGGTTTGGCCAAGCTAATGACCAGAGAGCAAAGCCATGTCTTCACAACGCTAAGGGGTACTAGGGGTACCTTGCTCCGGAGTGGATCACAAACTACGCAATATCAGAGAAGAGTGATGTATATAGCTATGGCATGGTGTTGCTCGAGATCATTGGGGGTAGGAAAACTACGACTCGTCAGAAATTTCGGAAAAATCCCATTTCCGTCTTATGCTTTTAAGATGCTGGAAGAAGGTAAAGTGAAAGACATTCTCGACTCGCACCTGAGAATCGATAAGGATGATGAAAGGGTTATGATAGCAATCAAGGTTGCATTGTGGTGTATACAGGATGATATGTATCTAAGACCACCAATGACTAAAGTAGTCCAAATGCTAGAAGGCCTATCTCCTGTCCCTCCACCGCCAACGTCTTCTCAAATGGGGTCTCGGCTTTACTCGAGTTTCTTCAAATCGACGAGCGAGGAGGGTACGACTTCCTCGGGCCGTCGGACTGCAACAGCGATGCTTATCTATCCGCAGTTCGGCTTTCGGGGCCAAGATAGCAGCAGCTGAAGATGAAAGGGAGGTTTAGTTTTAAGTTATGGCCATCTGTGAATGAAATCGGTCACGGTATAGAATCTTGTTACATGTTGTGTTACCTGTATATTGTTAGAGTACTCAAAATTTTGTAATAATAGTCATTACAAAGCTTAAATAAACATTGTGAAATCAAATGTGGTATTCAATTTTGATCATAGTGTTCTTGCAACAGCCAGTCTTCTAATGCTTCCTTCTGTGCTTTAAATTTTGTAATAGTAGTCATTACAAAATAAAATAAAATTTTAAAATTAAAGGATTAAAAATATTAAATATTTGGTCAGTCTATAGTAGTTATCCAAGTGGTATAAAGTCTGTTAACATCACTAGCACTAGAGCATTCATGGCTACCCAACCATGTTTACTTGTTTGTTTATTTTTATTTGAGTCAACTAATTTTTGACTTTCGTTTTATTCAGAATATCAATTTGACCTCCGTAGTACGACATTGCAAAATGTCACCTTCGTACTTATTAGTTTAAGGGAGAATCTATTATCACTACAAATTTTATTAATTTATTATAATTATTAATAATTAAATTAATAAATTATTTTTATGACACAATTTGTCTTTTAAATACTTATTTTGTTTGATGATCAAGTATTTGTCTAAAGTCAATTAATTTTTTAAAATTTTTTATTACTTAATTTTTTTTTTCTTATGTTCTCAAATTAATTATGCCTATTTGTCAACACTAAAAATATATCCACAATTTTTTATTTAATTTTTTTGATTATTTTTTTGAGAAAATTGAATTTAACTTCAAAAAAAGCTAAAAGATGTTGTATAATTACCAACTTATTATAAAAATCTTTTAAGTAATCGTTAAACATATACTCCCTCCGTTCTACCCAAAAATTTCACGTTTGAAAGCCTAATTATTAAGGAATATATAAGTACCAATAGAGTTGGTCATAATTACAAAAATGTTTAAGCATATTCAATATATTTATACCACATTTGGAGGATAGAGTTGAAAATTTTATAAAGAGTGAAGGCATAATTTTTAAAAAGTGGACTCTTAACATGAAACATCTCAAAATAGTATAGTGGTCTCTTTGCATGGAACGGAGAGAGTATTCATTAATTGACTTTCCATTCAAATTATTTATTTAAAATTCATAATTTGTATTCCGTACTTTAATACTCCTATTATATAACTCATGTCATTCAGTTTTTAGTCTATTTTGTCATTTATATATTTTTATTTGTAAGCGAAGGAAATTAGACTTATGTATTATTTACTTTTTAGATGTCTCATTTATATTTTTTTAATTGTTTGCATATAAAAATATTTATTTTCTTGTGCATAATTGAATATAATATTATTTATAAAAACAAATAAAGGATAAAAATTAGAAAGGAAAATAATTAAATAAGGTGGGTTTGAAGGGCAATTGTGTCCAAACATATATTAATTTTAATAAATGTAATAGATAAGTTAATATTGTAATGAAAATAGACTCTCTCTTAGTTTAATTGTAAATGTAACAAAAATTAATAACGATCATTATGTATTTAACAGGGTCTACTTGTGTGGTATCAGTAAAGGTCATTTGAAAATCTATTTAGGTGGAAAATAAAATAAAAAACACCCTTTTTTTTCTTATTGTTTTTTCTTTATGATTTTTCCAGTTTCACCTTTTTTAGAAATAATACTCCATCCGTCTCTAAATTATTGTCTTCCTTTTCTTTTTTGCCCGTCCCAAAATAATTGTCTTGTTTAAAAACTTTCATTTTTAGGATATTACTTTTACCATTTTGCCCTTATTTTTCCCCTACCTTAATTATGGATCACATACACATGGACATTAAAAGAAATTACACATTATACCAATATGTATGTCGAGTCAAACAAAACAATAATTAAAGGACAGAGGGAGTAACTGAACAAAAAAGTGAAGTTAAAAATAATAATCATTTCTTTGGAAAATAAATCATAAACATTTGTATACATGCACATAAAACCCTAGATCTACCAACCCAACAACGGATGAGATCGAGAATGTTCCAGGTAGATGATTCTTATTTTTTATTTTGCTTTTTTATTTAGTTATTATTTCAAAACAAATGTGAAAGCAGAAAAAACTAAAAAGAAAAAACAATAAGAGGAAAAAAAAAAAGTTTACTCTATAAAAAATTATTAGCTTATCATTTATTTTTCACATAAATTTCAAATGACTTTTATAATTACTATGACAACAAAGTCCGTCAACAGGGCCGGCCAAGGGTAAAGCTACTAAAGCCCTAGCTTTAGGCCTCACAAAAATTAGCTTCAAAAAAAAAAAAAAAAAAAACTACTTATGTAAATATTTTTTTTAAATGTTAAGAGTAACTTTTTTTTTCTCACCCACTTATTAATATATATTTTTTCTTTTCCTTAATTTAAAGAGAATCAATAGTGGTTCCTTACTTACCCCTGGTGACTCGAACTTACGACCTATCGGTTGTAGGTGAAGGGTCTTGTCAACTAAGCTGCACTTACCCCTGGTGACTCGAACCTACGATCTATCGGTTGTAGGTAAAGAGGATCAATAGTTGTTCCCCACTTATTTTTTTTCTTTTCCTTATTAATAGTTTGACAACTTATAAGCTTGAAAACTTTGAGTTTTTTATTAGGTATGACTATTTTGTATGAGATATTATTTGTGATAAACTCAATTAGTAAAAATATATAATTAAATGATATATGTATCGATGTTGCTATATAACAATTGAAAATTTTATTTCATTTTTTGATAAATATGGGAAAGATGGATTCGAAAATGTTATAATTTAGTTCCGTTTCTTGCTCTCAAAATATGGTGCGCTAAGAATCCAAGGTCTTTATTGGAGTGGGAACTTTTAGATAAGAGTTGACCCAAGAAAGAGCATCCATATGTCCTTGACTAGGCCAATGCATAAACTCACTAAGGACACTCACAACATAAGCAATATCGGGTCTGGTATGACAAAGAGAAATTCACCTTCCTACGAGACGTTGATACCTTCCTTTATCAGTTGAGACCTAATTGGGCGAAATCTCGAGTTTATGATTCATCTCAATAGGTGTCTCGATTGGTTTACAGTTCAACGTTCCCGTTTCAGCAAAGAAGTCAAGAACATATTTCCTTTGTGAAAGTGAGATCCCCTTCTTAGACCTTGCAACTTCCAATGCTTTGATCTAGCTTTACTTATCCGTCTCTTTTTTTTCTAACTTCATGGATAGCTGGGCCGGGAGAAGAAGGGCGACGGACAGTCAGTCAGAGAGAACAATACTAAAGAAAAGCTCCGCACCCCTCTCCCTATCGTCTGCTATTCTTTTTGTCAAAGAAATTGCTATAAAAATAAATATAGAACCAAAGTTACGTAAAAAAACGTGTGATTAGTAAAAATAAATAATTTGATGAAATTATTGACAATGAACCTGTAAGATCTCCTGAAGAATTAAAATTGATTACTTTTTATTCATAATAGATAAACAATTACTTCATTTCAAAATAGATTTGAACAATTTAAAATATATCAAGATATTTTTGGTTTTTTGTTTAACATTGAGAAATTAAAGTCATTGGATAATGAAAATTTAAAAGAAATTGTCTTGACCTTGAACTTTCATTAAAACATTATAACAAATCAGATATTGATGAATTACATTTATTTACAGAAATAAAAATTTTAAGAGAAGTTATATAAGTGAAAAATGATACACCAAATGACATAATTATATAATAAGACTTGTTTATTTTCCAAATGCTTATATCGTTTATAGAATAATGTTAACGATTTTCAAAATTGTTGCTTTGGCAGAAAGAAGTTTTTCAAAACTAAAATTAATAAAATCTTATCTAAGATCGACAATGTCTCAACAAAGATAAAATGAATTAACTTTTAAATAACACAAAAGATAAATTATAAATAACAATATAATAATTTTAATAAATAAATTATTTACTTAAAAAAAGCCTCACTTTTAGAGTTTGTTTTAGGCCTTTATAAGTGTTGGACTGGCCTTGTCCATCAAATACCTAACATATTTACTACTGAATTAATAGTACGACGGTGCCATCTAAGTTCAATCTCAATAATACAAACAAAAATCAAATTAATGATTCCCAAACTCCTTTTATTTTCTAGATGACTATTATGTCTTCTAGCCCATCAATATGGTTGAGATTTTCTCACCCATCTTCTCCCCACTCTCCTCCTAATACATCTTTACTTGTTCCCAACTTCTAGCGAACGTGAAAGAAAAAATGGATTGTAAACTCATTATTCTTTCCTTTTCACCACTATTTTCTTTACTCATGTGTCGCCTAGTGGCTAACTCTACGCTTTTCTTCTTTAAGAATGTCATGTCATAGGCAGTGGCGGATCCAGAAATTTTTTTCAGTGGGGTCACAAATTTTTAACTATTACATAAAAAACTTATAAATCACAATTGTCCTCTACGCGTTTTCATACTATGAAAACGTTTAATTACATCATCGGTTGTAATGTTCCTAAACAACTCTCTCAATAAAACATACAAGAGAGTCATTTAAAAATTGATCACACATTCGATTTCGTAAATCCGTCTTAACAATATTCATTGCAGAGAAGCATCTTTCCACGCTTGCTGTTGCTACCGGCAAAATCAACGCTAACTTCAAAAGCCGATACACCAACGGATATGACAAGTATTTTTTTGTTTCCACTAGCAATGTAGATAGATCACCAAGCCCCTTCAATTGATCAATCACATCGCCGCACATCCATGATATATGTCTCTAGTTGATTCTTAATAGTCATACATTCAAATATAGAGAAGTCATGAGGATAAAATTGAGTCATTCTTATCAACGCTGCTGCATTAAAATCACCAAAACCATTACTTGGATTCAAACTAGCAACACAAAGAAGCAACTCAGAATTAACCTCATTAAACCGATCATTAATCTCAAAAAGCTGCTTATCCATAATGGCATAAAAACATTCCACACGATAATGAAATTCGTTAGTAATGTTACTTTTACGCCGAGGATTGCAAGGATCAACATATTCACCATTCATATCCAAACAATCAATCTTATTCTTATTGCAAAATGCAGAATCTCTTCTAGAAGAGATTCCCATCCATTATCTCTTACCGTTTGCAATCGCATCCTAGTTACTTTAACAAGTGTCATAGCATTCAAAATATCCTGATCTTTCCTTTGCAAAGCTAATGACAACTCATGTGTGAACCCCAATATAAGCAGCATCAATTGCAAATTAAAGACAAAATCAAACGATTGCAAATATCTCAATAAACCACGTGCTTGAGCTTTTTTCGATGAATCAGTACCATCACATGAAACAATTTCAAGAACTTCACGAACAGAAGAAAACAAAGCAACCAAGTTCAACAATGATTTATGATGAGATCCCCAACGTGTATCCGCAGCCCTCTGAAGACTTAACTCTTGATTTAATCCCTTCCCTGTCTCAATTAAACCACTCTTGATTCCTTCTGCCACTTTTTCTAATTGCTTTTGTCGAATTATATCTTTACGCTTACAAGAGGCTCCAACAACATTCATTAAGGTGGAAATCATATTAAAAAATTCTGCAATATCTACATGTTTTCTAGCAACTACAACAAGAGCTAATTGAAGTTGATGGGCAAAACAATGAACATAGTATGCTGACGGATTTTCATTCATAATCAAAGTCTTCAACCCACTAAATTCACCATTCATATTGCTTGCCCCATCATAGCCTTGACCCCGAATTTTCATCAAACTCAAACCATTATCAGCAAACAGATTATCAATAGCAGCTTTTAAAGACAAAGCAGAAGTCTCCATCACATGGACAACACAAATAAACCTCTCTTTCACATTCCCACGAGAGTCAACAAATCGCAAAACCACACCCATTTGTTCTTTGCCGGATACATCACTAGACTCATCCACCATCAATGAAAAATCATCGTTAAGCTCTTCAATTATCTTTTGTATTATTTCTACTGCAAAACAATTAACAATATCCTTTTGAATGCAGGGAGCAACCATTAGACAATTTTTGTGTGGAGCATTTTTATAAGCAAGACCGTGAACATTCTCTTCATGCTTAATCAATTCAAGAAAGTTCCCTCTATTTAAAGAACCTTCAGACTCATCATGACCACGAAAAGCCAACCCTTGGTACAACAAATATCTACAAGACTCAATTGAAGCACATAATCGAATTCGATATTCATTTTCTCAATTTCGATTGTCTATGAAGAGCCACCGCAATAGATTGTTCTTGTCTCATTAGATCCTCGCACTTCTTTAATGACAAATTATGAGCACTATTAACGCACCAACATGGGAATCCAACCTATCTTTTTATTCCAAGCGAAAAACCTTCATTTATAAATGCCGCACCACCACCTTGATTGTTGACTTGATCTTTAAACAAATAACAACATAAGCAATATGCTTTATCTTCTTTCATGCTATACTCTAACCAATTAGCATACCGATCAAACCAATCCGGATTAAAACGACGCATTTTAGTTCCCATCATTTTTGAGGGAAATTATGGCCACGGGGTTGACAAGGCCTCTTTAACGTATAAGCTCTTCTAATTTCATCAATTTGATTTGGGTGAAATTCGGATATCTTTTCCTTTCTAGATCCAAGGAAGGCTATCCAAATCAACAAAATCTTTCCTAGCTGAAGTTATGGAAGGATCGTTGAGTACTAGCGGATGCACCACTGAAGCACCCCCACCAAACCAATTCCAATTTCTTACAATTTTCGTTTAAAAATCTCTCCATGTTCCCCCAAAATTCAAAACATATAACCCTGTTGAAAAGACCAAAAACCTAAATTAACATTAATTTATCAAATTAGTTTGTTCACTTCTTACAAAAAATCACACAAAGCTAATCGTTATCACAACTACACAAACAAGTAAAGTAAAAGTAGCTCAACACTTAAACTAAACAATAAAACAAATCCACCAATTCATCTTCAATTATCAAGCATAGATGAGCAAAAGTTTGAAAGTAGCATTTAGCAAACTCTAACAAATCATACAAAAAAAAAAAAACCCTAATTTTAACCCCAAATAAAATGCCCTAATTTTAGATAAAACAAATCCACCAATTCATCTTCAATTTTCAAACATAGATGAGCAAAGAAAGTCCGAAAGTAGCATTTAGCAAACTCTAACAAATCATACAAAAAAAAAACCCTAATTTTAACCCCAAATAAAATGCCCTAATTTTAGATAAAATAAAAAGGGAAAAGATTCAAGAAATGAGTGTTACTTACCGAGAATCGACGAAAATTGGGAGATTTTTTAGAAGAAAGAAGAAGGCTCAAGAAGTAGTCCGCACCACGTCCGTCTCGGCTCCCGGCGCGTGAGTCGTCGTTGACTCGTTGGAGGAGGGCCAGCGCGTCCCAGCTCCTTCAAATCTTCAATCCTTTGGCCTTCAAACTTCGATGTTGACTCGTCGTCGTCGGAGACTCTCCTCCAGCTCCACTGCTCCAGTCCAGTGACAGCGTCCTTCACTCCTTCGTCGCTTGCTGCTGTAACGTAAGTTTCTCTCTTTTTTTTTTTTTTTTTTTTGTTGGCGTTGTTTACTTGTTTAATTGTTTTGCATCTCTCCCTCCCTGCCTTCCGCTTCCAATAAGTTCGGCGGGGTCACACCAAATTTTTCGGGGTCACCCACTAAACTACCGTTTTACAATGTAAAAAAAAAAAAATTTCAAGTGAGTGGGGTCACTTGCCCCCCCACCTTAAAGCCTACATCCGCCCCTGGTCATAGGGGCATTGTTTACGTTGATTTAAGATTTGAGTAATGTTAAAGTCACTTAATGAGTACTTAATTTTATGTACTAATTGATGTGATATTTTATGTGTCATCTAGTTTGCTTCACTTTGACTTCACTTTTTAACTCACGATGAAGCTTATAAGACATCAAATAAAATGACACATTTTAGTGTACGAAATTAAGTACTCGTAAGTGACTCAAACATTACTCTTAAAATTCTAGGGAATATGTGAAGCAAATGGCTTAATTATCTTTATTCATCATTTCATTTGTAACCGGCCATTCTATTCCTAAGTTTCTAACTACTATCACATGGAAGAATAGGTTGCTAAATGTTGCCTCATTTAACATAGAAAATATTAGGGGTGTAAATGATTCGATTTTGTTTGGTTTGGAACAAAATACGAGCTGAATCGCTGATTATCGGTTCGTAGAAAATAGTTGAACCGTTTAAAGTCTCAAACCGAACTACGACGATTTGGCTTGGTTCAGCTTGGTCTCGTGGTTAGGTTTCATGGTTCGATATTGAGGTTAGGCCACGCAGGTCATCGGCTCGTAAACCCATTGCATTTAATTGGGAAACCATATCATTGACTACTTCTCACAGGAAAAGAAGCCTTTGTCCATTGATCTTATCATCTCATGAATTTTCTATGTGGATAATTAATTTTCAAATTAATACTCCTTCAGTCCCGAATAAATGTTTCTAGTGGATAAAACACATGAATTAAGAAACATAATTAATGATGTGCTGTAAAATGTGTTCAACTATTTTAAATAGTTGGTTTCTTTGGGATGTGTTATATTAAATGAAGTTTTAAGGGTATATTAGGAAGAATGGTAGAAAATAGGTAGATCAAAAGTCTTTAGTAACATTAGTTGTGACATCCCAAAATAGAAAGTCGAAATATTTATTCGGGACGGAGAGAGTACGTGTTAAGATTTTTGGCACTTGTATTCGTAAAGCATCACATCCTCCGCTTCTTTTTTTACCTACTTTCAAACAATTAAAATTCCCCAAGAATGCACTCCATTGGAACCAGTGTATTACAACTTATGTTATATTTGACTACTTAATGTCATGCTTTGAAATTAAAATTAGATGAACAATTTGAGCTCCACAAAATTAAATTGTGCTACCAATTCTAATTTCAAGCTATGACATTGGGATTCCCAAACAGACCCTTAGAAAAAAAAATAAAATAAAATTTGTTCATACCGTATCCATGAGGAAGAGTACTGGAAGAGGAGTCACCGAGCGAGATCAGACAGGAGATTGGTGAGGGGAGTCGACCACGACTGGGATGATTCGATGGTTAAAGGCCAAGAATACTAAAGGTTGTAACACACTTTGGCTTTAGCCTTTATAAGTATGAGAAATTAAGAATACTAAAGGCCGGGACTTCCAAAGGTTGGTGGTTTGACTTAGTGGTTCGGCTCGGCGGTTGGGCTTAAAATGGTTTGGTTCAGTTCAGTTTGCTTCGACTCGACGTGTCAAACCGTGAACTGAACCAAACCGTTGGGGTTTAAAAAATTCAATCGAGTTGAACCATATAAGCCACGAAACCAAACCAAACCACTCGGTTTGGTTCAATTTAACGAATTGACGGCTCGGATTGACACCCCTAAAAAATATGCCATTAAGGTGTTCTTGAATCCTGATATAATTATACTAGGAACCTTTACCCTACCACATTCATAATGTTATCCAAGTTCTCTCCCACTCTATGGACTTTCTACCAAGTCACCAACAACAATTATAGCATGGGAATGGAGATGACGTATAAATTTTAATTTCTATAAGTCTAAGGAAGTTCATACTTTTCCACACCTTTCACCCTCCTATTTTTCTTCATATTTCTTGGTTAATTACATATCCTTATTTTTTTTTATTTGGTTTCTGCTAATAATGTTTTCATTAATAGGTTTCTAATGCCATTAGATCGAGGTTTAGCTTAGAGATTGTCTACATCGTAATATGTTTTGAAACGAATGTTTGTATATGGAGTAACTCAATTCAGAAGGGCAGCACTATCTAAATTTATTAATGAACAAAATAAAATAAAATTGGGGGTTTTAAAACCTGATCACTTAGACTGTTTTTAAGCTACAACGAGTGAGACATAAAATTTTATCTCGAACAAAGGAAACACCTCTTAAGAAATTAACAGATGACGGTTAATCTGCTCATTTTCTTCAAAACCAGACATAGGCGGAAAATGCCCGACCCCAAAGCCAATCGGGACTGAGTTATCTACGTTTAGGCCTTTTGTAATTTGAGCTAGTTGAGTGTTTTTTTTTTTTTTTATTTATTTATTTATTTTTTAAAAAGTTGGAGGGGACATAGACCTTACCCCAACCCTTATTATTATTATGTAATGCATTGAAAGGCTACAATTAAGACTATATGGTGTCTTTGGTGTGGCTAGAACAAATTGTTTGAACACCCGACCTCTCTGCTGAGAGTAGTGTGCCTTTGGTGTGGCTAGAACAAATTGTTTGAATACCTAACCTCTCCGCTGAGAGTAGTGAAGTGCCAGGGTGGCTATGGTGTAGAGCTTGAACACTCAACCTCTTTGTTAAGAGAAGTAAGCAGTACTAAATGGATTTTTACTGAGGCTTGAACAACAACGGTGCCTCTGGTGATAGTGTGCCTTTGGTGTGGCTAAGCTTGAACAACAATAGTGCCTCTGGTGATAGTTTGTCTTTGGTGTGGCTAGAACAAATTGTTGAATACCCGACCTCTCCGCTGGGAATAGTGAAGTACCAGGGTGGCTATGGTGTAGAGTGTTCACGCTGAGAGTAATGAAGTACCAGGGTGAAACACTCAACCTCTCTGTTAAACTAAGTGAGCAGTATTAAATGGGCATCAATGGTGCCTCTGTGAGGCTTGAACACCCGACCTTTTTAAGTATCAGGGTGTCGTCTCTGGTGAGACTTGAACACTCGACCTCTCCATTAAGAGAAGTGAGCAGTATTAGTTGAGCTAGAGGTCGTTAGTGCAAGTTGAGTGTTTATATATATATATATATATAAAATTGTATTTTGCATTTTGAATTTTTTTCATTAATGAGAGTTAAGAGAGTTGCTATTAACACCCCCACAACCTCTAAGTACATCCCCTACATGTATTATAAAAATATCATTATAAATTTAGATTTAAATGCCCTTAATGTTACTAAGTACACCCCCTTTTTTTTCATTTCATCCCTGAAGAGAACGAATTCACTATACAATAATAGGGTATCACTGATTACCTTGTGTGAATTCGTACCCTAGAGCGAAGCGGAAGACTTTCAGCTTGTGCTACGAACTCACGAACACCACGAACAATTAATCTGTAACTCTTTCTCGTCGAATTGATATCACGTAGGACGAATATCAATTACAATTTCACACTGCAAATCCAAGTCTCTTGATGGTTAGACTTAGAGAGAGTATTTTTGATGAGATATAATTCTGGAGAAAGAGGGAAAAATATAACACAAAAGCCGTGTGCTTTTTGTTGTGGTGTGTAGTATATTTTTCCTTTTGGTGGCTTGCCCTATTTATATTGTTCCCACAAGAACCTATTTCTTGTAGGATAGGTAAAGTAAATCTCAAATTCCATTGGATTAGGATACTACTTACCAATAATAATATAACTAGGACTCTATGAACTTTTATGGACGGATACGTCGAATCAGGTCACATGCTCGTTTCCTAACATCTCTCACTCACACATATGGGCTCACCTCTCTCACTACATTACATCATCAAAACCCGTTAAACACTTGTCTCTTTATACTATAAAGGAGGCGTGCGACCTGACTAGAAAGAAAATGCAAAGAAGATGGAATGTTGACAGATTCTCGAGCAGCTTGATAGTTTATCAGCAAAATAGCCATAACTTTGTCCACACATAATATTTTTGAGAAATTCTCTTTTTGTACAAAACTAGACTCGCGTGGCTTTCCAACCATATATGGCACAATACCTAATTTTCTCTCAGTGAAAGTAGTTTTTGATTCAAAGTGAGACCATGTGCAGGAACAATTTCAAAATTTGCATCAATATGATCCATTAATCATGATGACAACAAAATTAGCTATTCCTTGGAGTTCAGTTTTGTGTTGATAGCTCTGAAGTGTTCATGCTCTGGAGTTCATTTTATGTTGCTAGTTTTTGTTCCTTGCATTAGAGTTGAACTTGGTTCTGCGACAATGTATATACAAAGAAGATGGAATGTTGATAGAATCTCGAGCAGCTTGACAGTCAATCAATAAAATGGCCATAACTTTGTCCACTGGTAATATTTTTGAGAAATTCTTTTTTGTCCACTGGAATGTTGATAGAATCTCGAGCAGCTTAATAGTCTATCAGTAAAATGGCCATAACCACATCCCAAATTTATCCTTGTTTGCCTCAAGCTTCTTCCTAATCCTCGGACAAATCGTGTCATTCAACTTCCCAATCATTTCTCTTTTATTAACTAGCATTTTCATGAGTGCTTGCCTAATCTCCTCCACCATATTAATCAATCCCTTATGTCTTGCTTCAAGTATATAAGCATTAAATGTTTCCGACAAATTGTTTTCGACATTCTCACAAGACGAGAAACAATCAAAGTATGCCCTACACCAATGATGAGGTCCACTCTGTTGAAGGTAATCATAAGCTTCCACACTACTTTCTTTGATCAAATTCATAGTCTTTTCAAACTCCTCGTGTGTTCCACTTTTAGCTGCAATCCAAAATAGATTTCTTAACCCTACCTAGTAAATTGTTTTCTAAAGTTGGCATATATATGCCGAGCACAGCACCTGTGCTCTGCCTCAAGTAATAGTTGCTCAATTGCAGGCATCAATCCCTGTGGTAAAAAATATATAACTAAGAGGATGTAGAAAACTAAAATAATGCAAATATAATGAAGGATGTTATAACAATAACCAATGAAATGAAAAAAAAATGTAATTAAATTATTACCTTTTGTCTATCTATAATTATTGTCCAACCATTCCCATTTGTACTCCCCAAATCTTCCTTGAGAGAAGATAAAAACCAACTCCATGAATTGAAATTCTCACTCTCAACCATAGCCCAAACAATTGGAAACATATGGTTGTTTCCATCCCTTCCCACTGCAGCTAGTAGATGATCTTTGTAGAAGGTCTTTAGAAAACAACCATCAAGCCCAATTACTGGCCTACAACCAGCAAGCCATCCCTATTTTAGAGCATCAAAGCAGAAATAGGCTCTCTCAAATACTGAAGGTGATGGTGGCATAGATTATACCCTTTCTTGTGGAGACAATCGAATTGTAGAGCCAGGATTAGTTCGTGACAAGTTCTTCCACATAGTCCCACAACCTTGCATAATGTTGTTTCAAAGCATTTTGAACTTCAATCAATGCCTTCTTTCTTGCCCTCAAGCACATCGACTCTGTTACAATCACCTTATAAGTCATCAAAACATCAGCCTTTAACTCACGTATCCTCCATCTAAGTGTATCCCTTATTTTTTTAGCATACTGTCTAGCCAACCACTTTGCAGTCACAAGCTTGCAACTGTAGGTTTTAACATATGTATGGATAGGTCTCAGTGTCTTAATTTAAAATGTCTTTTGCTTTTGCATCCAAGACGCATGCACTCTCCAAGGAATTTTTTTTACACAAACTGCAATAAGTCTAGTAAAATCTCTTTTTGTGAATGTTAAATCATAGCCCTTACTGCATAACATGTGATAGCATGCTTCATTTCATTATAATTTGTAGCTCTGTATCCTATAACTGGTCGGTTCAATCTTATCCCATTCTATTTTGGAGTGAAAAATTGGATACCTCACAGCCTTGTCAACTTCAATATCACTATCAACCTCACTATCCTCAGAATCAAAAGAATGTGTTTCATAGTCAGAATCCTCATCATAGTCACTATGGTACCCACTTACATCTCTTGCTCCACTAATACTCCTCAATTCATTTAGCATGTCATCTAATACCCTAGGTTGTTCATTCATATTGATTGTTGTTTTTCAACACTTGTTTGTTGATTTTTAACTTCATTATGTTGTTGGGCTTTCTCATTCATACCTTATTCAACAACCTTTTTAATACCCCTTTTTTTTGGCATCATAATTGTTGATTTTCCCCCTTGACTCTATCACCTCATCTTCATCATCGCTAACATGATCAGTATTAGCAACCTCCCATTCATCTTCTAATTCATTTCTACCCTCTTTGCTACCTTGTATTTGATCACTTACATGTTCATTACCTCTATTGTTACCCTGCACTTGATCACATACATTTTCATCACCATCACCATTACCTTTCTCAACCTCCTTATGCTCTAGATATCCCTTTATGAAACCCTTGAATTGAGTGTCGTACTCTTTTACTTCTTCAGTTTCTTTGTCACCATAAATGCATCTCGGACAATAAGTCAAATTCTGACCAAGGACCCTATAATACATCTTTGTAATTGGCTTGGTATTAACTTCTTTTACCAATGCTAGGAGCTCAAAGTAGGTTAAGTGGTCAACATCATATCCATAATGATACGTAGTATGTCCACCTTCATCTGATTCAACTGGCGCAAAAACAAACTTCCCACCATGATTTATTACAAATGATACCACATTTGAACCCATGCAGCATTAATAAAGTAAAAGGTGGACCATAGTTCAGAATACGGAGACAACATACACAATTTTTTTTGATAAGTAAAAAAAAATCTATAACGAGAAAGAGACGGTCAAAAAAACATCACAAAAACATGCAGGATCACTAAACATATGGAAAAGCATCAAAAAATGTACAGATAACAATTGCAACTTCGACCAGGGGAGGGGGGGGTTAAGCATACCACTCTAAAAGTAAAATAATATAGAATCGATACTATTAATCTAACTTTCGTATATTTACTTTGAGAAAAAATGCAAGACTCAACCTAAAAGTGTCAATGCAAGCAATAGAAAGCCTCATAATCTGGCTATATTATGCTATTTAGATTGGCAAACTAGTTCAGCCGAGAGTTGAGATTTTAGATTAAGCTCAATAAAATTTGGATTTGCCAAGCAAAGTATTCTTGGTAAAAAAAATACTTTATTTAACTAATTGAAACCAAAGAAGACATCATTATTAAACTAAAGAAAAATTAGCCGCATTCGCATCGAACCCATTATACATATCACGACACCTTATATTAGAATAATTGCTAGACATAATTAACAAGTAATATTGTTAATCTTGCTTTTGTTATGATTAACGAATAATATAAATATGACACAATATAAAACATGAAACATCACACAAATATGTGAGATATAAACATATGGTTAAAGCAACATACAATGTACGGTCAACAATTGTAACTTTTGATTGGGGGGGGGGGACCATTACTTTTGAAAACAACTAATAAAAAAAATGACAAATGAGAATAATCAATAACTAATTCAACATATAAATAATTTGTCATAATCATAGTAACACTAATTGATGAGAAAACTAATTCACTTTAACAAGCGAAGTTCACAAACAATAGTTGTATTGCTAATTACTTGGCGAAAATCAAAGTTAACCAATTCACTTTCAATCGAAATAAATGACTTACAAGACAAAACTGCTACCACTCCTTCTTCAATTGATTTGGATCAAACACTTTAATTGCATGTTAGTGGAGCCTTTAAATCGAAAACCCTTTTGATCAAAAAACTGACACAATTGAGAAAACCCAAGCCTTCCCTTTATTGTGGGCAATGAGGAAAAGCATTCAAGTGAATAAATTGACTAACTACTTGTAGTTCTCAAATCTGATAATTTAGGAAGTGATTTGAAGAAGATCAGAAGACAAGAACTGACTCATTGCCGTCGATAAATGGAATCAATTTTCATCCTCGCAGAATAACCAAAATAGAAAGAGCCTTTTACGAAGAAACATTGATTCTTTACCTTGCTAGAGCTTGGCTATGTGAAATTGACAAAAAGAATTCGCCTCCGACACTTTGACTCCTTCCTTAAGGCCTAAGCCTGCTCCGCCTCCCCATGTCATTCTAATTAACAATTTGAGTTTTTCCTTATTTGCTTGCTCAACGGTGTGAAAGGGGGAAGGGAGGAAAGTGTAAGAGTTGTTGGTTGAAAGTGATAATTAAACTTTGGCCCCTAATTTTATACGTCATCGTCACATGTCGCAAATCTTAACCCCACGTTATGACTTTCGTTAGGATTTAGATGAGGCAAAATGGTCACATGTCGCAAATCTTAACCCCACGTTATGACTTTCGTTAGGATTTAGATGAGGCAAAATGGCAAATTTATAATTATGCTTGGAAGTACAGCGGCAATCTTGCTCGAAAAATAGTACAATTGCAAAATTGGCAAAATTGACCATTTTTCCTTTAAAAAAAAAAAATTTACTGAGATATAACGGAAACGCCAATATCGAGACGCATTCTTAACCAACCGTCCGTTGAAGATGTCCACTACTCCCGGCGGCTTCCACTCCTCGCTGCTTTTCTACACCCCGCTCAGATTCAAATTTCCTCCATACCTTCCTCCTCCTCCTCCAACGGTCCTATTTGGCGGCAAACCCATTAAATCTCTCTCACCTTCCGTTATTGCTAAAGCTCATTCAGGTAGTTTCTAATTAAACACCGCCCTCCATCCACCCTTGTATATATTGGATTTCAGGTCTTTGTTTTGAGCTTTTTGGGGATTTAGAGTAGCTTGACAAACTTTGAATTTTACATTATGAAATGGGTTTGTTTGCATTTTTGTAATTAGAGATTTTCTTGAACATCTTTTGGTTCTCTCGCTAGATAAATTTTTTTGTTGGATACTGTTATTTTCGTTCCAGAAAAAGACTCTACTTTCCATATTTACGAGGCATGAGACTAAACTAAACCAAAATTTAAGAGACCTTAATTATATTTTGGGAAATAAAATCTCATTTATTAAAAATACATTAAGAGCCCGTTTGGTGTAGCGTTTTAAAAACGTAGTGTTTTAAAAACGCAGTGTTTCTAAAACGCAGATTATTTAAAATGCGGCTTTTTTTTTATAAATGTGTTTGGGATATTATGTCAAAACGCTCTTTTTATTCCCTCATGCGTTTTAAAATCTGCATTTTGGGAAAAAGCTAGGAATTCCAGCGTTTTAAAACGCAGTTGCGTTTTGAAAACGCAGTGTTTTTTACCGCAGCATTAAAACGCTAAGTTAAGGAATAAGCTGCGTTTTAACCCTGCGTTTTGGCCAAAACGCGCGAACAAATGGGCTCTAAGAATACTACGATCAGGGGCGAAGCCAGAAGTTTTTAAGGGGGCCAAAATTATACTCACTCTGTAAAAATATAAAGAGTTTCATCTGAAATGTTAAACTTTCTTAAAATATATTATATCATTTTTTTTTATGGCGCAAGAGAAATTATCAAAAATTTTAAAAGAAGAAAAAATTTGTAAAAAGGTGGACATTTATAGATTGAATTTTCAAAATTGGACTTTTTTCCAGCGGGCAAACTAGAATAGGAATGTTCGTTCTTTAGGACTGAGGGAGTTACATTCTAAAATGTAATGACATAAACACATAGGAGTAATAATTTTTTTCATTATTAAGGGAAAAACTTGTATGAAATTGAATTGAAAGAGATGCTTTATTAAGGCCAAAGTGAATAAAAAGTATTTATTTAGATGAAAAAAAGTTCTACCAAGTTGACAAAAAAAAAGTTATAGGACTCTTTGTTTTGACCGGAGGGAGTAACATATTGTGTTCTTTTTTTTAACAATGCTATCGAAATCGAATTTTGTTTGTACAGATATGATTTGGTGAATTGTGTGGAACGTGTACAACCATCAATGGGTTGAGAATTTTATCATACAATTACTTCAGTTATAATCCATCCGGCCCATTTGAAGAGTCAATCTTCTAGAAGTTGAAGATTTTTAGCATTTCGTATTTGCCCATGGGAGTGATTATTACATAGCATTCTATTAATATCCTTACATGCTGTTCGTCAGAAGTCAGAATAACATGAAACTGGAAGCCTAATGTTAGAAAAAGAATCACTAGGACATCTAAGGAAAAAAAGACTCATCTAGTAGGACCGAGAGAATCTAGTTTAACTTGGTTTTTTGTGTTATCATCAATCATTTGTTGGAATCGCAGACAAGAATCAAGAATGCACAGCACATGGGCGAAGAACACTCCTATTTATGATTTCCTTTCTTCCAACTCTCCAGAAATCAACTGAAAGTTTTGCTGTTAATGCTGCAGAGTAAGTTAATTAATGTCCTCATTTGCTCGTTCCTTTCAATAAATTTTTTGGGTGCCGAAAGGATTTCTTGAGGAATATGTTTTTTCTTTTGTATGAATGTTCTAATTGAAGAACAGAATAATGCTCCACATAACAAAATGACTCGCCCTGTATAACTCGTCTGGGATGGACATTTTATGATGAATCATTGTAAAGACCAACTTCTCATGATGGATATTTATGTTTATAACATTTACTGATAATGTTATAGTATGTAACTATTTGATTTTGTCTTTGACTAATTTTTTAAAACGTCCTTCAAGGATAGATACTTGAAGAAGAAAGGTTCTAAAGTATCCCATAAACCTTTTGAATGATTGGTGTCTGGACATGATATCAGAGTATTGGTTTCACATGGCATTGGGTTCAAAAACTCCCACTAGCATCTGGCTCCCCCAATGGTCGTAGTTGCACCACGTTTGGTTTGGCATCTTGATTTCTCCACGTACAGTGAGGGTTACGCATTTTTGATAAGTAAAGATAATAAATAGAAAGGCACCAAAACATGATATCAGAGTATTGGTTTCACATGGCATTGGGTTCAAAACTCCCACTAGCATCTGGCTCCCCCAATGGTCGTAGTTGCACCACGTTTGGTTTGGCATCTTGATTTCTCCACGTACAGTGAGGGTTACGCATTTTTGATAAGTAAAGATAATAAATAGAAAGGCACCAAAACAGGTGATGCATCCTTTGTACACGGGGAGTATACTCCGAAACACCTTAACTCACATATAAGCTATTCACAAACTCTACAAAAGGATTGTCAATAGGAGACAACGACTCTGAACACCAAAAACACAAAGTCCGAAGCAGGAGTTCCTTCAGTCTATCCACATTTATCTCCTCATTCTCAAAAGCCCTTCGGTTTCTCTCTCCCCAAATGATCCAGCAAACGCCCAAAGAAGATTGTTTTTTCTATAGAATCTGGATGTACTGTTTGAATGACAGGCTTTTGTATACTGAATATAAATCTGAATCTAGCCTTTGGCTTTGTATGTTCCTTTGACAACACTTGGTTTGCTGAATTGCAAACTTTCCTTGAGGATTTCCCTTTTTCTCATCCAAAGAAACATAGCCCCGGACAGGGATCGGAGTATGATCTATTCCTTTCACGCTTTTGCTGCGTTAAGAACCAGGAAAGTGCAGGGAAAGAACATAACTCCCGGTGGCCAAGTAGCACTCTTCTCCTCAATAAAAACTTAATTTTAACACTTAAAGCCTAAATTCTTAGAATAAACTAAAATATAGTCTTAGGTGAAATGAATGATAGTACGTTAAAAGCCAAATCTTGATATGGGTTAAATCTACCAAATCTTAAAGTCTGTGATTCTTTGACAACGGCCACTTTATTGGACTGATCTTCAACCTTCTTCATCATGCATACAGCTAGCTTGATGCGTTTGGCAGCTCAGTACCATCCTATCACTAGGTTTATTACAACTGTATTGAACTCTCCTTTGATGGGAGGCTATTATGTCAAATTAGTTTTCAAGAATGAATGCTTTTGTCAGCTCAAGTTATAAGGGGCTCAGAAGAAAGAAGATCCAACTTCCTTGTGGAAAGGGATCAGTCAGACATGGGTTTCTCTCTTTCAGGTGTTGTCTTTGCTTGGTCATTGATGACGTGTAAGTGTAGAGGCAACTATATTTCAGTTGCTCCATGTCTGAGTGAGCTGAGGAAGCACTAACCATCATAGCTCATTGTGCTTTTGTCAGTGATTTCTGTCACCGTTCATTCTCTTTCTTATATTGGAATTATCAAGAAGGTATGTTCGAAGTGATGTAATGAAATTGTGGGAAAAGCTCCCTTGTGTGTTGCACCAGGGTTGGTTGCAAAGTTGCACCACGTGGAGGAGAAATAATGTGGCTCAATAATTCATAGAAGCTATTTCTAAAAGCTAAAGCGGTACTTAAATTGGTCATTACTCTTTTAAGTTAGAAAGTAGTTACTGTCATGCACATTTCCGCTGAAATTGTGGACGGCCAGAAATCATTATTGGATTTCTTTGCCTCACTCTTGTATATTATGCTATTTCTTCAGTTTGGTTGAGCCAAATTATTAATGGTTCTTTTACTAATGGAGATTTTGTCAATGATCTAAACGAGAGTTCTTGACATCGAGGCTTGGGTACCAGTGATTATTTTCTCATACAGGGAGAGGTAAGGAAGGTATTGTCAAAGGGCAAGGCTGCTGGTGTGCTTCGTTTAGTTTTTCACGATGCAGGGACTTTTGATATGGACGATAATTCAGGTATTTCTAATTTAGGAAGTGGTATGATAAAGAATGGATGTCTGCGATGATTATCATTTATGGCTTAGTTCCCAATTATCTTTAGCATTCAAGTTCTGTTAATTTATTGGTGGAACCACTAGTTAATTTTAGTGGATAGAATAGCATAAGAAAATACGATGGTGAATAGTAATTGGTTTTTAACTGTTGGTAAGATAAGATTGTTATTAGTTAGTGAGGGGGGGGGTTGTCCAGTGAATGCCTTGAAAGACATGAAAGAAATCAACTACTAGCTCATAACTTTTCCAAGAGCAAGTCAAGATGGTGCTTTGAAAACTTTCCACAAGAGTATTCAACCGAAAGTATAATGAAATGGAAAGAGGACAATTTGTGATCCTCTCAATTCTTTCAGGTCAAGTACATCAGATAGGCCTTGTATTTCTTTTTATCCCACATGGCATGTGGTTGCCTATTTAACCTGGTGATGCTCTTCCGATTGCTTTATCACCTAACTTCTAGATTTGCTCTGTACTTCTGTCACATTGAAGATTCCATATTGAAGTAGTTAAAATTTTCATGTCTGCATATGATGATGGCTCATCTTTTGTTATCTAATAAGTAGTACTCCCTCCGCCCCAAAAATTAGTCACATTTGACAAGTCAAACTTTTTAAGGTTATAGCTTTACAGCTTGTACCTTCAAGTAATTACACTATAAGTTTATCCTTTTTTAGAAATGAGACTATTTTTTTTGGGACAAACCAAAGAGGGAAAGAGGGACAATTTTTTTGGGATGGAGGGAGTTAGTATTTTGATGGAACAGTTTCTTAAGGTGCACTATCCCACTTTTTTTTTTTTATTTAAAAAAATAATCTTTCTGGTTAATGTTCCCTATAGAAGAAAGCTTTTTTTATTTATATATTTGGTATGGGCGGTAAGATGGTTCATTCAGGCACCTTGCGCGCACCTCAACTTATAAGTATACTCCTATTATGCTGATTACGGAGTATATTCCAACTTGATTTTTACTGCTGCTGCATTTTATTATTATTTTATTAGTGTTATGTCATTCTCCTTTTCCAATTGGCTGCCTCCAAAATTTATAAGGGTTCTATTGCTTTTCAGGTGGTATAAATGGGTCTATAGCTTATGAACTCGATAGACCTGAAAACGGAGGTCTTAAAAAATCAATGAAGGCATGTTCCCTTTCTTTATATAGCTTGTTTACTTATGATCCCCTTAAACATTTTTCTGCACATGTTTAGGCGTTTTTATTGATCTATGTACACATTACTCCCTCTGTCCCAAATAGTCCCATCTTGACTTTGCCTGGTCAACTTGATTAAACTTTGACCAAAGATTTATAAAAAATTATTTATTCTTACGAAATTCTAAAAATTGTTATTGATAGTATTCTTAATATTGTATCAATGATTGAATTTTCATTACCTAAGATATACTCCCTCCGTCCCGGACAAATGTTCCTACTTTTTACTTTGGGATGTCCCAACTAACTAATGTTCCTAAAGACTTTTGATGTACGAATCTTTTATCATTCTTCCCAATATACCCTTAAAGCTTCATTAAATATAGTACATCCTAAAGAAACTCACTTGTTTAGAATAGTAGAACTCAATTAATGTTATGGGTATTATCGGCAGAATACATTTTACAGCACATCATTAATTACGTTTCTTAACTCATGTGCTTTGTCAACTAGAAACATTTATCCGGGACGGAGGAAGTAATAAATATATGTTAAATAGTAATTTGATGTTGTCTTGGGTTGATTTTCCAATAAGGAAAGGGGACTATGTTTTTTGCAATGGAGGGAGTATTATGCATATTTCCTTATCATATCTCCATGGGAGTGATAAACTCTTGCATTACTTGGATTAGTTAACTCATGGATATGGATTATCTTGTAGGTGGTTGAGAAAGCGAAAAATGCAGTTGATATGATACAACAAGGTTATTATAATGCAAAGTGGAACTTTAAACATCTTTTGGTTTCAACGTGCTAGATGGAATCATGCTAATCGTATGTGGCCTCCTTCCCTTTTTTTTTGAAGTATCATTGGCAGATATGATTGCTGTGGCTGGAGCAGAAGCTGTTTCTTTGTGTGGAGGTCCTAATATCCAAGTTCAGTTAGGCAGAATAGATTCAGTGTAAGGGGCTAACTCTTTGCTAAAAGGTGTCAGGTGCTATTGATCTCAAACGAAGTGGGTAGAGCTAGATAATTTGTGCCAAAAGTTTTTGAAGTGTAACTTTCAGTTAAGCGTTCTTGAAATATGTTAAGTTTATGCAATACATTAAAGCCTTTTTCTGATGCTTTTATTTGAACATTAGCTCTAAAGAACCCCCTGCCCAACTTTCAGGTTATATTTTGTCTTACAGGGGGGCTGATCCTGAAGGTAGACTTCCTGAAGAGTCGTTGGATGCTTTTGGTCTGAAACAGTGTTTCCAAAGAAAAGGATTCTCGTAAGTATAAAATACACTTACGCCATTTTCACTTCCATCTTACAAACAAACACTGCCATCAAACACAACTTTTTGAAAAGATTCACAAAATTTTTAGTATACTTCTCTTATTTTTTCTTTGACCGAATTTGAACTGTGAAACAGTTTTATCTTTGAAAGCGATTGAAAACTTACTGTTATGATCAAGAGGTGTTCTTATTCACTCTAGTAGTCTAACTTGGTTTTTCAAACATCCAGAAACCAATTGCAAAATATTTGTATCAGTTAACATTTCAGTAATCATCCAAGAGATCTCTTCTTGCGTTCCTTCCTTTTTCTGCCTAAAATATATAGATGCAAGTGTATAACTTGCCATAAAAGAAAGAGGAAGAAGAATGAGCGCACGAACTTAAAGTTTTCTGTGTATAACAGCTTAGCTCGCATCCAAACCACAGCAACTAAGCTAACAATTGCTATTCACAAGGGTAACCGGGTGAATATTTCACTGTGATACCACTTGGTGAAGTGCCAATTGGAGAATTAAGACTTAGGGAAGAGAAGAATATAGGAAATGGTTCCTCAATGGGGATGGAGAAAGAGAACCAAGCTTCCTTGGGATTAACGAAGGGAATTCAGTATTCTCAAAGGTTGGGACTCTTTTGTGCGGAGGCTTCTCAGTTGGGATATCTTAGGTTGGTGCTATTATTTCTTCGGTTGGTGTCGGGGTTAAGGATAAACATTGCGAAGTGTGATATATCCCTACTGGTGAAGTGGCTAATATTGACGCATTAGCGTCTTTTTTGGGTGCAAGATTGCTAATCTCCCATCACACTATCTAGGCTTGCCTCTTGGAGCGCACTTTAAGAGCAAAGCAATGTGGAATCCGGTGCTGGATAGATTTAAGCATCGTTTGACGGGGTGGAAGAGACGGTTGCTTTCTAAAGCTGGGAGACTCACTTTAGTAAAAACACACTATCGAGTTTGCCTACTTACTTTTTGTCATTGTTTGTTATTCCAGCCTCAGTTCAGAATAGGTTGGAAAAGAGAGATTTTATGTGAGAAGGTCAGGGAGAGGAGAGGACAGGAAGTATCACTTGGTGAAATGAGATTTGGTGTGTTCTCGTGTGAAGGGTGGAGGTCTTGGCATAAAAATTTAAAATACTAAAATCTTGCTCTTTTAGGTAAATGGCTCTAGAGATTTTCCGTTGATGATCGGGGTTTGTGGAAAAAAGTGTTGGTGGGCAAATATGGGGTTGGTGAGCACAAAGGGTTCCCGAATGATATTACAAGTCCGTTTGGGTTGGGGGTATGGAAAGGCATTCTCAAAGGTTGGGACTCTTTTGTAAGACTTCCATTTCAAAGTTGGGGATGGGTCTTCAGTTAGATTTTGGAAAGATAAATGGTGTGGAGATAGGGAGCTTTGAAGATCTTTCCCTAGTCTATTTAGTTTGGTGGTGGAGAAAGATTGTTTTATTAATTCACTCATGCAAGCGACCAACGACAAACAGAGGTGTGGAATCCCATTTTTGAAGACATTTTCATGGCTGGAAAATGGAGGTGTGCATGAATTTTTCGAGCAGATTTATAAACATCAAATTGGGACAAGCAGCGAGGATAAGGTGAAATGGGTTGGTTCAAAAGTGAGACTTTCCATCAAGTCGTATTACTTCATTCCTTCCAATAAGGACAGTCATCTCTTTCCTTGGTGGTCAATGTGGAGTTCCAAAGCTCCCAATCGCGTGGCTTTCTTTACTTAGGAGGCATGTCATGAAGCCATTCTCACGAGAGAGAATTTACGCCTTCGTCGTAAAGTTTATATCAGTTGGTGCTTTATGTGTAAAGGTGATGGTGAGAATGGAAATCATTTGCTGCTTGATTGCCCTATTGTGATGACTCTATGGAATGGAATTTTTAATTTGTTTAGAGTATCGTGGGTCATGCCCAAATCATTCAAGGAACATTTTTTGAGTTGGTCTCTGTATAAGAGAAGAAAGAGAAATGTGGTGTGGTAAACAGCTCCTTTGGGAGTATGCTGGACAATTGGAAGGAAAGAAATAGAAGGGCTTTCAAGAATATTGAACGGTCCGTCGAGCAGATGAAGAATGATCTTCTGCCATATCTGTTTGCTTGGTGCTACGAGGCAGAGAATTCTCCTTCTTCTTCCAATAATTCTTTTGTCGATTTTGTCAATAGCTTTGCTTTGGTATAGTGTGGTTTTGATGTATACTTCCAGTGTACAAAGGATGCGTCACATGTTTTGACGCTTTTTGGTTTATAATATCTTAGTTATCAAAAAAAAAAAATCATCTCTAGCATATTACATAAGAGGCCTTTATATTGGCTTGGGGATACTTGCTCCCCAGGACATAATTTTATTAGTTTTAAAAATGCCCAAAAGTAAAAAGAAAAGAACTCTGAAATCCTAGAATAAGAAATAACTACTAATTAGGCCCAGTAATGCTCCCACCCAGCGTATGCCTAGAATATTTTTGCATCGAACATCCTCAGTCTGGTCATAAGTGATCTGGGGAGGTAAAAGTTAGTGGAAGTACGGCAGAGTGTAAATTACGCTAATTCCTACATAATGCTTGCATGAAAGATAGTTATATTAGGAAGCCTCGAGGGAATGTCAGCTACAATATGTAGTTTTAGATTTGATATACTTATAAAAAAAAGGGCTTGATTTGGAGGACTGATTAGAACTTATGATTACGAAGCCCTTTAAGTTCTCGATTAAGAGCTCCCTAGACTCACTCTCTAAAGGGACTAGGAAGAAAGAAAGACAAGAAAGCTACAAACAGCAAAAGATGATTCTTCTGGTGATCAACGGGCTGTTTATTATAACATTTGAAGATTAATCATTTACTATAACAAGGTCAGCTATTTGGTGTGAATAATTTTTTTCCCTGTAAGTTAGATAGATCCTATAACAAATTATTATAACGAGGTGAGCTATTTGGCCACAGTCAAAGTGGGCAGTTCAGTGGGTGTGGCCAACTGGTTCCGATCTTAAAGCCAGTTAAGTATACCTAGAGGTGACTGGTTTTGGTTTCTCCAGCTCCTACTACGTGACTACTTCAGTGCTTACAATAGATATGTGAAGACTTATAAACATTTAAGTCTAAACACAATGAATTCCGTTCTCTGCACGTTCCTTTATCTTCCTCAATTTGAAAGAATCCAAAACAAAATTCATCGTTTATCTTCATCAAATTGAAAGGATTCAAAACAATTTTCATCGCTAGCGAGTGTTAGGAAGAGCTTAAACTGAAGCACCTTTAATTGAATCCTAATATACATTGAAGTTCAAACCCTATGAACTTCGTTCTCTGCTTGTCTTCCTCATTTTCGGAAGGATTCATCAAAAACTCATCTTTACGAAGAGTGATTGAAAAACCTGAGAATAAAGCAATATAATCGTGAATTAGATCATTAAATTAAGATGGATTTAGGATTCTCAAGCGGTGATTTAGGAGGCAATGATGGTTTCGCATTGAAGTCGGTATGGGTGGTTGCAACATTGGTAATAATGGAAATTGGAGAAGAATGGCTGCGAACGTACGTACAAAAATTATCTGATACCTGGGCTACTTTTTATTCATCCCAGTTGGTACCTGGGCTACTTCTTATTCATCCCAGTCAAGGCCCGGGGATTGCATCTAGAAGGATCAGTCTTCCTTTGAGTGTGGAGATGCCACTCTGTGATGCAAACGTACAGGTCCTAAATCCTAATGGCGTGTCATCCCCCCATTTAAAATATTTATACATTTAAGCTTTCATTATTATAATTGCTGCGCAGAAGCTGAACAAAAGTGTTAGTTTTACTGTGAATTAGAATATGATCTATCGTTGAAAACTGGATTATGCACAGCTGACACTAAAGAGTAGGTTGAGCATCGGATACTTTTTTGACACATTATTTTAACTACGTTTCTACTGACAATATGTCTTACGCTCACAACAAGACTGCTGCTGTGGGATCCCTCCCAAAGCCTTGAGAACTTGCTATATAGCTTTCAATGGCTAAATGCACATAATCTGCTAATTCTTTTTAATTATCCAGTTGCCTTTTAGGCAATAAAATCTGAAATGGAATGTATGAGTACACGGGATATATTCTTGGAAATATACTTAAAATGAAATGAGTTATATGTTGTGATGCTACATTTTTTTACCTGTAGACCGTAATTCGGAGAAAACTCAATTACGGATTCATCCATTAGATCATGGACTTTTTAGGTTATAGTTGGATCCAAGACATTTTTGTCATCAACTTTTTCTTCCTCAACATGGTCAAGGAACTGTTAGCTGGATGCTTTAAATCAATCAAGGAAGCACTACATTTGATCATTTAATTAATACTCTGAATGAGCATCTCGTGAAAGGAAATTTTGAAACCAGAAGCAAGTAAAAACAGTAATGTCTGAGATTGCGTGCAATCATAAAGAAAGTTTGCCAAGCGACTAGCTTGGAGATATTAAACATGTGCCTATATACCCCTAGCTAATTAGAAATGTTACACTGTTACATAATGTAATGAAACTGACTATTTCTTTCATTTTGGCAGAACACAAGAACTTGTTGCATTGTCCGGAGCACATACTCTTGGAAGTAAGGGTTTTGGAAATCCAGTTATTTTTGATAACTCATACTACAAAATACTCCTCGAGAGGCCATGGTCATCTTCAGGTGATTGACATCACATCTTCCTTATTTTCTTAAAACTTGAATCTTTTCCAAAATTTGTTCTTCGGTCAGAACTTATTTCTATAGCTTATTGCTCTTCACCCGTAGCTTTAGGTTCATTTTGCATGAAACATAGCATTATAGATATGTTTGTGACGAGCGGCGGCCTTGATTCGACTTTGTTATGTGACAAGGAATGAAAGATCGCATAATCACACCTAGGTGAGCACAGATGGTGAGATGTTAACACTGCAAAGAAATAGAGCTATATAGTACAATAATAACAAGAAAATAAGACAGAAAGGAAATCACATTAGAGAAGGATTAACGTGGTTCTCCCTAAATTCACTAGCATGCAACAACACAATCCATTATAGGAACACTTGATTACAAGACGATATATTCGGTAGGTCTAAAGCACTTTCAAAAATGTACACAAGAATCTCTTATAATGTCTCACATACTAGGTTATATCCCATTAGATCTCTTCATCCACGGACACACTAATAAAAGATGCTTGCACACCTTCAAGCCAGACGTGCACATTTCAACCTTGTCCTCTTCATACCAAGCCCTTCCAGAATCTTCCGTGAGCTTTCCAACACTAGGTTATATTCTGATGTATGTGTTCTAAGGTCGTAAACCCTTAAACTTCTTTTATGAAACCACAGAATTCATGACATAATGATAGAAGTGATCGAAGGAAAGGAGGAAAAGGAATTCTTCTATTAATGAATAGCAGTTTTATTCCCTAGACTTGGTTTCTTATAATATGGTGGTTAAGGTATGGTCTTCCACAAGATAGTTTTTAATACTAATCTTGTCTTCTTACCATTTATACGTTCAGGTGGCATGTCAAGTATGATTGGTCTTCCTTCAGATCGTGCCCTCGTCGAGGATGATGAATGCTTGAGGTATATCTTTGCAAGTCCTATTCATCTACTTTTCAAAATCTAATGTTTTGGCTAAATTACTATGTACAGCTACGTCGGCCTCGCTTCAAATGAAATTCTGCTTATGTGTGTGTGTGTGTGTGCATGTTTGGGTGTGTGTGTTATCATATGTTCTCTCAGCTTGTCTTGTATTTTTCTGTTACATAAACATTATGAATTAGTCTGCAAATCCAACTTTATAATGTTTTCTCAAACCTTCTTACTGTGGCCAGTGGTAAGCCCAATGGAGGTTGAACCAACATGAGTAATGCGTATAATCTATAGTGTCGTATCCAGTACAAAATTGAAATGAAAGTAGAACCAACCTAGGTTACAAGCACGATATCTCTCTTGAAAATTTAACATTGGTGCTACCCTCGTGATCTTCTGCGTTTAGGTTCTACTTTTGTGTATAACATGAGCTATGCGCTTATATGAACAGGTGGATTTCAAAGTATGCAGAAGATCAAAGTTTGTTCTTTGAAGACTTCAAGAATGCTTATATCAAACTGGTTAATTCTGGTGCAAAGTGGAGAACAAAATCATTATAATTCCTTGGGCGCAACCTCAGCTTTGTTTTATGCTGCAAACTTGTCAGTTCTATAAGAAATGGAAACCTGAAATTGTTGCAGCGTTGCTGTTGAGTCTTCATGATCTTCATTGATACAAAAGGTTGAACCCCTTTCCTTTTCCATGAAAGTTCCATCCTCAAAGGGTATGTATTATCGTACACGTACAAGGCCGGGCAAAAATTGGGATCTTGCATCAGATCAAGGAATTATAGCCCATGTTCTTTTTGAATTGTCTTTGTTTTATTATGGAGTGATTTATGAAGCACTATTTTGGATCTTGTATCTACAACTTTCCTAGGGGCCAAGCAAACATTATTGGCAATGAGAAAGTGATTTATGAATCAATATTGATCAACCAGTTTATGATATATGTTACTGTTTTAAGAAGTTTCCTGTGAAAATGAATGTTTGATCTGATGTGATTACATAGTATGTTTATTGATTGGCTACCACAATCCACTTGTTTCCTTACTTGGCCTTTTTCCTTTGGACCATTCTTAACAGCCCTTAACGCGAGGCCCAAAGGGTACCGAACCAAACAATTGGACCGGTTTTCTTCCACCTGCATGGTTCTAAACATTCTTATGCGTCCACTTGCATAGTTCTAAACATTCTTGTTTACTACGATCGGGCCTGGTTCTGGGCTGCAAATGATTCAGAAACAGGTCCAAAATTTAAAGTACAATTTTTATATATATACACGTATTATACATAGACTTTTTATCTACTTTTTTCTGGACCAAAGAAACATTAGTTAATTTGGTAAAGTGGAGGCTTATTGTATGCAAGTATTTTTAACCATCCAAAGGTTGTTGGTTCGAATCCTACAAATTGACCTTTGATATTAAACAATACAATAGTATATTTTTTTCAAGATTTGTACTATAATTATTAAAAACCTCTTTTGTTTGGCATGAAGGTATGGAGATTAATTCCTGACATTTTCATAAAAATATTTATTTATCATTTTCGCTCAAAACATCAACCATTATATATATATATATATATATATATATATATATATATATATATAATCTTTCTCTTAGATTTGTGTGTCCCAAATTTAAGGGGGCCTAATTTCATTGAAATTTGTAGCCTTTTTTTTTTTCTGGAAAAAATCGATTATGAAAACCTAATTGAAGATTTGCTTCAAGAAATTTAGAACGATGATATTTTTCAAAGAAAATTCGATCCCGTTGCGTTGCCAAAGATATGATTGGGGAATTTAAGCCATCTCGATGCCCAATTCAAGGCATCCCGATGCCCAATTTAAGGCATCCCAATGCCTAATTTAATATAATATCAAAATCGATCAAAATAGTTATTTTTGGTTGGAAAATTTACATACAAACATGGTATTGACTTCCTATAACAGTATGATATTGATATTATACAAAATTCAAACTCAAATCATTGATTAAAGTCTCAAAATCAGTCCAAGAATATCTCCTTCTGTTTTCGGATAGCACACTTTCAAGCTCGATTTTGATCTCGAAAATAGTATTTTTTTTTGGTAGAAAAACTGTGTCCAAATGTAGTACTAAGTTAGAATAACAATATGTGATTGATTTTAAACAAATTCGAAGCTTAAAACAGAGATTAAAGTGGCCAAAACAGCCCAAGAACAAAGAAAAATGGGATAAACTCAAAAAATTCGAATTTGATCAAATTTGTGTTTTATGCATAAAAATTGATACTCAAATATGAGGAAAGACTATATTAACAACATGAAATCATTTATCCATCAATTCGAATCTCAAATCTGAAGTAACGATGTTGTTGAGGACATTTTAGGAAAAAAATTCTCAAAGTGCCTTTTAGGGGTTAAAAAAAAAATGTGGCCTATAGAGAAAAAAAAATTCAAAAAGTAGACCAGCTAGCAATTTCCTGTAATTCTAAACATTCTCGATGATGCTATGCTTTCACCTGCATAGTTCTAAAGATTCTCATTTACATCTTAAAAAGATGATTAATTCATTCAAAAACATTGGACCAATTCATCCATCCGCAACACAAAATAAAATTCAGAATGAATATTGCATATGCTGTTTTGTAAGTCAGAGTCAAAATTATCTCCTCATTTTAAACTTGGAAAAATTTTAATTGGACAAAAATATTTTTTTAATATTAGCAAGATCAAGATGACAATTTTCAATAATATGATTTCTTCTAATAGAAGTAAAGGAATTATTCTTTGGATGACACAAACAAGCCCCGCTTGAGAGCAACTCCATCCTCGGTCCACTTGTGAAGTAAGACAAAATATATTTATTTTTCTTCTACTTTTTGCTTGAGACAAATATGTAAGGGTAAATTACAAAGAACCCCCCTTAACTATCGGTCAAGTTTGAGTTACCTCCCTTAACTACTAATTAAAGCAATGTGCCTCCTCTAAACTATAATATTTTTTAAATTACACCTTCTATTTAGGCAGTACTGTTTGAATTGACGGAATTTGTCTACCTAATATTCACATGACCATCAGTATGTATTATTTTTACGATAATATTCGAAAGAAAGATAAGCAATTACTTTTTGACCATCTTTTTGTACAAAGAGAGTCTTAGAGCAATAAGGATAAAATAGTCAATTGAAACAGTAATAGGGCTTTATTATTTAAAAAAATACTTAAAATGGTCGCATGAGTCTCGCGTGAGCATTTTACTTCAACTCAAATGACAGTGTCTGAACAGAAGCTCCAATTAAGAAAAATGCTATAATTGAGGGGGGCACTTGCTTCAATTGGTAGTTGAGGAGGGCAATTTGAACTCAACACATAATTGAGGGGATTATTTGTAATTTACCCAATATATAAAATGGAATAAAACCCCACTCTCAGTCTCATTCAATTTTATTCCAACACGAAAAAATGATTTTCCATATGACATACATATATATATATATATATATATATATATATATATATATGAGTCAATTTCTAAGATTATAAATCAGGCTTGAAAAGGCAAAAAGGAGACATAGACATTTCTCTTTCCATGGCCATCTCTTGGATGCTTCGGCACGGAATTGTGACTTTTTTTTTAAAATAAACATGTCAAAAAGGAAAATTTTCGTGTCGCGCATGTATGTGATAATGGCAAGAAGATAGATCGATGTGACCAACATATTCTAGTGGTGTCATTGACAAAGAATGAGAAGGAGAGGCAACTTGTTGACGTTTGAAATTTAAAATGATATTTGTTTTATTTATTTCACAATTTGATGTTTGAAATTTAAAATAATACACAGGCAAATGCACACAGAGTAGAAAAGAACATTTGTGTTATTTATTTCGAAATTTGTTGTTTGAAATTTAAAATGATTACATTGAAAAACAGTTTTAAAAAGATAAGTGAAAAAACCCCTATGTTTTGTTTTTTTTTTCTTTTCCCCTGGATTATAGGAATATCCAACATAGAATGTGTCTCTTGTACATTTATGCTCCTACCTTGGTATGCTAAACACTCAATTTCAGGTAAAAAGTTTACTTTTGACTTTTTTTGGTCAAGTTAATTATAGTTTAACCAATAATTTACATAAATTTAGTTGTTTTTACAAAGTTCAAAAAGTTTTGATCCATAGTATTCTTAGGATAGTTTTTAATTAATACAATTTTCTTTCCAAAACATAAGTATTTAAAATTTTAATTTAATTTAGTCACATATTAATTTTTAAAAAAAGAAAATAAATTCTTTAAATGAAACGGAAAGAGTAATTAATAATATAATATAAAAAATAAAAATAAAGAGAGACATAGGCCCTACATGAATAAGGGAGCCTGTCTATTTATTACTCCACTTCAAATACTAAGTCGCATTAAATTCCTTCCAAACCGAAAAGTGTACAAACTACAAAGCTAAAGAGTAAATACTCCTACTACTACTAAATAGCCCTCGGGGGTGAGGGAGAATGAGAAGAAGCAAGCGTTGTTATTAAATGATGGGAAAGTTACCCAAATGACCAACGTATCATTATTTAGTAATTGATTTGACCAATGAACTCTCAATATATTAAATATAACTAATATACTCATTAATTGAGTCTAATGTGGTCCCGCCTGGTTAACTTTTCATACAATTTTCTAACGGAGCTGTTAACGTGGTTAACGGAGCTATTTTATGAGAGAGAGAGAGAGAGAGAGAGAGATGAATTCTCTGGCAAGAGAGAGAGAGTGTGTATGTGGATGGGGGCAGTGAGATTTGGAAAAAATGGACAAAAATACCCCTCATAAAATAGCTTCGTTAACCACGTTAACAACCCGTTAGAAAATTGGATGGAAAGTTAACGAGAGGGACCACATTGGAATCAATTAAAGAGTACATTGGTTAGATTTGGTATATTGATAGTTCGTTGGTCAAATCGGTTACCAAATAATAATACGTTGGTCATTTGGCTAATTTTCCCTTAAATGATTAGACAATAGTAGGTAGTAGAGTTCTCCAACTGTTTACGAGAGTATGATTAGGCGGTAGTATGTGATGATGCACCAAAAATTGGGCTTACCGGGGGTGCCGAATGAATCGTCATTGTGTTGTAAATTTTGGATATCTGGCGTCGATTGTTCTGCAAAAAAGCCACCGTGAGAGAGGCGGGGAGGGTTCCTCGCCAAAACCCTCCAGCGTGGTCGTCAGTACCTCAGCCGTAAGAGAAGGAGAAAGTATATATTTTTTGTAAAAGTGGCTTACATAGGGTTAACCTGAAGGGTAGTATATATAGTAGAATGAGCCTTTACTCATTGAGAGCCCACTTGCTTGAGTGAGGCCCACACCATTTTGAGGGGTCCAAAATATGCACATCAGTAGTCCCCCACTCCTTATTCCTTGAGGTTCATCTCGAGGGTGAGGAGTACTACTTGCTCGTGTTCATCTCAGACATGCCAAGGTTTCGAGGTATTGCTTTCGATGGCAGGGTTCATTTAGTTCTCGGGCTAACTGAGTCCTGAATTTTAACCTCGGACTGCGAGGTTCGTTTGTTTTGACCTCGATTGAGAGGTTTGTTTGAATTGACCTCGACTGAGAGGTTCGTTTGGTTTTAACCTTGGCTGAGAGGTGCCTTTGGTTTTGACCTCAACTTGGAGGTGCGTTTCGTTTTGACCTCGACTGAGAGGTGCATTTGGTTTTGACCTCGACTGAGAGGTTCATTTGATTTGACCTCGACTGAGAGGTTTATTTGATTTTACCTCGACTAAGAGGTTCATTTGGTTTTGACCTCGACTTGGAGGTTCCTTTGGTTTTGACCTCGACTTGGAGGTTCATTTGATTCGACCTCGATTTGGAGTTGCCTTTGACTCGACCTCGACTTGGAGGTTCATTTGATTCGACCTCAACTTGGAGGTTCCTTTGATTCGACCTCGACTTGGAGGTGCCTTTGACTCGACCTCGACTTGGAGGTTCATTTGATTCGACCTCAACTTGGAGGTTCCTTTGATTCAACCTCGACTTGGAGGTGCATTTTGATTCGACCTCCACTTGGAGGTGCATTTTACTCGACCTCAACTTGGAGGTTCATTTACGAATTCTAACCTCATCTTACGAGGTTCGTTTGGTTTTGACCTCGACTGAGAGATACATTTGAATTCGTCCTTGAATTTTAACAAGGCTTATTTACTAATTTTGACTTCGTCCTGCGAGGTTCGTTTTTATTTTGACCTCGACTGAGAGGTGCCTTTAATCTGACCTCGACTTGGAGGTGCATTTGATTTTAACCTCGACTGAGAGGTGCGTTTGACCTCGACTGAGAGGTGTATTTGAATTCGACCTTGACTTAGAGGGGCATTTAATTTGACCGTTAAATTCCATTTGAATCGACCTTGAAGTTTAACAAGGCTCGTTTACAAATTCAAAGAAACTTAACGAAGCTTGTCGGATAGTGGAGGGGTTAATTTGCAACTAATCAGCAATTGAGGGACCAACTTATAACTTCCTGACAGTTAAGGGTCTAGTTTGTAACGACCAATAGTGAAGGGGCTAATTTATAGTTGCCCAATAAAAGAGAGGCAAGTTTGTCATCACCCAATAATCACCCATTATAACTGATTGCATAAATGAGGGAAAACGTGGGCATGTGACTTGCCTTCTCTCTCCATATCAATTACGTGATTTTCTCTCACGTTGCCGCCATCACAGCAACTCCTCCGAGGAAAACGCCAAAGAGCAAAAACAACCGCCGCGTAGTGGGTAGGCGAGTGTCGTTCCATTGTAACCATCGTCGTCTTCTTGCCTTGCGTTTGGCCGACGCTTTGCAGGGGGTGACAATTATGGCAGCCTTGGGGGCGTGATGTTTGACGGCAGTTCGCAGCGTTTTTATAGAGCCGGCGCTGTTTTGGCAGAATGAAGCCGCCTGTGGTGTCGTCCCGTGCTCTCCGAGCTTTTCTTCTTCGCCACTTTGCCCCGAGATTCTACTATGGCCGTCGGCACCGTCTGAAGAGGGCGAAACTTTCTGGGGCATCGAATTTATGTTTCTTGCCCTTTTGCTTTGACCCATATAGTGTGGTTGCGCCGCCCACCAAACTTTCTCACTGTTTTGTCACTTTTTTGTTAATGCCATTGAGTAAGCCAATGTTGTAATCAAGTGATTGTGAAATTTCCCAAAATTGGAAACGAGTTTTGCTAATGATATGAGACAAAATTGAAGTGAGATCGGCATTGAGACATTTCTTATAGCAACTGGAGCACCAATTTGCTCTCCTTTGATCAGAACCTCTAGTTAAAAAAAAAAAAAACCATTACCCTTTGGAGACATAAATTGGAAAGCACCAATGCATTTAAAATTCATGTATGGTGTCTTATCTTGGCATCTTCCAGAAGCAATAAGGACGTACTTCACCAGGATTCCGAATACATTTGTTTGTCACGACCCGAGTCCGGATCCGATGTTGAACCCCAACTCGGGCGCGAAACGAAGCAAAACTATTAAAAGCGAGCCATAAAAGCTCGAAACTAAACCAAAGCAGAGGAATAACAAATGAAATAGGAGTTTCAAAACTCGAATAACAAAATCCCCACAATCATATAACACCTCCACAGCCAAACATGTGCCGGAGAAACAATAACACGGGGAAACTTACGAGCTAGCATGCTCGGGAAAACAACTAATAAGTAGACGGCTCAAGCCTCAACATAAATAAATAAAACTATTCGATGACACAATAAGATACAACGGGCCGACTCCATAAGTCGCCACTATATTACAACAAAATAAAGTACAACATTTCTACCCGACCTACCAAGTTTACATAACTCAGTTTAACCCACGATCTCACAAGTACAGAAAATAAATATAAAATACTAGCTAGCTACAACTAGAGGATCTTCGAACTAGAGCCTCACTGCGCCGAAACGTATCCTGCAACTAAGGAAAACAAATATGGAAGGGATGAGTCGAATGACCCAGTAAGCTACTAATGAAACAATATGGCATGGCATTATGCACGTAAGAATAGCAGGAAAGTAAACAGGTTGTAGCACATAAGACAACCAACTCTATATTCACGAGAGGCTCGAGCCACCAACCGCCATGCACCGGTTGGAGACCACGACCAACATTCGTTCATATAGGAAGCACATAAAGCTCAAAGTAAACACATAAAGGTGGATACGGTGGATTCGAGGTACACCTCCAAAATCCCTTGAAACACTTCCGACCTTATCGCTCCATGAAGCCGTAGTATACGATCGCGCCGCTCCACGTAACTATAAAGAATGCCTCTGCGCTATCCAACAAGGTGATAATAATAATAGATTCCTGCGCTTCTGCTTCCAGAGAACCATAATAAACACTGTGCCGCTGATGCTGGACACATTTCCCAATATTAACCAACGTACAGAGATAGATTATTGTGCTGCTGCTGCTGTACACAAATCACAAAGGGACCGGTGCTCGTATCCCCAAACAAATATAGGTACCCGATAGCGACCCGCACTATCTACAGGTACCCAACAATAATGTACCCGACCGCGACCCGCACGATCTACAGGTACCCGTTGTGGACCATTTCTGTATCCACGTCGACGTATCGCTCGATCCCCTACGACCCGAGACAATACGGCTCTAGCCACTTATAGGTATCACAAGGGACCGGTGTCCGTATCCCAATGCATACAAAAATGTCGACAATACACGCGCTTTATTCCGTTCAACCGTGGGGCTAGAGAAACCCCTACCGTGGCCAACGGTAGGGCGAGGCCAGTGTATTGGCCTTCGGCTATTACGAAGCCCCCGCTCCCGCAATAATCGAGCGTCAATACACCTCCAATGCACATATGTCAGCTGGACTCGATGCAATGCACAAGTAGATGTTTACTCATGCTAAACTAATCAAAGCGTGTTCTATTTTTTTTTTTTTTTTTTTTTTTTTTTTTTTTAGGAAACAGGACGGCACCATAGATTTTATTAATAATAAAAATAATACAAGAGGGGGACAACCACCTTGCCCTTATAGAACCGGAGGACAAAGGAGCCTAACCTCGAAAAACATACAAAAAGCCGCTATTTCCTAAAACTATATAATCCAATGAAATCATGATCAAGCATCTCGACGCACATCACGGTGAAGAAGCTCCCGTTTCTCATAGAAAACTTTCGTTGATGCGCATAAGCTTCTAAAGCTAGTCTGTCGCCCACCTTATTTAATTCTCGAAAACATGAACCAAGACAAAAGAACCCAAATTCTTGTTGCAATCCCGAAGCTCATATTCATAACGCCATGGAGCTCTATGAAAACCTTTTAGAACCGATCCGCAACAAGAATCGATTCTACAATCACATGCGATAAACCTAACTCCCGAAAGAGCCAAACCATCACGAAGAGCATAAATCTCCGCAGCCATGTTAGTACCTTGACCATAGAAAATTGAAAATGCACGAACCAAGGATCCATCGAATCTCTAATAATACCACCCCGCAAAGCCCATTCCCGGCCGAACCATCGTGTTCAATTTAAATTGGCCAACATCCGGAGGAGTCCATCTCAACCATTGACCCCTCCTCCACAAAACTGAGATACAAGGCAAACGAAGCATTTGTAACCGCCTTTTCCCCATAAGATCAAGAGAAGACTTTGGAACGAAAATAGACAACATGTCGCAATATTCTTACGAATGCCGATAATAATCTTACTAACTTGCATCGAATAACCTTCGTAAGTGGCTTTACACCTAGCCTTCCAAATTTCCCAAATTGTGAAAACAAAAATACCAAGACAAACCGCCCCAACTTGATTTCGAAGGGAATGCCCATCTGTCCAAATGTTCCACGCATGCAAAACAGACCCATACCTTGAGATTTTGTTGAAGGGGCGAGCAAAGTACTCCCAAACAGCTCGTGCAACCTCGGATTGGACAAAAAGATGATTCAATGATTCCTGTTGAGCAACAGTACAGCAGCAAACACACTTGGAAACAACAGGAACCCGGCGTTTGTGCAACTGCAAGTCCACCGGAACAGCCTGAAGGAATAGCTTCCAAGCGAAACCACTCACCTTTAAAGGAAGCCATCTCTGCCATATTTTCGAAGCCCAGTGAGGAGATGGAGCAGTAGGACGCATAATATGCCAGAAATCTTTAGTGAAGAAGTCGCCAGACCGAGACAGCTTACACACCAGCCTATCGGGAATAAGAACATCAATGCGGATTGCTCGGAGAGTATTATGAAAGCGCAGAATCAATGGCAAAACTGCTCATTAGCTAAACCTTCAAGAACCGGCTTTAAGTCCATAGGCAAAGGACCAATTAAACGAACACCGCACCGCTTATCATTCCAAAAGATCGAGAACCCGCACCAATCACCCATTGACCGTGATGGATCACCTTGGCAACCGCACAATAGCCTTCCAAATATGCGTGGAAGAGACTCGGATTTGAAAAACCATCGATAGTCCCATACTTAGTATTGACAAACCGAGACCATAGGCTTTGACGTTGAAGAGCATTCCAAGCTAGCTTGGCATGAAGAGATTCCATAATATGAGTCAAAGACCTAAGACCTAAACCGGCTTCCAAAAAGGGGTGACAAACTTTGTCCCAGGCCACCCAATGAACACGTCTTTCCCCAGCAGAGCTCCAAAGAAAATTAGCCATCCTGCTTTCAATTGCTTTAATGATCGAACTAGGAATCTTGACCACCGCAAGAGAGTGAATGGGAATACTACTCAAAACTGACTTAAGAAGAACAATTTTACCCCCAAAAGAAAGAAGTCTAGATTTCCACCCTCAATACGCGAGTGATACGACGCACAGATCTTCAAAATAGATACGTTTTGGCCTACCTTTAAACAGCGGGACACCCAAATATTTCATGGGCAAGCGACGATAAGAGCAACCAGACCAATTTCCAAGTAACAAAATTTTCCGATGAGAAGAAGTCGATGGAGCATAAAATCCACTTTTCTGTAAGTTAATAAGCTGACCCGAGCTTCGCTCATATTTAACCATCAAACGTTTAAGAGCCATCACTGAGGTCTTGCTAGCATTACTGAAAATCAGCATGTCATCAGCGTAAAGCAAATGTGAAATAATTAAACCACCTCGACCATGCTCAAAGGACGAACCGCGGCGAAATAGCACCATTAATGTTAACTGACAAAATTTCCTGGGCTAAAATGAATAAAAGCGGAGAGAGAGGATCCCCTTGGCGAACACCACGAGTAGAATGAAAGAAGCCAAAACTTTCCCCATTAATCCGTAAAGCGTGTTCTATTGAATCACAACTTAATAAACCAAATCATGATGTGTTCTATTGAATCACAACCCAAAGAAATCAAACCATAATGTGTTCTATTGAATCACATACTAAATCAACATAATGTGCTTGTAAATACTAAACACACAATCAATCATTAAAGTAGGATGATTGTCCTATTACTTACTAGAACAATCATAAATACACCAAATCACTTTAGTCCGCCAATGCTAGACTTAACAATCATAATATATGTAAACCTACTCGTACTTACAATCATAACTCGATACATTACTAACACGTACAACTTAGGACCTCTACGGTATCCCACGATCACAATACACTCCATTTCATGTATATATATATTCCATCTTATTTCCGTCGTGTGTTATACATATCACGACTCCCAACAAGCCACATCGTCCGTATTGGAACAATAACCAAGTTGCGTCATTAACTACCTAGGATATAACCAACTCATCATAAACACGTCGCTCAATGTGTAGCGACTAAGTCGTTCCCAACGTACGTCGCACATGATCGTACATAACTCATTAGTAACTTATATGAAGTCACAAGTGCCTTTAATAATTAAATCAACGCTTGGACGTAGGGTGTATATATAATCACCCAATCCAATTCAAGTAGTCACGTGTTCAACAACGTTGGCTAAGTCAACCTAACTCAAGTTACTCGATCAAAGTCTCATTAATGCGTCATCCTACCTCGTAGGAGACTAAACTACTACTCGGCAACTCATTACACGACGTATTTTCTTAACGTCCTATTCGACTCAGTTAAAGTCAGTCGCGACTAGAATCTAGCCCATTCGGTGTAATATTCAATTCACGATATCCCGTATCATCACGGTGTAAGAATAACGACTATAATGATCACAATAACCCTCGAGGCGTTTATACTCTCGAAGACGTCATCAATAACGGTGACAATAATAACATTGCTCCAATGAGTCTCTACTACTCGGAGACTACAATTACAATAATAGCAACAAGAACGAACCACAACATCATTCACATGTCTCTAATATCTCGAGACTACGAAACTAACAACAAATCGTCAATACCCCAACCAATAACATGCCAACAATTCATATTGAACAAATATAGCATGTAAAAATTCCATATACAACATGCATAACATGTAATCATCGCGATATTATACTACGATGCTCAAAATCTAAGAAAAAGATTAGTAACTTACTATACAACGCAAATCCTCCACAAAATCCAAGGGCTTCGGGTGGAAATGTACTCTTTCACGACCTCTACGCCGCTACGGAGTCCAATCGACGATCCCAAACTCGAACCAAGCTTGAATCAAACTTCCTCTCTCTAAACTTCACATTCTCTCTCTAAAATGTGGGAGATGAGATGAGGTGGTGATTCCTCAACAGATCGGACGATCTATTCGGTTAAAAACGTTCCCCTTGTCGCTAGCTACGCTCCGGCGAAGACGGCTCGCAAATCCGACTCCAAACGAACGAGATATCGCAAATTCTTCCTCTTCTCTCTCTCTCTCCTCTAGACTCTCTCTCTCAAAATCTGGGTTTGAGGAATAGAAATGAGAGGAAATAAGGTTGGGTTATGTTATAAATACTATGGGTAAGTGTTTGGTCCAATCCGGGCTTGTTTGAGCATTTTAAACCACTTAAAAATGTTAAAAATCGAGGAAGAAGCAGGACGAACGAGCACCAATCTGTCCGACCTTGCACGACCGTGCTAAAACTAGGCGCGCCCGTGCCAACGCTGGCACAACCGTGCCAAAAATAGGTGTACGGCCAACCTTCACGGCCCATTCAGTTTGCTCTCGCACGGCCGTGCCAAGAAAAGGCGCACGGGCGTGCCAAGTTCAAAAGTCCAATCCAATTCTATTTTACTCTATTTCCTAGGTTTGATCACTTGGCCACTCCTAGGTTTGATCCTAACATCAAATCATGGTCAAACACACTCGAAACACACCCGAATCATCCCGCGATGGTGGACGAATGATAATAAACATAAGTCTCACATGCACAACGAGTCAAACAACTCTCAAACTAACCCAACTCACGGATTAACGACAAAGCGAACATGCTTGTCGTTAGCGAACGAATCTAAGCCAAGGTTAGGTCAACCAACCAAAGAGGAAATGTAACGTACACGAACGCTAAACGAAGTCGAGGATAGTCTCGAACGGATATAGGAACAAAGTGCAACTCGCCATGAGTTAAACACGCGTCAAATATGGTCCTCGATCTAACACGTCACGCTTAACAAGCAAGACGCCTCACTCTCCGAGGGTTTTAAGGTCAATACCGAGAGACTACGAGTGAACCCGGAATGAAGTTGGGTCGGGGTGTTACAGTTTCCCACTTTGGTTGAATAAAGTAGAATTGTTAATTTGATTGCTCAATTTCCTTAGCTTTGTCTTTTGCTGCTTCTTTTTCATTTCCCAGCAACGGAACCAACTGATGATGCACAAAAAATTTGGCTTACCGGGGGTGCCGAATGGATTGTCGTTGCGTTGTAAATTTTGGATATCTGGCATCGATTGTTCTGTAAAAAAGCCACTGTGAGAGGGGCGGGGAGGGTTCCCCGCCAAAACCATCCGACGTGGTCGTCAGTACCTCAGCCGTAAGAGAAGGAGAAAGTGTATATTCTTTGTAAAAGTGGCTTACCTAGGGTTAACCTGAAGGGTAGTATATATAGTAGAATGGGCCTTTACTCATTGGGAGCCCATTTGCTTGAGTGAGGCCCGTACCATTTTGAGGTTCCAAAATACTCATGCTCTATAATCTGTGTATTTATCCTGGAGGTCACAGGTTCGAATCTCCAAGTAGGATTCAGGGGCGTGAGGAAGGCAAAAACCCACTGCCAAGGGTGGGGAGATCATGAGTTTAAATGGATGCACTCGACTTCCGGCCCCGCGAGCAAGTCTCCGGGCAAGTCCCCCAGGAGGAGGGTCATCCCCTCAACAAAAAGGGCGCCTTTTCTAATGAGACATAATTTTTTCGGGGGGCTTGCCCGGGGACATGCTCTTACGGGAGCCAGAAATCTTACGCTCACAGGGGTCTCCCCGCTCCTGACAGTGTGGTTCATGTGGTGTCACACTGGTAGCGGATTTTTGCACTTCCTCAACCTCGAACCTGTGAAGAAATGTAAAAACCCGCTACCAGTGTGACACCACATAAACCACACTGCCAGGAGCGGGGAGACCCCTGTGAGCGTAATATTTCTGACTCCCGTTAAGAGCATGTCTCCGGGCAAGCCCCCCGGAAAAATTATGTCTCATGTACTCATGCTTTACAATCTGTGTACTTATCCTGGAGGTCACAGGTTCGAAACTAGGCAACGCCAGTTTCAGGGCATGGGGAAGGCAAAAACCCACTGCCAGGGGTGTGGAGATCATGAGTTTAAACGGATGCACTCGCTAGACTTTCGCGGCAAGTCCCGGAACGGCAGTCATCCCCTCAACAAAAAGGGCGTCTTTTCTGATGAGACATAATTATTTCGGGGGGCTTGCCCGGAGACATGCTCTTAACGGGAGTCGGAAGTCTTACGCTCACAGGGGTCTCCCCACTCCTGGCAGTGTGGTTCATGTGGTGTCACACTGGTAGCGGGTTTTTGCACTTCCTTACACTCGAACCTATAACCTCCAGGTTAAGTACACAGATTATAGAGCATGAGTACCACTTGGGCTATCTATAATATGTGTATTTAACCTGGAGGTTACAGGTTCGAGTGTGAGGAAGTGCAAAAATCCGCTACGGTGTGACACCACATGAACTACACTACCGGAGCGGGAGACCCCGTGAGCGTAAGACGCTCCGTTAAGAGCATGTCTCGGGCAAGCCCTCGAAATAATTATGTCTCATCGCAGGCGATGGAGTTCTTCAACTGTTTGTTTACGCGAGTGTCTAGTCGCCCATAAAAAAATTGAAGTACAAAGAAATAATTTTACCTATTATAATTAAATAATATATAATATGTTGATGAATTTAAAGTGTTAATAATTTGTTACCTCAATTTTCATGATAAGTTTATTCGATTTTAGTTGCTCTTGTTAGATTCTTTTTCCTTTTATTGAGTGAGGCGCAATTAAATTCAAATACTTCGTCTTAATTTATCTTTTTCCATCAATAAAATCAATCAATCAATCATAAATATATAAATCTTTAATGTCTTTGAGTCCCGCAATAAAGGTTCGAAACATCTGAACAATGTCAAGTTTCATTTAGGATTTTAAAAAAATATATTGAAGAAAGATTGAAACCTCAAAAAGAAGACAAAATATGTTAAACAACGTCCATCAGGACAAGCTTCACATCTACAAGCAAGACGCCAACTAACTCATTACTTAAGATAATCTCCTTGTTTAATAAAGTTAGATGGAAAGAGTTGATGAATAGGTTTATTTTTTATCTTCTTTTCGTTTTTAATTTTTTAAAAATAGTTTTATACTAGGTCAAGAGGTGGGCAAACGTCGGTTGAAATTGAGCGCCTTGGCGCTTAAGGCACCCGTCCAATTCAATAGGAAGCCGCTAGCTCACGCTCGCCTAGTCAAGAAACACCGAGGCATTTTGACCATCATAAGGCGCCCAGGTGGCTAACTGAATTGCCCAAATTGGTAGCATCTAATAAGTATTAAGAACATGTCTCAAATAAATTTTGAGGTTGACTCCCCCCATATTTGTCTCAAATAAATTTTGAGGTTGACTTAATTATCCTTCATCAAGACTTATGTGTAGCAAATGTTGTAGAATAAATTGTAAACCTAGCATTTTTGTCATGCTTACACCGTGAATTTAAATTCATCTAGAGATAGGTGGACTGATACATGCAATTAGCGATAGACTGTTGTATTTAGTTTAGATTTGCTTGAATTCATAACCTAAGTCTAAGACAAGGTGACTAATGGGCCTGCGTGTCTGTTAGTGTGGCAACTTGTACTTAGACATAGCTTGAATAGCTTAGGGTTGCCTTTTGTATAAGTCTTGAAGAAGTATAGCCTATAGAACATCGGACGTCCTCGCACAATAGGCAAAAGTTTGAATCAGCAGTTCTTCCTTTGAATATCGGACAAGCTCATTACGGCAAAGTTTCATCAAGATGTTGAAGATCCCAAGAACGTCCGATAGACATCTACCAAAGACATGTCCTAGCTTAAAGACCTCATTAAATGCGATACATCGTTAACCTGCAACTCTTATTTAATGAAGGTTTCCATTCTTGGCAAATAGTCAGAAAAAGACATTTCTCCTGCAAGCGCAGACCGCCTATTTTTAGCAAAAAGTCAGGAGACAGACTGCAAGTTGCAAGACAGCCTATCAGGAGTCAACAACCAGATTAGAGCATTAATTGCTCTTAAATTCAAATTAGAAGATCACCAACGGCTCCAAGCTTCCTTCTGCATATAAAAGAAGACTTCATTGCTGCATTCAATAGATCTCAACCACTCCAACTACTGAATCTCCATTGTCTTCAAGTTCTTAAAAGCTTAAACGTCCTATTTGTACTCAGTCATTGAAGAGCTTCATACTTAGAAGTCTAGTCCATTATAAGCTCTTCATTGATAGCAACACCTAGCTATCATAGCTCACGAGAATTGTATCTTATAGACATCAATTCTCCCACACAAACACTTGGTCAACAAAATTTTTGTACACAATCCATTAGAAATTTAGTTTGTAAAATATCTAGTGGAAAAACTTAGTACATGATTTTCAAATCTAAAGTTGACCACTTTGGTTGTGGACGTTGCACTTATTTATAAGTGTGAACCATATTAAACACTCTGTTCACTTGTGTGTGATTGTGAATTATTTGTGTTGCTTTAAATTACCAGATTTCCACATTGCTGAGAACTGCTGATCTTGTCCTGTGAAGATCAGCCATTCTCAAAGCTTGTCCTATGCTTCACCAGTCTTCCGCCTGCAAAATCTTTTTAAAAATATAAGTGAAGTAAGATTTTTTATTCAACTTCAAAAATTGGAGATAGGCTATTCAACCCCCCCCCCTTTTAGCCTATAGTGAGCAACCTTGGACCTAACAATTGGTATCGAGCCTTACTCTTTGAAAACTTGTTTTTCCGACTAACCTCTTGAGAGATTAAAGATCATGGCTGCTCACCAAATGTTGGAAACATCAAACGTGAACCATTGTCCAGTCTTGGATGAAGTTCACTTTGACATCTGGAAAGATAAAGTCAAAAGACATATGAACTCAATTGACAAACGTTTGTGGAAATGTGTCACAAATGGACCCGAAATTCCAATGAAGCCAAATACACCGGCCACGGTAGATCCAAGCTGAACCCGAAGTTCCAAAGCCGGAAGAAGAGTGGGATGATGAGGACAGAAGAATGATGCTCTAGATGGAAGGGCGATCAACATTATTACTAGCTGTGTGGACATAAGCACATACCAGCAAATTATCAATCTGGACACAGCCAAGGAAATGTGGGAAGCCATCCTTGAATATCTAGAAGGTGATGGTGAGACAAAGAACAACAAACTATACACCTGCATCCGAAGTTTGACTCCTTCAAAAGGATCCCAAAGAGTCCCTGCGAAGTGCCTATGACAGATTCTATGAGGTAGTCAACTCTTGCTACTCCTTAGGAAAGAAGTATGAAAAGAAAGAAATAAACATGAGATTTCTAAATGCACTAGGCAGTTTATGGCATGTAAAAATTACTGCCATGAAAGAGTCAAAAGATTTAAACAAAATGACTCTTAGAAACCTTTATGCTAGTTTATCAGTCTATGAGCTTGAAATTCAACAAGCTCAAGAAATGGAAAAGAATTTCAAAAACTTGTCATTACCAGCCATATCTACTGAACCTTCGTGCTCTACACCTGATGAAACCCCATCTACATCCAGTGATGGTGATGATATTCTTTCTGACGAAGCATTTGCTATGTTTGTAAAGAAATATCAACGTTTCAAAAGGTTCAACAAATCATCCTCACACAGCGGTCTTCACAAACGCCATTCCTCATAGAACAGCTGCTCAACCTAAAAGCTCTGCTACTTATAAATCAGCAGACCATCAAAAGGATAATGAGCTAGTTTGTTTTAACTGTAGGAAACCAGGCCATTTTGCCTCTCAATGTCCAAAACCAAAATATGAATTTTATAAGAAACGTCCCGAATCCAAATTTCAAAAACAAAAAGGTATGGTAGCTGAGGACATTGATGAGAATAATCTGCCTACATGGTGTGACACTGACACTGATGAAGAGGACTCATGTGACTTCGCTGAAGAAGCAAACATACGCCTTATGGCCAGGGAGTCACTACATGATTCAGTGAGGTCACTACCATTTCAACAAGATGACAGTGATGATGATGAGCTCAATGACCCATCAAAGGGAGAGCTTATCAAAGCAAACAAGGATATGCTGGAAGAGTTTTTAAAATTCAAAGATGCCTATGTGAAACTAGCCAAGAAGCATGAGCTAGTTGTCTCTGAGAAATCTACCTTGATGTCTAAGATCAAAGATCTTGATAGACAGCAAGCTGAAAGTATCAAACTGCAAAAAGAGAACAAAACCTTGACTGAAAAAGTGGATTTCCTACTTGAACATATAAAAAGGATAAATTCTGAGAAAGATGACCTTCAAAAGGTTGTCAATACTTGGAATAACTCTAAAGGAAACTTTAATACCATTCTTTCAAACCAAAAATATCTTGACGACAAAACTGGTATTGGTTTCCAAAGTGAGTTCAAGGTAGGAAGTCCTTCTGGTTCTCAAAAGGATGAGACATCTGAGGTGATTGCTGAAGAATTGGCTGTCGAAGTTTCTTATGACCAACAGTCTCCAAAAAGGCAAGGGCTTGGCTTTAACAAAGTTCCTTTTGTTTATTCCAAGAAGGCAAAAGACCAGTCCAAGGGTAAGCAACCTGCCAAAAATAACTCTGCTAATAGGGAGTCTGAGCAACAGAGACCTGCTGTTAGTCATCCTAAGAACACTGGGATGATTGATGGTAAGTCAAAAATCACTCAACTCAAGCCTATTAAATTTGTCAAAGGCAAGACTGCTGATCCCAAAACTGCCTATAAAAAGAAGAAAGGAGTGAACACAGCCGATAAAAAGCCTAAAGGAGTTGTGCCTGTAAATGCAAAATCTGTTGATAAAAGGTCTACCTATGGTAAGCCTAACATCAATAAGAAAAGGCATTATCAGCCTAAATCCTATAGGCCAGTTATCAGACCAAAGGTCATTCCAACGACTGCTGAAAATAAGAAACCTCAAAAAGAAATCATTACTTATGTTGAAGGTCTTCACAAATGCTCTTTCTGCAAAGGTCATGGTCATAAGATTCATGAATGCCTTCTGAGATTCACACCTAAATCTAGAGGGTTTACTCCTCCAAAGATTAAACAGGTGTGGGTCCTAAAAAGTTGCTAACCTTGTGGACCCAAAAATAAAAGGGGACCATATTCTTAAATGTCTATATTTCAGGAATGCTTCATGGCTGTCAATGAAGAAGAGAAGGATCTATGGTATCTAGACAGTGGCTGCTCTAAGCACATGACTGGTGATCCAAATCTTCTCTCAAATATTGTTGAAGCAAAGGGTCCCTCAGTCATTTTTGGAGATAACTCAAAAGGAAAAACAATAGGCTATGGTAGCATAGTGAGAGGAAACCTCTCCATCAGCAAAGTCTCTCTGGTTGAAGGTCTAAAGCACAATCTGCTAAGCATATCACAATTCTGTGATAAAGGACTAACTTGTCAGTTCTCCTCAAATCACTGTCTCATAAAGGACAATGAGACATGTTCAATTATCTGACAGATTCGAAAAGGGAATGTCTATCTTGTTGATCTTAATCTTTGTTGGAAAAAAATCAAATCTTTGCTTAGTTGCAAAATCCTCAAATGACAACAGCTGGTTATGGCACAAAAGGCTTAGCCATCTCAACTTCAAATACTTAGAGAAGCTATCAAAGGACAATCTAGTTGTGGGTTTGCCTTAGGGGTGGCAATGGCAGGCACGACACGATTGCACGAACCAGCACGACACGATTATAAACACGAATTACAGAGACAAGAAACACGATAAGGCACGGCACGACACGACACGACACGAAACACGACACGAAAGCACGAAATTATAAATTTAGTTAAAATAACGTTTATTATTTATTTATGATTAAATAAGATAGATAACACGAAAACACGATAGTGTGGCACGAACACGACACGATGACACGAATTGCCACCCCTAGTTTGCCTAAAATATCAACTGAACCACACAGTCTCTGCAAAGCATGTCAACTAGGCAAAATGCACAAATCTTCATTCAAAAACAAGCCTTGCCTATCAACTTCAAGACCTCTGCAACTGTTACATATGGACTTGTTTGGACCTGTCTCTACTACAAGCCTCGGTGGCAGCAAGTACACACTTGTGGTAGTTGATGATTACTCAAGGTTTACCTGGGTAGAGATGATGTCCTCCAAAGATGAAGCATACGACATCATCACTAAACTCTTCAGAAGATTACAAACTCAAAAGCTGGATGATATCTCCGATGTGAGATCCGACAATGGAACAGAGTTCAAGAACAATGGTATTGCCAAGTACTGTGATGATCATGGAATTGGTCACAACTTCTCTGCAGTTAGCACACCTCAACAAAATGGAGTTGCTGAAAGGAAAAACAGAACTCTCATAGAAGCAGGGAAGACAATGATTGCTGAAGCTAAATTACCTATGTACTTCTGGGCAGAAGCTGTGAACACTGCCTGCTTCACACAAAACAGGTCTATAATAAACAAATTTCATAACAAAACTCCATATGAAATATGGAGAGGCAGAGCTCCCAACATTGGATTCTTTAAAATATTTGGTTGTAAATGCTATGTTCTTTACAATGGTAGAGAACATAGAGGAAAATTTGAGTCCAAAAGTGATGAAGGAATTTTTCTGGGATATGCCAAGTTTTCAAAAGCATATAGAGTTTATAACAAAAATTCACTTAGAGTTGTTGAATCTGTACATGTTTCTTTTGATGAATTTGATTTTATTGGGCCACATTTGGCTCCTAAGGTTACTAATGATTCTGATGAGTATGAGACAGGTACAGAACAGCCAAGTCCCAGATCTGCTGATCCTCCTTCTTCACAAGTTCATCCAAGAGTCAACTTGTTAGAATCATCAAATGAGCCTACAAATGAAAACTCTGAAAACCCTTAATCCACTTTGCCTTCCACACCAGAAGTTCTTCAACCTACCTTGGAATTAACCTATCCTTTAGAAAACCTAGCTTCAGAAACTTCTACTTCTCAAGAACCAAACTCTGCCGATGAAACAATAGGACAAGTTCAACCTGCAGAAGTCAGAGAAGTGAAAGATCATCATATCACTCAAATTATTGGAGATCTTAATGCTGGTGTTCAAACTAGACAAGCTTCAAGGAATGAATGCATGTATTCTACTGCATTTGTATCTCATATTGAACCCAAAAAGATTGATGAAGCTCTGGAAGATCCAAGCTGGGTGGAAGCTATGCAAGAAGAGCTAAACCAATTTGACAGATGCCAAGTCTGGTCACTTGTCCCTAGGCCTAAAGGACAAGCTGTTATTGGCACAAAGTGGGTTTTCAGAAACAAGATGGATGAAAATGGCAACATCACCAGAAATAAGGCAAGACTGGTAGCTCAAGGATATAGACAGGAGGAGGGCATTGACTATGATGAGACATTCGCTCCTGTTGCAAGATTGGAGGCTATCAGACTATTCTTAGCCTATGCCTCTTATAAAGACTTCAAAGTTTATCAAATGGATGTAAAGAGCGCATTTCTGAATGGAGAACTTCAAGAAGAAGTCTATGTTGAACAACCACTTGGTTTCATAGACGGTACAAGGAGAGAAGATGTTTTCAAGCTAAGGAAAGCTCTTTATGGACTCAAACAAGCTCCAAGAGCCTGGTATGAGACCCTTTCAAAGTTCTTGACATCTCAAGGCTTTGTAAGAGGTCAAATTGACACTACTCTTTTCATTATGAAACATAAAGGTCATTCCTTACTTGTTCAAATTTATGTTGATGATATCATCTTTGGTTCTACAAATGAAAATCTTTGCAAAAGATTTGAAAAGCTTATGCAGAGTAAATTCGAAATGAGCATGATGGGAGAGCTTAACTTTTTCCTTGGTCTTCAAATTCAACAAAGCTCAACTGGTATCTTCATCAGTCAAGGCAAATATGCAAAAGATGTTATCAAGAAGTTTGGTCTTGAGAACGCAAACAGCTTCAGCACTCCTATGGCCACTAACTGCCATCTTGATAAAGATGAAAAGAGGAAGAAAGTGGACATGACTCTTTACAGAGGCATGATCGGTTCACTTTTATACTTAACTGCTAGTAGGCCTGATATTATGTTTGCTGTTTGTGTCTGTGCTAGATTTCAAGCCGATCCAAAGGAGTCTCACCTACAAGCAGTCAAGAGAATCATCAGATATTTGATAAATACTCCAAATTTGGGAATCTGGTATCCTAGAGATTCATCGTTTAATCTTATAGGCTATTCTGATGCTGACTTTGCTGCATGTAAGGTTGACAGGAAAAGCACAAGTGGGACATGTCAATTCTTAGGAAATAGACTTGTTTCATGGGCCAGTAAGAAGCAAACCTCTGTCTCAACTTCAACAACTGAAGCAGAATACATAGCTGCTGGTAGCTGCTGTTCATAGTTGCTATGGATCAAACAGCAACTTGTTGACTATGAGATCAAGACTGCTGATTGCCCTATAATGTGTGACAACACATCAGCAATCTCAGTATCTCAAAATCCTGTCATGCACTCCAAGACAAAACACATTGATGTGAGATATCACTTTCTAAAAGACCATGTTGAAAAAGGTAACATTAGCATGGAATATGTGCCTACAGAGAATCAGGTAGCAGACATTTTCACAAAACCACTTGATTCAACCAGGTTTGCTTATTTAAGAGGAGAGCTTGGTATGCTTGACCTCAATCCTTAACCTTTCTTGTAAATTCTTTAAGTGATTTTATAATCTGTCTATATAAAATTGTCTCTAAAAACAGTCAGTTACTATGCTATTCTTCATATCAGCAGTCTTCTATAAAATAGGCAGATCTAAGCGCGTAACGTGAACAGTCACTGTGTAGTCATAAATGCGGACTTCAAAAATTATCAAATGTCATTTAATGTCCTGACAGTAGTACAAAAAGCGGCCGTGCACAGTGACTCCTCACAGTTTTCAAAAACCGCCATTTGCTAATTTTCAAAAACCTCTCGACTGCCAATCTGCAATCTTCCCAAATCCTCTCAAATCCTCAAATTTCTCTTGTTCTCAAGCTAAAATCATCAATGGTAATGATTTCTACACCTTTTTAATTCATTTAAATCAAGTTTTATGGTTTGTATTAACCTAATTTGTGTAATTTCGAACTGTACGCCATTGATGAACTACGAAATCTTGAAATTGGTGTTTGAATCTTGTTTATGTAGTATAAAATTGTGATTTTAAGGTTTACGTGATATTATGTCTTGACTTATGTCATTGTTTACTTAAAAGTGACAAAATATGTAGCCATTGCTAAACCCAGTTTATGAACTGCTCTTGCCGCTTTTTATAAAATGGTTATATTTTGGATTTAAATCTGAACAGTATCTGTTTGTGTTAATATCTGCTGATTACATGTTTATCGGCTGTTTTATGCATATCTTCCGATTTATATGCTGTTCTCACATCTACCGATTGTTTAGGCAAAATCTAAATCTTCCAAGTCTACTGCTACTACTTTATCCTCCACCTCTGCTAAGCCAACCAGGGCTAAAAGGTGCAGAGCTTCCACTAAGAATCCTCCCGGGTCAAGTTATCACCACAGGGATGACAATCGATCGAGACTCTATCATAAGTACAACTGCTGGCGATGCCCTGCTTAAGGATTTGACAAAATGTGGGCTTCTTCCTCTGTTCCAACTTAATGACACCCACTACAGCAATGCATTGGCCGAAGAATTCTACACCAGAATGATCCTACCTCCTCCTCCTGCAAATGCAAATGAGTTGGTCAATCTAAGCTACATCAAGGGCTTCATCAGAGGCCACTACATCAAGTTGACCTATAAGGATATAGGAGAAATCCTCGAACTGCCTATTGAAGGCAAGCTTGACTTGACAGATGCAGAATCGGCTATCGCTTGGGAGATGATGAGGGGGTCTGCCCAACCTGAAAGGTTTTCTGAGATGTCCAGGAACCTTTTCCCAGAAAATGCCTATCACATCAGCCATCTGCTCGATAAGAGCATTCTGTTCAAAAATGGCGCAAGGGACATCTTTACCTCTCAGCAACTACTGTGGACTAAAGCTGTAGTCCTCCGCAAGCAACTCAACTGGGCAAAAATTATTTTCTCTATGTTATCTCAGAGTGTTGCGGATGTTCAAGCTCATCCTTCTATGCGACGACCCTTCGTACGGGTCATCAATGTCATTCTTCGTAGATATGAGGAGATTGATGAAAAGGTTATCAATGACGACCTCATCAAGGTGTCTAACACCTACGTATTCACGGTCAACAACATCACTCGTTACCGGGATGATATGGCCAAACGGACAACCATCGTTGCTTCGCTGCTTGCTTCTTCTACCGTTGGGCCCCTCTACCCAGCGCAAGGGCAAGAGAAAGGTCACATATACTGATACCGGGCTACCTGCTGAGGAGGAGCCTAAACCTATAGGGGCTGAACTTCCTGAGGACTTTGACCTCAGCAAGCTCGATCATGATCCCTATGAGCCAGCTGAGTCCCCTTCCAAAAAGTCTAAACATTCTTCCTCTCTCACTCCAAGACTCAAACAACATCGCAAGTCTCGAACAAAAGCTGAAGTTGAAAAGGACACCTCCACATTCAAACCCGCAGACCTATTCAAACCCAAACACAAACAGAATCTCCAGCCTACCGATAAATCCTTTGGTCTACCCAACGTTACGTCTGTCGCTCCCTCCACACCAACAGTTTCAAATCCAGCCGATCCTTCATTCGCTGTTCCTCCACCAACAGTTTCCACCACATCTTTACCCTCACCAACTTCTGTCTCTTCTACTCATACACTTTTTCAACAAAACCGTCGCATTAAAAAGAGCGCCAAGAAGAAGGTGCACTTTGCTGGAACTGTTGATCCTTCTCCTCAATCCTCACCTACTCATTCTCCCCACCTTCACCAACTCGCCTACACATACCTTCACTTCCTCACTCCTTCCCTTTCTCTCTGAATCCCTTCAAACAACTCACCCAGCGCCATCTCCCACACTGAAACCATCTCTCAAACACCATCTTCCAAACGGTCTCTCCTTCTTCCTCCACTTCACCTACCCCCAAAAGAATCAAAACCAACCCATACACCACTACACCGAGGGATCGCTTTCCTTCGAGACAGCGGACCTAGACCCAATCCTGGCGATCGATCCCTTCCTCTCCACCTTAGACTACCCTAAAGGATTCCTGCCAACCCATCTCTGCAGGTGACCTCCTTCTCAACTGGGGTGCCTATTATGATCCTCTTCCTCCTGCCTGGTCCCAGCAATTCTTCTTACACAACTCAGCGGTTCAAGATCTCATGATCTTCACCCAATGGGTTGTCATTCACAAGGACCTTGGCCTTCCCCTTCCAACCAAGTCAGACATCTCTCCCTTCCTCTCTCTGCCTAAAACCCCAGTCTTCACCATCATCTGCTATCCTTCTGTCCTCTTTCGGCCTATGGTCTACAACTTCATCGATGTAGTCACCTCCTATCTAGGCTATAACCCTATCATTCCCTTTCTCTTCCGTAATCCTTCCCTATCTATCTATTTTTCTCCTCCTCCCTACTTCATTTCTTCCTCCTCCTATGTCATCTACATAGAGAGACTCTTTCCTGTCCCCCGCATCTTTCTCGTTCAACAGCCGCCACTTCTCCTTCTGCCTGCTCCTGTTCCTGCTCCTATTCCTGTTCCTGCTCCTACTCCTAGCCATCTTAGCGTTTCCTCCACCAGCCATTCTACAACATCCTCCAGCCAATCCAAGCCTTCTACCAGCCATCCTCCGCCCTTCCCTGACCAAGCTTCCAGCCTACATCCCTCTCTTCCCGACCATCCTCCAACCTCCTCTAGCCCATCCCCATCTCCAGCCGACCAGCCTCCTCCTCCTCCGGGCCACTATCGAGCCTCTGATGTTGAGGATTTTTTGCGAGATTTTCAAGTTATTTCGGCTGACCTCACAAAGGCCCTGCACTAGCTTTCTGCCGATCAGTCTCATATCACACATGTTCAGGCTGAGTGCCTGACCCAAGTCATGGATATTTCCAGGGGTGCAAAGGCTGCTTTTGATGCCTGCCGACAGTTCGTCTGCACTGCGGGCTACTTTAGCCGTATCTCCGCACTTCCTCGCCGCTCTGTTCAAAGAAAATTGGGACAACCTATCAACCGGTATACTAAAGATCGTCGATATGGTTGACCTTGGCTACAAGCATGTGCTTCAATCCCAACAACGTGCCAATCGCTCTGTTCACTCCTCAGTACGGGCGACGCGCAACCTTACCTCCAAGCACCTGGCTTTCTATCGCCAGGAACACCACACTACTACCCAGCGCTTGTCCTTCATTGATTCCTCGCTTGCGTCCATGAAGGAGGAGATAGCTAGACTCAACAATGATCAGCGGACTAGGCTCATTGAGCATAATGCTCTGCTCAAGCAGAAGAACAGCAATCTCTCCTCTGAACTGGCAGAAACAAAAGAAGAGTTAGCAGAAGCCAAAGCAGAAATTGCAAGACTAAAGGCTGCTATCGACTCTAGATGGGCATCAAGAAACTATGGGCAATCTTCATCTGGCAAAGGTAAAAGTCGTGCATCATCTAGGTCATCCTCTCGTACTAGCCGATGAACTTTATATTTTCTTGGGCTTTGAAATTAAACAACTTGTTTAACTAACAATGTTCGTTTTAAAATTTACATGCTTTATTATGAACTGCTTATTATATGAATGCATGAAATTTAAACCACTGGTTTAAAGACATGATCTCTATTGCCTAATCTGCCTATTTGCATGTCTTTAAATTCAGTTCTATTACAAGTGTCTTATGCTTAAATTTCCTATTTGTAAACACTTTGTAATTCTTAAATACAATGACCTCTTTGTAAGTTCATCTAGGGCATGCTTATTTAATATGTCAATTTTACTAGCATGTTATTACTAGAAATGAACATGGTCAGCTGATATTGTATTCATAGGGTCATGGACTCAAGCAAATAGGAGGAGATTGTTGTATTTAGTTTAGATTTGCTTGAATCCATAACCTAAGTCTAAGACAAGGTGACTAATGGGCCTGCGTGTCTGTTAGTGTGGCAACTTGTACTTAGACATAGCTTGAATAGCTTAGGGTTGCCTTTTGTATAAGTCTTGAAGAAGTATAGCCTATAGAACATCGGACGTCCTCTGCACAATAGGCAAAAGTTTGAATCAGCAGTTCTTCCTTTGAATATCGGACAAGCTCATTACGGCAAAGTTTCATCAGCAATGTTGAAGATCCCAAGAACGTCCGATAGACATCTACCAAAGACATGTCCTAGCTTGAAGACCTCATTAAATGCGATACAACGTTAACCTGCAACTCTTATTTAATGAAGGTTTCCATTCTTGGCAAATAGTCAGAAAAGGACATTCCTCCTGCAAGCGCAGACCGCCTATTTTTAGCAAAAAGTCAGGAGACAGACTGCAAGTTGCAAGACAGCCTATCAGGAGTCAACAACCAGATTAGAGCATTAATTGCTCTTAAATTCAAATTAGAAGATCACCAACGGCTCCAAGCTTCCTTCTGCATATAAAAGAAGACTTCATTGCTGCATTCAATACATCTCAACCACTCCAACTACTGAATCTCCATTGTCTTCAAGTTCTTAAAAGCTTAAACGTCCTATTTGTACTCAGTCATTGAAGAGCTTCATACTTAGAAGTCTAGTCCATTATAAGCTCTTCATTGATAGCAACACCTAGCTATCATAGCTCACGAGAATTGTATCTTATAGACATCAATTCTCCCACACAAACACTTGGTCAACAAAATTTTTGTACACAATCCATTAGAAATTTAGTTTGTAAAATATCTAGTGGAAAAACTTAGTACACGATTTTCAAATCCAAAGTTGACCACTTTGGTTGTGGACGTAGCACTTATTTATAAGTGTGAACCATATTAAACACTCTGTTCACTTGTGTGTGATTGTGAATTATTTGTGTTGCTTTAAATTACCAGATTTCCACATTGCTGAGAACTGCTGATCTTGTCCTGTGAAGATCAGCCATTCTCAAAGCTTGTCCTATGCTTCACCAGTCTTCCGCCTGCAAAATCTTTTTAAAAATATAAGTGAAGTAAGATTTTTTATTCAACTTCAAAAATTGGAGATAGGCTATTCAACCCCCCCTTCTAGCCTATAGTGAGCAACCTTGGACCTAACATAGACCACAATATCGAAGGCTAAGTGGATTTCACAAACATTAATGCTTTGTTTTCTTTCTAAATCTACCTAGAGATACTAGAGATACGTAGGTTGTCAGTTAACAATAGAATTGATATGACTCGAGAGAGAGTATTGATTAATTTAGGAAATTTCATTATCACATATAGAAAATCAGTTGAAACCCGAAAACGTTGATTTATTACTTGGAAGTGAATTGGTGAACCTAGCCCTAGTGTTTTCTCTCATTGATATCTCTAAAATTTGTGATCTTTACTTACTTTATTTAGTTAAAATTGCGAAATCTCAAGATAATCGTTCGTCTAGATTAAAGCGAAAAACAATTAATTTTGATATTTGTTGTCAATTCCTTAGGTTCGATAATCCGTAATTTACTTACAATTATTACTTGATCTAGTGCACTTGCTAGTGTTCGATTTTGACCACATCAATAAGCCCATCAAGCCACGCCATATGATGATGTGATCAAGCGCAGACACACGTTCAAGCTAGAAGGGGTGGTATAACCACCCCCGCCACTAAACTTTAAATTAAAACATCACTCTTGCACTAAATTTTTTGTAGAAGTTGCAAGTGGTTATTAACTATTAGATAAAGAAGGGGAGCGAATCATGCCTCTGTAAAGAGCTACATCTACCTTTTTACCCTTCATCTTTGTCAAGATAATAGTTGGTAGCCATGGGAAGTATTGAAAGAATTTCAATTTTTGAAGCCGAACTTCTTAATGAGATGTTTAGTATACTTGGCTTGGTTGATGAAAATTCATTTGTTGGTTTGCTTGATTTGTAGTCCAAAGAAGAAAATAAGTTCTTCCATCATGCTTATCTCAAACTTACTGCGCATTAGTTTTTCAAATCTTTTGCACAAAAGCTCATTAGTGAAACCGAAAATAATATCATCAACATATGTTTGAACTAATAATGAGTTACTTTTATGTTTCATAATAAAAAATAAAAAAGTAGTGTCAATCCTACCTCTTTCAAAATCTTGCTTCATCAAGAATTTTGATAGAGTTTCGTACCAAGCTCTAAGAGCTTGTTTGAGGCTATACAAAGCTTTTTGCAACTTATATACATGAGCTAGCTTCTTGATATCTTCAAATCCAGGAAGTTGCTCCAAAAATACTTGCTCTTGCAGTTCTCCATTTAGAAATACGTTTTTTCGTCCATTTAACGTAGCTTGAAGTCTTTATAGGATGCGTAGGTAAGGAATAGTCTTATCGCTTCTAATCTTGCAACAGGAGCAAAAGGTTTTATCGTAGTCGATTCCTTCTTCCTATCGATAAACTTGAGTGACTGGTCTTGCTTTGTTTCTGGTAATGTTTTATTCCTCATCCATCTTGTTCCTGAAGACATGCTTTGTTCCAGTGACACTTTGATCGGTAGGTCTTGGAACCAAAGTCCAAACCTTACATCTTTCATATTGGTTGAGCTCTTTTTGCATAGCATCAACCCAACTAAGATCATTAAGTGTCTCATCTACCTTTTTGGGCTTTAATTGTGAGAGAAAAGCTGAGGAAAACATACATTCATTTTTAAACGAGGTTTTTGTTCTAACACTGGCCCTGGGATCAACAAGGATTTGATGAGTAGGGTGATCCCTAACTTCCAAAACTCGACAGACAAGTCTTGCCTTGTTGATTCTTGCTGAAGTTCTTCCAAATTTGGCAAATATCAATCTTTTCCAAATTCTTCAATATGTAGATGTTCAAGTTGAGGAACAAGCTTGAGTATGTCGGTATATCCTCGGCTAGAACTTGATGATCGATATTGGATATGCAGATCTTTCAATTAAGCTTGGAGGATTAGGCACATTAATTTCTATTGATGGATTGGTAAGTATTGGAATCATGTTAGTAGCACTTGACTAAGTGTCTTAAGGTATCATCAAAAACATCAGCAACATTTTGAGCCATATGTGGCTCAAGAAAATCAATTTCATCAAAATAAACATGCACCGATTCGATGATTATCAAAGTTCTCTTATTGAAAACTCTAAAAGCCTTTGAATATTTAGCATAACCAAGAAAGATACTTGAGCAAATAACACAAATCGTCCCTGTGTTATACCACTTTTTGCATTTTGGTCTTGATACCGATTTTCAAAAAAATTAAGTCCTTGTACTGTAAATTTTTATGCAATTTGTCATTCCGTCTAAGTCCGTTACATTTTTTTCTGTTAAATAGTCACACGTGCCTCTCACATGATTTTGTCCAAGGGTAAAATTGTTCATACATTTGTTTCTTTTGAACTAACAAAAATGCCCATAATACTTTCGATTTTTAAAACTTGATACGAGGGCATTGATGTAATTAACTAAATTATAATTTTTACATCTCTTTCTTCTTCATTCTCAACCTCTTCTCTTCCGTTCCACCTTGGTTATGGCTGCCGCCACCAACACCACCACCACCATTGTCGGCGAACACAAAATTTAAAATTGAAGAAAACCCACAATAACAAATTTTTCTCCTTCTTTCCACATGTTCTCTTTTCCCTCTCGTTCTCTCTTTCTATCGCCATGATTCTTCAATCAAACAACACACAATCTCAAAATAACCCATATATGTATATAAATTCATAAAAAAATATTATTTAGATTAAGAATTTTTCTCAGTGTTTTTGTTGTTCAATCTAATGATTTAATCCCCTTTTCAATGGCGACAGATTCTTCACTCCTTCATTTATTAATAATCTGCACATTCCTTTTTCTATTTGTTGTTTCTTCTTCAATTGATGACTTATTTTTTGGCGATTACTCTCCTCCAACATCTCCGCCGCTGTCTCCGCCTTCCCCCTCCCCCACATTTTTTCTGCTAGGACAATTTGAAAGGTCACTGAATACTATTTGTAGGTGTGTGTGTGTGTGTGTGTTTGAGAGAGAGAGAGAGAGAGAGAGAGAGAGAGAGAAAATTTGTGTGTTTTGTGTGTGCGTTTTAGAGAGAATTTTTTTTTGGCAAATTGAGAGTACTTCTATGAGGACAATTATAGCAGAGTAATAAAGGAGGGAGGTCTAGGTCGCGAGAATAGTGATAGGAGGGGGTTGAGAGAGAGATTAGTACTATACTAGAAAGAGAATGAGTGGCAGCACATGGTTTTGGAAGGTGATGTGAATGAGTTTTCTTTTGTGTTGGTAGACAGTATGTTAGTTGGTGTGAATTCTTGTAACTAGTGCTTTGAGTGTTATACATATTTGAGAAATTATATATAGTACATAAATGGTCCCTGTATATTTTTTAAATGAATATCTTACCCCTAGCTGAAATCACGTGAGATGCACATGTCAACACTCAACGGCTAAAAATTAACGGATGAACCAATGGTGTTAAACAGATCAGTACAGGGACCAATTGCGAGAAATAAGGACCAAAATGCAAAACATGGTATAATCTAGGGACGATTTGTGTTATTTGCTCAAGATACTTTTACAATTTTGGAGTCAAACTTGCTTCGACGTTCTTTTCCATTGTAAACAACATAGCATTTACACCAAAAAAATTTAACTAGGCAATATTTGGTGGTCAACCTCTTCATAACTCGTATGGAGTTTTGTTGTGAACTTTGTTCACCAGGGATCTACATTCGTGAAGCATGTTGTGTTGACTGCTTTAGCCTAAAAGTACTTTGGTAGGTATGCTTTGGATAGCATAGTCTTCCCTGCCTCAATCTTGTTCTTACTTGCTACTACACCATTTTGTTGTGGTGTGCCAGTTGCCAAATTTTTTTGACCAATCCCATAGACATCACAATATTTTTCGATACCATTATTTGTAAATTTTGTCCCGTTGTCAAACCGATGTCATTGATATCGTCCTCCTTTGATAGCATCATTACACCCACATATATCTTGAATAGTCATCAACCAAAATTCTAGAGTGTATTTGATGCCATGATTGCTTGTTGTTATGATTGGTACAAATAGATCAAGGTGCAACAATTAAACTGGCCTTAAAGTTGATGAGTGAAGCTTGCTTCTGAAAGAAGGCTTTGGTTGTTTCCCCATTTGGCAGGCTTGGCATTTCTCAGTAGAGACTGGTGACAATCCTTTGAAAAGATTGCCATGAGATAGCTTTAACAGATACTTGAAGTTTAGATGGCTTATTCTCTTGTGCCACAACCAATTATTTTCACCAGTGTTCTTTGCTACAAGGCAATCAAGGTAACACAAGAAATTAAATTTATATCAATAACATAAACATTACCTTTTATATTTTTAGTGAATAGACAAAACATTGCTTTGAAGTGAATAGACAAATAAGACCCTTGTCACAAAATTGGTAGATACTCAACAAGTTGTGCTTTAAGCCCTTTACTAGAGAAACATTGCTGATTGTGACAATTCCTCTGGTAATTTTTCGTAGCCAACTGTCTTTCCTTTGGCATTAACGCCAAAGGCTACTTGGGGGCCATCCATTTTAGTAATGTTGGTAAGAAACTTTTTTTTTTCTATCATGTGTTTTGAGCAGCCACTATCCAAGTACCAAAAATCTTACTCACCATTATTAGCCATTAAGCATACTTGAAATAATACATGAAGCACATGGTCCTCTTATTATTGGGTCCTAGGGATTAGCACTTTTTAACAACCCATACATGTTTACCCTTTGAAGGAACAGACCCTTAGACTTAAGTATGAATCTTAGATGACATTTGTGGACTACATGACCTTTACAGTAGCATAACTTGCAACACTGAAAGTTTGAAAACATTATTAATTTCAAAGTTTTGAACAACTTTTTTTTTATTGGCAACTTTAGGTTCAACAAGTTTAGCCTTAACAAATTAACGAACTTAGGTTTGTAGGGCCTGAGCCTTTCATTGCTAGGCCTTGCACGAGTAGGCTTTTTTATGGGAGGCTCAGCCTAACAAATTGTTCACAAGGAATATCATTAGTACTCGTCAACAGTCTTTTACTTTTCATAATAGGCTTTCCCACAGAACCTTAGGATATATGTAGGGTGTGATTTGCTTAACATTCTTATAACCAACACCCTTTCTATTAATGTTAGGTTGTTAGGTCAATAGAAGGTTTTTTAAAACTCTTCTTAACTGACTTAACTTCATGAAGATTAGATGTGCTCCCTTCCTCAAAATTGCTTCTTTGGAAGCCTAAGCCTATTTTGTCCACACTGGCCTTTTGACTTAAAAGAATATTACCAACAATTTTTCCTATTTTTGACCATGTGGTAATGGTCTCAGTGAGCCTATTATTTTTCACAGTCAAATCATGGATTTGTTTATGGAGTTAGGTACTCTTCTCTTTCATGTAGTCGTTGTCTTCCAGTACTTTGAGATGTGCTTTCTATTGAAGTTTGAGAAAACTTCCTTTAGCAGAAAGCCTTTCTCAAGTGCAAGAATATCAAAATTAGTAGCTAATTTATCATAAGACTTTCTAAATATGGAAAATTAGACATTTCTTCACCAACTCTACCTTCGATAGACCAAAAAATTCATTTTCTTCTTCCGTAGAAATTGTGGCTTTCTTTTCAAGGGTAGATATGGAAATTGATTGAAAAGATTTTCTAGGAATGCTAGCATAAAGTACATCACCCATTTTGTGAACATTTAGAGGATTTTGACTTTCATCAAATGTTTGCTTATTGTTTTCAGAATGGGTGGGTTTTTGAATATCTACTTTCTTGCCTTTTTGAGAAAGAGGAATACGGTCATCATCTGAGTCACCAGAGGTCTCAACAATAAGACAAAAATGTGCTTCCTCAGCGAAGTCACATTTTTCCTCTTCCTCGGAATCGATCTCTATCCATTTTTTCATTTGACTTGAATATGTGTTAGTAATCATCCCCCTTTGATGAAAACGTTTTTTGGGATTCTTTTCTTTAAATACTCACATTTAGGCTAGGACATGAAGAGGTATAGCGACCGGTTTTCTACAATTGTGGCAAACTAGGCCACTTTTGTCCTTTACTTTAGTAGCCTTTGAGAAAGATTGTTGAGGTTTGTTCTTTTTGAAATTTCAAAACTTTTGAATTATTTTAACAAACATGGCGAAGTCTTTTTCTGATAGTAAGCTAGAATCAGAACAAGATGAATTAGAGGGAGTAGGAGAATTTCAGGTTCATCAACAAGAGCATGCATAGATAAATTTCTAAAATGTTTTTCTATCTTTTGAGCTTGACCTATTTCAATCTCACAAACCTTAAGACTCACGTACAAACTACGAAGAGTTATTTGACTCAAGTCTTTAGATTCTTTCATTGAGGTGGTCTTGAGAGAATATCAAACATTTGTTACCTCGCAGAAACTGTCATATGCTTGACGAAGAGATTCTTTCAAATCCTTCTTGGATGAGTCAAATTTCTGAATGCAGGTGTACAACTTATTGTCTCGAGTTCCTTGATCTCCCTCTAGGTACTCTATTAAAGCTTCCTACATTTCTTGTGAGGTTATGTAGCAAATCACTTGTTGATACACACTTGTATCTAGGGCTGAGCAAATGATGTGCAAGGCTTTGCTATCTGGTTCATGGGCTGTTGATCAACATATAACCATTCTTTGATAGGTTTTATAATTTGAGCAGGTTCTCCAGATGATCCGACCATAGGATTGACTTTCATTGGCATATATGTCCCTCCACCACACAGTTCTATAACCGTTTATCTACCGAGTTAAAACATTTTCATTTTATCTTTCCATATGTCAAAGTATCTTTATCAAATATTGGAACATGGTTCATATTAGATGTTAGCACCATTGTGATGGCTTACAAGCTGTGAGGCTTGGAAAAATGTATTTTCCGAAAAGCTAAGTTCTGATAGCAATTTTTAGGTCTAGTTGGTAAGAATCAACTTGGGGGGTGAATAACCTGTTTTGAATTTTAAAAACTATTTAGCAAAATAACACAATCTTGTAAAAGTTCCTGCTGATAAATCATAGGGTTAACGGAATAAATAGATTGAATTGATTTTATCGCTAAAACGGTAACTTAACCAAGTAGGCTATTTTCACAAAAAACAGATTTTAGCAACAAACAAATGCACAAATACAAAATCGCCAAGTTGCTAATAAAAATAAGGATAAAAGGTTGCTAAAAAGCAATAATCAATGAAGTACTAAACAATAAGTAGATAAAACAATATGAAAATAACATAGGAATTTAGTAGTGGTTCACATCGTAAATGTTGCTATGTCCACTACCAAAGATGTTAACTTTGGATTTCAAGAGTGCGGTATTTTTCCACTAGGATAACACAAACAATGATCACACCATCCTTGATCTTTAGAAAAAGATCTAAGTGAATGTCTAACTATGATCTCTAATGGATCGTATACAAAAAAAAAAAAAAAACGTTGACTAGTGTATTGGGTGATAATGTCCAACAACTTTGAACAAATTGTACTCGTGTGTGTAGTTAATGAAGCTTTCAATAACTAGGAGTTGGGAAAGCTATCAATGATTATGAAGTGTTAAGGCTAAGTAAAGTGATTATTTATTTGTGTAAAGCCTTTTCAATGCTTCAAGAGAATTCTAATTATAGAGTGAGTTGTTGAAGCCGTTGAAGAAGGTGAAGTCTTCAACTTGAATTCAAATCTAGTGCATTAAAAGCAAAAGAGCTGTTGAGACTTACTTATCAATCGAAGGTTGGCTGGCTCACTGAATGTGCATTAAATGCATGCATAGGTTTAGCTAAATATGGTAACCTTCGGTTTGTCCTCAGAAAGTTGTAGTTCTGCATTTTAGCCAAAGAAGAAAATAGTTGTTAATGCCTTGGAGCTAGTAACAGTTAATGTGTTACAACTGTGGAGATAAAGTCTAAAAAAGTAGATATTGAGATATACTTATCCTCCACATGGAGATCTTTAGAAACTACAATTCTTTAATTATCAAGAATATTTATGTTAAAGGTGTAGGTAGTTTCTTGTTGACAGCAAAAGCTAGTGATCTTTAATCTTGCCGAAAACTCAATCTAATACTTAGCCTAAACATTTAGCACAAAATATGTCTATAATGAAGACCTTACCTATTGTAGTGGGAACACTACTTACATGAAACTTAAGGGTCTTTATTTAAGATTAACTAATTGCCTCAATCAAATGAATAAATAGCTGCATAGAACTAACATTTCAAATAAATGAAAAAAGAGCTCATTACAATCTAGCAAACCATATGTTGAAACCTATAAAATAGTTAGCATATTGGATAAGATTTAGGACATGTTTGATTTGACTTTTGGAAAGATGCTTATTGCTTATGACTTACCATAAATTATTTTTAGAACGCTTGATTTGACTTATGGAATGATAAGTCATAAGTTATTGAGGAATCAGCCTAAGATCGTATCACTAATGTGTAAATATAATAGTTAAGTTTAGAGACCAATTGAGAATGTGATGTTTGTAGGTTGTTAATAGAGTTAAAGAAACCTTGGTATATAATAGCTAAGCTCTGATACCAATTAAGAGAATACAAGTTTCACACTAATTTATTTGGTATTGATCTGATACCAATTGAAAGATCACTACTTATATCAGGTTTCTATAGCATAGATAATAACTTAATCAATATAGCTTTATGTGCTTATTGAAAGAAGGCAGTTTCTAGATTAAAACTATTTTTGTTCAAAACAATTTAAGTATTAGCAGAGATTCCTTAAACATATTTTTATACAATAACACACTTTACTTGGTCACTGAGATTGATCAACTCTTGATAAAAGGGTGATTGTTGGCAATACTAGTGATAAATAGCTATGGTTTGCCAAAACAGTTAAGATTGTCAATAGAGTTTGTGAGCACCCCGATCCGCTGGATCGTTCCTTAGGCCTTTTCGCTCTTGTCTTGTGGTTTTCCTTTATTGATTTTATGGTTTGATAAACATTTAAAATATGTTTATCTTTTAAAAACAGAGTCGCCACTCTCGTTTATAAAGTAAACGGGAGAAAAACTTTAGATTATGGGTTCGGGGGCTAAGTTACGATTTGGAAAGATTTTACGCACCCATCTCGCCCTTTTGGTCTCTACATGTTTGCATGCTCGTATTTAGTTATCGCAAGTTTGTTATTTTATATGACAGAATATATACTTTACATGTATTTAAAATGTATTGAAATGTATTGAAGTAATTTATATACACATTCTTTAAATATAAATTTATTTACATATTTAAATAGACTAACGAACGGAAGGGGTTACCTTCTATCGTTTTACAGAAATCGGGCCAAGATCTAGGCCGTTGTGTTATATTGGATTAAGCTAGCTCTTAGCCTGACCGTTGTGCTTCCACTGCTACCGATCGAGGAAAGAAAAACTTACGTTTTTATGTGTGTGAGAGAGAGTCAATGCTCTTTTCTCTTTTCTTTCTCTCTTTTCTTCCTCAAAAAGAGGCTTGATAGAGAGAGTTATGTGTGTGTGTGTGTGTGTGAGCACTTTGAGGGAGTTCAATCTCTTTTTTTTTTTTTTTGTGGGAGAGCTAAGAGCTCTTTTATAGGGGAGGAAGTGAGAGATATTTGATGGTTACTCTCTGGCCCAAGTTTGGACGAAGCTTCCTCAATGCCTTCAGAGTCTTTAGCAGCCGGCGGCTTGACTTCTAGGGCAATACAGGGTTTGGTACGCTGCGCACCTGGCATGGTGCCCGCGCACCAAACCATATTTGTGTGTATCAGCGCACTCAGCAAGGCTTTAGCGCACCTAACTTGTTTTTTGGCTTTTCCAAGCTTTGTGTCTTGCATTTTGGCCCTTCTAAGCGTGTGTCTTCAGTCTGGACCCTTGATGTTGATCTAACTGAAGGTTATTTGCGTGTTGGACGTCGTTAGTCGTATTTGAATGTGTTGTATCTTCGAGTTTCACCCTTGATGTTGATCTAACCGAAGTCATTGCATTTGTTGGACGTTGACAGTCTGTTGTGTATATGTTACTGAAATAATCATAGAAACAACTGTTAGTCCATTTATAAATAAACAATTATTTATTGGACAATTCGTATAATGTAGGTGTACGAATTCTAGGTGTCTACACCTCCTTCAAAACATGCCAAAAATTTCTAATCAGAAATATTGATTATTTGGTCCAGGACACCCTTGAACCGTTTCACAAATGCCAGGATGGATTCCCCGGGCTTCTGCTTCACATTTCTTAGCTCGCCTATTGCCTTGGGTGATGCGCCAGCTGTGCCAAATTCACCTATAAACACTCTTTGTAGATCTGGTCAGCTTTTGACTCAACCCTCAGGCAGGTTGGCAAACCAGGTGGCATCCTTACCCTATAGTGTGCCTACGAAGGCTTTGTAGATGATTGTGTCGTCCGTAGTAAGCAGTGTAAGCTTCATCTCAACATGGTTGAGATGATCACGTGTACTGATCTTCCCCACATATCCGTTAAAGGTGGGATACGTTATTGTTGGATTAGGCGGGGCATCACGGATCCATCGTGCAAACAGCTTGAAACGTGTACCGATAGGTGTTATCTTGGATTTCTCAGTATCGATGGCCTCTAGCCGCTTTCTCAGATCTTGGACTTCATCTATGGTGGGCCTACTGACCGCCTGAATTTTAGATGGCTTTCTTTTAAGGGATCTCCCATGTTTTGGACTTACTGACCTTCCCCTCTTCAGGGAATACCCGCGTGACATCCTAACTCGGCTTCGAGGAGATTTTGATCGCCTCTATTGCATTACTAATTGGTGGGTATACCCACTGTGTCTTTTATGAAGGCGTGGGTCTGATTCCCCCTCACAACTTCTTTCCCTCATTGGCTTTCCCGCTGATTTGAGAGGGTATATGCTCGCCCATATACCTGGCCATATGCTCGTCCTCTCGGATCTGTTTGGTCTTGCTTCCTTCTACTGTTCTCCGCTCAAAACAACCAGCCCCCATACCTGAGCGTCCTCCCTTAAATTGTCTGCTTGGGCTGCGGGATCCGCTTATGGTGATTGGGTCACTTTAATAGCTTGGGGTGCTGGTGTTTGAGAACCAATAGTGCGGCCGGAATGGGTACCTCAGCTTGACCGATAGATCGCAAGAGCTGGCTGTTAAGCATCATCTGGACTAGTGCGGCCGTCTGCGCTTTAATAACCTCTGCTTGGATGGTCGGGTCGACCACGAGCAGCATGGATGTACCGGTGGTCGCACGATGCATATCCAACAGATCGGATCACCAGCCCCTAATTGTGGCTCTATCGCCTTTTTGCTTGCTCAGACACCCTTGCCTTTAGTGGGTTTTTTGCCTGCAGCCTCCTTGCGATTCTTTAAGGAGTGCAAAGTTTCCTCCACCTGTAGGCCACCTTGTGGCAGCGTAGCGGCAAGAGTTGGCACTTTGTTGGTCGTTCCTATTTGCTCACCATTGGGTGAAGTGGGATTGTTGCCAGTGCCTATAGTTTCCGCGTTAGCTGCCATAATCACCGGATAGTTTAGAGATTTGAATTGTTTGTTTTTTTGGATATCTAGGCTTTCAAACGTTTCACGGCAGTGGAACCACTGATGATGCTAACTTTTGCACCGTGGTCCTGATGGAAAATTGATCCGGTGAAATAGTTGGTAACTAACTTGAAAACAAATAATAGAGTTACTGCGCATGGGATCCTTGCAAAGCCCCTCGGTGTGAGAATTAGTACTGTATATTAGATATTGAATAATGCTAATGGAGGATGCAAAAAGGTTATAATTGTGTGTACCTTCTACCGGGTTTGATGCTATTATTTATAAGAGAACAACTAGTAGCCTTAGATGATTTTGGGCTATGATAGATACAGATCCAGCAGTTTACCGGTCAAAGATAATGTATCCGTCAAGGACTTAAATGTAGAGAACCCAATATAATAGGAATTTATGAGTTGGAGATAGTTCTGTGATATGCTCGGAGATAGTTCTGTGATATATTACATGTACCAAAAATAGAACGTGATATCCAACTGGGCTAAACGGCACGCCCTGGTGGCCTTCCTCCAAGATGACGACCCTCATGTGCGGCCTGTGATAAGGTTGGGCAGCCTGCTTTGTGTACGGGTTGTTGTCCTCCGTATAGCTAGTTGTCTACGATATTGTCATTGTTACCCTTATATATAACTTTGGGTAGTTTAGTAATTACAACTCATGATAATTTACAAATACTATCTTTTAAAAAAAATTAAATAACATATTTCCAAATAAACGATTTTCCCCGGTTTAGCAAACAACAAGCGAAGAGGGTGGGCTATTACATCGAAATCCGAGGGAGGGGAGGCTATCAAGCATGGGGCCCATTGGCACATACTTACATTATTGTGATTTTATGTACAAATGTATCAAATCTAATAATAATAATAATATATATATATATATTTTTTTTTAAAATGTTGGAGGGGACATAAACTTTCCGGCCCATCAATCAGGTTTAACTCAGTAACTTTCTAATTAATTTTAACCTTATCCTAAATCTGTAAAATCTTTTTTTTTTATCAGTAATGTGTTCAACTTATTGTTTTGACTTTAACCATTATCCTATCTCTAAAATCTTTTTTTATTTGTAACTATTTTTGTAATTACAATGACCATCTTTATCTGTGTAACTTTTCCAATTAGTTTTAACCCTTTCCTAAATCTGTAATATCTAAATGATTCTAAAGTATATTCATTAACAAATCAACAAAATAAGTTGGAAAAAACCTATAGATATGATCTTTTAGCATATAAATTTCTTTGTTCTGAAACTAAGAATGACTCCTCTATTTATAAATTGTCATTACAAGTAAATAAGAAAGAAGAGATCATTTGAGAGTCACTATTCTAATTACTGTTTTGGCTTTAATCGTATCCTAAATCTAAAAAACTTTTTTTTAATTACTGTTTTGACTTTAACCGTATCCTAAATTTGTAAAAATATATTTTTATTTATATTTTTTTGTAATTAGTATTTTAGTTAAAGTAATTGTATTTAAAGTAATCAACTTAGATTTCTAAAAAAAAGTAGTAATTTAAAAATACTATATGTATTTGCTTAAAATATACTATATATATTTCTTTAAACAAACAATATATACAATGGATTGGTTATATTTCGATTTGAAACCAATATGCATTAACCTAATTTTTTTCTTCACATTTTTAGGTATATATGAATTTATGTAATTACGCTAAAATATGAAATGCATTATTTTTGAATTTTTCCGTCCGTAGGACGGGTATTAACTAGTACTCAAATAAAGAGAGCCTCCCTAGTTTGAGCTCCTTGCCCTAGTTTGAGCTCGTAATAATATTTGCTTTAATTTAACTAATAACATGCTTCTTACTCAGAGTGAGACGAAAATTCGTAAGCTCACTCTTTAATCAATAACATGCTTGTCAACAAAAAATTTAAATTAAATATCGCATCAATCTCACCCATTAACCAATAATATACTTGTTACCTAGATTAAAACGAAAAATTTGATGATGTCACGCTTTATCAATAACTTATTTGTTATTTAGAGAAATTTAGACAAATTATTTGGATAATTGTTATTTAGACTTTCTTCGTCCCAAGATAAGTACTCCCTCCGTTTCAAGTAAAGAGACCACTATACTATTTATGGACGTTCCACTTTAAAAAATTATGTCTATAATCTACATAAAACTTTCAACTGTACTCCACATATGCAATAAATATTTTAGTTATGCTAAAATATTCTTGTAATTACTAATTATAATCAACTCCAATACTACTAATATATCCCTTAATTATTAGATTTTTCAAATGTGGACTCTTTGGGTGGAACGGAGGGATTATCTCTTATTAATTGAAGAGCAAACTACACAAATCGTCTCTGTGCTATACCCCTTTTTGGGATTGATCCTTGAACTGACATTCGAAAAAATTAAGTTCATGTGCTGAAACTTTTTACGTAATTGGTCCATCCGTCCAATTCCGTTAAATATTTTTTGTTAAGTACGCTCATGTGCCTCTCACATGACTTTAACCAGGGGTAAAATTGTCCATGCATTATTTTTTATTGAATGGACAAAAGTATCTTTACTATTTTTTGTTTTTTAAAAGTTAATACGAGGGCATTAATGTAATTAGCTAAATTATAACTTTACATCCCTTTCTTCTCCATTTCCCAACCCTTTTCCTTCCATTCCACCATGGCTGCCACCACCACCACCATTGCCAGCCAACACAGAACCACCATTGCCGACGAACACAAAATTTAATAATGAAGAAAACCCATAATAAAAATCATCAAAACAATCGAATCAAAGGATGAAGAAGAAGAACTTAAACAAATTCACAAAATCAAAGTTAGGGTATTTTTGTCCACACAGCAGCAGAAATGATCTAATAGAGTCAAATCCAAAGCCAATTGAATGATTTCCACCTCTCTGCAACACGACGAGATCTAGGGTTTCGAGGAGAGGGGGGAGGGATTCACTTGGTCCGGTCGTAGTCGAGGCACATCCACGATGAATTGATAGACGATCGGGTGCTCGAGTATATCTGCCAGCGCGTTACGCATGGCCTTCGCATCATAGCCTCCTACAACAAAACAACCCGTGACAAATCTCTCCGACTTCTCTCTAAATGGCTGCCCACCCAGCCCCAATCTCTGACGACGACATGAAAAAGATCTGGAAAGGTCTTTTCTACTGCGTCTAGCTCGCTGACAAAGCTCCCGTCCAATCCAAACTCATAAACCGACTCTCCTTATTCCTTCTAACTCTAGACCTCCTACTCTCTCTCTCCAGCACTTTTCCGTCTTTCTTCTCACCCTTCACCGCGAATGGTCTGGCATTGATGTGCTTAGGTTAGACAAGTTTTACTTGCTCATTCATCGTTTCGTTAATTTGGTTATTCAATTCCACCACCAAACCCTCAACCTAAACCCACACTAAGTCCACCGCCACCTCCTCCACCTCCACCCCCACCAATTCCAGAACCACCTCCAAACCCACCACTAGCTCCCTCTCCAAAGCTAGCCCCGACACCCAATCCTCCATCACCACCTTTGCCAAACCCTCTTTCGCCACCGCCTCCAAGTGTAGCACCCCCACCAAAATCAGCTCCACCACCAGCACCGACCTCTCCACTTAATCCACCACCCCGCCACATCAAAACCCACCCCTTTTGAAACCACATACCCATCTTTCTCTCCCAAACACAAGAACTGATTTCTCAAGATTTGACATTAACATGACGGAGGAGAGAAAAGAGTTGACATTAATTTGAATTTAGTTTGACAACTAAATTCGTAATTGGTCCATGTACTCTTTTTTGTGAACGGACTAATTTACTCATAACTGAAATCACGTGAGGTGTACGTATCTACACTTAACTGAAAAAATTTAACGGAAAGACCAATGATGTAATTCACACCACTACAGGGACCAATGACGTGGGGTAATGATCAATCCGAAAAAAAGGGTATATCAATGAGACTATTTGTCTAGTTTGCTCTTAATTTAACACAGGTTTTAAGAGAACGTTTGACTTCCTGTAATTTTTCTTTATTACTCTCAAAATATTTTTTTCATGGTGTCAAATTAGTAAATTTCTCTTTTTTTATCATCTCGGTAAAGATATTAAAAAATAATTTGCTTTAAAAATATTGAAACATTTTAAATTAAAATAGGAAAAACTTATTTTGGCAGAGTATATCCTAAAACACCATTCTACACTCTATACTCTACGAGAGTTGCTATTTACACCCAAGAATTCACTGAATACACCCCACCCCAATATTTTGCATTACTAAAAAAACTAAGTATACCCCAATTAATTTCCTATTATACCCTTACAATATTTTCTTTAAAATTAACCCATCCTACTAAGTACACCCCCACCCTCCTTCTTCCCCCGCTAGTACACCCACCCCATCCTTCTTCCTCCCACCTAGCCCGCCCCCTTCCTCGTTTTTTTTTTTTTTGAACTCCCTTCCTCCTCCTTCCCACCACCCGACCACCACCACCCGCCCCTTCCTCAAATTTTTTTTTGAACACCCCCTTCCTCCTCCTTCCCACCACCACTACCATCAATCTCACCCCCTTCCTTCCTCCTTTCCCGCCTCCCGCCTCCCCTCCCTCCTTCCTTCTCCTCCTTTCCCCACCCACCCATCAAGCCCACCCCCCAATCATGCCCACCCCTTCCTCCCTCCTTCCCTCCCCCTACTTTCCCCCACCACCTGCAGCCCGCCTCCCCTTTCCTCCTTCCTCTTCCTCCTTTCCCCCAACCCACACCAGTCAAGCCTACCCCCCTTCCTCCCTCCTTTCTCGCCTCTCATACCAATCAAGCCCACCAGTGCAGTTCGAATATAAAGTTGAGCATATATATATATATATATATATATTTTAAGTTATTCGTCACTCTTACGAAATACTTATAGTAATTTTTGACACCCTTATTGAATACCAACAGTGATGCCTTACTAAACACCTAAAAAAATATTTAAGTCAAACTTTATAATCACATTTTTTAAGCAGTAAAATTTTGGTGGTAAATAGCACCACTCGTACTCTATACTCATGACTGTCTCTCTCCTTCCCAACTGCGAAGTGTGTGTGACCTGGAATGGATTTGAAAGGCGCTGGCACCCTACTCCACCTTTGAGTGAGAGAAACTTTTCATTTCAAAAACAAAACCCCCAAAATTTCAAACAAAACCCACTCCACTTCCACAAAACCCAACTCATTTCTTTGCAGTAAAAAACCCTTCTTAATTTTACTCTCTGATTTCATCTTTCCATTCCCGAGAATATCATTGCATTTGGGTTTTTTCGATTCATTTCTAATCTCCCATTCTAACTAAAAACCCATTCGCAAATCTTTATCTGTTCTTGATAATGGTTGTTTGATCCTTGTGTGCTGCTCTAGGTGAGCCAAATTTATCTCAGGTATGTAAATGTGTATGTTGTAAGTAGTGGGTGTGTGTTTTTATGCAAATTTTTGTTCTGGAGTTTTTGTGTTGCGATTGGGGAGAATCTTTTTGATTTGGGTTGAATCTTTAAATTAGATTAGTGGATCTGTTCGTGATTCTGAAGATCTAGTTGTTGGGTATATGGCCTTTCTAGTTAATTCTTTTTTCTTTCCTTTTCTTTTCTCTCTCTGTGTGTTTTAGATTTAGTGTACTGATTGTTCATTTTGCCGTGATTTGTTGGTGTTACATCAAGAGTCTTTATTCATTTACTTGTTTGAATTATTGAAAGATTTGGTGGGATTTGAAAACTAGTGTTTCTCTGATTTTGATACTTGCTGTTCTCGATTCTTGAAATTATTTCTTTTTGATGAGAAGTTGAGGGGCATTTGTTTTTCAAATTGTTTTCACAGTGAAGAGTTGGGTCTATTGCCCTCACTTCAAAATATCTTGTGCAATGTCAGTTGCATTTTGAATGGATTGTTTGAAAATTTCTTTTTCTTCCCAAAGCATATCTCTTTTTGTTACAAAGTTGTATATTTGATTTGTCGTGGAATTAACATATTGGAGGACCTGTATTTAATGTTTATTCTCTTTAGGTTATGGAATTAAAGAGAAGAATTGAAAGGATATAGCATGGACTTGTCTTAGTTGGAAACCGTTTTCTAGAACTTTTGTTTCACTATTCATGATTGTAGTCTCACTCTGACTTTGTTTTGTACAGTTATGATGGATGCTGACAGCTTCATTGCTGTTTCTGGGAATGGGACGGCCCATGAAAATGGAGTTCATGAACAACTTGCCTCTTATGATGAGGAAGGTATCTGTTTGGATGACGTTGCAAATGGTAATTTGCAGATCAATGGAGTGAATGGGAACTTTGATGGTGTTATGCAGTTGAATGAGAATGGCACTGTTGACTCATCTGCAGAAGAGGTCACGGTAAGCAATGGAGCTACTGTTTCTAAGGTAACATATGTTGAACCTGGTTCTTTTATTATTTATTTTATTTTTATGTTTCACTAACAGGATTTTGGTTGTCTCAATAGTAACCAGTATCTGCCCATATTAATTATAGGTACTTGGAGTGAGCGGAACAGGTGAATCCAAAAAATCCAAATCTCAAAAAGGTGTGGACAAGGTTAGAAATGGGAAGTCTTTAAGCCACACAGTTGCAGGAACACGTGTAAAAAAGACCATAGATGGTAAAAATGGTCAGAAAACTCCTGCTGCTTCAAGCGGATCCTTAGCTTCAGACTCACACCCAAAACGGCCTGTTGCCCTTGGAGGAAAGAGCGCATCCTTTAACGAAAGGCAGGTTGCTGACAGCAGTTCGAAGCCTGCACCTACTCAAGTCAAGACTCATCTTTCAAAGGTAGTGATACTATTTATTTGGTGTGTGTTTTTGTTTTGTGATGTGGCTATGTACGGTTGTATTGATGTGAAGGTACTTACTGATTTGGTTTTGCTCCTTGATTTCCATCTTTGCTTTTGGTCGTCATTATAGATATTTTTTGTTGGTTTGTAACAGCATCATGGAAAGCCTGATTCGCCATCAGCTACTGCAAATGTGGTGCAGATAGAAGGTCCTATGTACGTTGTGCTTACACTTGCTACCAAGTCATCTGGCTCCTTATCTCATGCAATTTTGTTCCCAACTGTAACCTTTAGCCATCGTGTTATTATCAATCAAATAATTTCACGAGTGGCCACATTCACAATTTTTAATGTACTTCCCAAAGCCATGTTAGTTTATGTATTGACGACTACTTTTTCCTAAAAGGTTTGTGAAATTATTTTGTAAATACAGGGAGAAGACAAAACTGAAGCCTCTGAAAATGGAGTCCACGGATATAACTGAAGGAAAAACAGAATCCTCTCCGTATCCTATTTGCGCTCGCTATTATAATAACATCCTGATATCTATGATACCCATGTTTTGGCAGGTTAACTTGGTTCGTTAATACAATGTTGTGTTCCTTAAGTACCTCACAGAAGCTCTGCAACGGGAGACACCAAACCCCAAAGATTGGGCACACTGCCTACCTACAACTTTAGTTTTAAGTGTTATGAAAGAGCTGAGAAAAGAAAAGAGGTTAGTTAGTTTGGTTCCCCCCTTTGAGTCAGAATCATCCACGTTGACTTGTCAACTTGACCTGTCTTGTAAACTTGCAATTTTCTTCTTCGCAGTTCTACTCTAAACTCGAGGAGAAGATCCATGCGAAGGAAGTGGAAAAGAGTACTATGCAAGCCAAAACCAAGGTGGGTATCATATCATACTAGTAATTTTAAAATTTCTGAAGTTCACTTAATTGAGGGCGAGCCTTGGCACAATTGTAAGGTTGCTCCATTGTGACTTGGAAGTCATGGGCTCGAACTACGGAAATAGTCTCTCTCGTCTTCTATCGTCTTGCAGGCGGGGTAAGACTGCGTACTGCGTACATTAGAACCTTACCAGACCTTGCAATAACCCATAATGGCGAGAGCCTCACGCAATGGGCCCTTCCTTTTTGAAGTTCACTAATTTTTATGTCACTATATACATATATATTGTTATGCTGATGTTTTTCAATTTGTTGCAGGAAAATCAAGAAGCTGAGATTAAAATGTTGAGGAAGAGCTTGACATTTAAAGCAACACCAATGCCAAGCTTCTATCAGGAACCTCCACCTCCTAAGACAGAGTTGAAAAAGGTGCATTTCTGTGTTTTGTGTTTGTTAGTTGAGCACAAGGTTTATCCTGTCTATAAACATTGAGGTTATTGCTTGTGGGATTAAAAAGGAGGATTTTAAGCAGTAGGTGTTTTTTTAATTTAAATTATCTCTAGCTCATATATTTGTACTTTTGTAAGTTAAGAAAAGTTTGAGGTGTCCAAGGCAACGATGAAAGGTCCTTATATGACAATTCTAGCAATATTTTTGCTATAATTGCATCCACGTCCCTTTTGACACAAAACCTACCATGAAAACAGTCACCATCATCACTAACAAATTTCTCTCCGGCACTTGAGAGTGGAAAGGATCTGGTATGGCCTGAGATAGAAAATTGAATGGGGAATAAAAACAACACAATGCTTTAAATGTGTTGGATATGCTTTAGGTACCTGTGTAGGCCTCAACTCCTGGAAATCTGTCCTGCTTGTCCTGTTGGATATGCTTCGAGCAAGCATTTCAGTTACTGAAGTCTATAAGCCTAATTGTACATAAAAGTCCTCGCATATGTTACATGTTACTGCCGTCAAAGGAGTAAATGAAGTGCCTTTATGAGCACCATATATTTTGTACAAACCCATGCTTTGACAGGTAGTAAATTAAGACCTATGGAGATGATATTAATTCTGTGTATTACATGAACCCAGTGCTTAGACTACACCATATGTTTTGTACAAACCGATGCTTTGACAGGTAGTAAATTAAGACCTATGGAGATGATATTAATTCTGTGTATTACATGAACCCAGTGCTTAGACTTACACGCACCTGAAACTTGTCCCGAAGTCCAGTTAACAGAGCAACAACCGATGTTATTGGTGATGAAACAGAAAATTTAGCAATGGACTGATTTGTTGATTCTTTATTTTTCACAAAATGAGGTATAGGAAAGGAATTAGAGAATTAGATAGTAAATGAAGCTGTATTCAAGTTTCAAACCAAAAGGTATTGATTTGGGCAGCGTCAGTGTTGCATCTGAAAATTTGAACTTGGATATAAATCTTGCAGAACTCGTATATCACCACGTCTATGTTTCTCTCTCATAGTAAAAAAATTCTTTTAACTCAAACACGCAACTCCATCTGCCTCTAGAAGTTCCAATGCTAGAAAACATGGCCATGGGTGCAACAAGAATATGGAAATATGAATTATCGCTGCCATTGGTTGGAAAAGGGGTTTTTACAACTGACTGCGTGAAGTGGTTGTCTATGAATAGAGGGGTGTGTGCAGATGCTTCAGCTGATGTAGATGGCATCTAAGGGTGTTAGTGTTGGTTGAAAGGAATAAACTAAGTACCATCCCTTATGGTGAAGGATTTTTGTCCCATCAGTTTGGCAACTAGCGTGTATAAGATTATTACAAACGTGTTTTCTAAGAGATGGAGCGGTGTCTTAGTCGAAACCATTTCCACACCACAGTTCGCTTTTGTTGGGGGTCATCAACTCAATGATGCTGCTTTAGTGGCATATGAGGTAGCGGAGGAAATGAGTCGGAGGGGTCTAGCCCTTCAGCTTGACTTTGAGAAGGCTAGCTTGACTTTGAGAAGGCTAACTTGACTTCAAGAAGGCTTATGAATGATCAGGTGAATTTGTGTTTTCTTGATATTGTAATGGAGAGAAAGGATTTTGGTAGCATGTCGAATAGGTGGGTTTAGTGGTGTATGCTTTCCACTAAGCTTTCTGTCATGATAAACAGAGAGCCTAAGAGGGGGTTTAGAGCTTTGAGGGGTCTTCGATACGGGGGATCCCTTGTCCCCTTTCTATTTACCTTGGCTGTAGATGTGTTTACCTTCACTGTAGATGTGTTAAGTAGGTTATTCTCAAGGTGGGAGGAGAGTCGTCTCATTGAGGGGTGTTCGCTAGGTAGGGGTGAGGTCTGGGTGTCTCATCTTCAGCACCATTCTTTTCCTATCCAGGGGGTAAGGGGTTTTAAGAATGTCTTAACTGTGCTACAGATTTTTGAGTGAGTTTCTTGTCAAGGTTAATTTGTCTTGGTGTGTGGGTTTGCTGGGATTCATATGGAGAGTCAGGTTTTGAGTGAGTATGCTTCGGTTGTCCGGTGAAGGCGTGGCCTTTAACTTGGTGTTCCCTTGGGCGGAAACCCTCGCTCGATTCACTTTTGGGATCTGGTCGTGGAAAAAGTGTTCAAGCATTTGGATGGGTGGAAACATGCTTATTTTTCCCTCAGGCTTACCTTGATAGAGTTGTGTCTTTCTAGCATTCCTACTAATTATCCGTCTCTCTATAACCTTCTTGTTGGGGTTGCGGAGAAGCTGGAAGGTCTTACGAGGCATTTCCTATGGTCCGGGTCGGGTGATGAGGAAAGATCATTTGGTGGCGAAGGAGGAAGGTGGGTTAGGAATCAGGAATCTGGTGTTCAAGAACATTTCTCTTATTGGTAAGTGGCTTTGGCGTTTTCCCCTAAGAGCCTCGTTCTTTATGGCATAAAGTTATCAGGAGCAAGTTCCGTGTTCAACAGAACAGTTAGGATGTTGATATTAGTCCCTCTCTCACTTATGCAAGTCCTTGGAAATTCATTCATCAAATGCACTCATCTCTTTCAGCCTCATTTTTGGTACGTTGTTGGGAATGGGAGTAAGGTCCAGTTTTGGGAGGAACTTCAGGCCGGGCCAGCTCCACTTCCTACTTATCCTCGTTTATTCATACTTTCAGACTTTTTGCTTTTCACAATGCTCCTATTTCTAGTTTTCTGGTTTGGGAAAGTATTAGTTATTCTTGCAATTTTCATTTTTTTAGAGATCTAAATGAAAGCCAAGTTAAAGTGGTCATAGTTTTGCTTGATCATTTGTGTTCTTTCCATCCTTCTGATCGAGATGATCGTAAGTCTTTGATTCTAGATCCTAGTGACCTTTTCTCTATTGAATCTTTAATGAAAATTTTAACTAGTTCTTGAATTTCTCGCACCTTTCCTTTAGCAACATTCATTTGGAAATCCAAGGTTCTGTACAAACTTAAGGCGTTTACTTGGTACCTTGTGCTGAATCGGGTCGAACACCAATGTTTGGCGCCAAAGGCGAAGGCCCAATAAGGGACATCTCTACTCTCTCCTGACATTTGCGTCATGTGTCGGGGGCACAATGAGACCCACGATCACCTCTTTACATTGCCCAGTTGCTTGGAAATTGTGGTGTTTTATATTAGGTATTCATGGTGAGGACTGAGGAGTGGGTTTGTCCTGCTTGAGTGGAGGCTTTATTAATGGTCGGATACTTGGGTTTTGGGGGGAGCAAGGATGCACATATTCTTTGGTAGTGTGTGATGTTCAGTACACCATGGGGTATATGGAGTAAGAAGAAATCTCGTATCTTTTGGGATAAGGAGCTCACTTCCCTCTTTTGCGAGAGAGGATGATTTTTTATGCTTCTTTATGTGCTTCAGCTTTAGGTTATTTTCAAGGAGTGACACTATTGCTGATCTTTCGAGAGAATGGAGGGCGGTGCTTCATTAGTTTCTAGTTTTTCTCCTGTATTCTTTCGGCTGATGTCTTGTTAGTTGTCCTTGTATCTTCTTCTTGTCATCTAATTAAATTCTTATTTTATCAAAAAACAAAAAAAAAATAAAAAAAATCTATGTATTGATTGAAATTGAAAGAGAAGAAAATATTTTGGAATAGGAATTGTTCCCGCTACTGGAAATCTTGACTTATGACAAGGGTAAGAGAGAAAAGAGAGGAGGAGGTTCATTCTACTTGTCAATTGGCCATAGACTAAAGTGTCTTTTTGGTTTCCTAGATATTCTTTTTGGTGACTTCTTTCTACCAACTTGGTAGGGTATAGGGTAAATCTGTTTCTAAGAGCCAAACTATTAGAGAAGGTCTTTCTAATTTCTAGAATTGGAGGGGAAAGTTCTTGCAAGCACTAGCAAACTATAGGGTAGGTCTTTGCAACTCTCTCTTTCATAATATAAAATGATGCAAGTTTACAAATCAGCAAGTTATATATAGTCGCCTCATTACACATCTATGTCTCCATCTCTTATTAAATTAAAGTATGGTCTAACCTTTTAGATCAGATTGAGCAAGCGTTTGGTAGATTTGGCAATTCCAGCTGTTGGTCCTAGTAGAGTGTATTTAAGAAGAAAAAAGGCGAAGCTTCGGAAACTTAATTTTGTCACACTTTTTGCAGATTGTGGTCGTAATTATTGATTTCTTCTCTGTTGCTTGGGACCTTTGGTATGGACTATGGGGTGTTAAGGAAGAGGCTAATATTTGACTTGTTCAATTGCGAATTTGCTCCTATTCTTTTTTGGGATTTTGATGGAAGGAAGGTTGTTTTTGTGGCGGTGCGGCATCATTTCTTGTGGTACATAGTGAGCTGTGTTCCAGAATTTTGTGAGTTTACTCATACACTTTGTTTTGGGGTAGAGTTGTCTTTACAACCTCTCTATGGGTTTCTATGGCAGCTTTTACCGAAGTTGCCTTTGATATGTGCTGGTTAGAAGAAAAATTTGGGAATGCCATTCATGAATGGAAGGGGCGAAATCTACCGTTACCATTACTTATACTTATTCATCCCCCTAGAAGCTTGTTTTAGTTGACATCCACATGTTGCCCTTTATAACTCAGAATTGTGGCCAAGGTTAAACCTACTTAAAAATTCTTCCTGATCCAGTAAGTGCGTCTGTGAACTTAATTCAACTTGCTGCATTGTCCCATTGCTTCCAAAGAAAAAACAGATTATTTGTGGTTGTCACCAACTTTATAGACCTGGACGGAGAGAGGGAGGGAAAGAAATTTGGCAAGTGTGTGTGGACAGTTGCAAGTAGTGCATTAACTATACTTGCTTATCTGCAATTGAGAGTTGTGGTTCTCCTATGGTGTTCAAGGTCAAATCTATTTCAGAAATTTTCACGACTCAGTGAGTGCATTTCTGAATTTCATCTCAACTGGTTGAGTGCTAGTGTGATATAAAGCATAAAGGAACAAGTAGATTAAAGTTGCAGACATCGTTTAACTATGATAGTGGCCCCAAAATTTAATGGATTGGTTCTTGTGGAGTGAATAAGCATATGTGTGGGTGGATTTAGAGTTTCCCTAATGGATATTGTAGTGTAGGGTATGCCATGTAACTCTCATGTGATCGTACAACAATCCACTAAGTGCTTCCATCTATGAGGATGACCGGACAAGGGCGTTGCCATGCGGCTTGAGTGAGGGCTTGAGTGAGGTGTATTGAATGGACTTGGAGGCAAGGGTCTTTAGGCCCAAGCCAAACAGGCCCACTCGAAGGCATCAACCTCTGGGCTTGAGATGTCAATTCAAGGGCATCGGCCCAAGACTCTTGGTCGCACAGGAACCTCGGGGGTTATTGGTTAGGTTGCTGAAGTTAGAGCAAATCATGTGTTGCAAGTGTCCGATGTCACTTATGCACGATTTCACATGCATGCAACATGTATGGCCTTCTTACTAAGGAGAGAGATACGAAGAGAGAGAGAGAGAGAGAGATAGGATTGTGGTCCCCGCTTGCAGGACACTTGTTTTAAGATCCTTGAAGGGTCCCTAGGATGATGATACCTAGTAGAGAATCTTGGAATATTCCTCTTCATCCACTACTCGCTATAATTAGAGGTCCTTGCCTCATTTCCAATTCATGAGTTTTTTCCGAAGACTTGGAATAGTGTTTAGTAGAGAGCATTTTGAGTTTTTATAGCACAGCTGTTTAGGATTATTGATTCTATGCAATATCCAAACGACATTGTATTCACATAGAAATACTTACAGGCATATTGGATACATATTCTACCTTATCCCACACATGGTTATCCAAAAAGTACTCTATATAGCAAGGCACCCTTTTTGGTGTGTGAGGTGAGATGTTTGTGGAATATTCGGTTAGTTGAATGTGGGCTAATAGTTTGAAATATAGCTCAATCTATGGAAATTACACTCTTACAACATGGCGTGAATGCATATTTTTGGGGATTATGAATGTTAGTTTAAATATTGGCTGTTTTCACCTTTCAATTTCTGCATCAGGTTCTAGCTTCTCTCCCCATGTTTCCTTGGTTTGATTAGAATTGTTGCATAGTTACTAATGGCAAAAGGTGAGAGGTACCTTTTGAGGCCAAGAACCGAGGCGAGAGGTGGGCGAGCAAAAGGCGAACAAGATGACAATTGAGAAAAAATAATTTTAATACATATATGTATTAAAATTAAGTTATTAATAATGTTCAAAACTAGTTAATAATAATAATAAAACATGAAATTGAGTTTACAAATGATAACACAAATTCCAACTTCTAAGTTTCTAATTTTAAAGCAAAAGCTTAATTTAGTTGAGATATGCAAAAAGTTTGTAGAGGATGGGTAATTTGTTATATATCAAAATAATAATAATAAATGTGTGTGTGTGTGAGAGAGAGAGAGAGAGAGAGAGAGAGAGAGAGAGAGAGAGAGAGAGAGAGAGAGAGAGAGAGAGAGAGAGAGATGCATGTGAATTGATGGCCCACATGAGAAAAGGATTCCAAACTCATTATTCCTCATTATAGCTATTAAAGGCGAGAGGTACTTTTTCAGGCGAGAGGCGAGCGAGCGCAAGGCGAACAACACGATAATTAATAAAAAATAATTTTAAAAACATTATAAAGGTGGATTTCACTGGTTGGTTCCCAAAAAACATTAAATACCAGTAACCATCCTAAATCTCCTCAAATCAGCCAACAAACCTCGAGACTAAGCTAAGGAGGGACGGGCGACCATGTCAGTGAAGGTCTGGCTAACTAATTCCGTCTTCCGCAGCAGCGCGTTGAGCAGTTTTTGAATGACCTCCAGCGATCACAATAGTTCAGATGAGATCGTCTTCTGAAAGAGACCTTGGATTTGGAAAATATTAAGCAAATAAGTCCAGATCTGGTCGGAGTTCCATCAGGTGTTACCTTGGCTCGCTTTACGCCTTGCAACTAAGGGAAAGAGGTGACCGCTTGTGGCCTTGTTAACCTCGCCTTGCCGAACCTTCCTAAGACGCCAACCCCTCCACATCTTGCCTCAAGCGAGCCAGGCTCTCGCCTTTAATAACTGTGAGCTGTTGATTAGAAACATTGACAGCACTTTCTAAAGGCTGGCTATGTATCTGGAATTTAAAATGATTGTTGAGCTTTTTTTCTTTCTTTGTTACTCTTGCGAGTTGTACAGTTAACCTGAGTTTCCCCCTCTTCCATCATACGATAGTACCTTTTGCAGATCAAATTCCGTGAAAATCTGCACCTGTATGCTTTCATGTTCAATCTGTTCGCTGGACGTATGAGGCCTTTCTAACAGCTTTATGTATAATGTAAGCTCAGAATAGTGTTACTTTGAATTGGGATTATTTGGTACATGGATGGCATGGCGATAAGCTACTAAGTCTAATACGTGGGCTAGGGGCAAACCTATAGAGTAGTTACAATTTGGCATGATATTTTGGAGAGCAACGTTGGCTAGAGACTGCAGGCCCCACTACACCTTCAACTTTGGTTAACTTTTGGTAACCAAAACTTTGGTGATCGCATCATTATTTATTTTTAAATATCAAGATTGATTTTTCTTAAAATAGTAAACTGATGCTACTTCTAAAAGTATACATGTTATTTGGAATACCAATTCTGAAGTTAGAGCATTGTATATTAAGTTTGTCAAATGATGGAGTTCAAGAAATCTTGTAAATTTGTAGTTTTAGGCCTTGTTTTGATAGATGATTTGTTTTTGTTTTATGGTTTTTTTTCATGGGTTTGTAATGATTAAACTATAAAGTAAGAGATAGAGAGAAAATGGTGGGGCCAATGAGTGAGTAAATGAAAACCATGAAAAAACACCACGAACCACAAAAGTGGCTAGAGACTGCAGGCCCCACTACTCGCTGTTATGACCTTCAACTTTGGTTAACTTTTGGTAACCAAAACTTTGGTGATCGCATCATTATTTATTTTTAAATATCAAGATTGATTTTTCTTAAAATAGTAAACTAATGCTACTTCTAAAAGTATACTTGTTATTTGGGATACCAATTCCGAAGTTAGAGCATTGTATATTAAGTGTGTCAAATGATGGAGTTCAAGAAATCTTTTAAATTTGTAGTTTTAGGCCTTGTTTTGATAGATGATTCATTTTTGTTTCATGGTTTTTTTTCATGGGTTTGTAATGAATAAACTATAAAGTAAGAGATAGAGAGAAAACTGGTGGGGCCAATGAGTGAGTAAGTGGGGCCAATGAGTGAGTAAGTGAAAACCATGAAAAAACACCACGAACCACAAAAGTAACTATGTTAAGCGAACAGGGTCACAGTTTTGCAGAACGAACATGTATCATGTTCTTATACGTTCTTATGAAACATGGTTGGCTAGGATAGTGGTGTTCTCTAGTGACCCTAACATGGATTGTAAATTTTTACTATTCGACATAATGAAGGTCTTTTAGATGCATCGAATTGGAATGTGTGGCAACGTGGAAGCTGCCAAAGCTCTTGATTTGACAAATTGCAACTTCCTTTTGTAGTTATTATTCAGATTCGTCGGCAGTTATACCCCATGGGTACTTATTAATGGGGAATACATTACAGAAACATGGGAATCGTGCATGCTGCATAATGTGTGTTGTGGTGGTGGTGGTGGTGTTGGGGGAGCTAGTTGGATGTGGTTCCGGCTAACTAGTGCCCTAAGGGCACCTTTAAGAATTTATTTACAGTAGTGTGATGCTTCAAAAGACACTGGTGGAAATGGGACCCAGCTGTTGCTGAAATAGCTTAATGTTTACAGAAAAGGAATTGCAAGTGTCCTTTAGCGTTTTCTAATACATGCGTGCGCTCGCAAATTTAGCGATAAACTGGGTTTGGGGATTTTGGGTGTCTGGTTTACTGAATCAACTCATGTTGAATGCATTATTGTTTCCTGATTTGTGAGTGAAAATCCTTGTAAAGTTACATTCTCTACTAGTAGTTGGTTATAGAATATAACGAAGTTCTGTGATTTGAAGTGCATGTCTCATCTATATCCTTAACCCCTCTTTAAAATAAAAGACCGGAAAGTTACCATGTCTTGTTAGCCTTTGGAGGCTTGTCGCGTGTTCTGATGTCACAACACTAAAGCCCTGGAACCTCTGCTTCCAGGACCCCCTTGCAGATGTGTTTGGGGGCACATGTGAAGGGATGACCTGGCCATCCTTGGGGATTCAGTGTCAAAGAGATCTACTATGTGGATGGGTTACACGTGTTCTCACCATGATTGAAACCCAATCATCAAGCTCGATGCATTGCGTACCAATTGAATTATGCTCATGCATTGAGCTGTCCTTGTTATGTCTGTGTATCCTCTAGATTCTTAAAAGCAGTTCATGTCGTGTTAGTCTTTCTCTAGTTGAGAAGCTTTTATTTAATGGAGTCTTTCTGTTCAATTGTTCGTACTTATTTTCCGCATCAACATTTACGCTCTTTTGAGGATGCATCATAACTTTCTTTGTGGATGTCTCCCAAAGCATCTATAGACATACTTAAAAAATTTTCTGTTCTAAATTACCTTTTCCTTGATTGTTTCCATGACAATGTAGTTTTAACTATGCAGATACCAACAACAAGAGCCAAATCTCCAAAACTTGGTCGGAAAAAGAACTCACCCACCAGGGAAACAGAAGGAACTGGTGGCCACAGTTTTCGGTTGGGTAGGTTAAGTTTGGATGAGAAAATGACCCAAAACATTCCGGCTAAAGGACCTCCTGTCAATGTAAAGAAACCCGCAAGGAAGTCTCTTCCCAAGCTGCCTTCTGAAAAAACAAACTTATCCCATAACCGGAAAGAAGTTGCATCCCATGAAACCACCACCTTGACCAATGAAACAAATAATCGTGAATCTCAACAAACCACCGTATTCCCTGAAACAAATGAGCCCGAGGTTCAGAAAATGACTTTATTGGATGAAACAAACAAAGATTCATCACATATTGAGGTAGCTGATTCAGCTGCTCCTGAGAATTCAGTTGAAGAAGACGAAGCCCAGGTCACCTTGGTGCAGGCAGCGGTTGCACTGGACCAGTGAACAGGGAATTATAAGCTCAGTGTGTATTTATCGAGCTTGAGTTTTTGCCAAAAAAAGGGCATTAATAAGAATTGAATCTGTTGAAAGATGAAAGCCCGTGAAGAATTTTGCATCGAAGGGAGAGACTTGCCATGATGTCCATAGTCAGCAGTAAGTTTGTATAAGGTGGGTTTGCTGCGTTCAAGATTGATGGTGTGGTCGTTACTCGTTAGTTCTATTGAGCATTGTATTGGGACTTATGTTTTAGTTATATCCTAAATCGAGAAAAAATGGAAAATTTCGGGGAAAAAAAAAGGGTACATTTAGGCAGTTCATGTTCATGTTGTCTGTTTAGATTTTAGTTTGGACTGATATTGGCAGTCAAGACAGTTCCCTTCAACAAATTGTTGTTGTTTGTTGTTTGAGGCTTGTATTTGTACTTATGTCTCTTTTTATCTCTTCATCTTGTGGCTACACTTTCTTCTGATAATCTTGAAAATATGAAATTCGGGTTCTTTTCAGATTGTTAGTGTCTGTATCAGGTGGACAGAATTTTCATAAGCTTGAATTCTTTAAATTTTTTAGTTTATTTTTGAAAAAGGTGTGCACCTAGTGTGTGTGTGTGTGTGTGTGTTTGTTGTTGTTTGTGTATGTATTAGTCTAGAACATCACGCTAACTATTTTAGGACTATTGAATATTTTCTTTACGTCAATATGACTTGAAAATTATATGTAAACGGGAGAAATACTCCGTACATGGACCATTTTAGGACTATTGAATATTTTCTTTACGTCAATATGACTTGAAAATTATATGTAAACAGGAGAAATATTCCGTACATGGACCGCATGCACTTTGGGTTCCATCATGGCTTGTAAATACGTACGATATCAATCGTATATAGAGTATGTTTGAATCTACGTGGTATAATTTCGAAGAAGAGTAATAGAAGTTCTTTGAGTACCCCTTGTTGGAGGGGAGATAATTAGGAAAGACTAAAGAGAGGGCGCCTCCCTTGTAGTTTATCATCGTTGTAAATAAAACAAACAAACAAACAAACAAAAGTCATAATATTTTGCATGGACTCCTTCTGATACTTGGGCAATAAGTAACGCTCACGTCTCATACTTCTTTCAAGGCTGTTAATGGATTGAATTTTGATCCGAATTCGATCTGAGTTCGATGTTATATTTAGGATATGTATTGAGTTTTCAATCCAATTATACGATTGTGATCCGAGTTTGATAACTCAATATCTTAACAAACGATTTGGATTAAGGGTGCTCCGATCCAATTCGATATAAAAAACATGGTAAAATTGTACATACAAAAGTTACTTATGTTGAACTTTTACTTATTAACAATTACTATTTCAACTAAATATAAATTCTTCTATGCACAATAATATATTATTAACATTGTTATTCATATTTTTGTAAACTTTAAACTTGATTTTTCATGTTTGTTTGACCATTGATTGAGTAAAAGATACTTTGATATTATTTTTATTCAATACTTTAACGAGGGTTGAATAAAATTCGATAAAATTCGAATTTAATCCAAATTTGAAAAATTTAGGATATGGATTGAGCTTTGGAATATCCGAGAGATCATTTGATTCGATCTGAATCCGATAATTTCTTAACAAATCGAATTTGGATTTGACATATCCGATCCGAATCCGATCAATTGACAGAACAATTTCTTCCGCGGCTCTAAATGAGTATCATTAAGGGGAAAAAAAAAAAAGAATTCTTAAATGATTATCATTTTTTCAAAAGTTTTTAGGAATAATTGCGGGCAGTCCACTTTCTAGGATTTTTAACTCTTTAAGGACACGATAATTATTTTCAACCGCTTAAGTTCATTTTAATTGATAAATTGACTATTTGTTCCAAAGCTGCTAGCCCCCTTCTCTTCCCAAAAAACCCCTTCACTTCCCAAGAACCCACAACATGCATGCTTCGAGCCTATAAACTGAAGCGAGAACGAACGGGAACTCTAATGAATGCCAAAAAGCTAGCGCAGGATCCCTTTCAATTGATCATTTTTCTTCAATGATAGCCTTATTATAGAACATCCTTTCTTCAGAACTGGAAATGAGTCCTATGACTTTATTCAATATCCAGACTCTAATCTATTCCTAGAAAAAGAAGAAAAGTGAGTCAGACTCTCTTTGCACCGAACCTGCTCATTCTTTACCCTTGAATGCGATCTTTCAAGAGGCCTATCTATCCAACAAGGGTCGGATTCAAGGGTGTGATATCCATGAATACAAAGTGAAACGGTAATTGGAGGGTTTACTTTGTACTTACCCATCTTCTTCTTCTTTTGGGTGGTTGATTTTAAAAAATTTGTGCATCTCAAAATTTTGTGCATTGCGATGCACATCGTATTGTTCCGTATTTTTAAAGGGCATAGATGACATTTTGCAAAAAAATATCCTTTAGTAATTAAAAACAATTATAGTGGACTTTAGCGAATAAAAATTGTCTAAAAGAGACCAGCAATTAATTTTGACCAAGTTTTTACTAATGCGTACCCTTAAATGCCTTTCTAATCCCTGTTAACTTTCGTGTTAAGGCAATATTATTTAGGAATAGTGTATTTTCACTACAGTATTCAATGAAGTAGGAAAGAAATAAAATAGTGTTCATTGATATGAAAATTAAGAAAATTATAAATAGTGTTGAGAGGTTACTTGATAAATATTAATAACATTCAACTGCGTAAATACAAAAAAAAAAAACAAAATTGCAGTTAAAAGCATAATTTATTACGTTATGAAAAGTAAATAAAAAATTATATTTAATAATCCGTAATTTTACATAAATATATAAAATAAAAAAAATACTATAAATATATAAAATAAAAAAAAATACTATCTTTTGGTTCACAAAAAGCGAAGTAAAAGTAATTTGGAAGGTGTATCATATACTTCCTCCGTTTCACGCAAAGAATCTACTATTCTATTTTGAGATGTTTCACTTTAAGAAACTACTTTAAAAAATTATGTTGACAATTCAATATGTTACTAGAGTCATACTCTATTTATAGATTAAATTAAAAAAAATTCATAGCAATTTGAATTATTTTGAACAAACGAACAAGCGAGGTGTCTTGTTCCAAAAATCGTCAAGGTAACGCATAATATAGACGCGAACACACACACACACACATATTAGCTGTCTTTTTAGAAGGTCACATTCACACGGTGTATACCCCCTACCGTAGCTATTTAAGACAATCAAAGAAATATGAGGGAACGTTATATATGTTAAAAGAAATTCGTAACACTTTGAATTATTTCGAACGAAGAATATGGCCCTGCCTGTATGGTTATTTTTGTAACTTGTAATTCTTTTTCGTACTTTACACTTTCTTTCTCATCGCTCCTACTATTTTGAGTCGGTCCTATATTTTCTGAGAGGGCATTTGGCAGATTATAGAAAAAAATTTGACAATAACGTGATATATTATTTAGCGGAAATAAATTGTTTTGTATTTTCAAAAGAGTAAAATGTTTAAAACTTCTTTTAAACAAGCGGGTTAAAAATTGTTTCATTTGATGAGAAAACTTTATGGAATCGCTAAGATATAGTTTTGTCGTAACGAGTTTATTACCCTAAATTTTATAAACATAAATGGTAATATGTGTAATTAAATTTAATTAATTATTTTTCTGTTCATTTGATTGGTAGATAAGATTAAACATTTGACCAAACTAATACATGAATTTTATGTCTGAAAAATATATTTAGTAAAGTGCTAGAATAAAATCATATACTCCCTCTGTTCCTAAATTATTATCATGTTTAACATTTTTTGGTTAAACAAGATATTTTTAAATGCATATTTAACGTATATTTTTTTTATTTTTTTCAAAATTGTAAAACACTTAATTCGTAGTACTTTTAAAATACTACAAATTACGTATTCTATGATTTTGAAATAAATAAATAAACATATGTTAAATTTACATTTCAAAAACATCATGTTTGACCAAAAAAAGTCAAACATGAAGATAATTTAGGATCGGATGGAGTAATTAACAAACAGTGCGATTCCTTAAGTGGTGGTGAACCCAACTCTCATGAAGAAACAAAACCCTAATGTTCAGCTAAATTGGAAGGTATACCACACAGTTATGCAAGTTGGTTATAATTTGGAGGCACTATTTTCAACTTATTGATCCTCAACTATGCATTCGGTAATAATAGAGAGAAACTATGTTCAAGTTATTAGAAATATAGTATGTAAATAATACAGTTACGGAATTGAAAACACAAAGTAAATTTATTACTGCTTAAAATTTGGTTGATGAAAGAGACTTTGCTGATGATAGCAAAGCTCCTGATAGCTTGCAACTATGCTGATGGAGCTTTGCTGACGGAAGATTGCTGATAGGACGTTTGCTGATAGAAGACTGCTAATAGGAGGTTTGCTGATGGAGGATTGCTTATAGAGCCAAGGCCTGTGCTGGACACAATTTCTTTAAAACAGATTCACCCTCTACTCCGTTAGTGATTGAAAGTTTGTTCGTGAGCGTCTCTCCTAGGTTACAACAGAACAATCGGATTAATCTTATCACTTAGGATTCCGGTGAACTGAACGGGTGTTTGGCTATTCACCAATGACACAGGAGGCCAAAGGAAGATGATGAACAAGATGCAAAATGCAGAAGGAGATATCTCTTGAAAATTTCGCGTGTCTTATGAGAATGTGGAAGGGAGTTGCTTTATTTAGGCAATTAATCAAAACCCTTTTAATCAGCCTATTAACTCAAGAAATTAAGGCAGACTTGATTTGGGAGTTACAAAAATTAACAAAACGTTAATTAGATTAAGTGGCTCGATTTGGTCCGAGCTCCCACATGAGTCTAGTTGCTGGGAGCTTGGCAAGGCCAAAATTTGGTGAGCGTCTCTCCCAGGTTACAACGGAACAACCGGATTAACTTTATCACTTAGGATTCCGGTGAACTGAACGGGTGTTTAGCTATTCACCAATGACACAGGAGGCCAAAGGAAGATGATGAACAAGATGCAAAATGTAAAAGGAGATATCTCTTGAAAATTTCATGTGTCTTATGAGAATGTGGAAGGGAGCTGCTTTATTTAGACAATTAATCAAAACCATTTTAATCAGCCTATTAACTCAAGAAATTAAGGCAGATTTGATTTGGAAGTTACAGAAATTAACAGAACGTTAATTAGACTAAGTGGCTCGATTTGGTCCGAGCTCCCACACGAGTCCAGTTGCCGGAGCTTGGCGAGCCCAAAATTTGCACCCTCCCTAGCACGCGAGAGAGAATTTCTATGCTATACAAGCTTACCCCTAATTAGAAAGGAGCTTGTATATAAACCACCCATGTCTTTGTTAATTTTTTAATGTGAAACAAACACACTTCCAATACCATACTTTAAACCTTAATATCTTATTATTTATCCAAACTCTAATTTAGACAAATAAATATACCATTTCGATGTTCTTACGAAATAGAACACATTTTCACAATCATCTTTCTCATTACACAAACAAATCACTAAGAAAATTACACTACAAGTTCCACAATTTCATTCACATTTACACACTTTTTCCAACACAAGTTTGACCTGCAACTATGCGCTTTACATTGTAATTATTTAAGTACTAATCAACAGTTTAATTTCATTCAACAGTTTAATTTCATTTTTTCGTTTATAAGTTACACAAAATTAGTAGTCTGCTTCGAATTCAAAACTTCTTCTCACCTTATTGAGACTCGTCATACCCGCATGTAGGATACAAGTTACACAACGCAATTCGCCTGCTTCAATTATCGAGACTCGTCATACCCCCTAAACGGGATATAAGTTACAACGTAAGTAGTCTGCTTCAATTATCGAGGCTCATCATATCCGCCTGTAAATGGGATCCAACACCATTTTTATGAAGTTTATGTTTATTTCATCGTCTCGTTTTTGTCTAAAAATAGAAAAAAGATTCGGCAATGGTATTTGGAATTAAAGAAGGGTCATAACAGCACATGAGGACGAGACAGATAAGTTGTTCAATGACATCTTTGAATACATTAATGGATATGCTTTAAAGATCTCATTCATGTGTTGTGGAGCATCAAATAATTTCATATACTCAATAGTAACAAATACCAAATTCCCAACACATTATTAAATTGGAAACATATCTCGTGAAGGCACCATCCAAGAGATCTTGCAAATCTATTTTTTTTCATAATTAACAATTAATCCTTCCTGTCCAACTCCAATAATTATGTCATTAGAATACTATTGACAGATTACTCCTTCCTCGTGCCATTAAATACGTTACTTCTTCCAAGAAATTCGTTGAATATTCAGAGTTCGAGTCTCGATCTATGGCAGAGATTAAAGATCTATTATAACAGGTTCGATCCCTGGGAAGAAAAGTATGTGGCCAAGTGATACTAAAGGGCTCATTGTCAATGGCATGTGGCCATGCTCTTGTGATACTAAGGGGCAATCAGAGCTCATGGTCAATGGCATGTGGTCAAGTGATACCAAGGGATAATCAGGGCTCACATGGAACAGGTTCAAGCACTAGGGTTGTCGCTTTTTTCCGGGGTTCCTTAGTTTCCTTTCATTAGTCACCGGGACAATAATGCACACTAAAGCTGAAACGGTTTGCCCGGCCAGCACAAAGACATAAGCTTTATGTAGACTGATGCCAAATTTCAACCAAGGCCAACAGAATGACAATAGCTTATGTAGACTAATGCTAAATTTAAATATAGAATGACACTGGCACAACATGGACAGATAAAAATATTTCTGTTCTTTGCAATTGAGGCGCAACAAACACGGACCAAACTGTCCATTTCAATTATCAATTACAAATCAGAAGAATGTACTCTTGCAGTCTAGAATTTGTATTATTCGATATGGAAGACATTTGAGAAAACCACATTCACAACTAACAGCAAGATCAAACATCAATACAGAACTATATAACACAAACTGCTTCGGAATTTATTCAGTCATCTGACAAGGCAAACAACACAAATAAATATTGATTCCATAAGACGCGGTTACAGAGGACAGCTCACAAACAAGTGTAGCCTTGAAAAACTAGGGCTTGGAAACAAAGAAAAACAACCCTCCTCAGGTTGTCATGGCACAACTAAAGAATGGTGCCACGGCCAAGCCCAGAAACAACAAGGCCACCACTATTTGAACTGTTTAACTGCAACCAAAGGACTCATCTTGCGGAATCAAACCTACCCTTCGAAAGTAAAAGAAAAGAGAACATACATCCAGTCATACACGTGCAAACCACAAAGGTTGAACGTGGCAGACCAGGAAAAACCGAAACAATTCACACCCTAAAGACGGACAGTGTAACGCCTTATACCTGTTAACAAAGCTCAGCCTACGCACGGCTAAGAGCTAAAACACAACTAGAGCAATTGGCAAGGATCCCAAGAACCATAACCCAGTATCTATATTCTCAAGGAAGCACGGCTGTGAAGAATAAAATACCCCCATTATTAGGAGGCCAAAATTCTTGCAACAGCTTCCCACTGAAAGGTAAGCTGCAAAAAAAGAGGAATCAGCCATGTTCCCTGGAAAAAGGAGCTGCGGTGCTGGACTGCAAGAAGACCCATTGCCAGACCTAAAAATAAAAACTCTGCACAGGCTACCCGAACCAACAAGGAACTGACTGATACTGAAACACACCATATCCAGTGACCACCACTGCTTTTGGACTTCCAGATGTCTAGAAAAGGATACTGCACTTCCAAAATCGCTCCACAAGAAGATCAAGCATACCACTGCTCATTCTGTTACATTGCTGAACATTCAACCCCACAAGATTCTCACCCAACTTTCCCAAGGAAGCCAAGCTTTTGTCCGATAACAACGAACAACCTGCCACTGAGAGGATCTGCAAATACAATTGCACAGCACCAGCCAAGGCAGCAATACCAGAGTCGGTAATTGCACACCTAGAAACATCTAGTTCATTTAACAAAAAACAATTATCTGCAATAGCCACCAAGCTTGCATCTGTAACAAATCTGCAACCTTCAAGATTTAGCACTTCAAGTGTCCCACCATGCATCTTAGAAATGGCTACAACCACTTTGTTGGTCAAATTCACGCAGTTGCTAAGAATAACCTTCTTTAGACCTGCCTCACAGCTCTCAATAAGTGGGGAAAATCCCTCATCTGTAATTCCATTAAGCCCACTGAAGTCCACGTACTGAAGCTGGGGGCACAGCTTACCCAACATGGCCAAACTAAAATTTCCAAATCCAGGACAGTTGCGAATGGATAAAGACCGCAGCGATGTGCAAAGAGACATCACAGGGAATCCTAAAACCAAGTCTTTAATCCCCAAACAATTTGTCAAAGAGAGAGCCTTCAACTTCCCAGCAGAGTCTATAAGGACACCGAAAACACCAGATTGGGTAATCCGATGGCATTCTTCAAGTAGTAGACTCTCAAGTGACCCTGCAGCTTTAGCAAAAGCAACTAACCCGTTGTCTGATAAGAACACACACTTCCGAAGACAAAACTGCTTCAGATTTGGGCAACCCTTCCCTACTACTTCAAGACCCAAATCAGTAATTCCTTGGCAAGCAGTAATCGCAAAGGCCCTCAACTTCTGCAAACCATGAGCATTACCCATGACCCAGAAGCCCTTCTCAGTCACATTCTGAAGGCCAATCAGAGTTAGGTCAGTCACAGCTTTGCCATAGTGTCCAATAACCGCAAGGGACACATCACTGATGTTCAAAGACTCAAGTTTAACTTTCATTAGGGAAAGGCTTGCCGATGACAACAAACTAGCAATCCCCTGATCACCAACAAGCGGGCAATTTTTAATTGATATGGACTTCAAGTTGGGGCAGAGACGACCCACAGCTTGCAGACTCTCGTTCCCAATATTTGAGCAAGATTCTATTGCTAAGGATGTCAGACTAGGACAGTTGTTTGCGATAGCCAATATAGCTTTGTCAGAAATTGCCGGGCAGTGGCAAAGGTCAATCTTCTCTAACATGTGACACTCGTTGGCAATTTCAAGAAGGCCTTCGTCTCCAATGGAGGATAAATTCCACAAAGACAGAGCCCTTAGAGAAGGGCAACCACGAGCAACGGCCTTGAGCCCGATATTTGTCACCCCACGAATGGAATTGCTTCCTCGGATAGAAAGCTTGCCTAATCCCCCACAACTACCAGTTCCAACAGCAATGGCTGCAAGTCTGACATCTGTAGCCTTCTTCCCTTCTAGAGACCTTGAAACATACCCATCACCCTTCAAACCTTGACCTTCAAGCTCAGCTTCATCTGACACAAAGACAGACCCAAAAGTCCGTCCTTCTTGTTAGATCCTGCAGACAGCAGGGTCTTAGCAGGAATCACTTCTTCTACCTGCTCCAGTGATTGAACAGTCTCACTGGAACAGATTTCATCACGGCGAATGCTGCTTAGAAGCATAAGCCAACGCTTGGAAACACATGCACAAGAACTCTTCTCTTGGCTTCCAGGGAGGCGTCTGAAAACCTCGAATAGGCATTCATCAGGAAGTACTTCAATGGTGGCCTGCTGCTTCTCAAATATTTCTTCACTGAACACAAAGGGCGCACTGATTCGAGACCGCTTGCGAGGTGGAAAATAAACATCCACATGGTGACCAAGGGACAAAAAGAGGCTCGAATCCTTGGGATTTGGGTACATTGACCCCCAGGGAAAATATCGTCATTACCTGTAAACAAGTAGATACCAAACTACTTCAGAAAAATTATTAAACTTAGAATTGAATATATCAATGGAAATTAGCAAATCTAATGCGCAAGCAAGTCTTCTAAAATAGAGCTCAGATCTTTTCAAATCTGACATACTTCCAACATTCTTCTTTCCTAACCCTAATCTGTTTTTAACAAACTTTTAAAACATAGTGGAAAAAGAACACACACACCCCACATAACATACAGATCAGTCAGTTTCTAATTCCAAAAGCATCATCTATGATTTCTGAAACCCCGGTAGCAATCCAAACATACCTAACAGGTTTACTTTCTATAGCAGACATCTTAACAAACTTGCATATCATAAAATGCAAACGTCTAAGGACTGTAACCTAATTTTTATAGCTATCGCAATATTATCAATTAATTAAACATGCGAACTCTCATTAATTCTTACAAGCTTATAATACAATCACAAAATTAGGATTTTTCAAGGGAAAACCAAATTATTTATTCCTTAACAAAAAAAAAACACACACACACAATTCAGGTAAGGAAAATTCATATATACCTATATTATGTTTCATATAGCATATCCATAACAGCAATTTCCTCTCTCTGTATATATGCTTAATTAATCATATTCATAATATTATTGCCATAAAAATCCAGTCTTGAAGTGAAGAAATTAATCCTTTACATATATCAGACCACCCAAGTACAAAAACATCACAGAGATAAAAAAAAAATCAATTGAATCAATACTATAATATCTGTGGTTACCAAAAGGTTAAACAAGGAAATGAAGAAAATTAATAAAATTACATAGAATTGAGAGGAAATCAAGGAAGGATCAAAGAACATACCACTGTAATTGAAGACCTTCTGCATGAGTACAGTTGAAAAATCCCAGTGAGGTCGAATCTGAAGGGTTGAAGCCCAAAAAACCCTCGATCGAGAGCAAAAAAGAGCAGATCCACCAAAGAGAAGACGATCAAAGCAATCAACAATAGATATTCGAACGATGAATGCATCAGAGACGTGGAATACTAAGAGGTCATGAGAAAACCCTAATTGATAGGGCAAAAAGAGAACAAGGAGATGGAGAAACGAAAGGTGAAGAGGTGAATGAATGGTGTGTGTGTGTGTGTGTGTGTTATCTTTTATTGTCAAGGTGGGGTCTCTGTTTTTTTCTTTTTTTAAATTTAGTTTGGGGGAGAAAAGAGATGCAATGAATCCAACCCCAAAAACTGTTATTCACTCCTTGTCATTCAATGTTTCCATTTCCTATTTCCTGCCCTTAAAATCTACGCGATGCCACCTTCATAAAAACGAGTTCAAATTTTTTATTTAATTATTAATTATTTAGATATAATAAATCTCATTATTTAATGACCATATGTATAAATTATCTAACTAATTATATACTCCCTCCGTCACTAAATTATTATTTTATTTGATTCAATACATAAAAAAATAATTAATTTAATTATTAATATTGATATAATGTGTAATTTTTTTAATGTCCATATGCATGTGGTCATAATTAAAGTAGAAAAAAAAGTAAAGGTAAAATGGTAAAAGCAATGTCCTAAAAAGAAAATTTTTCAAATAAGACGATTATTCTGGGACGGACAAAAAAAAAACAATAATTTAGGGACGGAAAGAGTAATACTCTATCTTTTTACCGAAAAAGTTTACGTTTAAAATTTTTAATAATTAAAAAATATATTAATATATTTAAAGTTTGTTATAATTATAAAAATATTTAAGTATAATCAAGATGTTTATATTATATTTAAAAGGTAAAATAAAAAAGTTATGAAAATCGTAGATATAATCCTTAAAAGTAGACTCTTTAAATAAACTATTTTAAAATAAAATAATGATCACTTTGCCTAAAACAGGAGTTCTAATTAAAATAATACAATACATACAAAAAAATTTATGTTGATTTTGTAACAATAACACTACTCATACAAGAAAACTTGGGGCACCTAATAATATAATACCACTAGTGGTTTTCTTTCCTTTTCTATGAAGGAAATTCTTAGATGGTTCATTAAGACTTGTTCCCACATAAAAAGATGGTAGTTAAATTCTTTGTTGGATAAGGGAAGTTACCAATGCAACCCGGATTTATTAGTTAGCACTTCTCTAGTTTTATTCAAAAAGTTCATTTTTTTGAAAATTCTAGTCACTCTGTTTCTAAATAATCGTCTTGCTAAACTGGATACACAGATTAAAAAAATTTAATTAACTTTATTATAAATATTGATATAATATGTATATTCCTATAAAGTTCTTAATGAAAGATTTATAAATAAGATAATTATATTGGAATGTAAGACAATTATTTAGGAACAGAGGGAGCATTATTTAAGGGTTATGTTGAAATTATTGGAAGCTGACATAATTATAAATATTTTTGAACATAATCAAGATGGTTAAAGCACATGTGTATGGTAAAGTTAAAATATTTTGAAGACTGTAGGCATAATTTTGAAAGTGAAGGCTTTATGAGAAACTTTCCAAAGTAAAATACTCCCACCGTTCCTAAATTATTGTCGTGTTTAACCCGGCACACAGCTTAAGAAAATATAATTGACTTGATTATTAATATTGGTATAATATTTAGTTTCCTTTAATGTCTATGTGTATGTGGCTTATAATTAAAATATAGAAAAAAATAAGGATAAAATAATAAAATTAATATTTTAAAACAAAAAATTTTAAACAAGATAATTATTTAAAAATAAATAAAAAAATAAGACAATAATTTAGAAACGGATGTAATAATGAACTTCTTTGTACGTATGAAAATGATGGAGTCTTATGAAAGTTGTTAAGGTGTGAAAATCTAATTACATAAAGAACATGAATAACAACCCTAGCTGACCAATTCGTTGATTGTAGGGTAGGTTAACATTTTAAATTTCTCTATATTTGTGCCACAATTTTTTTTAGAATTAACAAGAAAGGCCAACTATCAAATTATACTTTATCCGTCTAAGGCAAAGAGTCAATTTTTAATTTTTTAAAATTAATTTAATTAAAATTTGATCAATAATTTAAATATATTTATTTATTTAGGTGGTGCTAAATACAATACCCCCAAAGAGCTAAATACAACACTCCCGACAAATTTACTATTTTACTTATATTTTTTTGGTAAAAATTTATATTTTCAAGTGTTATAAATGCAAAAAAAATAAATAAATTAAAAACTGAAAAATTAGACAAGGTCACCACCCTTGGCAGCCATATTCTAAACATCTACCTAGACTAAGTGACCATCCATTATTCTGTTAGTTTTTTTAACACTTTTAACCCCTAAAATTTACAATTTCGTTAAAAAGTTAACGAATTCGTTAAAATTTTAACGAAAGATGGAAGAGCCGCCACTCCTAGGCAGCCATCCCAAAAATTCCACCCTAGGGGGTCCATTTGCGCTAAATACAAAATAGAGAGTGTTTTGGTATAAATACTTATTTACATCAAATGAGGGGCAAACAGTATTTTCTCAAGGGGTATGATATTTAACACTTTTGAGGTATTATATTTAGCACCTATGTATAATCTATAGTATTGTTAATATAGCTTTTAATTAATGAAGTTTTATTTCCTAAAATATAATTGAAGTATTTTAAATTTTGATTTAATTAATTTAGTCATATGTTGACTTTTTTTATAAAAAAAAAAATTACTCTTTGCCTGGAACGAAGGGAGTTTAACTGAAATGAACAATTTACACACCATCCTTTAAAATTAAGTTTTTGGATGGAAAGTTTACAACATGGTTTTTCTAAAGCATATTTTGAAAAAGTAAGTCGGTCATTTTGAGCATTTTAAAGAGTTCAATAGTAAAACCCAACCTTTTATCTACGTTTGTTGGTTAGTTTTGTCATTAGCCCTAAATTTGATAGTTGGGTAGAATTACCAAAATTTCTGAAAAAATAATTGCAGACAACTGCAAGTAACAAGCCCGTGAAGGGCTTCAAATATCTTTGAGAACTAACTGAATATTCTGTACACAATATACCATTTATTGGGTCTCAATATACAATGACAAGAAGGTAGAGGAGGTAAATAGACTATCTTTAATGTGTAAATTGTTACTCCATCGGTCATAAGATAAGTGTTCCCTATTAAATATACACGAGCTTTAAGAAAGTGCTTGACTTTATATAATTTTTCCTTATTATCCCTTAATTTAGCACTAGTGGTGTCGAATTAATGGGATACATGTAAAAAAATACATTAGACAATTGACTTGAAAAACTTTTCACAAAAAAGGGGGAACAATGATTTTGATCTTCAGACGTCCCAAAATAGAATAAAAAATAATTATTTTGAAAGAGGACGTATAACGAAGTCAATTTGTTGATTCTGAGCAAAGAGTCCACTTTTTATTTTTAAAAGTTAACATTATTTAATTATGTTTTCAGAACCAAAATCCCATTCACTAAAAATTATATTAAGAATACTATGAATTACAAATTTTATAAATTTTTAAAAATAAACAAAATTATGTAAATTGTCGGTCAAACATTAATTAAGTTGATCGAAAAAAGTAAAAAATGGACTCTTTGGTTAGAACTGAAGGAGTACTTTTTAATTTACCGTACGCGTTTGTACGATCATCATATATTGGTTAGAAAGAGGCAGGATCAGTTAGTGAGAGAGAGAAAGGTGAGAAAGAAGAAGAGGGGAGGAAGTTAAAAGTGGAACGAGAAGAGTTGAAACTATTGTATGCATATGAAGGCCCGTTTGACTTTGAAGTTCTAACTCAGTTTGTATCTTGGTTCATCAAGTGACTTATCAACGAACACTTTTTCTCATCTCAATGGGCTGATTAGATGGATCTCACTTCAAGTAATTATCACCGAGTTGCAAGCATAGATTCGAGGAAGAATCATTTTCAAGAGGAGGGGAATGATGTGATCCTAGGGTCCAAGAACTATGTTTTACAAGTGGAGGGGATTGTTTATCAAGTTTGGAACATAAGGGGTGAGTTTAGTCGCACCAAAAGGGCCGATGTCAAAACACGAGTTTTAGTATGCATATACTCCAAAACTGGATTTTTAGGGTTGTATATTTTTGGTAGGTTTTCTTTTCCTTGTTGATACCCTAGTTGTTCTAGGAGTTTTGTTTCGTAAGTTGTTTTTTTTTTTTTTGCTTTAAACTTAATTGCTTTCCTATTTCTTTTAGGATTTTTTTTTCCTTTGTTGAGAAACTTTAATTAGTTGCTTTAGTTAAGGATTTCTTTTCCTTTTTTATTTCTAATTAGTTTCCTTGATGGTAAATGTTTATGGTATATTGTAGCCTATTTAAAGGAATTTAAATATTGTAATTAAGAAAGATTAGACAATTGATATTGATTCAATAATTTGAGTTTTCTCATCATGGATTTGAGTGATATACTTTGATGATTAGAGTTGAGGATTCCTTGAACATCAACCATAAACTTATCAATTGGTTTTTCCATTCCAATTGTGGCGTCATTCACAATACCAAGGTTCGCGTCTAATTAACGGCGTTGGGTCAAGGTGTCATTCAACGTGTAATCTATCTAGGACGAGACTGGGTTCACATCACATTGTTGGAAGGGGGTGGTTAATGAGGAGAAAATTGCCTCAGTCCTATACTACTCCTTCTTATTCGTAGTGACCCGTGACGATTGGATGAATGCTCGCGCCTTGGGTTTGCTTTCAAAAGGGCTATTTTCATGTGTGCTGATGTTCGTGGTCTGCTAGTTTTTCTGTCTTTTGCCTTCTACCAATTCAATACAGGAAATACAAAGTCAAAGCTTCCGAACTATGAACTCATTTCATGTTTTTGATGTCTCGCCTTAGGACTGCATTTGTGCTTCAAAGATGATGTTCGACCGGGTGGTGGCGGGTAGCAGAGAAAGTAGACTATTATTGGCGAAGGGATTCAAATAAAGGAGAGAGAGAGTACCTTCTTTTGGATAGTGGAGGAAGACGGTGGTTGAGTGATACTGATGTACTCCGATAGTCAAAAGGAAAAAAGTAGTCGTATGTGTGATAAGGTTAGAAATATATTTACACTTTTAACCCTTTTATTATTACATTAAGCCCACGTGCATAGTATGTGCCAAAGGCAATGGGCATTTTGGTCTTTTTCAAGACTCCGTCCAACAAAACTAACGAAATTGACTTGAGTGACCTTAGATAAACTTCCGTCCAAGTACAATTACTAAAGTGTGAAAAAATAAAGTAGAGTTAGCTTTAACGAATCCTTGGTGAAAATAGGGTGATCAAATTGAGAATTAGGTCTTTTTTTAGAGTCTATTTCCACTCCAGTATTTGTTTATCCACTACATTCATTGAAATTTAATTATTTTAATCGATGTCTTGATGAAATTTCCCTTCAAACTCACTTTATTTAAAATGAAAATAGTCATAAATTATTTTGTTTCCCTTTGTAACCTTTTCTCCTTTTTTTGTCCTTTCAAATAAATTACATTTAATCATGCATAAAAAAATGATTTTACAACCACAAAATCAGAAAATAGAAATGAAACAATTAAAAGAAAAAAAATTCATAGGCCTAGCTTCTTTTACTTATAAATAAGAAAAAAAAATGTAAATGACAAAATAGACTTAACAAAGGACGAAATAAATTATATAATAATAAAATACGAATGAGAAAATTGGAAAAAAAAAAACATGATCTAGTTTTGAAATTTCAAATTAAAACGTGTATTTTTTTTTCCGACCAATTAACCCTCCACGTAAATGTTATTTGCAATCAAAACCTTTCGTTCAGTAGAGGTTACCTACACTAACGGATGGCTGAGTTGACCTCCTAGTTGGTGGCTGACGTAATGGCGGGAGAGTTGCCACGAATTGTCCACTTCCTGCTAAAATTATTTCACAACAAACCTTATACTATTTGTTGTGAAATAATTTTGAGAAGATAAAAATAAATTTACAGTTATAAGGAAAAATAAAAATATATTAGTCAACTTTATAGCTTTCTACACCGTTCTTTGCCATTTCTGTTTCGTAGGTTTGTGTCACATAGAGCTCCCTTCCCTTTTTAGCAACTTTGTACGGTGTTTTAGCCCCTTTTTAGGGCATTTTTGAGTCTTTCATTCTTGTTTCCGGTGACTGCCATTGATATTGGTACTGACTCGATGTCACGTGCTTTTTGCAGGTCGCTATAGTAATTGACATCAGCCACGTTCTCCAATTCATGTCCTTTTGCCCCGACCTCTCTACCTTTTCCAGGTATTCCATTTGTCTTATTATAGCACTTCAAAACTTTTTAAGTCTTTAAGCATGTTTGCTTAGAGAAGAGTGAGTTTAAGGGTTCCCGAGTGTAGCTCGTCCTAGGAGTCTTCCTCGTCCTCGGGGTACTCCCCGAGTGTGGGTGGTAGAAGCCCTCTAGTAGTTCACGGGTCCATAGACTTAGGTGATTCCCCCTCTAGATCCGTATATGTCCGTTACCCTTGGGCAAGAATGTATATAGGTCAGCCTCGGGACACCTTGGCTAAGTGGGGAGTTAACTTTACGGACAAAGTGGTTCCCGATGAACCACACTGGGTTCCCCCTCCCTTTCTCCACACCAATGGAAGCTTTAGAAGGTAGGAGAGAAATCATAACTGCCCTAATTTCTAGAGACTTTGTTATAACCCGATATTTATAAAATCTTCGCTCTAAGTGTAGCCACCGATTTCGTGAGAGTGTAACTGCCAACAAACTGAAAGCACAGGGTGAAAGCTCTAGGTCTCAAACTCCTCCTCGATCTCGTAATATCCAACCTATACCTTCAAACAAAATGAGTAGAGAATCCACTTCTGATAGGGTAGAATCTCTGAGAGGTGCCTCAAAAGCTCGGGGCAGCAAGAAGGCCGAGGACCAGGCTAGTCCGAGTGGCTAGCTAACCGCAGTTACTATGGTACCGCGCAACTAGCGTAACAAAATCACCTCCACCAACCTCCGTGCGTAGGAAAAACTCTATTGCACTTCTGACTTCCGGGGTTCTATTCTGGGAGTTCATAAGAACTAGGTAAAACTGAAGGCCCCTAGTGGAAGGGATGGGTTCTACCTCAGCTTCTTCATACTCGGAGGGATTCGGCTGCCGCTCGATCTATTCATCTGTGAATTCCTTGAGGACGCCTCAGCCATGCCTCTCGACCTCTCCCTCGGACTGGTGAGGATTCTACTCTGCTTTGCGGAGTATATCTGAGTGCGAGCCTTTCGTTTATCCCTTTTGTACACAAGTCATCCAGTTTGGCAGGACTCCAAATCTAGCCTTCGTTCCGGTGCTAGGCCCTTGGAAGCCGTATTCTGATAGATTCTATTTTTCTTGTTGATTAGTCACAAAGGGAATGAATTACGCCCAACTCACACTAACCTAGAAGAGTTCATCTTGGAATCTTCTTTGATTGCTGCAATTTCCCTTCCATAAAAGGAAAGAGCTGAGATTGGAGCTTCAAGTAAAAGATCGATTTTACCCGCTCCTACTCCCCTCACTTCGCTAACGCACTGGGATAGAAAATAGTATGTCGCTCCAACCACCGCTTCAATGCAAGGCTCACAACAACGGGACAAGGCTGTTCACTGCCTTCCTGGGGAAAATCGATGGCTGGGCCGATAAGATTCTCCTTGTGGAGTGCAACAAAGGGTGGAACTTGGGGATTCTCACCAAAGACCCGCACAGTCTAAAGTGCCTCAAGAAGCTCAGGGGATATGATGACTTGGTGAGCCACATGTTGGAAGCCCTACTGGAATAGCCACATGTTGGAAGCCCTACTGGAATCTAATGATGAACAGGTCTGCCTGTTTGACTGAAAAGCCATCTTCGAGGATGAGCGTTTTCTGTCATTGGCTGGGCTTTTGAGGAGAAAGTTTGACTAGGTAGACCTAAGATGTACCAGGCCCGCAGTGGAGTTTGCTCTGGGATGGTTCGGGCATCAGGCTGATAAGTTCTGTTCCCATTGCGAGGAGTGCGGGGGAAGAGAGGAAAGCAACTGCTGGCCTCTACCCAAGGGTTGTACCCTTTTTAGTTTTATTTTCTTATTTCCTTAGTTTCTGTTAAGTACAAATTCTTTAAATTACTTCTGACCAATGTTTCTGTGCAGATATGGTGAATGCCTCTGAGGCTTTTCGGGCAAAGAGGGCTGCGGTCGCGGGTAATCAAAAGAATTCCCTAAAGAAATCCTTCAACGCGGCAACTGGTGGAAAAGTCGTTCTCCCCCTACTCAACCCATCGATCGCGAGGATGCGATAGATGCTGAGCCCATTTCCATGGTTCCTCCAGCTCGGAAGCGGGGATCTTCATTAGATAAGGATGGATCTTGTAAAAAGTAGAAGATGGTGCAGGCTGAGGTCTCCTTCGTCCAGAGATCCTTAAAGGGGAAGAAGAAGGTGACTATTACTAAGGAGGAGGTTGCCGCTAAGGACTTTGTCTTCGAGGCTATCCACGCCTATGGAGATTCTCCTTGGACAAAAAAGCTTCTCTCGTAGCCTCTCGAATACGTTCTTAGGGCTGTTGCGTGCTCTATGGTGGAGGTTTGTACCCCTTGTTCTCTATTTTCTTCAAATCATCCCATACACAAGTACTGTGTACTCTGTTTGCTTACAGATGACCCATTATATCAAATACTATGATACCCGACTAGCCGAGGCCAACAAGTTGAAGTTCGAGCAGGTAACAAATCAAGAGGGATGGATCTGATCTATCAAAACTCTGGGCTAAATTGGAGGCCAAAGACCAAGAGCTGAAGAAAGTTCATGCCACCCTAGCCACCATGGTGATTGCGAGGTCAAAAGCTGAAAAAGCGTTAAATCGTACTCAGGCCTAGTTGAAGGAGCTCGAGGACACCCCTTTGAAGAAAGATGCGGAACATGACTCCCAGATCAAATCACTAGAAGATAGTGTATCAAACTCAACTTGGACTGCGAAGATCTCCAGGTGAAGCTTGAAGAGCCTGTCCTCGATGAAACTATCATTGTTCAATACAAGGTTTCCACCTCCTTTATCTTCGACGTGTCTCCCTATGTGATGAAGGGCCGATATGAGATCCTGCGTGCTGCTGTTGGTGACCGGGTGTCCATGGACAAGCTCGTTGAATGGGAGGCCTCTGATCCAAGTTGAACAGGAGGGGGTGATGGATGAGTATTTTACTCATTTATTGTGTATTTATCCGGCTTATGTTTTACTAATTCTCGGGATTTTTGTTATCTAATATTGTGTTTTAGTGTTATTTTAGAGTTTCAGGGACTAAAGGAGCAAATAAAATTCTAAAAGTTATGGGCTGAATTCTGAAAGTCTAGCCAACCCTAAGAAAAAGAATGCATCATGTTGCTACTGTCTTGTGCACCGCTTTTGTGGACTTTTTGGCTGCTTTGTCAAATTGTACCCTTTTTCCCTTGGTTATTGTACATTAATAGATGATACATATATCCCTTTTAGTTTAGAATTGAAGGGAGACGTCTTGTATAATTTTTTCTTTGTCTATGAAGAAAGTTAATTCAAGAACGTTTCAAAGTTTTGTACTATCAATTATGAGGAACTAACCTCATTATCTAGGAATTGAAGGTAACTCTGTATCACAATTTTATGTCATAATATAATATCTATTCAGTTCATTGATTTTAGTTATTCACAAAAGTATTTCATCGAATCTTTTCATGCTATCTTTGCGTGTAGGTAATTGCAACTGTTTAGATTATCAGGATATGGTGAATTGCACGATCTGAATGCATAAGTCATATATATGCCATCTTTTATGAATATTCCTTCTTATTGATTCATAATCTTGCTAAGAGCTCCCTCCCTCCCAAGAGCTCACACACACACACACAACTCTCTCTATTAAGCCTCTTTTTGAGAAAGAAAAGAGAGAAAGAAAAGAGAAAAGAGTATTGACTTTATCTCAATATACACAAAACGTAAGTCTTCCTTTCCTCGATTGGTAGCAGTGGAAGCACAACGGTCAGGCTACAAGCTAGCTTGATCCAATATTATATAACGGCCTAGAACTTGGCCCGATTTCTGTAAAACGACAGAAGGTAACCCCTTCCGTTCGTTAGTTTAGATATGTAAATAGATGTAATAAATGTATGTAATTATTTTAAATGCATTATAAATACATATATTCTGTAAATAAACAAACTTGCGATAAATAAATACAAGCATGCAAATGTGTAGAGACCGAAAGGGCGAGTTGGGTGCGTAAAACCTTCCCAATTCGTAACTTGGCCCCGAACCCATAATCTAAATTTTTTCTCCCGTTTACTTTATAAATGAGAGTGACGACTTTGTTTTCAAAGATAAACATGTTTTTCATGTTTATCAAACAATAAAATCAAATAGAGGAAAACCACAAGACAAGAGCGAAAGGCCCAGGAATGATCGGCGGATCGTGGCACTTACACAGATCTTTAAGCTCCATTGAAGAAATCTTGGATAAGTAATCAGCTTGGGTATTATTGGCTCTGTCGATCTGCTCTAACTCTCAATATTTAAACTCACTCAGCAACTGCCTGGAGAGCTCACAGTATTTTGACAAGGTGGAGTGATTAGCCCTATACTCCCTTGAAATTTACTTCACGACGAGCTGCGAGTCGATAAAGACAACTTGCTCAGTACCTGGTCTCTACGTCAGATAAAGAATGGGAGACGTAATACACCGGCCTTTGCACAGATCCTTCCTCTCTTAGCAGCACGACCGCTACAGCGGTGTCAAATGCGGCGAGGTATATATACAGTATTTCCTCAGGCATCGGGCTGCCCAAATATTATTTAGCTCGGCGAAAGCCTTGTCACACTTCTTTTCCCAAGCAAATTTTTTGCTTCCCTTGAGGACCTTGAAGAAGGGGAGACTCTTCTCTGCTGCCTTTGCAATGAACCTTCCCAATGCCGTGATTCTACCATTGACTGTTGTATGACTTTGATGTAGTTCGGGGCTTTCATGTTGACCAGTGCTTGTATTTTTTCCGGGTTTGCCTTTATACCTCGCTCATTTACCATATATCTAAGGAATTTTCCAGCTGAGACCCCAAAAGCGCGCTTCGCGGGGTTTAGTTTCATGTTATTTTTCCTTAGGTTAGCAAAGGTCTCCCTGAGGTCTCTAAAATGGTTGATCTCCCTGGTTTTGATTACCATGTCGTCAATGTAGGCTTCAATATTTCTCCCGAGCTGATCCCAAAAACTTTGTTCACCATTCTCTGATATGTGGCTCCCGTGTTCTTTAGCCCGAATGGCATCATGACATAGCAATAAAGTGCCCCTGCTGCTCGAAAGGCCGTGAGCTTCTGATCGGCTAGCCACATCTGGATTTGATGGTATCTTGAGTATGCATCTACAAAACTCAAGATTTTGTATCCAGCTATGGCGTCAACGAGTTGATCAATCCTTAGAAGCGGGTACCAGTCCTTTGGGCATGCTTTATTTAGATCATTGTAATCCACGTACATTCGCCACTTTCTGTTGGTCTTTTTGACCATGACAACGTTGGCGATCTAAGTCTGGTAAAATATTTCTTTGATAATTTTAGCCCGAAACAGCTTGTCTACCTCTTCTTTGATAGTTGTTTGTTTCTTTGGGGAGAACACCTTTGGTCGTTGCTGAATCGGGGTGACCTTTGGATCCACGCTGAGTTTGTGGACGGCAACTTTTTTATTGATCCCCTTCATATCTTCGACCCTCCAAGCGAACACATCCGTTTTCTCCCTCAGAAACTAGATTATGGCCCTCCTTTCTTCTTCGTAGATTTTCAATCCGATATTGATTTTTTGGTCGGGGAAATCAAATTTGATGACCACTTCGTCGAAGTTTTCATGAGGTTGGATGTTGGGCATATCGCAGTTATCCAAGCTTTCTATTGCGATAACCCGTCCTTTGGAGGTCTTTCCTTTCTTCTTAATCGAGCCTTCTCTAGGCCTAGATCCTGTGAGCTAGCTTGGCTAACCCTCGTTAATTGCTAATGCTCCACTTCGACTGTAATACCCCGACCCAACTTCCTTCCTAGTTCATTTATAATTACTTCATATCGGCCTTGAAACTTTTAGAATTTGATATGTCATGTTTATTAAGCGTGAAGTGTTAACTTGTAAACCTTGTTCGGCACGTGATTACCTTATGTTGAGTTGTGCACAGTTTTCGTATTCGTTCGAAACTATTCTTGACATCGATTAATATTTGTATACTCTGTATATTTCCTACGTTTAAGTAACAAAACCTTGGTTTAGACTCTCTCATGTTTGACAAGCATGTTAGTCTTGTCGTTAATCCTTAAGTTGAGTTGATTCGAGCGATGTTTTGCGTGTTTATCTTCGTGAGCAATCGGGACTTGTGTTTGTCATCATTCATGAATTAATACGGGGTGAGTTGGTTGAGTTTCGAGAGTGTTTCGAACTTGATTAGGGGTTAAGATTATTTGGAAATACTTAGTAAATATTTTGTTTTGACCTTAAGATAAAAAAAGATACACACAAAAGTATGGATGCATGCTTAAACTTGAAATTCTGTTCATCCGAATAGTTTGTAGTAATTTGGCCATAACTTTTTGTAGAAAACTCGTATTTACAAACCGTTTAATTTTGTGTAAACTAGACTTGAAGAGCTTTCCAACGACACCTTATTTGCAATTTTTAGACTTGTAGACCATCCTAGACATATTTTTAAAATTGATTGAAAATTAGAAATTGTGACAACTTATGTGAATTTATTTTTTTGGACTTGTTGACTATTTGACCATTACTCTTGGCTGAGGTTGACCACGACCTTAGACTTGTTGACCAGATATTTTACTACCTCTATACCACCAAAGAGACCCAAAATACTTTCCCATTCTATCTCCTTCCACCATTAGAGCTTGAGAGAGAGTAGGTGAAGAAAAGGTGAGATTAGTGTGTGTTTCTTCACACTGCCGGCCCAAGGGTAAAGCAAGCAAAGCCTTTGCTTTAGGCCTCAAAAAATATTAGGCCTCATATTTAAAAAAAATATTTTAATAAAAAAAAAATTTAATGTTAAGAGTAACTCTTAGTTTTCGTCACCTACCCATTAATAATTTAACAACTTATAAGATTAAAAAAGTTTAAGTTTTTATTAGGAATGACTATTTGGTATGAAATATTATTTTCGGTAAACTCGGTTAGTAAAAATATGCAATCAAAATATGTGTATCGATGTTGCTATACAACAATATACCGTCTTATTTCATTTATTAAAAAAATAGGGATGACAGATTTTAAAATGTTATATTTTCTACCAAAAAATTGCTATAAAAGTGAATATAGAACCTAAGTTCCGTAAAAAATGTACTTTTCGTAGAAAGAAACAATTTAATAAAATGATTGAGAATGAAGTTGTAAGATGATCTTAAAAATCATTTAAAGTTGAATACTTTTTGTTCATAATTATAGATAAAACAATTACTTCATTTCAAAGTAGATTTGAACAATTTAAAATGCATCAAGATATTTTTGATTTTCTATTGATCATTGAGAAATTAAGGTCATTGAATAATGAAAATTTAAAAGAAAATTCCCTTAACCTTGAACATTCATTAAAACGTAATGACAACTTTAATATTGATGGATTAGATTTATTTGCAGAATTAAAATTTTAAGAGAAATTATACAAGTGAAAAAATGATACACCAATTTACATTTCCTAATTATAAAATAAGACTTGATTCATTTCCAAATGTGTATATCGCTTATAGAATAATGTTAACGATTCTCATAGTTATTATTTTGGCAAAATGAAGTTTTTCAAAATCAAAATTAATAGAATCATATTTAAGATCGATCGACAATGTCTAAAAAAAAAATTAAGTGGACAAGCTTTATTATTGATTGAAAAAGAATTGTTAAATAAAATCAATTACAATAATTTAATAAATAATTTTACATCTCCGAAAAACTTTTAATAAAAATATAATAATTTAATAAAAAATTATTTGTTTTAGGCCTCAGTTAGAGTGATCGCTTTAGGCCTCCATAAATGTTGGGCCGGCCCTGTTTCTTCATCTCACCAAGATCCAACATTCTGATTGACGATCCGAGCATACTATTGCGAAGCTCTTTACAAGGGGATCATTCTCCACAGATTGCATGTTGATTTTCTTGGAGTGAATTCATCAAGAGGTAAGTAACTATTATGTTTTGTATGTTTATGAGTTGAATTGGAAAAGTAAAGCATGTAGGATGAGTAGTTGTTCATCTTTGTGTAATTTCTTGAAAGAAATAAGTAATTGGCCACTCCAAATGATATTATGTTAGTTGATAATCAATGGCTATGTATAAAGGTTGTCATGAGACTTGGAGATTTGCAAGTTATATTGATATTGTTATTTCTTATTATTTCTTGTATTGTGAGATTGTGGGTTCGACTAAGTTATGTAAATTTAGTATGTTGGGTAGAAATATTTGTATTCTTTAAATTTATATTTTGAGGCCGATTTTTGTGGTCATGCCGGTTGTTGTACTTTATAATTTCGAATTATTGACTCGTGGTCTTGGTGTGGCCTTGTGCTCGTCGATATTTTATTAGTAGTTTTCCTGAGTGCGTAGCTCGTGGTGTTTATTATCGTTGTTTCTCCGGGTCATGTGTTTAGCCGTTAGGTTTATTTAGTTGTGGTTGTTGTTTGAGTTTTTGAAACTCACATTTTATTTAGTATTCCGCTGCATAGTTTTGGTTTTGAGCTTATGTAGCTCGTTCACTTCTGTGGACTTTTGTTGTTTCTTTTAGTTTGGCACACTGAGTTGGGATTCAACTCAGATCCCGGACTCGGGTCGTCACATGGACCAAGCTGCTTTTGTTTGCCCGGTCTCTTACTTCGGTTGTAGTAACCTCATTCTCTTTTGCTGCATTCTCCTTCTCCACTTGAGGTCGCTGCCTCGTAGTGGAGTCATTGACTGGCTCGATGGCTTGTGCCTTCCCTTTTCTTATGGCCTCCTCATCCTTCCTGGCTTCTATTATATGAAAAAGTGTGCTCTTCGAGTCATTTTTCATCATCCCTACTCCCCCGTGGGTAGCAAACTTGATGAGCTGGGGAAGCAATCATGCCAAATTTTACCTGAGCAGGAAGTCCCAGGATGGAATTGTAAGGTGAGGGGATGTCAAGGACCAGGAATTCAATGTCCTCGGACCTTATCGTGTGACCCTCACCTATTGTCAGTTCCAAGGTCACGGTGCCTTTGGTTGCAACTGCTAGGTCTCAAGTTGCTCAAATAGGCTAGAAGGGGAGGGGGGGTTGAATAGCCTATTTAAAATTATTTTAAAACGTTACGTCACAAGAGAGTTAGAAAATATTTTGCAGCGGAATGAAGTGAAGTAGGACAAGTTTAGGATGGCTGATCTTGATAGGACAAGATCAGCTGTTCTGAAATCTGTTGGAATTTCTGGAAGATAGGAATTAATAGCAATTCACAAGTGCAGAAAGTAAATGGACAGAGATTTTAATATGGTTCACACTTATAAATAAGTGCTACGTCCATAACCAAAGTGGTCAACTTTGGATTTAAAAAACGTGTACTAAGTTTTCCACTAGAATCTTTGCAAGATAGATCACTAATGGATCATGTACAAAAATGGAGTTGACCAAGTGTTTATGGGATAATTGATATCTACAAAGATATAATTCTTGTGTACTTGAATGTTAAGGATTGCAATCAATGAAGAGCTATAAAGACTAATCGTTTAAGTGTGGAGCTCTTCAAAGAGTGCTTTTATAGATTTAGCTTTGAAGCTTTTAATGAACTAACTGTTGAAGATGAAGAGTTCAGAATTCAGAATTCAGTGCTTTTTAATTCAGAGAGTTCGATTCAGTGTTCTTCTTCAATGCTTCAATGGAGTCTTCTATTTATACTTAGGGAAGCCCTTGTAGTCGTTGGAGATCTTCGGCCTTGGAGAATTTGAATTTGAATGCATTTAATGCTGAAGATATTAGCATTAAATGTTTTTGATCTTGTTGTCCAAATCTGATAGTAAGTTTTGCAAAGTCCAGATAGTATTCTGCAAATTTGCTAAGAATAGGTAGATAGTAATTGCAGGCAGAATGTCCTTTTCTGATATGTATGCCTAATAAGGAAAGAATCAATAAATGATGTTTGCAGTTTATCGTTGTATCAAAGTCAATGAAGGACTTTGCCGATAACTTAAGGCATATCTTCAGACAGGTTTATATCGGACGATCTTCAGGTCTTCAACATTGCTGATGAAATTTGACTAAAACGAACTTGTCCGATGACTTGATAAATTTAGCTGATTATGAAGATAGCTGATCTGAACATGATTGATATATAACAGGCTATCGTCTGAAAACTAAGCTAATTACAGGAAGCAATCCTTAAGCTATACAAGCAGTTATCTAAGTACAAGTTGCCACTCTAATAGACACGCAGACCCATTAGTCACCTTGTCTTAGACTTAGGTTATGGATACAAGCAAATCCATACAAAATATAACAGCAACCTTATGACCCGTGAACCCTTCTAACTAGACATTGCTCGGGGTTAAAAGGATGTCAGCAAGCTTCATTTCTTGAAGCAACTGTAGTATATGATGTCTTTATTGGCCCCAGTGTCTATCAATACCCTCCGTACCATGTACTGTTTGATCCCTAGAAGCAACACCAGCGGCTCACGTTTGGCCAAAGGATTGGTGGCTAGCTCGCTAGGGTAGAAGGAGATGCCGACCTTGTTCCTCACTCGAGGTCGGGTATAGACATGCTCATTTGGTTTTTTAAACCAGAACAGAACCGGTTAGGAATCGTCCAAACCGTGAACCGTAAGCCGTGAACTTTCACGCTAATTCTAGTTTGCATTTTTCAGAAATCGTAAACTGCCGATTTCAAACCGGTATGGAACCACCGATTTAAAACCGTCGATTTCAAATCGCTAAAAATGGCTAAAAAATCAGTTAAATTTGAATTTTGAAAGCTTCGAATGTTTGAGAGTGACTTTTCCCCTTTCCCAGTCGAAGCATGCCTGCTGACAAAAAATAAAATGAACTGATGCCTCATGCATCACTATTCATCTAAAGCCTACTCTACAATCTACATAGACTACATGACTTAGGACTACATCTAATATGCAATGCTACTCCTGAGTCCTAACTCTTCAGTCTTCTCCTTTGACTACTAAAGAAAGCAAGTTAAGCAAAGATCATATTCTCATTTAATTTGTGAACTATTAACCTGCCATCAGCCAAGCCATAATTACTTTTTTTTTTTCTCGTTATAACCGTCGTAGAGCAACCACAACAATACCTCCCTATATTACACTCTAAATACCTCATTTTCCGTTCAAATTTTACTTTTTCAGCACTCTAAAAATAAATTTACTCCAACAAGCACTCTCTATATAACCCTCTAAAAGTTAAATATCTTTCATCTCAACTAACAAACCATTATATTTTTTTTCTTTTATTTATATTTTTTTACCACAATTAAAATAAAATATTTTAAATTTTAAATTTTATATACTATGAAAAATATATTGTACTCTCTCCGTCCCCAAATTATTGTTTTGTTTGACTCGGTACACAGATTAACAAAAAAATAATTGACTTGATTATTAATATTGGTATAATGTGTAGTTTCTTTTAATGCCCATTTGTATATGACGCATAATTAAAATAGAGAGAAAAGTAAGAGTAAAATGGTAAAAATAATCTCCTAAAAAAGAAAATTTTAAACAAGACAATTATTTAGGAACGGACAAAATAATAATAATAATAATTTAGGGACGGAGAGAGTATATTTTAATAATTTTTATTCTAAAATATTAAACAAAATTATATTGTGCTCAAATAAAGTAAAGAAAATGTAGAGGATTTAAGTCACTATTTATGTTAAAACTCCCTCTATATTTAGAGGGTGATTTAATTGGTTTTAGAGATAGAGGGTGGACTAGAGGGACCACTGTAGGATCAAGGGAGGATAAAAATCTTTAAAATTACTTTTAGGGGGCGGTGGGAGGGCTCCCACTGTGGACGCCCTTAGGCTTTTAGAACAAGATTGTCTTGTTTGTTTTTTTTTGTTTTTTTTTTAACTGATTGTCATTACTATACATACCACTTGTCTTTCATTTTTTTTCCTGCACAATCTTCTACTACATCTCTTAGTTCTCACATTCTCATTTCTCAAATACTTTCATTCTCTCGGTCTTCTACTTACTACATTTATAATTTATATAAATTATACTTACATACTACATTACTACTTAGTACTTACTAACTGTAAAATACATATTTATTTTTCTAAACTATAAATTATACTTACATTTATAATTTATATTAGTATACTTACTACACTTATAATTTATATTAATATACTTACTAGAAAATATATTTATATTTATATTTTATAACTTATAATTTATAATTTTATTTATTTAGTTATTCTACAAATTTTTATTTAATTTTCTAAAATATAAATTATACATTTTTCAAATTTATATTTTAAGTTATTCTACAAAAAGGTCTATACAAAAAATGGACTCTTTTTCTCAACGATCCAACAAGGGCAAGGGTAAAGCAATTTTACAAGCACGACAAGCACAACGATTTTCACTTCCACTTTTTCCATAAGTTCCACAAGCTCGACAACAAAATATTTATGTCTTTGACACCGATGATAGTATATGACAACATTTGCATAAGACACCACTGAATACTATGAAAATTGAAATGAGCGAAGACGAAGCCGATGCAACGGGGGCGGGATTTCCCCCCCACGGGTCCAACCACCACGGCCGAAGCACAAGCTCCTACTCAAGAGAGTCAAACTAAAAGTATGAGAGGAGGTCGAGGACCTCATGGTCGAGGTCGACGACAATCCACTCAAGCACAAAGATCCGATATATTTACAATACACTTTTTGAAAGAGCCAATCGGCGAAAAAAACTATAAAGTCACTCGTAAATATTGTAATCGTGAATATAGCTATACTCAAGGAGGTGGAAACGGAACGTTCACCAAGCACTTGATGAACAAGCATCCCGACAAATATGGAAACGACCAATCTCAAACACAACTAGCGGGATTTAAGGGATCATCACAAGGTGGAGGTACGTCTTCTAACTTATTTAGATTTAATGAAAATACATATAGAAAATATTTAGTAAAACTTATTAGTGTTAAAGGACTTCCTTTTAGTTTTGCAAATGATCTTTTTTATCAAGATTTTGCACAACTCGGTTTAAATTCAGCCGCCAAAAAAGTATCATGCTCTACTCGTTATATTGCAAATGTAGTAGGCGAATATAAAATAGTTTTAATTGAATAATTTGGTTGTTTACAAAATAAAGTTTCAATATGTGCCGATATTTGGGGTGATCATTGGCAAATGCATCATTATATAGGAATTACATGTCATTGGATTGATAATACATGGACAATGCAAAAACGATTAATTGCATATAGAGAGTTTGATAGTGAGCATAATGCTGCTAATATTTGTCATAAAATTCATACTATATTAAACGAATATAGTTTAGTTCAATTTTTTTTTTCAATATCATTTGACAATACTAGTTCTAATACTATTAGTTTACTATCACTCATTAGACTTTGTCAACCATCAATTAGTGGTAATTTTTTTCATATTAGATATATATGTCATATTTTAAATTTGTGTGTGCAAGATGGTTTAAGTGCTTTATATGGTGAAGTTGGTCCAATTAGGGATGCTATTTCATATTTGGCTAGAAATACAAGTGTAACAAAAAATGGATTAAATATTGTAAAAATAATAATATTAAAGCTAAAAGATTTTCGTTAGATGTTTTAAACCGGTGGAATTCCACCTATAAAATGTTACACGATTTGTACGAATATAGGGAATCATTGTGCCTATTTTTTACAACAGTTAGATATGGTACTAATTTGTTTCCTTATCAATGGGATATTTGTACAGATTTATGTTAAATTTTAAAAACTTTTAAAGATGCCACCGAACAATTATCCGGTACATATTATCTTACTTCTATATTAGTTTTAGATCATTGTGCTAATATTGCTCAATTTATTTAATTTTTTTTCTTCGTGTCCAATATTAGGTGGATGTATTCATAGTATGAAAGAAAAATGGTTAAAATATTTTTTAAAAATTCCAACTATATTTTTAGTTGCTAAGTTATTAGATCCTAGAGTAAGAATTGATGGTTTAAAAGATTTTGTTAAATATTTTTATGCAAATTTATTTCCCAATGGCGGTGATTTTGATAGAGAATTTCCTAACCTGAGTGTAGTTATAGCCAATGCTAAAAAAATTTATTTGATATTTATAAAGAATATAAAACGATTCATGGTGATCAAGATACTAGTAGTGGGGATTTAGGTACAAGTACAATTAATGGCAATATTGTTGAACCAATTGGTATGTGGGTACAAAAATTTTATGATGCAAGATCAACAAAATGTGCAAGAGGAGGCTCCGATTCTTATATTGAACTTGAAACATATTTAACCACTAATTTTGGGTGTACAGATTCTTTTGAAATTTTAAAGTAGTGGTCGAGAAGGGCCACAAATTTTCCTATTGTGGCGATGATTGCCAAGGAGATCCTAACGTCTCCGTTGAATAAACATTTAATGTTGGAGGGAATATGTTAGATGTAAGAAAGTCAAATTTAACTGTTGAAAATTTAGAGAATCAAAATTTTCTTGTTGATAGGGTCAAGGCCGAAACGAGAGAACAAGAAATCAAATTTAGTTCTGAAGAGGATGAGGATAATGATACGGAAACACTCGGGAGCGATTGAGCTACGCCGCTCCTTGAGGTAAGTTAATTATAAATTGTAGATTAGAATTTAGAAATTTATTGTACATTTGAGGTAAGACTCCTTTGTCCTCCTTTATAATAAAGCAAGGCTAGTTGTCCCCCTCCTTGTAATTTTTGGTTATTATTAATATAATTGGTCAGAGTACCGCCCCTTTTATTTTGAGTTTCAAAATTTTTATTGTAAGTTTTTTGAGTTCTTAAATTTTTTATAATCATTACAAAACTATTGTTGAATTAAAAAAAAAACAAACTATTTCACTTTGCAAAAGTATTTCACAAATCTAAATTCAATATTACAAACTCTATTTTTTCAAAACTATTGCAAAGATTAAAAATTTGAAGTCCTTAATTCTTAAATTCTAAAAATTTTAACACTTTTAAATTCTTAATTCTTAAATTTTAAATTGTAAAAATTACAATTGTAATTTTTCATAACTAAAGTTCTTACAATTTCTAATTTATAATTTTTGATAACTAAAGTTCTTAAAATCTTACAAATTATAACTCTTGAAAAAATTCAAAAAAACAAATATAACACTTTTTTTACAATTTATAACTATTTTTTAAAAATAAAAAATAAAAACAAAAATAAAATAAAATTTTAAAACATCTAAAAAACAAAACCAGAGAATCGTACCTAGAACCGGTGAACCGGAACCAGAACTTCACGGTTCGATTTTGGTTTGCCTTGTCACGATTTGTGGAACCATCGATTTCGAACCGGAACCGTAACCGTTTTGGGCATGTCTAGTCGAGTATACACCTTGTTAACGCTATACATGGTGTCTTTCAGCTGAGTGATGCTCAGGCTATCCTCAAGGATGGTAGCAATGTTTAGGTCCTTTCTACCTGCATTCTCACGCATGTGTTCCCGAGGTCGTTCTGCCTCATTATCTCTTCGCTCATACCTCCTAAGCTCTCCTTGATTTATCATCCTCTGAATTTCTTTCCTCCGCAGAATGCAATCCTCGGTATTGTGGTCATTCTCATTATGGAAGGCACATCTTTTGTCCGGGTTGCGTGATAGGCCCATTTTCGTTATAGGTTTGGGCCTTTCCAGCCTGTCCTCTTGCATCAGCATGGTCATGATATGTTCCCTAGATGCATTCAGAGGTGTGTATACCGTTTCATCCTCCTTTTTTAGGGCCTTTAACTTGCCCTTTCGCTGTTCGAATTTCTGCTTGCGGGCTTGTTCTCCCTGGTTCTGGCAAAAGTTGAGGTTTCTTCTTTGGCTCTTTCATGTCAACCATTATCTTTTCGATCCTCGTGACCCCTTTTATTATAGCGAACATTTCTGCAGTGCTATTGGGAGCTCGGAGATTGAACTCATCCAATACCCTATTCGATTGGTGTCCACCTTGGAAGCAAATCACTATTGTGTCGTCAGGAACATTTGAGAGCTCGCTAGATACATTTTTGAATCGTTGTATATAATCTGTCAGTGACTCATTATTCTCCTGCTTCGTATTTGCAAGGTCTGACTTATCTTTGGGCAGATCTCCAGTCGATGTATACTTCTTCAAGAACTGCCTTTTTAGGTCTGTCCAGTCCAGGATTGATTCCCTCGGGAGCTCGTGGAACTACTTCATCACTATTTCTTCAAAGGTACTTATAAACACTTTGCACAACATGTACTGTTTGGCAGTACACACTATCATTTCGGCCTCAAAGCTTGATACGTGGGTTTGTTCATGCATTTTTCCGGCATAGACTTTGAAGTCGAAAAATCTTAGGTGGGATTAGGAGGCGTTTCCCTGATTGAGTGGCAGAATGGACACTCCAATACCTGTGGTGGGAGACCTAACTTTCTCATTTCGAGAGCTTCCAGTCGCTCCCTGAATTTTTTGAAGTCTTCTTCTTGTGTTTTCTTTGTCCGACCTTCGCGCTTAGGACGATAGTCGCACCTGTCATTCCTTCGGCACTTGTGAGTTGAGGCCATCAAGTTGGAGGACCTTCCTGGAGGGGAAGGCGAATGCTCTCGCTTACCTTTCGAAGAATCCTTTCTTCTAGAATGTACCTCGATTTGATACGATCTGTGAGACCTCGGGGGTTGGGAGTATTTAATCTGGTCCCTATTCGGGAATGCGCACTTCCTTTAGGGGGCTCCTTCTCTTCAGGGAAGAAAAGTCTGCTGTGCACGCTCAGCTTGGGTGCTTCCTTGGCTTGATGTCCAAGCCTATTTCTGGCACTTACCTAGGGGGCGTTAGCTCAGGACCTTTGGTCGTGACTGTAGGCCTTTTTAGTTCGGGCCCTCATATGCTCGAGAGTGACGGGAAGGTTAGGGATTGCTACTGACAGTTTCCTTGTAAGCTCAAACTCTCATCTTTCGATCTCTCTAACTCTTTTAACATGAGCTCTCTCTTGGCACAGATGTTTAAGCTCTGCTTGATCCCTTTGGAGCTGGGCAGTAGTCCCTCTCTCTCAAGTTATACAAACCTCATTATTTTCGTAGGTTTCCTCACCTCCTGAGGATTCACTGCGATTTTGCCGTCTCGATAAGGCTGGTTGGCAGCCTTTTCCTTGCTAGCTTGTGCCTTGCCTACTGCTCTCTTTCTCATAGCTCGGGCCATTTCCCGAGCTGTCCTCCTTGCTCTAGTGTTATCAGTAGGAGCCTTACCAGGGGTTCCTAAAGCCTGCCTTTGGGCTGACGCAGCAACGCGCTCAGCAAGCTGTATGGGAGGTATCCCCGTATGATGGACGGCTGACGTAGCAGGCGGTGCTTGTTTGGAAGTCTGTTGTTTAGAAGTAGTCATTTTATATTGTGATAGTGATAGTCAAAGTCAGTTCAGATGTGGATGGGTATTAACTTTCGGCAAAGTCTCGACAATGGAACCAAACTAATCACGCCAAAAACTGTACAGGTGACCACGTCGACTCCACGTATGCAGTTAGCTGATTTCTAGGATGCCCCGGCTCTCAATAGGCAAGTGTTGCTGTAACTTGTTTGTAAGTTGATACCTGTGATACCAAAAAAGAAATCACTGTTAGGGAGCCGGACCTGGTCTAGGTAAAGCCCTCCAGTGTGATTGTGATTATTGAGGAAGGAAAATATGGTCTTCGGTCAGTCCTCAAGTGAACTCTTGGGAGTAAATGCACGAGCGGTCTTAAAATCTTTGTAGATGAAAAGTAGTAAATGCAACTTAAGTCATAAATGAAGACAATCACATATATTTATGCTGAAGGAATGTTGGTTGGATGCAAGTGGGGTTGCCACATGTCAGCTCGGGATTGGCAAGGAAATGTCCATTTATTGGCGTCATCAAAGCCATTGATGAGCATTTATGGAAAGCTAATTTGCATTGATGGAGAAGATCTCTCTTCTTAGGAACTTGTGCAGATCTCATGGCCGTATTTCCAGCTAGGGAATAGGTTGTTGCGGACCAATGAGAAGTTTCTCAGTGGTCCCTGGGATGACATCGAAGTAGGTTGACATTAAATGTGGCAGCTAATGTTGACTTTAAACTGATCCCGGAGTCAGCGACCTCCGGGCTCCAGCTTAGTAACTCGAGGTACGGCTATGCGGGCTGAGTCGATGGATGACTCATAAGTTAGGGTGATATCCGAGCTGACGATGAAGCTCGAGAGGTATGATACCCGAGCTCGCGACAAAGCTTGGGAAGTGGGAGGAGCGCTCCGGGCTCTAGATCAGCCAAACTACATGCCATGCCTCCTGCCACATGGTCGTAGTGTACTTTGGTATCTTCAACTGCCATGTGGTCGTAGTGTACTTTGGTATCTTCAACTGCCACGTATGAAAATAATATTCTAAAAAGAATCTTTCATTGGAGTACATTTAGAAAGAGAAATATCTATTTTAAATTTTTTTTTGTCACATACGAAGAGGACTTCTTGTTTAAGCATGCCACATAAGAAAAACTAGACGGTAACATTAAAGATGCTCTTATGAGTTGTTGAGCTTATAAGTTTGACCATTTTATCCTACTTGAACTGAGGTAAGTACACTTTCTAATATTCAAGTATTTTGAATCAACTTTGAAGGTTACATGGAATTTTTTCCCAATATATATATATATATATATATATATATGTAAATGTAGGATTTAGAAAGAAATAACCTTTCTTTAAACACTGAAAAAAATATTGAGTGCAACGGTTATAAGTATGATGTGGTATCACAAATCAAAGTGCACAATCAACAATCTTACATCAACAACATAGCTCATTTGGTGAATTTTAGTTAGTTTGAAATATCTGAACAATTTTATGAACATAGTATCACTGTTGCATGCACTCAATATTTACTCGTAGATCCATCGTTAGAAGTGATATCCTCCAAGAAAGATAAAGAAATGTGTATAAATCCAAGTGGATAAGCAAAACACAATGAGTAATATATGTACGGACAAAAAATAACCCCCTAGACTATTAACTCGAGTGAGTCAGTACACTCGACTCGATTAGAGTAACGGAGATAACAGAATAAGCTAAAAGACGTTAGTGCCCCTCTTTCTTTTCTAACAACAAAAAAACCTTAAAAACATGCACAAATCCAATCATATCACTTCCTCCTCCATGACCGCCTTTATCAACCTCTCTTAATCTCGCGGACATCGACCAACCCACCATTTCTATTCAACCTTCACTCATCCTTAATTTTTTCCCTGCTTTCAATCAGTAATACTCGTTCTCCAAGGGTGGTTGCTGATTGTTCCAAATTTTATCCAATATTCATCCGCTGTCTCCATCTCCCGTTGTTCAAAGAGCAGTTGTTTGGCTCTTTCTGGGTGGAAGGCTTTTAAGAAGCGAATCAACATCCATTGGCTCCGGTGCTATTGACTCAACTACAATGGAGTTTTCGCTAAAACAGAAGAGTACAAGTAAGCAGGGCTGTCTCCCCTTGGGCTCAACGCCTTTTGGCACGGTAAGGGTTGAAGATTCTGCTTTTCCCTGAGTTCGCACAGTGCCCAAACCAAATAGAACCACTTTTCCTGGATGAGATGGCAGAGAGAGAATGATTGAATTAGCAAGATTGATTGCTTTGGGGGAACAATTTCTGTGTCAAAAGTAAGAGCTCGCCTGGGACTGATTGGATTAGAGAAGTGTATAGTGAGAAATCTAAATCCAGTGAGCAAACTCAATAGGGCGGACTGCAGAAGAAAGAGCAGACTGAATTGTGACATTGGGTCGCCCGATCTACCGGTGACGACCTAAATTACGACGCCGAAGGACCATAACAAACACTTATCTCATTTTTTGGATTTCTATGTGGTGTCGTATTGTTGAGAATTGCAGGGAGTATAGAGCACTGTGGGTTTGTTTGCGTTGATTGGATCGATTAACATAATCTATTGGAGCATAAAACAAAGGGAGTGAGAGACAACCAACAATTGGATTGTTAGTGGCAAAAATGGCTGAGAAGATAAAGATCATTGTGGTGAGTTCAATTGGGGATTTTTGCCCATTTAAAAAAAAAATCTTTTTGTTATAGTTTCTCTCATTTGATTAATATAGATTATGATGCTATGGTGAATAATGGTTAGCTACTTATTAGGTAGCTGAACAAATTTCGCCCAATTTAGATGGTTGAATCAAGAATCGTGAATTTAAAAGAAAAAAAAAGGGTTCAAGCAAGAATTCACAGATACTGAGCTTGTATTTAGCTACATTAAAGATCAATTTTGATTTTCTTTCAAGGGTTTAAGAGTTCTTTTTTGGTTTTTGCAGTAGGCTTAGTGAGCTTGAGGTTCTAAATGGCTTAGCCTTTGATTTTGGTGTATGTAATTATAATATTTTATTCTGAAGCTATTTGCTATCAAAATGTATTATCTTGATGATTATCAACTGAATTTTGTTTTATAATTTGAGATTGTTGCCTTGAATTTTCAACTTGGGTTTGATGGAGAAGGAATGGTGAAAGTGAAGAAAGCAGGGATTAAAAGAAGTAGAAGAAGTTGACTGTTGACATAAAGGGCGAATTCATCTTAAAGATGATTTTTTGTTGGCATGTGCAGTGGACATGTTAATTTCTGTTAGTTTGACTAACATTGTACTAACACATGGGTTGATTTTTTCGGGTATGACCCGAAGAGGGGGTTGACTCGCCCGAGTTAGTAATTCAGGGTACCGGGTTGAATTTGAGTCATAGTTGAAGGTTTTTTTTTTTTTAAAGTTTACCCTAATATATACTCAACAAATTAAACTTTTATTGATCAAGTCTCAAGTGAAAGGAAATAAATTATAGGGTAAACTTCAAAAAATCCCTGAACTATGACTCACATCTAACCCAGTACCCTAATCTATTGACCCGGGCAGGCGACCCCTTCCTCGGGTCATACCCGAATAAATCAACCCATACGTTGACAGTGTTACTTAAATTAGCAGAAGATAACATGTGCATAACACATGCCAATAAAAAATCATCTTTAAGACTAATTTGCCCTTATTGTCAACAGGTCAACTTCTTCTTCCGCATCTAATTCCCAGTGTTCTTCACCCTCACATCCTTCCATCAAACCCAAGTTGAAAAGTCCAAAGCAACCATCTCAAATAACAAAACAAATTCTGTGACGACCGCACTATTTGCATCATTCGCATTCATTCTATGTTTATGTCTCTTACATTGACATCGTCATTTCATGTGCATAAGTCATTCAAATGTACTTGCAATTGAGTTTGTTGTACACTTTTCAAGTGTATGGATATGTTTTAGAAGTTTCATAGTCATTTGCATTCGTTTTGATGTGCATCTAAAGCTTCATTATTTGTGGCTTGAATTGAGTTGTGGTTGAATTTTGAACTTGGTTTGAGCTTGGTATCATCTTTGGATGATTTGGGAATGTTTTAGAATCACTTTGGTTTGATTTTGGAACTTTTTGACCTGAACCAGATACTATGCAGCCATATAGTGCCAAGGCCTAACATTCTGGATTTCATGCGGCCGCATAAGGCGTCCGCAAGAGTCCCATGCGTGCGCACAATGCCAGCCGCACAAAACCCTAAAGCTACTGGATTCTATGCGGCCGCATGGCGCGCTCGCATAGAAGCTATGCGGACACATGGGGCGGCTGCATAGCGACGGACTCTGTTATTTTATTTGACTTTTTGACCATCATCCAATGGCTGAAAATTGGGCACGACCATTGACCACCTCTATAGCCTTACTAAGTCTCCTAAAAACACAAAGAAACTCATTTTTACACACACATTCTCACATTCAACCTTGGCATAGTTGAGAGAGAGAGAGAGAAGAGTTTTTGTGTTAAAAATCCTTGTTTCTTGCTCATTTGAAGACCAAATTACAATCCAACACCACCATTGTGAAGCTCTTGGCTAGGAGAAGTCATTCTTAACCTTGCATGTAGCTTTGCTTGGGTTGAATCTTCAAGTTGTAAGCTACTATCCCTTTTTTCTTCCTCAATTATGAATTGTTATTCATCTTGGACTTGTTAATTGATGAAACATGTTAGAAATCATCAATTTTGAGTATGTTTGACTATGTTGACTTGTTAAATTCGTGGTTTACTTTTTGGATGTGTTTGGAGACTCATGTTTACATGTTAGAAATGTGAAATATGACTAGTAATTGTTAAGTTTACGGTATGATTAATTCGCGTAAACTCGAACTCATTAGAAACCAAAAATGACTCTAACGGAGTTCGTTAGGATTACATAATTTATGAGACCACGGGTGTGATTTGAGAATTCTTGGGCGATTCGAGTGATTCATTTGGAAATTTGGTTACACCGGTTGTGTGTATTGATATTACGTTAATTGTCGTAATTTTTAGAAGTTGGTTATTTGTGGTTTGAGATTATTATAACTCACTTATGACATTCGTATCATTGTTGAATGTTATTGTTGTGGTATACTCCCTACTTTGGAGTATGACCTTTTATTTTAAATGTCGAGTAAACATCTACTTGTGCATTTAGTTAAGTCCATGGCATATGTGTTGGCGGTGTATTGATGCTCGATTATTGCGGGAGCTGGGGCTACGTAATAGTCGAAGGCCAATACATCGGGCCTCGCCCTACCGTTGGCCACGGTAGGGGTATAACGCCATTTGTTGTACGGAATAAACGCAACCATGGTAAGCTATATCCGTGGTTGATTCTTGGGTTGTAGGGACCGAGATCACCCGTCGACGTGAATACAGAAGATGGTTCACACTGTGTTATGTTATTTGGTTTTCTTGATCGAGCACGTCAACAACGGCTCTACATTTGGTATTACATTGGTTGGTTGGTTGGTTGGAAGTATTGGTTTGGTCGGAGCTGTACCTCAGCGCCGTATCCTTTGTAACTTGTTTACTTATAGCTCTTATGTGCTTCCTGTATAAGCGAATGTTGGTCATGGTTTCCAACTTGTATGGGACGGTTGGCGATCGTTGAGCCTCTCGTGTAGTATGGGGTTGATTGGCTATGTGCAACACTTATTACTTTCATCTTGTATTGAGATTGTTTCGTGATGGCATGAATGTTTGTTATATTTACTGTCTTGCATCTAGCATGCCATATTATTGCATTAGTAGCTTATTGAGTTTCGACTCACCCCGTTTCGTGTTTATTTGTTTTCCTTAGATCAAGGGCCGACGAGGAATCCCTAGTTGCTCGAGTTCAGTTCCAGTTGGTCGTCTTCTTTTGGTAGAGCACCTTCTGCCTAGTATTTTATTTTGGTGAGGCCGAGGGTGTACTTGTTATATCAACAATGTATTTGTTGGGTAGTAGTCTCGTCTGTTTATTGTTATATTCTTTTGTTGTGCTGGCATGGTTGCCGTGCTGTTGTATATATATATTTGTTAACTTTCAATTCTGCGCACTCTGATATGGTTTATGCATATACCGAGCCTGTTAGCTCATGGTTGTTGTTGCTAGCTAACATGTTGTTTCTCCGGCTTGTTGTTTCGCCGTTGAGGTTTAGTCTTGTTTAAAACATCTTGTTATTTTTAATGAAAACTTGCACGTGTATTACAGGGTTTTCACATGACTTTGCATTCTTTTTAAAAGGAATTTTTGAGATGCTACTTTCGTGTTTCCCGTTTACTCGCGAACCGAACGGGATTCCACATCGAATCTCGGGTCGGGTCGCGACAGTTGGTATCAGAGCATAAGTTAGCTAGGCGGGAGAGAGTCTTTGGCTTAGGAGGGTTGGTTGTGTGTTTAAGTCGTTAACGTTGAGTGTTTATTGAAGGTGTTTAATCAAGGTTGAGACTAGACATGGTGCTAGTACTGAGGAAGGTGGCTCGAGTGGGGCCGGGATTACTTCAGCTGAACAGGGTAATACTCCACCACCTACACAACCTAGAGTTCAACCTACGGGACAGCCGGATGTACAGCTTGAGATACTAGTAAATCAGAATGAGGGGATTGTAAACATGATGCAAAGATTCATGCATTCGATGATGGGAATGAATAGACAAAATATAGAGTTGGAACGACAGGCCATGGCAGGCTTGGGACAGGCAGGAGGTCACAGGATGGCTCAACCAACTGGGGGCAATGGGAATTATGATCGGAGGTTACACTACTGGAAAACACGTATTTACTGTCGGAGAATTCCGACAGTAATTCAAAAATTCCGACGCAATTACGTATTTTCCGTGGACGAGCTCGACGCCCGACGCAAATCTTCGACGGTAATTATATTCCGACAAGTCGACAAGATCCGGCGGCATTGTCGGATCCTCCGGAATTACCGTCGAAATTCTTGATGGTCCGACAAGAATTATCGGATCCTCCGACGATTATCGTCGATATTATCGTTGGATATTCGCAAGTAATTATCGTCGGATCATCCGACAAGAATCACTTGAACAATGGCAGATGCACCCGGAAATTCCGATAAGAATTACCGCTCGGATATTCCGTCAAAATAATTATTAAAATAATATATTAATTCCGTAACTTCCGATAATTTTTAATTAAAATAAAAAAATAAAATTTGAAATTTAAAAATTTGTTATTTTTGCACCCGATATAACAATTATATATATACACAAATCACACACACACCACACCGCAACAAAACTAATTCAACAACTAAAAACATAAACTAAATTAAAATTAATATATATACAAATTAAAATATTAATACAAGTACTAAAATAAATGTGTCTCGTGGGGGTCAAATATATTACGCCTAGTAGTCACCATAACCTGCCGCATGTTTAAATTGCCGCTGCTTTACCACGCATTGCTCGTGCCTCGCGCATTGCCGCTCTGCGCTCCTCCTCCTCGCTGCACATTTCGCGTCTGCTGCACCTCCTCGGCTTTCGCATTCGCCACCTCTGCAATGCGCAGAGTCTCGCGTCTTCTCGAGCGAGGCACGCTCGTAGTGGCGGTTCCGAGCACCAAGACGTGGTCGCCGAGGAAGAAGTCGATCCGCCTGGTCTAAAGGCGGCGCCGTGGTCACCAAAGCCGTAGAGGCGATCTCCCTCTTCTTCCTTGACTCCGCGGTGACCGAATGCCAAATGTCGGAGACAAATGGCGTCCGCACCTCGGGGTCGTCTGGACAAGCCTCGGCGACTGCGTGGACATAGAGTCCTTATAGGCTCTCGTGTCACAAAAACATAAAAACATTAATATTAACATTTACCATTAACTAATAAACAAAATAGAATTAAAATATTTTAAGTAATACTTACAAATGCTCTCTCTGTCTCATCGACAAAGACAATCGGCGAATCGGCACGGGAGGAGCAGGAGTGGTGTGGGTCGCAAAAATAAATCGGTCATCGGTACCTTGGTACCGTAGTATTGATTCTACAAATATAATGAATTAAAATTAGCAAAGAACACATATTAAGCTATAACACGATCAACTTATAAGAAAACAATAAAAACAACCTATATATACACTCAAACCCTACTAAGACAATTTATTTGAACTCAATTCATTCTCATAACAACCTATTAAGACTCAAATCGTTATAAAATAGTCTATTGACCCTCAAACCCCTTCTAAAACAACTTATTTACACTCGGAACCTTCAAAAACAATCTATTTGCACTCAAACCCTTCTAAAGCAACCTATTTAAACCGAAAAACCCTTTCATAAAGGCTTTTGTACACTCAAACCCTTCTAAAACAACCTATTTACACTTAAACCCTTCTAAAATAACCTAATTGTTACCAGTTCCTTTCACCATGGATTTCATAGCATCCACATGGCTACCCAACAAATCAATTTAAATCATAAGTAAAACAATAACATATAATATGTATGTTTTGAGGAATTCATAAAGGCCTATTGACATTCAAACCCTTCTCAAACACCTATTGACACTCAAACCCTTCTAAAACTACTCATTTACACCCAATCCCCTTCTAAAACAACCTAATTGTTACGGTGCCTGCTTTCACCATGGATTTCATAGCATCCACATGGCTACCCAACAAATCAATTTAAATCATAAGTAAAACAATAACATATAATATGTATGTTTTGAGGAATTCATACAGGAAAAGAAAAAGTACATCTCTAAATTTCCTCTCTGTTCCATGGTGAAATCGTGGAGTGAAACGTATAGTTCATTCCAAGCAACACAAAAGAAAAAAAACTAGGCCGGAGAATACAAGAGCACTCGAAAATGAATGCGAGATGCATAACTTTAATCCTAATAGATGTAATAATAACATTTATTTACTAGGGGCAGCTTTGATATCATAAATAAGTACTTTAAACTTATATATTAGATTTTATTTACGACTATAAGGCAATACAAACATCAAGTTTCGTTGAAGTTTGCCAATTTCGCTTGTGATGCCCATTAAAATGAGCAACCAAATCCACCTACATCATGGGGATACATATCCAAAGAGAGACAAGATTGTGCTATGAAGAAAACATAGAACATATCAAGTGGTTTTGATTGCACTTTAGTTCAAAGAATTCCTGAGTACACTTTTTTCTCTTTTGACTAGTGCCAGAAACAAACATATAAAAACAAGATGCAAATACTAGCAAGAAGTTACTGCATTCCAGATTTTTGAGAATTATCTTTCACAAAGCCAATGACATCAATGAGTTCTTTAAAAACATCCAAAATGCATATAACATATAAAAGATCTGAACACCTATCAAAACAATTCAATCATTCATGGGTCATGTGTGCCTCTATTAATGAGGGCACAACACCTAAAGCTATGTTCCTACTTGAAAACAAAGTAACTTTCTATTGTATGATAAAAAAAATAAATACGATAAGCTAAGATATTATAACGACAAGACAGATTTGAGGTCTCAGCGCGCTTACCAAAAAGTTAAAAGACATTTGGTCAGATTCAGGGCTAGGCAAGCCCAATCAAAAGGTAAACACTTTTCATAATATAGTTAGTTTCAAGTATATCATAATGCAGAAGTCCCAGAATCAAGCGAGTCAATGAGCTATACTGGGAGTGTCTGTACATACTTTCACTTCTCATCATGACAATATCTATATGTAGCATTGATCATATTGTTGCCAACTCGATCTTAACTTCATACAAAATGACACATCCACACACACCCACCCACACACGCACATGCATATATATATACAAATGTTATAGTTTCAGTTGCTGATATACCATAGCTTTAAGAAAAAAAGGTATGTAGCACTAAAATAAGATTACAAGTTATAGATACAACAAGATGGCATAGATGATCCAAATTGACATGTAATGCAAAGATGAGTCTCACTTTGAAGTGTCGATGCGAAACAATATGTATTTCGAATTTGTAGACAGATTCTTAGGAAGATTGCAAGTCACATAGATGATAAAATAGCATAGATTGATCATCCAAACTGTCAATTTAACAAAGAAGAGTCACTCATTTAGATTTAGACGAGAAACTGTACATTTAGTACTCGCTAATACCATCCTTTTCAACCGCACGTTGGACTACACGACATTCGTCATGCATGCTAATGTGTAAACCATAAGTATTGGATTGATGCTCATGAGAATACAAAAAGTCTACTACAATCATGACAAGCAATTGTTTGGTTGCTAATCTCTACAATTGCCAAGTTTTACTCTAATTTAGAAGTATTCTTGTAGTATTTGATATGAAATGGCGATCGAAAATGTGTCTAAAGAGCAATGTCTACTTGAACTGCAGGCATAGTGCACCGAATTTTCAATGTGAATGAGTAGGAGGAATCTCTAAAATGGAAGTCAAATGAAAGGGAACTAACGGTGGCTCGAATGTCGATATATTATGTCTTGTAATGTTGTTTAGATGTGTGTTTGTTCTAATAAGGATGCCTTGATGGCCCCTCTAATGGTTTCATATGTGTCTTGTTTGTACACCCCTTACTTTGAGCATTTTTAGACCTATATAACCTCTTGTGATGCCCGAGAGTTTCTTATTAGGAAATTTGTGTTCATACTTTCTTCTCATGGTGATGCTAATTAATGGAATATGGGGAGTTTGACAAAGAGTTTGCAATTACTCTCCATTACTTAATTGAAAACTACATCAATGAACTCGAAATAGCATTAACAAACAATAAGCATCATTTAAACAGACTAAAGTTAATCATCCTTTTAAACAGACTAAAGTCTCGAAACCCTTATATTTACAAAAAAAAAATTATAAGGAATTACCTAGGGAGAGAGAGAGAGGGCGGTGGCAAAGGAGAGCGAGAGGGTGGCGGTGGCGCGGCGGAGGTGGCACGGCGGACTCAAAAAAAAAAAAAACATAAAAATATAAACAACAAATACCCAACATACAATTTTTATACAAAACATAAATTAAATACAAAAATTAAAAATTAAAAATATATATACCTAGGGTTTGAGAGAGGAGGTGGCGGTGGCGCAAGGAGAGAGACGGAACGGAGAGACGGTGGCGCGGCGGGTGACTGGAGGGGGCGGTGGCGAGAGTGAATCTGAGAGAGACACACTGGAGGGCGTGCGCGACGTGGAGGAGGCTGGCGAAGGCCGCCGTGGCGAAGGCCGGTGGGCGGTGGTGGGGAGGCGGAGGAGAGATCTTCACCGAAGGAAGAGAGAGAGATCAAACGAGAGAGAGAGGAGTATGTCGATTTGGGGAGGCTGTTAGATTTAGGGTTTTAATTTCAATTTCTGTCGGAAAACTCCGACAGAAATCATCCGTCGAAATATCGTCGAATTTTCTCGGAATCCGACAGAATGTTAATCTCCATAATTGACGAGGAAAAAGGAATATTCGAAGAATATTCCCTTATTTCTTGTCGGAAAATTACGTCGGCGTATTCCGACGAATTCTGTGGACGCAAAGGTATATTCGAGAATATACCGTAATTCGTCGGATATTTACCGTCGGATTATTTCCGACAGTAACATTTATCCCGCCAAAATATTAACATTACTGTCGGAAATACCGACAGTAATTTCCAAATATCCGACAGTAATTACTGTCGGAACATTCCGACAGTAAATGTTTCGACAGTAATTAGCGTGTTTCTAGTAGTGTTAGGGAGGTTTTTAAAAATGAAGCCTCGAAGCTATGACGGTGAACCTGATCCAATGAAGGCGGAAAGGTGGATAGAGTCAATCAAGAAAATATTTGCGGCAATTGATTGTACCGACGGTGATAAGGTCAAGTTTGCGCTTTTAAATTAGAGGACGTTGAACATTGGTGTGCTCGAAGCAAGTTGGGTTCAGGAAGGTGTGGATCGAACATGGGAACTTTTCTTACGGCAGTTTAGAAATCATTTTGTTTCGGATGTGGTGCAAGCTAAAAAGGAGGTAGAGTTTCTTAGCCTTGAACAGGGAACATTATCAGTGGGTCAATATTCTGCTAGGTTCACAGCATTGGCAAGGTATTGCTCGCACTTAATTCCAACGGAGGAGAAGAAAGTGTATCGTTTTGTGAAGGGTTTAAGAACGGAGTACCGGAAGCAACTTTTACCGCTTGAACTGCCAAGTTACCAAAGCGCAGTGGATAAAGCTTACAAGATTGAACATGACATCGAGGAGCATCGGAGTAAGCCAGGTAACACAGTGGGAAACCAACAGGCATCACACCAAAACTGGAAAAGACAGAATGTAGGCGGGACTTCTAGCAAAGGAAAGAATGTGAATCGTCAAACAGGCCAAGCGTGGCAGCAACCGGGAGGCCAAGGAGAACGAGAATCGAGGTTTTTTTTGTAACTTTTGTAAGAAGTCGGGGCACACTGAAGAGAGGTGTTGGATGAAACAGGGTAAGTGCTTGTTATGTGGTAACGACAAACATTTTCAAAAGGACTGTCCAAGGAACAGAGGGTTACCTCAAAGTGGTGCACAACAGAATACGGGCGTAAAAAGAAACAATGACGGTCGACCGAGGGTCCAGGGTCGAGTGTTCGCATTAGATCAGAGGGGTGTTCCTGATGCTCCCAACGTTATAGGAGGTACTTTATTTGTCTCGAGAGAGCGAGCCCGAGTACTTATAGATCCAGGGTCATCGCATTCTTATATTGCATCTCACTTTGCATGCCATTTGCATTCTATGCCTGAATCATTGTCTTATGTGTTAGAGGTATCTACTCCGATGGGAGAGTGCCTAGTTGCTTCTGATGTTCATTGTGCATGTGAAGTTGTTATTGATGACCATGTTTTGCTTGCGAATTTAGTAGTTTTGCCCATCCGTGATTTTGATGTCATTTTGGGTATGGATTGGTTGCACACTCATCATGCAATGGTTGATTGTCGTAAGAAAGTTGTTACTTTTGAATTGCCTGATATGCCTTCGTTTATGTTTGAGGGTGATAAATGCATGAGTGACATTCATATGATATCAGCCTTGAAAGCTCGAAAATTATTATCACATGGGTGTACAGGGTATTTGGCGTGTGTAGTTGATAAATCAAAGAAAGTTGTTGTGTTGGAAGATGTTCCAATTGTACGTGAATTCCCGGATGTATTTTTAACTGAGTATGATTTGCCTCCGGATAGGGAGTTGGAGTTTTGTGTTGAATTATTGCCAGGTACCGCTCCATTGTCAAAGGCACCGTATCGCATGGCACCGGAAGAGTTGAAAGAATTAAAAGTACAATTGGAGGAATTGCTGAATCGGAGTTTTATTAGACCGAGTGTATCACCGTGGGGTGCACCGGTATTGTTTGTAAGGAAGAAAGATGGTTCTTTGAGATTGTGCATTGATTATAGGGAGTTGAACCAAGTGACTATCAAGAACAAGTATCCTCTTCCACACATTGATGATCTATTTGATCAACTTCAGAGTTCCGTCGTGTATTCCAAATTTGATCTTAGAAGTGGTTACCATCAACTGAAGGTTAGGGCGGAAGATATACCGAAGACGGCATTCCGGACTCGATACGGGCACTTCGAGTTTGTGGTAATGCCTTTTGGGTTGACGAATGCACCAGCTGTGTTTATGGATCTAATGAATAGAATTTTCTTGCCTTATCTGGATTGTTTTGTGGTGGTATTCATCGACGATATTCTCGTGTACTTAAAATCCTGGGAGGAGCACGAGAAACACTTGAGGTTGGTATTGTCGGTATTGAGGGAAAATAAGTTGTATGCGAAATTTAGTAAGTGTGCATTTTGGCTCGAGGAAATCTCTTTTCTAGGCCATGTTGTTTCAGGTAATGGTATTTCGGTTGATCCAATTAAGATTGAGGCAGTGGTGAATTGGAAGAGACCCGAATCGGTAACGGAAATTTGGAGCTTTTTGGGTTTGGTGGGATATTATCGGAGGTTCATTGAAGGGTTCTCTAAGATTGCAACTCCAATGACGAACTTAACACAAAAGAATAAACCCTTTGTGTGGGATGATAAATGCGAAGCGAGTTTCCAAGAGTTGAAAAAGAGGTTAACCACGGCTCTGATCTTGGCACTACCGAACGGACAGGATGGGTTAGTTATATACAGTGATGCTTCGAAAGAGGGTTTGGGTTGTGTTTTGATGCAGAATGGGAGAGTGATAGCGTATGCTTCTCGAAAGTTGACTTCATTTGAACAGAATTATCCAACCCACGACCTTGAGTTAGCTGCGATCATCTTTGCTCTACACAAGTGGAAACATTACCTTTATGGAGCTAAGTTCGAAGTGTTCACCGATCACAAGAGTCTTAAGTACATATTTTCTCAAAAGGAGTTGAACAATAGACAGCGGAGATGGATGGAACGGCTTAAGGATCACGATTGTACTATCTTGTATCATCCAGGGAAAGCTAACGTAGTAGCAGATGCACTTAGCCGAAAGGCGTACATGTCTTGCTTGATGACTCGTGAATGGAAAATGCTGGAGGATGTTCGAGATTGGGGCCCATGTAGATCGAGACAGGGAGTAATCTTTGCTAACCTTCGGGCTACGCCAGTATTGATCCAAAGAATTAAAGAAACACAAGAGGATGACCCGAAATTGAAGACATTGATTGATGGGCTGAATGAAGGAAAGACAACAGATTTCTCGAAGAATAGTGAAGATGTCCTTATGTTTCGAAACAGAGTTTGCGTACCGGCAATTGATGAAGTTAAAAGGCAAGTATTAGAGGAAGCCCATAAGTCTAGATACACGATTCATCCGGGGAGTATTAAGATGTATCAAGACTTGAGGAAGAACTTTTGGTGGAGTGGTATGAAAATAGAAGTAGCAAAGTTTGTATCGAGGTGCTTGGCTTGTCAAAGAATTAAAGCAGAACATCAACGACCGGCAGGATTGTTACAACCATTGGAGATTCCGGAATGGAAATGGGAGAACATAGCGATGGATTTTGTGACAGGGTTGCCACGGACTCGTAGAGGTCATGATGCGATTTGGGTTATTATTGACAGGTTGACCAAGTCGGCACATTTCCTTCCTATTGCGATGACTTACCCGTTGGATAAACTTGCTACCTTGTACATACAGGAGATTGTAAGGTTACATGGGGTGCCCGTTAGCATAGTATCGGATCGAGATCCACGGTTCACTTCGCGATTTTGGCAATCACTTCAAAATGCTTTGGGTACGAAGTTAACTCTTAGCAGGGCATTTCATCCATAGACAGACGGACAATCTGAGAGAACCATACAGATACTTGAAGACATGTTGCGAGCTTGTTCGATGGATTTCAAAGGGGATTTGGGATTCACACATACCATTGATAGAGTTTGCGTACAACAACAACTATCAATCAACTATTGAGATGGCTCCTTATGAAGCTCTATATGGAAGAAGGTGTCGTTCTCCAATTTGTTGGGATGAAGTCGGCGAAGCAAAGTTATGGGGTCCTGACATGGTTCATGAATCAGTTGAGAGTGTAAAGCTTATTCGGAAAAGGTTGAAAACGGCTCAAAGTCGACAAAAGAGTTATGCGGATCATCGGCGAAGGGATCTTGAATTCGAGGTAGGTGATCATGTATTTTTGAAGGTTTCGCCACGAATTGGAGTCAAGAGGTTTGGTAAGAAAGGGAAATTGACTCCAAGGTTCATTGGTCCATTTGAGATTTTGGAAAGGATTGGGAAGTTGGCCTATAGACTTGCCCTACCACCGTCAATGTCGGGCGTTCATGCAGTGTTTCATGTGTCTATGTTGAGGAAGTACTTTTCGGATGCATCGTACATATTGGAGTATGAACCGGTAGACTTGACACCCGATCTTTCATATGTTGAGCAGCCCATGAGAATACTTGATACAAAAGAACAAGTGTTAAGGTCGAAATCAATTCCCCTTGTGAAAGTATTGTGGAGGAGTCATAACATCGAGGAGGCCACTTGGGAATTAGAACAAGAGATGCGTGCGAAGTACCCTTCCCTATTCGTTGAGCTTGGTAAGTAGATTCGCGGACGAATTTATTTTAAGGGGGTGAGGGTGTGACGACCGCACTATTTGCATCATTCGCATTCATTCTATGTTTATGTCTCTTACATTGACATCGTCATTTCATGTGCATATGTCATTCAAATGTACTTGCAATTGAGTTTGTTGTACACTTTTCAAGTGTATGGATATGTGTTAGAAGTTTCATAGTCATTTGCATTTATTTTGATGTGCATCTAAAGCTTCATTATTTGTGGCTTGAATTGAGTTGTGGTTGTATTTTAAACTTGGTTTGAGCTTGGTATCATCTTTGGATGACTTGGGAATGTTTTAGAATCATTTTGGTTTGATTTTGGAACTATTTGACCTGAACCAGATACTATGCAGCTGCATAGTGCCAAGGCCTAACATTCTGGATTTCATGCGGCCGCATAAGGTGTGCGCATGAGTCCCATGCGTGCGTACAATGCCAGCCGCACAAAACCCTAAAGCTACTGGATTCTATGCGGCCACATGACGCGCTGCATAGAAGCTATGCGGATGCATGGGGCGGCCGCATAGTGACGGACTCTGTTATTTTATTTGACTTTTTGACCATCATCCAATGGCTGAAAATTGGTCACGACCATTGACCACCTCTCCAGCCTTACTAGGTCTCCTAAAAACACAAAGAGACTCATTTTTACACACACATTCTCACATTCAACCTTGGCATAGTTGAGAGAGAGAGAGAAGAGTTTTTGTGTTAGAAATCCTTGTTTCTTGCTCATTTGAAGACCAAATTGCAATCCAACACCACCATTGTGAAGCTCTTGGCTAGGAGAAGTCATTCTTAACCTTGCATGTAGCTTTGCTTGGGTTGAATCTTCAAGTTGTAAGCTACTATCCCTTTTTCTTCCTCAATTATGAATTGTTATTCATCTTGGACTTGTTATTTGATGAAACATGTTAGAAATCATCAATTTTGAGTATGTTTGACTATGTTGACTTGTTAAATTTGTGGTTGACTTTTTGGATGTGTTTGGAGACTCATGTTTACATGTTAGAAATGTGAAATATGACTAGTAATTGTTAAGTTTACGGTATGATTAATTCGCGTAAACTCGAACTCATTAGAAACCAAAAATGACACTAGCGGAGTTCTTTAGGATTTCATAATTTATGAGACCACGTGTGTAATTTGAGAATTCTTGGTCGATTCGAGTGATTCGTTTGGAAATTTGGTTACACCGGTTGTGTGCATTGATATTACGTTAATTGTCGTAATTTTTAGAAGTTGGTTATTTGTGTTGTGGGATTATTATAACTCACTTATGACATTCGTATCATTGTTGAATGTTATTGTTGTGGTATACTCCCTACTTTGGAGTATGACCTTTTATTTTGAATGTCGAGTAAACATCTACTTGTGCATTCAGTTAAGTCCATGGCATATGTGTTGGCGTGTATTGACGCCGATTACGGAGCCGGGCTACGTAATAGTCGAAGGCCAATACATCGGGCCTTGCCCTACCGTTGGCCACGGTAGGGGTATAGCGCCATTTGTTGTACGAAATAAACGCAACCATGGTAAGCTATATCCGTGGTTGATTCTGGGTTGTAGGGACCGAGATCACCCGTCGACGTGAATACAGAAGATGGTTCACACGATGGTTCACACTGTGTTATGTTATTTGGTTTTCTTGATCGAGCACGTCAACAACGGCTCTACATTTGGTATTACATTGGTTGGTTGGTTGGAAGTATTGGTTTGGTCGGAGCTGTACCTCGGCGACGTATCCTTTGTAACTTGTTTACTTATAGCTCTTATGTGTTTTCTGTATAAGCGAATGTTGGTTATGGTTTCCAACCGGTATGGGACGGTTGGTGATCGTTGAGCCTCTCGTGTAGTATGGGGTTGATTGGCTATGTGCAACACTTATTACTTTCATCTTGTATTGGGATTGTTTCATGATGGTATGAATGTTTGTTATATTTATTGTCTTGCATCTAGCATGCCATATTGTTGCATTAGTAGCTTATTGAGTTTCGACTCACCCCGTTTCGTGTTTATTTGTTTTCCTTAGATCAAGGGCCAACGAGGAATCCCTAGTTGCTCGAGTTCAGTTCCAATTGTTCGTCTTCTTTTGGTAGAGCACCTTGTGCCTAGTATTTTATTTTGGTGAGGCCGAGGGTGTACTTGTTATATCAACAATGTATTTGTTGGGTAGTAGTCTTGTCTGTTTATTGTTATATTCTTTTGTTGTGCCGGCATGGTTGCCGTGCTGTTGTATATATATATATATATATATATATATATATATATATATTTGTTAACTTTCAATTCCACGAGCTTGTTAGCTCGTGGTTGTTGTTGCCTGCTAACATGTTGTTTCTCCGGCTTGTTGTTTCGCCGTTGAGGTTTAGTCTTGTTTAAAAGATCTTGTTGTTTTTAATGAAAACTTGCACGTGCATTACAGGGTTTTCACATAACTTTGCATTCTTTTTAAAAGGAATTTTTGAGATGCTACTTTCGTGTTTCCCGTTTACTCGCGAACCGAACGAGATTCCACATCGGATCTCGGGTCGGGTCGCGACAAATTCAGCTGAGAATTATTAAGATAATACACTATGATACTAAATAACTTCGTAATAAAAGATTACAAATACATAAACCAAAACCAAAGGCTAACCCATCTAAAGTCCAAACCCGACTAACAGCACCAAGCATGATTTCAGTATACTCATTCTATCCAAGCATATCAATTTCCATTTTCTGTAAATATCAACAAAAACAAAAAAAAGAGGAAAAAATAGCAGAAATATACTAAGTTTACAAAATCTATGAAGAATTTATTCAACTAAAAAAGATATACTATTTCTTTTAGTCAATTAAGAACATTAAATTAACAAAAATACTTGCAGGATTTCATTAACTCACACAGCTAACGGATCTCCTAAATGCTTAAAATCAAAGCCTAATTTAGAACAAACCGAGTATTTCCCAGCACAAAAAATAAAAACTAGGGAAGAAACCCAGTTGAAGGGTGGCTTTTGCATAGTGACACGATTTTTACTGTATACATTAGAATATCAATTTTGGTAGATCTTATGTCTATCCAGGTTTCAAAATTGATATATATATATATATATATATATATATATATATATATATAGGGAGTATTTAATGGTTACTTTTTTATTTAATCATCAATGGTTACTCTCATTATCAACCATTGGATCAAAAATTAAAGGTTGAAATTTATTGCATTAAATGACTTACCTACTTGCATTAATTGCATTTTTCAACTAACCATTAAATCTCAACCTTTAATTTTTGATCCAATGGTTGATAATGAGAGTAACCATTGATGGTTAAATAAAAAAATAACCATTGAATACTTCCCATATATATATATATATATATATATATATATATATATATATATATATAGAGAGAGAGAGAGAGAGAGAGAGAGAGAGAGAAAGGACGAAAGGGGATTTTGATTTTCTTTAGAGAAACTAGAGGGAGAAGGTGGCATGGTCCGTCGAGGATTAATAGTGAAGATTTTTGGTGGTTATAGTGTTCGATGCCGAAGTAGATATGCAAATGGAGGGTTGAATTGAGTGATACCATAATTTTGGGATTTAATTGTGCATTTAAACTTGCTTGTTGCTACCGAATGAAATGATTTGTAGATCAAACTTGATCTATGAAAATGGAATTCAAAGAAATAGGTGAGATTTCAATAGAATTTAGTGACAAGTACTTAAGTGATATTGTTGTTGTATTGTGGTGATGACGGCGTTGCTTTATGCTTGGCGTTGAGAGAGAGAGAGAGAGAGAGAGTTCTGAGTTATCACCCAACAAGAGAGAGGACAATACCGTCTTTTCAAGTTTACCATTAGCTCCATTACAAAGACTGAGTTGAGTGGACCGACTCACTTGAGTTGATAGTTTAGGGGATAATTTTATGTCCGTACATAGTTCAAGGGGTGTTTTTGAAATTTATTCTAAATTATAATAAAACCCCAAGTGGATGAAAAGTACTTATTATAAACATTGCTGGTGGCCCTTAAGCCAATAAATCTGGAAATTCCAAGTCATTTGCACGTCCTTTTTACGTCTTATTATTATGTACAAGAAATCTAAGTGCATGCATGATTCTATATTAAAAAACCAAAATCTACTCTTTGTATTTGTTTGGGGGTGACAAAATAATTAGTTGTTCGGGTTAGTTTGTGGGTACCTAATGGCAAGTGACATGTCACGTTTACCTAAAAAGGATTAGTTTACCCGCTTTAGCTATGAAATTATGTCATTTTACCGATTAAAATTTTAAGTACATGACATTTTACTACCCAAAGAAAAAGTTCTCTAAATTTTGATCCCTTTTATTTTAGGAAATAGAAATGCACTATATAATTTTGAGCCTTATTTGAGCCAAATTTAGATATTAACGTATAATTTCTATCCTTGAAATAATTTGACCCACTTTCAATGAAATTTTGACTTTTTCACTGTGCACACTTCAACTTAATCCATCTACCCGAGCGAGTGTAGGGTTAGAGTAGGCAAAATCAGCTTAGCCAACCCGACATTTGGACGGACTGGACTTTAGTTTTGGTGGCCCGATGTAAATTAAGGCTGAGCAGGGCCGGTCCGATTTCAAGGCTTGGCCCGATAGGCTTGTGTGTGGATTGGCAAAAATGGCAAAATTAGTAAAAATTAGCCCAGCTCAATGCGTCAGCCCAATATTAAGAGGGTCTGGACTTTAATTTTGAAGGTCTGATGTAACTCTGGGTCGGCTTAGCCCAGCCCAAATGTAGAACTTGACCCGATTATCTCGGGCCGAGCCAGCCCACTATCAACTCTAGTAGGGGTACACCCCTTTATGCTCGCATGACATATTTGAGGATTACCTCCCGTGTCAGTAATATTCATAGAACCTAATACTCTCTCCGTTCCAGGCAAAGAGTCCACTTTCTTTTTATAGAAGTCAACATAAAACTAAATCAAATAAAAAATTTACATATTTTACTTATGTTTTAAGAAATAAAATTTCATTAATTAAAAACTATCTTAATAATACTATGGATTGCAACTTTAATAACTTTGTAAAAATCACTAGATTTATGTTAATTATTGGTCAAATTTTAGCTTAATTGACCAAAAAAAGTCAAAAGTGAACTCTTTACCTGAAACAGGAGTATATAATATAGAAAACAAACCTAGCTATCACTCAAACTACTTCTTAACATTTTCTCTCACTCCAACAATTACAAAGTTTCACATCTTTGTCTCTACACCTTTACTTTCTCTTATTCATTCAATAAACACCTCTTGTTTTTGTTCTTTCTATAATAGACTCATCTGAGTGTATGCCGTCCACACAAGTGTCGGTTTTAAAAGAATCACCGGTCTAAGTTCTGTTTCAAACATGTATAACCAAACATACTTGGACCCAAAAATCAACATGTGACTAAATCAAATCAAAATTTTACATACTTTACTTATGTATTAAGAAATAAAATTTCATTACTTAAAAACTACCTTAAGAATACTATAGATTATAACTTTCATAACTTTGTAAAAATAATTAAATTTATATAAATTATTGGTTAAACTTTAACTAAATTGACATAAAAAAGTCAAAACTGAAACTTTTCCCGAAACAGAGGGAGTAGTGCTTTTACTTATTTGCAACCCTCTCCCTAAGATCACGCACATAAAACACACCCACGTACAAACATGTCACGTTCACAACTTGGCAATATACTAATTATTTACAGCTCATGCAAAGTTTGAGTTGAAAGTGTCTTTGATCCACTAAATTGTTAGTTTCAATGTTAATTAATTAAACCAAAAGAAAAACCTTAATTTAACTTATGGCTTATTTGGTAGTTGGGTAGGATAATCAATATTATTACTCGTATAGATTAACTCCGATACTATCTAACTCCCTCGTTATCGATTCTTAGGTGTTTATCGAGGGTAATTTCGAAATTATAAATGTTAGTTACATATTTTTTTAGTAAGGACGCTACTAATATCACTTTCTCTCTCTTGATATAATTAGCTAGGGAATAATGAATTTATCTGAATAGCACAAGTTATTAGTTCAGATCGCCTATTACATATAAATTATTAGATAATTCAATATATTAATTATGGCTACTAAACGACTCCGTAATTACTTTAGTACCTAAGTTTGACAGATCCAAAATTGTATCTACGTTTAGCGGGAGAATCAAGATAAATGTAATCAATAATTAGGCTGAGACAATCCAAGTAGGCAGGCTTTATAATTAATTAATCTTCTCTAATCCAGATTATTGAATTAAAATATAAGGAAGGTAAGATTTTATTATTGCATAGTTGTCATGTGGAGCCCATCTCCCAAGTACATTGCATTCTTGATTTGCATATGCCAAAGCGTGGTATGGGGGCATTTGATAGTAGTAGCACAATGATATTCATTAAAGAGATACGATATTACGAGTTTAACCTTGTGATATTATTATAAATTTTAGTGTTAAAGTTTTTATGTTAAATATAATTAGATTTTTTTATTGTTAAATTAAATTTGTTATTTCTTAAGTAATGACATGAATATTTTAAATCATCGTCAACTTAATAACATTTAACTGTCTAACGGTACTAACACTAAAACTTGTAATAATATCACAAGGTCGAGCTCGTAATATCACGTGTCTTCCATAAAATAAGTGTCTTTAATTTCATTTTGAAGTGTTTTATAGTAACTTTTTTTTTAAGAGTTGGACTGGGCTGACTAGAGTTTATTGAGGCTCGATACAAACTCATGACCCGATGGATTTTGCCCGCCCGGCCAATTCCCAACTCTAATTGTGCTAGCTCATTGAGTTAAATTATGAATCCCTTCTTACCTAAATAAGTATTCATATTTAGTTTTTCGCTAAAACTAAAGAAGCTACTTTTGAACCATTTTAATAGCACACATATATTAATGTCTTTAATATCCAAATACTAACATTAAAAATCAACACTAAGACATAATTAGTGTTAAAGATGAAATTAGTTAAACTTATAAAAAAAATAGACACTCATTTAGGGATGAGAACATTTTTAAAAATAGACACATGAAGGAAATAGTACTTTTAGTGTAGTTTTCATATATCATAGTTTTATTTTTTCTAATTAAATAAATATAAATTAAATATTTATTAGAAATTGGTCAAATATACAAAAAAAAAAAAAAATCAGAATATACCTGTTCAATTGAAGCAGAAATAATATTTTGAACATCAATTTCTCTCCTATAAAACACACAACTTGCTTAGCATTTCCTAACGTTAACAACTCATTCAATTTGGCAATTCACGTGTGTGTGTGTGTCTATATATATATATATATATATATATATATATATATATATATATATATTTATTAGAATTATCAATCTCTCTAGCTCTCCAATTACTTGAACTCATCATTTAGTTAGGACTAGGAGCATCCTCCCCAAGGTTTTCTGATCAATATCTTTACATTCTCAAGCATCCCATGTTATTCCAACTCATGTTGTTCTTGCAAGTTGCATCTGATCTCTTACATTACTTGACATGGGTATGAAATTCGAATAATTAATATATATTACTTAATTTGAATTTTATTTATTCATTCATCAATAAATTGACCAAATTCTATCAATATATATATGTTCTGTTTTTGCCTACTTAGAATATGATACAAAATTGACGCATCAATATCCTAATTCCTTTGAACATTTCACATCAATATACTTAATTACAACTATTTACTTCTTTTTTTCAACTTGGCAATTATAATGTCATATGATTAATTAATTCTATCTCTCTCTCTCTTTCTTGCCACCCAAGAACTTTTTGAAGATCAATACATCTAGGGTGGTTTGGTAGGCTTGATAAGAGGTCGATTATGATTAATATTACTTAAGAAGGTTGTTTGGAACGTTTTTAAGCATTTAGCTTAACAAGAGAAGTGTTCGGGATAATCAGCTTTTTCCCTCATTATTTAACCCGGAAGGTGGGTGATATTAATAACGAGGGTCCTTAAGGGGTAGCTCTGTGGGGCTTCACAAAGTGTGAGGTCTCAGGTTTGATCACTTCACACGCCTCCTTAGAACACCACTATATATATATATATATATATATATATATATATTTTTTTTTTTTTTTGACTTCAATCTTATGCTTGAATGAGAGTCATTTTTGTATACATATATGCTTCTTCAGTAAGGGAGGTTATGCTTCAACCTGATCCCTTCCCTCTTCCCACGCTCTGATTTTCAGCTACTATACTCTAAATATAGTTTTATTTTATTTATACACGATATTTTCTATACTATACTTTGGAGTGTTTTAGTTAAAAATTAAAATGTTAATATAACCTATCCCTACCATAAAACCTAGTAATCAAAAGATGATATATTGTCATGTACAGGAATCCTTGACATAAAGAAATGTGCTAAATACAACACCCTTTTTATGCAAAATATAACACCCCCTCCTCCCCCGGGCAAATTTACTATTTTGCCCATGTTATAAATGAAAAAATAAAATTTTTTTACAAGACCGCCACCTCTAGGCGGTCCTATTCCAAAGAACCACCTAGACTAGGCGGTCCTATTCCAAATAACCACCCAGACTAGGCGGTCCTCCGATTTCCATCCGTTATTTCGTCAAATTTTTTTTTTACACTTTAACACCCTAAAGTTAATATTTTCGTTAAAAAGTTAACAAAATCGTTAAAATTTTAACGGAACTATAACACCCTGTCATGAGAACCTCTACCTCGAGGTGAATTTCTTCCTAGAGGACCGCCACCCCGAGGTGGTCTTCTTCTATGAGAACCACCACCCCGAAGTGGTCTTCCTTTTTTTTTTAATAATTGAATGATGGGCAAAATAGTATTTTTTTTCAAAAAAAGTGTTGTATTTAACACTTTTTCGGTGTTGTATTTAGCACCTATGAACATAAATAGTGATTTTCACTTGATCGGGCTAATTATCACTGAAGTACCAATTAGACATGCTCAAACGGTTCCGGCGGTTCGAACCGGAACCGAACCGCCCAAAAAATCGCATAAACCGGAACCGTGAGGAACCGAACCGTCCCTGAACCGGAACCGCCGGTTACATGGTTCGGTTTCGGTTTCCAATTTCTCAAAACCGTGAACCGCCGGTTTGGAACCGGGAACCAGAACCGCCGATTCCAAACCGTGAAAAATCGCCAAAATTTAAATTTTTTATTTTGAAATTGACTTGTTTACTCTATAATTTCAAAAATGAAAAGTTTACAAAGTTTTAAAAATTCAAAAAATGCTTTGTATAAAGTTTTAAGATGAATTTTTTTTTAAAAAAAAATTATAAGAAAATATTTAAAAAATAATTAAAAATTATGGTTTGGAACCGGAACCGGAACCGTAACCGTGACTTTTTGATTCGATTACAGTTTGTTATCTGGCGATTTTTGAAATCGACGGTTCAAACCGTTTAAACATGTCTAAGTACCAATGTATGGGCACGTCTTCGTACCAATGTAGATCATCCTAGCTAGTTATCCATGCATGCAATCTCTCTCTCTCTCTCTCTCTCTCTCTGCCCTTTTCCTTGATCCACAGTTGCAGCTAGGGCCTACTCATTAAGCACAATGAATGATCAAAATGATTTAGTTTAATGATAGATACTAGTAGCCTTTGTCTTAAGCCATCACTAAGGAGATAGTCAAACATGGCAGAATTCAAGAAAAGCCATCACAAGGAGATAGTCAAACATGGCAGAATTCAATTTTTTTTTTTTTTAAAAAAAAAAAAAAAAAAAAAACACAAGTAAAGTATGTTTCTTCAAATACTCCATTAATGATGGAGACCCACCACTAAAGTTCTTTTCGATCCTTTCTTTCTCATTTACCCTACCCCCCCCACAAAGACTTTTATTTGAAACACAAAATTACACAACAAGAAGTCAAGAAGCTCAATCAATCATGTACTACTTCCGACCCCTAAAATACGTGTCATTTTAGTAAGTGTTGTTATAGAGTTTTAAAAAATATTTGTTTATATTTTATCAAAATTGTTTTATTTACTACTCTCATTAAAGATAATTGTTAAGAGAGAAAAAAAGAAAAATACTCCTATAACTTATCTACAGTAATTGAATTTAAATAAGGATACAATCAGTCTTTATGCAAATTTTCTTAATCTATGTGCATATTGCTAAAACGATACTTATTTATTGACACTAGAGGTTGGAACCCAATCAACTCAATGTTTAAATTGTTATTTTCCACGAAGTAATCAAATTTTAGAGAGTGAAATTATAGCTATTACAAAATACTCTCTCTATTCTTAAATTATTGTCCTATTAAAATTTTTTTTGGTCAAATACAATATTTTTCGAATGCAAATTTAACATATATATATATATATATATATATAAAAAAAATTATAAAACACGTAATTCAAAGTATTTTAAAAGTACTACAAATTACGTGTTTTATGAATATAAAAAAAATATGTCAAATTAGCATTTAAAAAATATTCTATTTAACTAAAAAAAATTCCTACAGAACAATAATTCAGGAACAGAAGGAGTAACAGGACTATAACCTTTGTAAACTGCATTCACACGAATTCCTCTTTCGTACATGTAATTTTTGTCAAACTAATACCAAGTGACATAATGTGTTAAAAGAAAATGGGTTCCTCACAATGAGAAGTAAACGTCAAAAGTGATGACTGCATTTACAATTACAATATATTTTGTGGTGCGTGTGCCAAGAGTGCAATGCACTTGGTGCATGTACGAAGGGGTTAAATGTCTTTGTTGATACATGTACATAGGCAATGAATCTAACTTCTTGGAATATGTGAATGATCTTTATCTCGAGTATAAAATGGGATGTGATGCATGGTCATTGTTGGTAATAATACATAAAAATAGAGCGGAGTGAGGTCAAAAATAGACAAAGACCGGTTACAGGTCATGGTGCTGGGATGAGGCCAAAGAGGCTTGGCTGAGTATCAAAGTTCATTTAGGGGGAGAGAACAATAGAGGGGTGATAGGATGCAAGTTTACTAGGTTTTTGATAGTCGGTGTACAACGTGCTTATCCGAGTGAGTACATTTTTTTATGTAAAGTATAAATACGAGTGAACTTTGTACTATGTATTTCTTTCTATTAATGAAAGTTGTGGCTTTCCATAGATGTACTGAACCACGTAGATTTTGTGTGTTATTTTTTGTCAATTTTTTTGATTTACTTATTTTTTTCCTTAACACAATGTATTTGTCATAAATTTCTATTGGAAATGCTTTTAGGATCGCATAAATATCTTGAAATGGTCATGCCATGGAATGACTAAAACAATATATATATATATATATATATTATTTATTTTTCTTTTTTTACTCGCTCATTTTCAGGTAAAAAATCTACTATATTATCTTGGGATGTTTCATTTAAAAAGTTTACTTTTAAACAATTTTTATAATCTTTCATCTTTACCCTCCACTTGTGTTGTAATCATTTTGGTTGTGCTTAAGTATTTTTGTAATTATGATCAAATCCAATGACACTAATATATTTCTTAATAATTAGACTTTTCAAACTTGAATTCTTAGGATGGAACGAAAGAAGTATTTTTTTAGAAAATTAGACACTAGTTTTGGAATGAATTACATCAAAAATATTAAACTCTAATCCATGCCTCTTCCTTGTTATATTGTCACTCTGTTTTTCATAAAATTATCTCTCTTTAAAAAAGATTCACACCGCTGGAAAAAAAGGTAATTACCTACGGAATTTTCTGTAGGTAATTACATTTTCGTCGGTAATTATGAAATGCCGACTGATTATTCCGTCGGTAGTCAAACGGTGATTACCGTCGATAATTACCCACGATAATTTCCGTCGGTAATTATCCACGAAATATTTTGTCGGTAATTACCTACGAAAAAAAAAAATTCGTAGGTAATAGTTCTGTAGGTAATTGTCCACTTTCTAGCATGATCATGTCTAGATCATTTTTCTTTGAAGCTTTGCTTTTTGAGGAAGCCTGCTAGCACTCGACTTAAATATCAATTATATAATACTTTGATTTTTATTGTACCCTATATTTCAAGGAAAGAGATTATATATATATATATATATATATATAATTACAAGTATTATGTTATGCACTCGAACATTCTCAAGTTTGCACCTTATTCTTCTCGTATAGATGCCCAAAATCCTTTTTCCAACCATGAAATTCGAATTTATGAACATGAAATTCGAACCTATAAATATATACAAGTGAGCTGAGCCTTATTCACTAGGTCAACCCTCGAAACAACTTGATAAACTATGATCTAGATTTCTGCTATATTATTAAATTATAAAGGATTGTTATATATTCTAATATATGAAAAAAAGAAAGAAAAAAAAACTATTTATAGAATATTGCATTTAGAGTACCCGAGTAGAATTATTTGATGCAATTATTTATGACTCAATTTCTCTCCACATATGTGAACGAACTTGTTTATGTTGATGGGGAATGGATGTTGATGGACTTAAACATGTGCAATAATGGAGCTACATATTCCTACCCTTGCCAGGTTCATTTCACTTTGCCCCACTTCCACCTTATGTTGTTGTTGGGAACTTGGGGATGAAATTACAATAATTATACCTTTAATTTAAAAATCTCAGTGTATGTGTGTGTGTGTGTGTGTGAAAGGTGTGTGTGTGTGTGTGTGTGTGTGTGTGTGTGTGTGTGTGAAAGGAGAGAAAGAGGATGCACATAAAAAGTGAGACCCTCTTACTTTTAAATAGGACCTAAGAAATTTGAGGACACAATTTCACATTACGAACATAGGTTGATTCAAGTGAAAGATATTCTGGTCATTTAAACAAAAGGTCTTAAGTTCGAATTTTAGTGTATGCGGAAAACTTCATTAGGGGAGGTTCCCGCTTCTAGTACCCGACAGTATTGGATGAAGTCCCCGCTTTAGTTGCCCGATAGTACCTTGTGAATTAGTTTTAAGCTTCCAGGTTCGAGGATACATTAAAAACCAAAAAGGTAAGGAAAATGTCACGGTTTCACACTACTAACAGAGCTTGATCCAAGTGAAAGAGATTCTGGTCACTTAAATAAAAGGTCTTGAGTTTGAATTTTAGTGTATGCAGAAAACTTCTTTAGGGGAGGTCCCCGCTTCTAGTATCCGACAATACTGAAAAAAGTCTCCGCTTTAGTTGCTCGATAGTACCTTGGGAATTAGTTTTGAGCTTTTAGGTTCGAGGATACGTCGAAAACCAATACAATAAGGAAAATGACACGGTTTCACACTTGTAAACAACAAAACTAGTGTTATATGACAATGAATCTTACCATTAAAATGTGATACTCATCTCCATTAATCAATTTGGTTTGTAGGTCCATGAAAGGTGAGAAATGCATTAGTCAATTGGGTTTGTTGGCCTATGAAAAGTAAGATATGACAACCGATGTCTTTGCAGGCCGGAGACGATATTTTTCACTTGTTAAATTTTAAAAATATTCTTGAATCATGACTCAATTTTGATTCAGTAAACCTAAATTATTAGACTTGATTAGTGCAAATTTTTTTTTTAGATTATCTCAAATAAACATGTTCCACTATTCCATATAGTTTGAGCTTTGACCATGGTCATCTAGTCAACTTCATCTCTCTAATCTATATAATAAGAAATTTGAACAATTATTCACGGGCTTATTAGCTAAATGGAAATTGATGTATACAATACAATACACTTGGTTGCTTCTCGAGGATTTTCATAACCCTGATACGTAAAAATGGGACATGCATTTGAAAGAGAAGTACGATACTATTATTCACACAACCAAACAGAGACCTTATTCTTTGAAAGGTTGTTTTTCCGATTACTCTGGGTGGCAAGCTTGCAATTGTGATTTTCGATAGAGCAGCGATGGCTGTTAAATAAATTTTTGGCCTGACCTTCTAACAACAACAATTACGTGATGGGAAGTGGACTGTCCTTTAGTTTTATACTAATAATCCACCTGTTCGATGCACAGAATGTATATTAAAAAAATTTAATTTTTTTAGTGACTCCAAAGTATGAAAATTAATATATTTAAAATGTAAAGATAAATTTTTTCTATGAGAGTGAAATTTAGGGGTTTTTGAGAAATTAGAGAGAGAGAGAGAGAGAGAGAGAGAGAGAGAGAGAGAGAGAGAGGTAACTATAGGGGGAGTAAAGAGTTACGAGGGCGGGGGCGGGGAAGAAAATCTAAGGGTTTTTGTAAATTTATGTTTTGTGTCCACTTTTATTGAAATTTGTTTAGTGTTTATGAGTAAAGACTAATATTTTCAAGGCATGACTTCTATAATTAAAATAAATAAACTTTTAATTTTGACAATTAAACTTTTGGCGAGATATTTCTATTTTTGAAGACTATATTAGTCTTAGACGAAAAAAAAAATAATATAAACATCATCAGTCAAATTTTGTTTTAGTAATAGCTAATAGACGTGAGATTTGCTACTCTCTTTAAGGGATGTGTATTACGATCATATAGAAGTGGGCTTTGTTGATTTGGGCCTTTGGGCTACTGTATTTGTTTGCTGTGCGTATAGGAGTCTAGCCCTATCAAAAACGGATGCATTCAAGATACTTTATATAACGGAGGGGACAAACTAATATTAACCCAAATCTTAGGGGAGGCTAGTGTAGTTTACACTTTATAATGCTCCGTTTATCGTGAATTCGCGATGGCCAAAATGCTAAATTGGTTTCTCATTTACCCCTAAAGAATCATTTAATAGGAGTTTCTACCACCCATTTCCCGTATTGAACCAAGTTAGCCGATGGAACAAAGAGAAACACCGGTTAATGAACTCCTACGGACTCCATGTAATCGAGCTTCCAATGCGAGCTTCTAATCCCACCCATTCTAACACATGTCAAACTTACTGTTGATCACTTCATGTCATATGGCTTGTGGTTAATAGGAAAAACGCCATACACGATGGGATGATTCTACAGACAGACCAGGGTCTCAATAGCCAAAACACCCTTATCCTTAGGCTTACACATAATGCTTTACCCTAATTCGACTTCCATGATGATACAGGAAGCATATCAGCCCGACGTTCTAATTGCATCTTTGTTTTTTCACAAGTTCAAATGTTACTAGGGTAGTTCTCGAGACAAAACAAAGAAGAAAGCAGAAAATTGGAGGAATATGGACAACATAACAATGGAGAGCGAGATTACAATGCCAAGATAACATAGTTAACGCGAGTACAAGATATGTTTCTGCAGACCAGGTCTTCAAGAAGAATGTCTAAAAACTAGCAAACTCACAACAATTTATAAATGAACTAGCAACTGCACACTAGTGATCATGGACAAAAAGAATTCGTATGAGCAACAACGTAATGGCGCAATTGACATAAACTTCTCGGCTGGACTTACAATCATAAAACATCTATCATAATGTGTTATCCTCGTTCTGACAGCTCAATCATACAAACCCTCTTGCTCCCATACATCAAGAAGAAAATCTACCATTTCCTGTCATCCAATCCTAGAGTAGTCAGAACTCAGAACAGCAACGTAGCAAGCAAGCGCAACTGAGTACCACGAAATTAAGTAGAAGACTTACGGATAGAGGAATGGGCCGAGGAAAAGGCTTGTTGGTTCCGAGCAAACTCTCATAACTTGCATTCCAACTGCAGAATATAATGGTCAGATTTTGCTTCTAAACAGACACATGCATGCACAAGAGAACTATCACAGTTATAAATGGCCAACTGAATCAAATTGCAGTCTCTTTCCCTAAACAAGGCGAACATTCTAGCTGAGGGTTCACTTGCGCATCTCCACGTCTTTTTGAGAGAAAGCAGTATCTATCCATAAACTAGATTTTGGAAAACCACGTTTGACAAACAAAATGACACTTGTTAAAGGTTAAAAATTTGTGATCTTAACCATAAGAAGACCAAGAAGATGAAGATGCAGTGACTATATGTATTTCCTATAACTTGCACTAACATGGCAACTTTTTTTGAGTGATTCATGATAAAAATGTAATGTTTTGAAAAGAACGAAATTTTTTTGAAAAATATTGAAAGTTTATAGGTTATAGAAATCGGCTAGGGACAAGCATAAGTAGTAAGTGTACCATTTTTTTGAGACTGAGCTAGTATTAAACTTTATTCACAGATATCCTTACAGTGGGTTTGGATCTCAGTAAGTAAAAGGGGAGAAAAGAAAGAAAATGCATTTTTTAAGGAAAAATACGATGAGCTTTGCAAAAAATTTCACACTTTGTGTTGCATCATAAATATTGAATCTTGTACAAGTACAAATAGTTTAGGTCCTGTTTGCCTTGTGATTTAAGCTTAATTTAAGGTCTGATTTTGGTGGTTTTAGATTTTCTCTCTTTGGTCTCACAATTTTCTCTCTATCTCTCTTGTTTTTTCTTCAATCATTACAAAAGCAAAACCCAAAACTTAAAATCAAGCTCTTAACTCACGAAGGCGAGCACATCCTTAGAATTGTCTTCATAACAGGGCATCTATTTTACTGTTCATCCCCCCCCCTCCTTCTTGTGTAGTCTGACAGAGCCATGACATGTTTGTATCCTCCCTCCTGTTCCAAAAAAATTGTCCCTCTGTCCTCTTTGGTTTGTTCCAAAAAAATAATCCCATTTTTAAAAATAGTACTCCCTCCGTCCCTAAATTATTGTTTTGTTTGACCCAGCATACGGATTAAGAAAAAACAATTGACTTGATTATTAATATTGGTATAGTGTGTAATTTTCTTTAATGCCCATGTGCATGTGGCTCATTATTAAAGTAAGAAGAAAAAGTAAGGGTAAAATGGTAAAAGTGATGTCTTTAAAAGAAAACTTTTAAACAAGACAATTATTTTGGGACGGACATAAAAGGAAAGTAAGACAATAATTTAGGGACGGAGGGAGTAATAATTTTAGTGCAATTTGAAGGATGTTCAAGCAAGTAAAGTTACAACCTTAAAAAGTTTTGACTTGTCTTATGGGACTATTTTTTTGGGAAGGAGGGAGTATATCGCTTGACTGGATAAATAAGCACTCCAAGATCATATGGCTCACCCACATTAAGCCAATTTTGCAATTTAGACTACTTTGGCGTTATCACCTCCACTCCAAAACCTGCTCTATGTGTCATTAGTTCTGCACAATCTTAAATCAAATAAGGGAACACTTTTGAAAGCATATATTGAATTAATAGTATAACATCGTCCTGTAGGTAACACCAATGTTGTTATTAGAGTTTCTTGGTTGTAAACTTGTAATTATTATCATTAGAGTTGGCATTCTGGTGCTCTTTATGAATTTCCAAGCTGGGCTCTAAGGGTTCGACTACAAACAGCTCTCAGCATGCTGCAGTAAAGCCTCATACATTTCTTAACTCCAAAGTGATGGGAGCTTCAGTCAAATTACTAAAGATTTAGTGATATACTCATTGCTAAACCAAAATATAATTTTCATTAGTTACCTCAAACTAGGTTCTCGAGCTTTTTTATGGTGCTGAGATCCCTTATTTCCAACCCATTGTTGCCTTGTTTGATTCCAAAGAAGAAGACCTGCAGGGAATAGATGTTTTTTAATTGAAAAGACTGCCTGCCATCAATTGCCTGAAAGTAAAGAAAAAGTATAACTGATAACAGACACGTAGTAACTAGCAAGAGCTTATCAGAGGGTTGAAAGTTTAAATTTGGTGGATACGCCATCATGCACAAAAAAGCACATGACAATAGAAACAAATTTAGTACCACGTGTCAGGGGTGTAGGCTAGAAGGTCCTGAGTTGCATAACCTAGTACCCATACCTCCACGGTGAACACAACCATCCCCAGCCCCCCTCACCCACCAAAAAATGGTGTTTGACCTGAGCACTTTAGATTGACATTTTCTGGAACCAGTTGTGAAGCCGCTGCATTACAATAAACTCATTGGATTTTCCAATTGCATCACTTACGACCCAAAACTTAAACCCAATGATACAGCTCACTGTATAATAGGAAAAACAAAACAACAGTGGACGTCTTTCTGGCCACAACTATGTTAGAATGCAAGAAATTATCACTGATCAGTAAGAGCTTCAACCTCTCATTTCTCCTGATGAGCTATGGAAATGTCAAAAGAGAGATGGTGCCTAAAGTGCTATACCACGATTTGTAGCTGGAGGAACATTTCCTTCTATAAAATGTTGCAGCAATAATGAACTTTATTTCCGATTACCTTGATTCACAAATTCAGAAGGGTTGTTAGAATGGCCATCAAGGGGCTGATTTGGTATGCTGATTGATGAGACACTTCTCTGGGACGGAGCTGCACTGTCCATCTCGTATGTGCTGCTGCTCCAAAAATCCTCTGTCACTCTTTCACCTTGAAATTTCAGTCCGTTAGATGGCTTTTCCACAGCAATCATAAGTGGCTTAGTACAGCATCCAAGACAACCTCTGCTCTGTTGCAATCAGGTAATATTGGTTAGACAAACCACAAATTCTCAGGATATGAGCCATGATTGATTACTAATCACAGCGACATTTGGTCGACATGCACGGGGTAATCTTACACACTTATAGTACTTCTTCAACACTGAGGTGCATGTGTGGTTAACCTTGAGATCAATAGAAGAAGTGATGAGTAGGTATTTTATTTTATTTTCATCAGTAAAGAAAAGAAATAGGTAACTTTATCACACTTGAGTTTTTTCCTTTTGACCCTAACTGAATGTCCAGAAAAAGTTTTGGAGAACAGAGACTTTGTTTGGGTCATTGTCAAAATCCCAATAATATGTACTCTGATATGCCTTAAGACCACCACAAACTAATGCACCAGCAATGGATAGAGCCAAGGAGAAGTGAGTAGATGAGGTCACTACTCACCCCTCCATCCTTGATTGCTATGAAGTCCTTAGGTACTATATAATCAGAATAGCCCCATCTGTATTTTTTAGTGGCTCTGAATACTGTTCATGTTATCAAGTAGGCTGACGACATGTAGGCTCTGAAACAAAGATTCCAACTAGGGCTGCATATCCTTGATGGATACTCATCCGATACTGATATTTACTGGATACTTCTGGAGAAGTGACCTTGCATGTCCAACAAACATGCTAGTTTTATACTGCTAATATTTCAAAAATCAAAACCCTAATTTTCAAAATCAAGAGCCAGATTTACAAATTCTAACCAAATTTTCTAATATTCTAACCTAATCCAGCATAATTTTCAGAAAATCATAACCTTGGTATTATAATAAGGGGCATGCTAACGAGGAACTTGTTAATATTACTCCCTCCGTCTCTAAATTATTGTCTTCCTTTCCTTTTTTGTCCGTCCCAAAATAATTGTCTTGTTTGAAAACTTTCCTTTTTAAGACATCACTTTTACCATTTTACCCTTACTTTTTTCCCTACTTTAATTATGAATCACATACACATGGGCATTAAAGGAAATCACATATTATACTAATATTAATAATCAAGTCAATTGTTTTTTCTTAATCTGTGTGCCGGGTCAAACAAGATAATAATTAAGGGACGGAGGGAGTATAATTTTACAAAGGTTTTGCATCGAGAATGACCATCAATACATGGGGGTCCCAATGCATTGGATATTCCCAATGCAAAACCTTTCTAAAACTATGTTCATAACAAGTGCCCTAGGGGCACTTAGCATTTTCCTTAAATACCCAAGACACTAACCCTATTTGCTGAAAGCCTAACATAACCTAACCTTAGTTTTAGAAAACTGAGACTTAATTTGATATTGGCAGCTAGCCTATAACCGCAACATTTCATTACCTATGTGCTAATATACATAATTCTATTGGGCTATTATGAGTCTTTTACTGTTTCCAGTGCTTCAAAATTTTGGATAACTACCTTAGTTTTCTACATTTTCTTATGTTCAATCTGACATCGATTAGAATAGTATAAGAAGTCTTCTCCATGTACTCCTTCACATACAGAACTTAATATAGTGTAATTTGTAGATGTTTGATCTCTCTGCCTTCTGTTTTCTACATTATGTATTCTCTTTCTCTCTTGTTTGTACTTACCGCTTCATGGTAAGCCGCAACTCATTGAATCTCCCAAACCTCTCTTGATTCCACATGCTCTTGTGTACTCTAACAAGCTCTAACATGTTTATGTCATCACCACGCCTTTTGTCCTTGCAGACAAGCTCAAAGATGCCAAAAACATCTCCATCAACCACCCCACACACCTCGTGCCTCATCAGAAGAACAGGCACTCCATGCTCATGATCAAATGTCATCGCCTGCCCATCAGCCCACATGACTTGTGGCACTGAGCAACCCCTTTCCACCTTCAGTCTGGTTCATCATATGATCAAGTCTTCACCAGTTCACCACCTAGCAGACCAGTTAATGCCTAGTTCAGATTAGTTTTGAAATCTTTCAAGCCTGTTGTTTTAGATTCGGCCTCTGTTTCTCCTGATTATGTCTGTATCGCTAAAATTCTTCAGTTTTCATTCACCAAACTCACCACCACCTTCTTCAGTTTCTCATGAAGGTCTCTCTACCTTTCAGATAGAATGAAAACTCAACACCTTCTTAAATCCTGATCATGATTTTTCCATCCTAGAATTCACCTTCTTCAGTTTTGATCATGGTCTCTCTTTTTCTTCACATCATAAACCAGAATTGAGTCCTTCCATACGCCTGGATCTACTCTACATCGTCACTCATCAGACTCTATATCTTTTTACCTCTATGTTTAGAGTCTTTCCCTCTGAGTTGATCCAGTCACACCAAACTCTCCCAGTGATGGCCCTTTTCTTTCCTTAGAACTTCTTTTTTGACACATTCACCTCGTTCCTTCGCATACATTAGTACATGGACTCTTCATTTTCTCCAAAGTACCCGTGTTGACACAACATGACATGGGTGTGGGTGACACATGGGCACCTATATTTAGTGTAAAATTGTAAAATTGTAAAATTTTGGCTTGTCGGACACCCGAATCCGCACCCGGATCCAATTCTCGTACCCTGGTCCATGTAACATAGCCCATACACATCTGTCTCATTCATCACCCTTATGACCGGTTTCCCACCTGTCTTCTGCATCATATGAAGGTCTGTTTCTTGCATAACCTTTCATGAGGTCACCTTTCTTCAGCACCGTCTTCAAATTGATTCACTATATTGGGCCCCCAGCATCTCGTACACCTTCCAGCACACAGCCAGCAAGAAATCTAACCGGTCCATCGCTAAGGGACATCCACCTGGATGTCAACTCCAAACTCAAGTTAGTTCCATTCTACCACCTTGAGTTTGAGCGGGAATCTTAATACAGGATAGAACTGTATGAAGATAACACACATACACACATATATCAAGAAAATTACACATGTCTCTTTCCAATATATATATATATATGTGTGTGTGTGTGTGTGTGTGTGTGTGTGTGTATAAATATTATCTCTTATGAGACAGCCTTTACATACCTCATGACCTAACGAACTGTATCTAAACAAAGAAACAGGGAGCAACATGCAATCTCTTACATGGCAAAGAGACCTGCATTTATCCTTCAATTTCTCCGTTGCCATATGAATTGCAAAGCGTAAATCAGCAACAGAAAGCAAACAACATTGATGCTTTAGAAAGCATCTCTCAACTTGACTAAATAAATAACCACCATTATCCATAACTCTTGACCCCCCGTGTTGCAGTTTCTGATTCTACATTTAACTACTACACGTAGAATATCAAAGCAAACTATGGACAACAGCAAGTAAAGCATAAAAAGAAAAAGCCCCCAAAAATCATTTCATTTGCTCCATGCTACTTCTTGCTTACAGTATAAGCAAACCCAAGATTCTAAAATAAACCAAAAAGTTAACATAAACTAAGCTAAACAGCCTAAACCCAGGTAAAGACAAGCTGTTGGGTTGCCAAAAAGACCAACAAAGAAAGAATATTAGAACCATGACTACATCTTCACTAATTTTTTTCCCCTTAATGAAAAGCTGAAAACTTCAGGTGTTCGAAAAGGTTCTTTTCTCTAATACTTCCTCAGCTGCTGAAATAGAGGTTTAAGAAAGTAATCATAAAAAATGGAAAGAGCGAGATTAGCAGTTGAAATCACTGTAAAGAGTGTGAACAAATACTCCCTCCATGCCTCCAAAAAGAAATTGAGAGTAAACATATTCATGATTTGATTTTTCACAGTCAATTTGACAACAAAGATTTGAGATTTTTTTCAGAACTACAATAGCTATTGTTTAATTCTCCAAAACTAAATACATATACGATCAAACATCAAAAAAATGGACAATCTCCCCTTTTTAACTCAAATAAAAACTCTTTCTAAAGGGTGAGCGACTATATCAATCAGTAAACATACATATGTGTGTGTGTGTGTGTGTGTGTATATATATATATATATTTATATAGAAGAGAGAGAGAGAGAGAGAGAGAGAGAGAGAGAGAGAGAGAGAGAGAGCGTGACAGACCCCATACAGGCGAAGAATTGAGAGATCCAAGAAGGGAATGAAGTGCCGATTTGCATCTAAAATTAAGCAGAATCAAATTTGTTATTGCACCGATCTTGATGGCCAAACTTCGAATCTTGCAACGTTAGAACACTGTAACCTGCAAGCAAATAAGAATTAAACGATAAAAAACCAAAGTAATTATCGATACGATCAATCAAAACTAGGTACAAAATCAAGAAATTAGTGTCAAAAATACAAAATCAAGAAATTAGTGTCAAAAAACTCATCGAAATTGTTCGTTGAGAACCTGTAAAAGCACATGATTGAATTTTGCTTCAGCTACTAATACTTGTCAAGTTTATCTTTCCTGAAATTTGAATCACCCTTTCGTTCGAGAGACTAGCCGTAATTGGGCGTCTGCTTCGGGTTTTCCCTAATCTAAGTCATCGAGAGAACATCCACAGGAGAGAGATTGGAAGACAGAGAAGAAGGCTGCTGCTGGGCCAGTTGTTACCAGAAGGAAGTAACTCGCTATTGACCCTCCTTAACTTTTGGGATTAGTTTACATTGCTCCTTCTTGTTCCTTAATTGCTCAATTACATCCTTAGGCTCGAAAACTATATCGGGTTAATGGCTCGCTGTTATGAACTCTTTACTCTCTTCGTTATATAAAAAAAAAGAGAGTTATATTTGACTCACCCATAGATTAATTGACTTTATTGTATATATTAGGATTGAAAAATGATAAGTTCACAAAATTTATTAACATTTTTCTTTTATATTCAGCTTTAAAGTGTTGTACTCTCTTTTGGAAAATACACCACTTAAAGCTGGATATAAATGAAATCTGTAGATGAATTCTATAGATGTAGCATTAGTCATTAGAATTTCGTATATTTTTCAACGATGTCAATGTAGTACTGAGACCGTTTAAAGTAATACCGATCAAATTAAGGATAAAATGATAAAAGTAACGTCTCGAAACCGTTAGTCTTAGACATAAACATTGAGCATGTACAAACCGAACGAATAAGGTTTATTTACAGGTTCTCTTATCATACATCAAGCACCAATACTACTTAGATACCCGCCATGTTGTGCTACATTTTTGTACGGCTAATCTTCAAATAATTGCAAGAAAGTACTGATATAATTAGGCTAACAATCATTAAGTTGTTATAATCGGTGGAAGAATTTCCGATTTGGTGCCGAGGACACGGGCCTTAGTGTCGGGGAAGAACTCGAATCCTGGCAATGCGCTAATCTCGCCAGCATTCGAAACTGCAACCGGATACGTTAGTAGATGTCCTGGAAGGTCTTCGACAAATGTAGGACTCGAGTAGAGTTTCCAGTTTCCTTCAGCTATTCCATTTATTTTCCTCACACAGTCCAGGCTTTGCGGCTGGAGGAACGAGTCGTCCATGTATACTAGGTGCTCCAACCACAATGCCATTCTGAAACCGAACACTTTCCCCCTTGCTGGGCTCTGTGTAGTCGCTATATGATACGGCTGATAGCCTCCCATTGCAATCTCAGTGTCCCTCGCTCCGTCCATTGATCTTTGATTGATGTTAGCAGATCCCACAATTATGTATTCATCATCAACTGCAAAGAAACACGAAAAAAAAAATGATTCTTAGGTGGATGGGAAGTCATATCATAACTTGTGATGTAACGACTAACGAGAAGAAGCCAATAATTTACCTATCATCATTTTTGCATGAACATAGATCATGAAGCGCCGCGCTTGTTGAGCTCTACTATAATCAGAATCAGGCTCTGGTTGTTCCGGAGGAGCATACTCTCCTGGTTTCTTGACCTCGCGATTCCCAAGGCAGAAAAACGTCAAATAATCCCGAGGGTTCTCATTGATTCCCTTGGCTTGAAGGGCGCGAACAATATCTTTGTACATCATCTCCATTGTCCTCCTTTGCCAATCTAATATTGCTTGAACAGAACCACTTTCTGGTATGCCTTCTGGCCACATGGGGATTACAATGTAGACAGCGAACCTCTCTCCTGCTTCAATCTTACTGACAATCTTCAGTGACAGCTCTTTCGGGATGAGATGCAAAGCCCCAATATCCTCCACCTTAATGTCACTTGCACTCCATCCATACGAGCTTCCGAGGAAATACTGATTTTCTATGTAAATAAAATTCTTGGCACGACGAATTGCATTGATATAGGCATCTTGAATGCTTCGATCAATGATGTTATCCTTCCCACTAACAAGACCTAATGTGGATGCTTCCTCTGGTTTTTCAGGAAAGCCAAATGCAGCACCGCCATCAATGGATCGGAATATTTGAATGTTCCACGAGTTGGGGTCCCGTGATTGTGTGATTGCTGAGGGGCGAATAATGAATTTATCGAGATCTGATAGTGGAAAAAGAAACTGATATCCGACTTGCTTCCTCCATCGTTGCTCAAAATTATACAACACATCCCAAGCAACAGGGCCTTCTAACTTGCAATGAATGTCATGCCAAGGCTCTCGTGGACCGCCTTTTCTGATTGAAGAGCCTGGGAAGTTAGGCTGATGGAAATCGTCATAATGAACAGTGTCCAAAGTTCTGAACAAAGAATGATCATGAGTATCATATCGCCCATCACAAAGATCAATACCACCAACGAAACTCACGATCTTTCTCCATTGTGGCCCTTCCTCAGGAGCCTCGCAATCCACCACAATCGTTTTTTGATGGTGAGTAAACATGGTAGAGATCTCTACTCCTTGAACTATACTCCTTCCTCTGCCAGGATTACGAGGGCACAAAACACAATGAACGTTTGTGTTTCGAAAGTAATCCCCCGTTTCTTGATCGTGGGTTGCCATCAAACCATCCTTCTTAAATGCTTCGAGCGAAGTCCTGTCGTCCCAAACAAGCATAAGTACATTCACACCTCCATTTGCCTTCTTTTTTAGCAGAGCACCAAGAGTGAGCTCTCCTTCGGGCTTTGGCCTCTTTAGGTCCCTTATCAAGGTGATCTTTGTATATACAGACCACCCCGTAATGTAAATCAAGTGTTTAGCATTGTTGATCGCATCAAATACGTCCTCCCAGCATCTTTGAGGCTCGTAAAACCCTTCAGAATTAAGATACGCAGTTATATTGTCATCCAAGACATGCGCATCAGGGTACAACGTAACATGACAACCTTGTCTCTGCCTGAAAAATGTGTAAGGGACTCCTCCGTATGAAGGACTTTTGATTCCTTGTGACCAATTACTATCTCTGGTAACATTTGTATACTGCAGCTTGACATGAATTCTGGAACCTCCTTGTATAGGAATACGGTCTTCATCCAATATTACGAGCCATTTATCCACTTCGTACCCATTTATAATCTCCTGATCAACAGGAAGATAAGCTCGTCCAAGTAGCGTTGCACCAAGAGGGTTACCGTCTTTGACTGTGAATATGATATTAGAAACCATATGAGCACAGTAAATGTGAAAGATCTCGTACCAACGTGGGTTGGATGGCTCGTTTTCTATCATTCTGGTCCGTGCAACCCTCGCCTTTTCCAAGTCCACCGTTGCATACAGTTTGGAACCAATAATCTGCCAACATTTGAGAAAATAGTGAAAAGAGATGAGATTGATTAGATAACATGCACGATCCTAGCTAGAGAAAATTTGATCAGATCATTTCAATGGAAATACCTCAGGTCGGCATAACACCATTCTCTTGACTTGGGATAACACATTCTTGGTCATTTTCATCGGACCGGCATTCTTCACATCAGCAGCGACAACGAAAAAGGAACATGGAAGGGGCACGAAACGAAATTAGAACATAAGTCGCAAAAAACTCGTGCAAAAAATATATATGATCAGCTACGTTTGATATCGCTAGAGTTAATCTTGGGGGGGAAATTTTTGATCAAAGGCCAACATTCATAGCAAAGAGGCAGCATACCAGTACGAAATATGGTAAAATATGAAGTTTTGCATGCCAATTAACAAGGGAGATTAATGTTCCTGGAACTCAAGGAAAACATGCATTGCCTATTTCATCAAATACTGTTATCTAATTTTGTACATGAGAATATGAGTTGGCCCAAGCCCAACAAGACCAGTGAGATATTGTGTGGGTTGGGCTGCACTACAGGGTGCTCAATTCCGACCTAACGTATTTTAGAGGGTCCGACACCTAGCAATTTGTCGAGACAAGTTATTTGAACAATTTTTTTTTTTTTTTTAAGAAAAACAAAGTATAAGCATTCCAAACAATTATGCCTACATCATCAACAAACATATATATTATTTTCCAATTTTTCGAAGAAAAAAAAAAAGGGGGAGTCTGACATTTAAAACTTAAGCTTAATCATTGAATAGATTTCACCAACGAGGTGTCATTCATTAATGGGTGAATTACAGGCCGGTCCCTTTTTAAACATTTGTAATCGCTCCAGTCCACTTATCTTTTTTAAAAATCGGAAAAAGACATTTTTGAGGCAAAAAGACGATTATGCCATTAATGAAAGAAAAACACGCGCGCTTCAGTAACACAATGCATCGCAATGCACTACTTTGGCATCGCGATGCACCAATTGTGGCATCGCGATGCACCAATTGTTGCATCGCGATGCCAAAGTTGGCATCACGATGCAACAATTGGTGCATCACGATCATCGTGTTTTATGCATGAAAATTAATACCCAAACATGAGGAAAGACTATATTAACAACATGAAATCATTTATACATCAATTTGAATCTCAAATCTGAATTAACCATGTTGTTGAGGGTATTTTAGGAAGAAAATTTTTAAAATGCCTTTTAGCGGTTAAAAAAAAAAGGTGTACTGGAGAGAAAAAAAGTTTAGAAAAGTAGACCGGCCAGCAATTTCTTTTTCATTAAACTAGCAAACGGTGGATCATTAAGTTAAAGCAAATAATTAAGTGTCAAACCCAAAATGTGAAGCCCAAAAAAAAGTTTGAAAAAGTGGACCGGCCAGCAATTTCTTCTTCATTAAACTAACAAACGGTGGATCATTAAGTTAAAGCAAATAATTAAGTGTCAAACCCAAAATGTGAAGCCCAATCAATCGGCCCATTGTGACGAATAAAAATGGTCAAATTGAATTTGAAAAAATTATAAGACGAACTCTTTTATATTTGAATTAGAGATCGAGATATCTAATTTTTTTTTTTGAATCGAGACAATTAGTAATTTGGTTCATTTGGGTAAGAAAGAGTTTGTAATAAGGAAGAACGATCGTACCTTGGAACACAAGTTGAAGCCACAACTTGTATTGTTTAGCCTATCAACCTCATAAATGGTTGCATGAAGAATTCCATGGAGCAAATGTGGAGCCATTTCTGTACTTGAACTCAAGCCAAAAAGAGACAAATTACCTTAAAACTCCATTACTTAACATAGCCTTGCTTGCTTGAAGAATATAAAGACATTCTCCCTTTTGAAGAAAGAGATGGCTTTTGTTTGGAGGATTCCTTTTTCATCATTGAAAACTTAGAATTTCTCTTTTTGATGGAGGTATTTTTCATTAACCCAGAGAGAGAGAGAGAGAGAGAGAGAGAGAGATGATTTGTCTGGAAAGAGAAATCTCATTTATTTAGCAATTAATTTTGATTTTAACGAAGCGCATGGAGAGAGAGAAACAAACTTGAAGAGATTTTATCTTAAATAACTTAATTAAATTTTAATGTTGCAATTCGTAATTTTTTAAAAATAATTTATAATGGTTGAAATTTGATCAGCTAAAACAACATAAATGTATATTGAGGATTGATTTGATTTATGCATTATATATATTTCGAGTTCAAACTCGATTCAGAAAGCAAGATAAAAACACTTTCCTGATGTGTATATTTTAGACCATTTCCAAAAGAGTACCCCGAAAAACGTACTCCCAAGAGGTATGGGCCTAGCCCATACACCAAAAAATACACTCGATCCATCTAGGTATAAATAACCCAAAAACTATACATTGGGGGCTCTCTCTCTCTCTAGACATCATAAACTCTTTCTTTCTCTTTTTCTTAACCAAAGAGACCGACTATCACGCAGGGAATACCAACATGCCCTCTCATATTTGTTCACTTTTACAGACAAACATAAGCAGATTCCCTGGGCATAGACTCTTTTTCCATCAAAATGAGGCCCCCTAATCCACTTAATAGCTCATATATAAAAAGGGGGTAGCGCCAAATCTCCTCAATTTCTTGTGTGCATCAGTCCGTGCGGCTCCAACAACGCAACAATCATGGCTTCACCTTCTAAATTCTAATCCGATCTTCATTCCAGCTTGTTGAATATGGAGGTTGAAGAGAATATTCTAGAACGTTATGCATAATATCTTTCTGTGAGTTTAGGCATGTGATTGTAATCAGCTTGTTGTAAATTAGTTCATAGATTTAGGCTAACCTTTTGGATCGTGATTGACCAAAGCAAGGTTCCACACAATCCTAAATATATCAAGAAATTATTCTAATTTTCATGGTATTGCATCAAGGTTCCACACAATCCTAAATACATCAATGAGAAATATGGCTACAGAAAGTATCAAGGAGGGCTTGGCACCAATTACGAATGCACATAATGTCACAATTGATACCAAGTCACCATACTTTCTGCACCCTTCCGATCATCCAGGGTTGATCTTCGTTACACAACCCCTAACTGAAACTGAAGACAATTACTTCACTTGGTGGAGTAATTTTCTCAACGCTCTTCAATCCAAAAATAAAGCAGGCTTTGTGGACGAATCAATTACGAAACCCGATGTCAATTTTGGGGATTTCCAACTCTTGATTCAATACAACACGGTAGTTAAATCGTGGTTGATCAATTCAGTTTGCAAAGAATTGCAAGCTGGGGCAACCCACATTAATATCGCAAGTGAGATTTGGGGAGATTTAGAAGAACGATTCACAGAGGGAATTGCATTTCGAGTATATGAACTGAAACGATTGATTGTACTTCTACAACAAGAGAAGGCAGCCATATCCATGTATTACAGAAAATTAAAGGGTATTTGGAGTGAATTGCCAAATTTACGACCCATACCCATTTGTACGTGTGGTGCGGGGAAAAAGATGCAAGAACTCCATGAAGAAGAAAAGATCTTTGATTTTTTAATGGGGTTAGATGACTCGTACCATACTGTCTGATCACAAATCCTTAGTATCGAACCATTACCTGGGATCAGGAGAGCCTATGCCATGGTTGCTCAAGATGAGAAGCAGCGTAGCATAGCTGCTGCCCGAATACGCACGAATGAAGCAACAACATTGTTGGCCAAGGCAACACAACGACGCACCGAAACTGGAGAGCAATTGGGGTGACGACAATGCACCCATTGTCACAAGACAAACCACACGAGGGAAACTTGCTATGAATTGGTAGGTTACCCCTCGACATGGAGGAAGCCGAAGCAGAAAGACAGTGAACAATGGGAAAAAATAGGACCATCGTCGCCGGCGTCGTTCGTTGCAGTAGCAGATGGCTCTGGTTCAGGTTTAGGAAAATTTTTCGCTAAAGGTTTTCCAGATCTCACACCTACCCAAATCTAACAATTGGTGACTTTCTTGGGTCAACAACCTAGCTCTCAATCTGACGCAACACGGCCCACTACAAATATGGCCTCACATGGCATCTCTGGTAAGACCGATTTATGGATAATAGACACCGGGGCAACATATCATATCACGTGTCACATTAATTCCATGATTAATATTCATGAAAACCCAGCTACTCCTCCTGTACAAATTCCTAATGGGGATAACATTCCAGTTCGTGCCTTGGGTCGAGTTGAACTTGATCACAACTTAAATCTCGAGAAAGTTTTAGGCGTACCCAATTTTCATTTTAATTTGTTATAAGTCAGTAAATTAATTCGGGATCTTAATTGTGTTTTGATATTTGGGTCTAATTTTTGTGTCAAACATGACTTACCCTTGAGGAAGCCGATTGGAGTAGGTAGAATGCGAAACGATCCATATTATTGGGAACCCATTAAAAGCGGGAAGGCACTTTTGACAAGTAGACATAATACAACAAATTTATGGCATCACCGTCTTTGGCACTTACCTGTCAATCGTTTATCTTTAGTTTTGGGTTTATCTATTATGTTTAATTCCTCGAATAATCATTTTTGTTATGCTTGTTGTCGAGCAAAATAAACTCGAATTTCTTTTCCACCTCGAACAAGCAAGTCTACGCATAATTTTGAATTAGTTCATTGTGATATTTGGCGTTCATATCGCACTGCTTCACACTCTAGGGCACATTATTTCCTCACTATTATTGATGATCACAGTCGCGCCACATGGGTATTTCTTATGAAGCATAAATCTGAGACCAAGCGTTACCGTATACTCTTTTTTAACTGGGTGCAAACTCAATTTAATGTAATAATCAAGATTTTTCGAACATATAATTGTCTCAAATTTGATCACTTGGAGTTGTTGAATTACTATCTCGAACATGGAATGGACAGACACACTAGTTGCAAAGACACACCACAGTAGAATGGCGTAGTAGAAAGGAAACATCAGCACATTCTTGAAGTAGCTCAGGCTCTACGATTTCAGGAAAATTTACCCATTCAATTCTGGGGTGAATGCATTCTCACGGATGGCTATCTGATTAATCGTATGCCATTGGCGGTCTTACAAAACAAGACGCCATATAAAATTTTAAATGGGAATACACCTCAATATGACCACTTACGGAGTTTTGGATGTTGGTGCTATGATCATGTTCACAGTAAGCCTCGTGACAAGTTCGCAGCCCGAAGCAGGCCATGTATGTTCGTAGGATACCCACATGGGCAAAAAGGGGTATCGGATTTATGACTTGGAAAGCCAAAAAATTTACACTTCTCTGGATGTTCAATTTTTTGAGAATATATTTCCATTCAAAAGTATGCAAGGTGATACTCATCCAGTCAGTCTACGAGCACAAGGCTATGATAAGATTGAAGATACGACCAACCCACTCACTAGCCTACTTAGCGGTGGGCTTGTAAGCAACTATTTAACTGAAGAACACATTGGCATCACAGCGTATCAGGTTGAGTCCATCACTAACAACACCGAGCCACAGTCTTCTTCTCAGGTTGAACCTTCTTCTGTCGGGCCGAGCAATTTTGACAAAGAAAATTCTCCCTCTATCAATGATAGTCTAGCTTCCATTGGGTCACTTGCACAGGCACCCAATTCTGATCCACCTAGTCCAGCACAAGTGGAACATTCAACTGTTCACCCACCTAGGGTCAGACAACTGGCTTGCCGATATTCGGGGTTTAATTATGTTTTGCCACCTTCCCTGCTCCCAACATCGACTGATTCGCATTCTCCTTCTCCTTCGGCTAACTCGACGGTATATCCTCTATCTCACAACATATCTTATTCCAAATTTTCAAGAACTCATAACGCCTTTTTAGCGGCCAACTCTTTTATCGATGAGCAACCAACTTTCTTTCTGACAATAAAACATGTTCATTGGAGGGATGCTATGGCTAAAGAAAATTTCAGTATTAGAGGCCAACAAAAATGGGAACTTGCTCCATTGCCACCCAGGAAGCATGGAATTGACTCCAAATGGGTCTATAAAGTGAAATTTCATCTTGATGGTACCATAGAGCAGTACAAAGCTCGGTTGGTAGCCAAGGGCTATACACAGATTGAGGGTGTTGACTTTCATGAAACATTTGCACCAGTCGCTAACTTGTCATAGTATGATGCTTGCTTGTCGTTGCATCAGTTAGGCGTTGGGAATTGCATCAATTAGATGTTAACAATACCTTTTTACATGGCGATCTAGAGGAGGAGGTGTACATGAAAATAGCACAGGGAATTGCCAAACAGGGGGAGCAACGCGTGTGTTGACTCCTCAAATCCCTCTATAGGCTACGCCAAGCTTCTCGAAATTGGTACCAAAAGTTTACTCACTCCTTGCTCCAAGTTGGATTTCGCCAATCTTCTTCTGATCATTCTCTTATCACTTTTACTGAGAACGCATGTTTCATTGCTGTCTTGATCTACGTTGATGATGTAATAATTACGGGCACAGATCCATCTAAAATCTCTTGGCTTAAACGTTATTTGGATGACACATTTCACATCAAGGATCTGGGAAAACTCAAATATTTCTTGGGCCTCGAGGTTGCTCTTTCTCCAGCAGGCATTATTTTAAGTTAGCGAAAATATGTTCTTGACATTTTAGCAGAGTGTGGACTCACAAGATACAAATTGGCCTTGTTTTCCATGGATCAACATCTTAAACTCGACCTCCATTCAGATCCACCTTGTGATGATCTAGGACAGTATCGGCATTTGGTTGGGTGGTTTTATTTAACTATCACACGCCCTGATATCAGTTATGTTGTACACGTCTTTAGCCAGTTCATGCATCAGTCGCGTCAGCCACACTTTGATTCTGCTCTACGGGCTCTACGATATCCTAAAAATGCTCCAGGTCAAGGGATTTTTTTTCCGTCCGATAGCTCACTCTCACTTCGTGGGTATTGTGACGCCAATTTGGCTGGCTGTTCTATGATGACACGTCGTTCCACTATAGGCTACATTACGTTCCTTGGGCATTCCCCAATTTCTTGGCGATCTAAGAAATAGTCCGTAGTTTCTCACTCTTCCGCTGAAGCTGAATATCGCTCCATGGCCACAACCGCAAGTGAAATAATCCGGATACGTCGCTTATTATCCGATTTAGGTATGACTCATCTAGATCCAACTCCACTATTTTGTGATAATCAGGCAGCCCTTCATATAACTGTTAATCATGTTTTCCATGAGCGCATCAAACACATAGAAATCAATTTTCACTTCATCCGCCAACATATCCAGTCTAAACTCCTACTCCCACGTCCCATTAGTTCTCACTCACAGCTCGCTGACATCTTCATCAAGGCCCTCGGTCGCGATCGTTTCTTGGAGTTACTTTCCAAGCTGGGCATTTCGAATCCTCTTACGCCAACTTGAGGAGGAGTAAAGAGAATATTCTGGAACAATATTATGCATAATATCTTGCTATGATTTTAGGCATGTGATTGTAATCAACTTGCTGTAAATTAGTCCATAGATTTAGGCTAACCTTTTGGATCATGATTGACCAAAGCTTGTATATATAATTGCTCACTGACTTGTAATAAAATATATCAAGAAATTATTCTAATTTTCAAAGGTCACGGTCTTCCATATCGGGCTCCATTTTATCAACCACAGAAGGAATCTAGGTAATTACTAATTAGGTTTTAAGGTTTAATTATTTAGGTTTTGCATTATTGCATATTATATTTACAATGGATCATGGATGATTATTTTATTAATTAATCAATAGTTTAGTTTTTAAATTTTGTTTATTGTTTACTGTGAATTATTTTGTATTCAAATATTTATTTGTTAGTGTGTCTATGTAAGAGTGTTATTGTTTAAGTGACTTTTTTGTTCTGCGCCGTTTGTTTTGATTATTATAGATTATAAACGATGTTCAATGAAATTTGATAATTTTTAAGTCGTTAATTCTTCTTTAAATTAATTTACTGCAATATAAAAATGATCAATTGTTGTAGATTCTATTTTATATATATATATATATGTATTTGGTTAGGACCCATTTTTTAAGTTCACCTTAAGCCCCCTAAATCTCAAGATCGACACCGTTCACAACGATTATCACACTTGATGACATCATAGACAGTCCAAAGATGAAAATCACGGTACCCGGCCCCCGGTATGAGAATTTTTTTGCATGATCAAACCCAAACCAAACGACCAATCCATTTGCACAACAAACCCAGTAACAAGTACCCTGTACTCTTATAACACTTGTATATCCATGCATTAATATTATTTTAAAACATTGGTGATGTTTTCGAACGTGAAATCATCTTACGAATATATATATATATATATATATATATATATAAAAGAGTATTCAATGGTTACTACAACTCATTAACCATCAGAGGTTACTGTTATATCAATGATTGAATCAAAAATCAAAGGTTGTGATTAATTGCATTAAATGACTCACATACTTGCATTAATTACATTTTCTAACTAACCATTAAATCTTAGCCTTATATATATATATATATATATATATATATATATATTAAAGTTAGTGAATACGTCTTACATTGTGACACCTCATTTTCCTTTAGATTTCTCTCAATTTCCAAGCTTCCAAGTAAGCTTGACATTTTGAGTGAGATGACTTTTCATTTCCAAGTCATTAGCTAATACTGCCTCCGTCTCAGATAAATGTTCCTAGTTGACAAAGCACTCGAGTTAAAAAACGTAATTAATGATGTGCTGTAAAATATTTTCTGACGATAATACACATGAACATTAATAGAATTCCACTATTCTAAATAAATGTATTTCTATAGGATTGTGTTATATTAAATTAAGTTTTAAGGGTATATCCGAAAAAATGGTAGAGAATATGTACATCAAAAGTCATTAGGAACATTAGTTGGTCCATATTAAAATAAAAAGTAGGAATATTTATCTGGGACGGAGGAAGTAACTAATAATAATAGGTTTGACAATAGGTATCACCTAATAGGAGAAAATTATATAATTAATCATCGTACTAATTGGGGGCGACTGATTTTACCAACGTACTTTCAGTATCCCAAATGTGACCAACGTACTCTCAATTTGGGTGCGATGTCGTCCCTACAGTTAAAGCACCATCCAAAATGATACTTATGGAAAATAGAGGGCCCACCAAATATTCTAGCATTATTTATCTCCTATCATGTGTTATTTGAGTTATTTTTTTTTATCATAGTGGTTTGTGTATGCAATTGTTAATTGTTCTAAGAATGTGGGTTGAGTGTACCTTAATCAAGGTGCTAATTGGCATGAATGTGGTGCCTGCCAGGTGTTTGACAGAATGCTTGAAAGAGGGTTGGAGTGATGTACCATAAAAAATAAAGTTGTACTGTTGTCATTGATTGTGATAGAAACTTTGTGAAATTTTATGTTTGATAAATAGGAAATGATATTGTGAAATTTAGCAAAAGTGAACAGAAAAAAAACTGTGTTATTTATTCCATTGAATAACAAGATATTTATACAAGAAATCAAGGCTATTCTAATTCTAAAGATACATTGATTTAAGAACATTCACAAACTGAAGTGGAAGAGAAATAGGTGCTGACTATTGATTACAGATTGAGGCGGGCGCATGAAATGGAGAGAGTGAGGCGTGCGCCTCGCGTTGTTCAGCAGAAGAGTTTCGGTTCTTAACACTCCCCCTCAAGTTGGCGCATGTAAGTTTCGAATGCCCAACTTGCCAACTAAGAACCGGAAACGTTCCGTGCCCAACGCCTTAGTGAATAGATCGGCCACTTGATCATCAGTGGAAATTTTGCATGGGGAAATGATGCCGGAAGCAACTCGTTCCCGAACAAAATAACAATCTATTTCCACGTGTTTAGTACGTTCATGGAACACGGGGTTATTAGCAATATAAATGGCAGCCTGATTGTCACAAAAAAGTGTAGTGGCATGGGATTGTGGTGCTTCAATATCCTGAAGTAACGAACGTAACCATAGAAGCTCACTAACCGTAGACGCCATGGCTCGATATTCTGCCTCGAGACGAACGAGAAACAACAGATTGTTTCTTAGTACGCCAAGAAATGGGTGCCCCTCCAAGTGACATGAAATAGCCCGTGCAAGATCGCCTAGTCATAGGGCGCCTCCCCATCGGCGTCACAATATGCCTCAAGAACCAAGCCACCATCTGATGGAAGAAACAACCCTTGACCCGCGGTATTTTTGAGGTATCTGAGAACACGAAAGGCAGCATTCAAATGGCTTCGACGCGGAGCTGCAAGAAACTGACTCAAGACGTTAACTGAGTACTGTATGTCTGGTCGAGTCACAGTTAAGTAGAGAAGACGTCTAACAAGTCTACGAAACTGAGGAGCATCAACGAGAGGAGAGTCGTCTGAGTGAGCAAGGTGCAAATTTTGCTCCATAGGAAATGCGCTAGGACGGCCACCTTGCAGCCTACTTTCCTCTAAAATATCCAACGTATACTTCCTTTGACTAAGCACCATGCCTTCTGTGGAACGAGCGACCTCTATCCCAAGGAAATATTTGAGTTTTCCTAGGTCCTTGATGCTAAATTTTGCATCCAAGTAAGACTTGACTTGCTCGATCTTGTTCCCATTGTTCCCTACTAACAAGACGTCATCAACATAAATTAGGGCAGCCACATAGCAATTGCCTCGCTTGAAAATAAAAAGAGAATGATCTGCTTAGGATTGGCGGAATCCTATTTCAAGGAGGGCCTTTGTGAATTTGTGATACCAATTTCTAGAGGCTTGACGAAGCCCATAAAGTGACTTGTGTAACTTGCACACTCGTTGGTCACCGTCTTTAGCAAACCCTTGAGGCACCTTCATGTACACATCTTTTTGCAAATCACCATGTAAAAAAGCATTATTGACGTCGAGTTGATGCACAATCCACTCCTTCTTGGCTGCTACAGCCAATAAACTCCGCATAGTTACCAACTTGGCTACAGGTGCGAAAGTCTCGTGATAATCAATGCCCTCGACTTGGGTAAAGCCCTTCGCAACTAATCTGGCCTTATAGCGTTCCACACTCCCATCGGGCTTATACTTTATCTTGTAAACCCATTTGGAGTCAACCGCCTTCTTTCCGGGAGGCAAAGTCTCAAGTGTCCATGTCCCATTTTGTTCAAGGGCAAGGATCTCCGTCTTCATTGCATCCCTCCATTCAACATGTTTAACTGCCTGATGATAATATTTAGGCTCATCACGTGAAGTGATGGCCGCCAAGAAAGCTTTATGATTAGGTGAAAAACGATCATAATTTACAAAGTTAGCTAGGGGATATACCTCCGAGGATTCTGATTGTGGAGCTGGAGACGGATGGTCTATAGAACTGGGTAAGGTAACAACGTAGTTCTCAAGATGCTTTGGTTGTTTCTTGGGTCGATCACTCCGCCTTGGTTCAGCAACCTGGGGTTGAACATTTGTTTGCTCAGTTGGATTCTTAACTGTTTGCACAGCTGACTGATCAACAAGCTGTTCATCTGGAGAGTCAGGCTGCGGTACGGTTGTCTGTTCATGTGATTGTTCAGCCGATTGAGCACCTGGCTGATTCATCAAAAGATCACCTTGCTCCTCTGAGTCAAACAACGGCAGAAGTTCATCCTCCCAGTCAAATTCTCTCCTTACAACTGAATCATTCACGGGGCAATTTGGCACCATATTCTTGAATGGAAAAACTGTCTCAACAAATCTTACATCACGAGAAGTGTAAATTTGTTTCGCCTCAAGATCAAACATTCTGTAACCCTTCTGAGAATGAGGGTAACCAACAAAGATACAAGGTCGTCCCCGAACATCAAACTTATCTCCCCCTTTCCTATTATCTTTGGCATAAGCAAGACAACCAAAAGAACGAAAATGCTCATAATTCGGTCTTTTTCCAAACAGACTTCGAAAGGAGTTTTATTTTGTAAAAGTTTGGTGGGTAGCCTATTTATGATGTAGGTTGCGCTTAAAACACATTCACCCCAAAACTTCTTTGGCAAACCCGCTTCAAAACGTAGAGCTCTAGCAACTTCCAAAATGTGCCTATGTTTACGTTCTACCACCCCATTTTGTTGAGGTGTGTCCGTACAAGAGGTCTCAAGAAGCATGCCATGCACATGAAAATATTCTAATTAACATTCGTTGTGATTGAAATTCAAAGCCATTATCACTACGAACCCTTTTAACTTGTGTGCCAAATTGGGTGTGAATCATGTTACGTATAGGGTCAAGTAATGATAAACATCGACTTATACTTCATCAAAAACACCCAAACACCACGACTAAAATCGTCAACAATAGACAAAAATATCGTGCACCGAGAGAGATGATGTTTTATAAGCACCCCAAATGTCGCAATGAATGAGATCAAAACAAGAAGTAGTCCGAATAGTGCTTAAAGAAAAAGGAAGTCGGTTAACTTAGCTCTAAAACAAGAATCACAATGCTTATCCCCTTTGTCTTCATGACCACAAACACTACTAAAGTAATCAGATTTTGAAGAAGCCGCATGACCCAACCTTCGATGCCAAGTGTCGGAGCTAACAACAGCTTGTCAACGCTACTCTTCCACCTTTGACCGGCTCTAAGTAGTATAGACCATCACGTCGCCTACCCATTCCAATCGCCTTCCTCGAAGTTAAGTCCCGCATAGCACAAAATCCGAATAGAAAATTAGCGAACAATTTAAATCTTTCGTTAATTTACTAACGTAAAGTAAATTGCATTTAAAATCCGAATATTTAAAACATGATCGATTTTCAACCCATTTGGTAAGGCTGCACTTCCTACACCCTTTACAGTATGGCATCGCCATTGGGAATTCTCGACGGCATGGAGTTCTTGGTGTTACGACTTGTGTAGACGATGTCATCACAAGTGATGTGTTCGCCGGCACCGTAATCAATTATCCAGACATATTTTCAATCTTACCCGCCATATTTGCAGTAGCATGCGTCACATCGTCCTCACCATTATTCTGTTGTCTCAAAACTCAGCCGGGCGTAATTTTGCGGATAGACCTGGTAAAGGATTGTCATCATTGGTTGTTAAGTTTGCAGATTTGTTTCGCTGTTATTCGACCACCCGTTGTTCGACCATTTGTCCTTACCGCGCCTCCTCCTTTCTTCTTGTCGACGGATAACCAATGAGCTCATAGCACTTATCCACCGTGTGGTAGTATTTGCCACAATGGGTGCACTTCGGTTTGGCTGCGCTCCTCCTTCTTGTCTTCCTTGTTTGGCCTATTTGCTCCTTGGGCTTGAAAGGCCGCCGCTCTACCGTAACCCTTCCAGCCATAGTGATCCGCTCGCCTTTCATCTTCGGACACCAAGTGATACGCAACACCCAAAGACACGGTTGGCTTTGTTCCCAAAACTGGGTTTTAATGGTCCCAAAACTCTCATCTAGCCCCATTAGAAACTCATACAACTTCTCCTTCTCCTTCATCTCGCCGCTTGCTTGGATACATCGCATATGCATCCATCACACTTGCACGATAGGATAGGAGATATTGAATTGATCTCGTCCCAAAGGCCCTTCGTTTGGTGTAGTATGAAGATACGAATAATTTTTCTTGCCTAGTGAGAGTTATTTCTCTCTTCAACTCATAGGCTCTAGGTGCACTTTGTGACCCAAAACGTTCACGTAAATCCCGCATTGCTTCGCAGCCTTGGCGTGTTTCACACCGCTACGAATCTCCTTTTCCATGGAGGTGTGCAACCAACCTTTCACCATCGCATTGCATCTCTTCCATAGGCCGAATTCGCAAGACCTCTCCTGGATTTGGAATTGAACCATCCACAAATCCAATCTTATTTTTAGCATAAAGGGCATTGCCCATCTCATCAACCCAATCGCATAGTTTTCGTCGTTCAGAAGATCACTCACAAACATGGTGTTTGGATTGTCTGAAGACGAGATGAAGTAGGGTGACATTACGTCCACCTTAGCTCCCCCTGCCATGCTACCTTCAACCTTGGTTTCTTCACCAGATTTGGACATGGTTTAGGGTTTCAGTGAGACAAAAGAAAAGAAAAATAATTGCGGAAGCTCTTCTGAATCAAGCAACTCGCTTTGATACCATGTGAAATTTAGCAAAAGTGAACAGAAAAAAAACTGTGTTATTTATTCCATTGAATAACAAGATATTTATACAAGAAATCAAGGCTATTCTAATTCTAAAGATACATTGATTTAAGAACATTCACGAACTGAAGTGGAAGAGAAATAGGTGCTGACTGTTGATTACAGATTGAGGCGGGCGCATGAAATGGAGAGAGTGAGGCGTGCGCCTCGCGTTGTTCAGCAGAAGAGTTTCGGTTCTTAACAGATATCAAGGTGTATAAGGTATATGTTTTATTTCTTCCTAGTTTGTTCACATATCGGCTACAAATGCAATTGTTTCTTCGCTTAAGCTAGAACTAAATCTTAAGCAATGATGTTTTTTTTTCTGTATGCACAAAGCACTCTTCTGAGTCTTCTTTTTATTGATAAGGTATTGCCATCTTTATCGAAGTTAGCCCTTTCTAGTCAGAGGGGTCTTTACTATTGGCACATTTCCTCCTTTTCCTTAAATATCCATTTGCTCTGTGGTTTCTGATGTAGGTATTATATGCTGATGGTGATGAAGAAGTATTAAATTTACATGATGAACATTAGGAGCTGCTTAATGACATGTCACCTGATCGAGTTAGTGTCTTACCTGATTCTGTTTTTTCTTTACTTAGTTTGTTCTATAGTGGTTCTTTTATTCTTTTCTTTTTCTACTTTTCTCATACACCTTCTGCTGTGTTGTTCGTTAAATACATACTGGCAAGAGCAAAATACTGATCACCAATGCCCTGCCACTTCAGTTGATAAGTAAGTGTTACACTAATAACTTTAGGTTTCTTTTTTTCCCCTGATCATTAAAAATTATGCTATTTCAATTTTATAGAGACAAGTTCTATTATTTAACTTCTATTTTGGAGCAAAGAAAAGAAAATCCCATTCCTTATATTTTTTCGTAAACTTAGTTTTAGTTTTATTTCATTTAATGGTTTTGAATTATACCATGCCCTTTTATTTTCTATTTGACCTATTGTGTTTCTTGATTTGTGAAATTGAGCAGGTATCTCAAGAAGAAAGCGAAACAAAAACCAACGTCCTTGGCAAAACAAGAACCTGTAAAACAAGAATCCATGGATTTTGACGAGTCAACGGATGAGGGAACTGAAATAGGGCGGCCTGATGGTGAACAGAAATGTTTTGACCAGACATAGATTGAAATTTATAGGCTCATTGAGAAGCCTAAGCATGACAAGGAGGCCAATACATGCAGCTTATGTACATTTGATGTTTAAGTTGTTCTACTTTGCAACTTTAGCCTACAACTCTTGTTCTTTTTTATTTATTTTTCTTCTTCTCTTTCTTTGATGTAATGCATTACCTTGCACATTGTGTTACAATTGAGGATTAATAAAATTCTTGTTGGCTACTTATGTTCCCAGTTATATCTAAACTAGTCTATATATATATATATATATATATATATATATATTTTTTTTTCACAAGCCAAACAAGAGTTGTTAGCAAGCTTCTTGGCCAATTTCTTGTTTTTGTTGAGCTTTTTCAAACCTTCCACATCCATGTACTCGAGTCCAATCTTCTCTGCCTCTTTCATGTGTTGGGCATCACCAAGCATGCAGGCCTTCATCTTAGGATGAGGCATGTGTGGCGATTTCACAGAGCCACTGAAATGCTTATCTTTTTGAGGATCATAGTTCTTGAAGCCAATTTGCAGCTTAATTGTCTCAATGAACTTATATGGATGTTGGTTACATGTAAGGCTGAAATAAACTTATTGTTTCATTACACCTTCAATTGACCACTAACTTAAATAACTTGAAAGTGAAACCAAGCAATCTGCCACCAACATATCCTCACCATAAAACTTCAATAGCAAAAATGCAAGTGTTCATGCCTGCAGCATCTCAAGATCAAAACATCACTAGTATAAATAAATACTTGTGATTTAAGCACATCAATCATTAAATTCAAAATTCAAAATAAAAGTTATTGGGTAGTGATACCACCAATTTGGTATAACAAAATGCTCAAAATCAGACAAGATAATACACAGGTTCATCTCAACCCTTTTATCGACATAGATATCCTCCACATAATGAAAACAAAAAATGCAAACATAAAATATTATTAGATGTAATATATTACTTGTAATGAGTTATGGATAACACATGATTGAAAGTGAATAGCAAATTTGGCAGAGACTTGTATAACCAAACAAATATATGTACTCAAAAAGATATGTCTCAATACATTACTTAACACTAAGAAAACATCCCATGAATGTACTATATATAGAAAGATCCTTATATAGTTCTTAGTCGATTACAATCACAGCTCATTCCAAGCATGAAAAACTAAGTACAGATAAATATTTATAAAATGCACTTAATACAATGTTAAATGTACTAAAATGATTTAAGATAAAATTGTCTTGCTTCTAAATTGAAAATTTGATGCTTTGTCCACCTCATGTGTATAAACCATCTCATTCTACCCTTACACCCTTTACTCTTCTTGATGACAAATGAATTGAGTGTTATTGAAGCCAAATCCTTTGCATCCTGGTGGTGGTAGCTAAGCTTATGAACAAGTCAAAACAACAAGAAACAATGTTAAAATTAGTGTCATAACCATCTTGTTGTGGCAAGAGTCAATACAAAGGTTTAACTTGTCAAACACCTGTTGAAACTTGTTTTTCCTTGCTTGGCTTTTCTATACATTATAATCCATGTAACTTGTTTCATTCATTTGAAAGCCAGAGAGCTACAACATAAAAAAAATGTATACAAACAAGTAAAAGGCAGCATATAAATTTACTAATCCTGCAAAATAAAAGTAGAGTGTATAATAATTTAAACAAGATTTATGTGCTCACAAAAAAAAAAAAAAATAGGTGCGGTTGTCTAAATTGCAAAGATGATGTGTGGATTGGAACTGGCTGAGGCTCTAAAGAGCCAACAATGGGATTACCGATTGTCAAATTATGTTGGCTAATTTGCGGTGTCTAGTTTTGTTTTAAAGAAAATTAAACAATGGAAAATTAGAAACTAAATTTAAAAAACTAAACATTATGATGTGAAAAAGTAGTGCAAACAATTTATCTGTAAGAATAGCGGCAATGAAAGTGGAAAGTTCTGGTCATTAGCCATATTCATATATGCACCAATGTTGTTAAATGTTTTGTTTAGTTACTAAGAGCTTTGCATCAAATTATGATTCAAGAAAACAAATTAAAGATTAATGAGTTGATACAATTTAAACATATAATCTCTTTAAGCAAGATACGTGACAATCCAACTACACAATGTTGAGTGTTAAAGCATACCTGGGTCATGGATGAGGATGAAAGTGAAATATTTTGTTCCCCAAGTTCCGTCCCTTTCTGTCCACGTACACTTAGTGCAGGTTGCTGGTGTATCTTATATATATATATATATATATATATATATATATATTATAACCGTTGGATAAAGTATCAACCAATGAAAGTATAGAATGAACTGAGATAAAAAATTATGTTAAAAATATGAATACCTGTTCGAATATTGACTACGAAGTGATAAATGAATTCTGTCCAACAAAATCCACATGGTTAATTGAATATTATGAAATAAACTTACTTAATGTAGAAGTAAAACAAAACAAAAAGTAATATGGAATTGATGTTTATATGCTAATGAGACACTAATTGAATATGAGCAAACTACCTGATGGGATTGCGATGTTTGTCCAACTTGTAATGCTTGAGAGGGCTGATTATGTCGTGCATCAAGATTAGAAGTGCATCCTCGATCACAAAACAGTTGCGATACATTTTGCTTTCATTTCTTCTTTGTTGTAGCCTTCTCAAGTGCACTTACTTTTCTCTTACCAGATTTACCATTAGCTTTTGATTTGTTTTTGATTCCTTTTATTTTTGTCTCGCGAACATATTCAATGCCTTCAACGGACTCAAATACATCATGTTCAAACTACAATATTTAAGGAGTAGCTTTCTTAACACCTTTTTCTTCTGTGCAAGAATCAACTTGATCCAACAACTTTAGAAGACCATGTTTCACAATTTCATAAGCTTTTTCAAATTCTGAGGCCTTAGTAACTAGTTGGGTAGATATGGAACACAAGTCTCAGTAGCATATTCCTATCATTGCCTTTGGGTCAACTTTAGGTGTACTCTCACAAGTAGCTACTAGACTCCCTTTCTTAGCTTCTTTTGTCCATCTCTTTAATATATATTTATCAGGAATCTTCATAATAATTCTTGTGGAAAGCACTTTTAAAAGCATGTGCACAAAGAAAGCCAGCAAACTCAAATTTCTTGCAACTATGTGAAATAGTGCCTTCCAATGAGTCATAAGAAACTGTATGAAAATACTTTTTCCTGTATGGGGTGATTTCATACGTTGTCACTGTCCCAACCTCACCACAATCCTTCATACTGCTATCGTAAGATTTGAACAACTGCCCTTGAAATGATTTGAGCACCTTCGGTTTGTAGATAGTAGATGCATATTTCCTAATTTCAACTTCAAATGCTATCGATGGTGTAGTTTGATTTGCTCTAAAATCAGATCGAGATTCTTCATAGCGACGCTCATTAAGCAATCTCTGAAAATGCTAAAAAAAGCGAAGTAAATCATGTTTGTATGAAACATATCTCTATAAAACACTATTCATGCTCTTACTACATTGAGTAGTTGTCATATTTGCACAAAAGTCTCTAGCCCATAAACTAATGTCCATTTCTCTTTTTTATTAAACAATCCCATGAGCCATTCTTTTTCATAAAGACAGTACTTATCAAGCATCTCATTCCATGCCGCTAAAAAGTCGTTTTCATCTTCATAGTCATATATGCAACTACTAAAGTCTTTAGTGAAGTCTTTGAACCTTGGAAATACACCACTAAGATGGATTGCTGCATTTTGATAAATATGTCAAATGCACAAACGGTGATATGTTTTAGGCCATTGAGAAGTCAATGCACTTACCAATGCAACATCTTGATCTGTAAGAATTGTCTTTGGCTTTTTCCCTAAAATGGCTTTTGCAAAAAAAAGTGTTAAATAACCACTTGAAAGTGGTAGCAGTTTCATCATATAATAAGGTTGCTCCAAAAATAGTGGTTTGCTTGTGATGATTTACACCAATAAATAGTCCAAAAGGTCTTCCATTATTATTTGTTCTGTAAGTTGTATCAAAGAAAATGACATCATCGAAACAAGAAAAATCTAACATTACTTTTGCATCTGCCCAAAAAATATTAGTTATCATATCATCTTTATCTACTTGTATTCCATAAAAAAAATTAGGATCCTTTGATTTCATATTTTGTAAATACTCTAACACACCACCCGTGTCCCCGCTCCTCATTTCTATAGTTCGTTTGGTCCGCAAGTAATTTCTGTAATCTTCAGGAATGAATCCAAGATTCTCGCGTCCACGGTCTAGCCATCAATTCAAGAGTAGCTTTAGGAGCTATACCATAACTTTCTGCCATATTAGCTTCTGCTACTTGAGCAAGAGATATCTTTCTATGAAATTTGTGTAGATGAGTCTTGCTTAAAGTTGTAAAGGAGTGATTGTGTACGGCCATAAACTCAACAACATCATAATTTCTACTTAGTCGACAGCTAACTCTCATCTTTGCTAAGCATAAACATCTTTGTTGGATATTGGATTATTGAGATTATGATTATTTGAATTGTTTAGTTTAATTAATTATTGATTTTGCCTTTCTTGGTTTTAATAATTATTAATTATATATTTATATGTTTTAATCCTTTTGAAGAAAGGATATTTTAGGGAGAAATATATTATATTAGGGTTTATGAAGTTTATGTAAATTAGGGTTTACATATTGTTTATTTTAAAGATTGTGTGTGTCGTCTTTACCTCTTTGAAAGTCACGGCTGACCTAGGTATAATCTGGGTAAGAATCCTTGTCTTATGGTAAGTTTATTTATTCTTAAGTTGAGTCCTTGTTTTTATTCACTAACCTATTAATTTTTTTATGGCAAGTTGTTTTCTTATTGTACAAGGTTTCTAGGTCTCTTTGAAAGCTATATAAAGAAAAGGACACAGCCTGGACGAAACACGAAGTACAAGAGCATAAAGAATATACACAGAGACTTTAGAGAGAGAGAGAGATCATTTAAAGCCTGCTACTACTTTTCATATGAGTTCCTCAATGAACCTTTCATCCAATGACCGGTTACTGGTTCTGCTATGGAGGTCCTTTTCCGAAAGTTGCAGCTGTTACGAGAGGAGTTGAAACATTGGAATTGGAATGTGTTTGGCCATGTTCAGCGCAAACTTGCTTTTTATCAGGATAGTGTGTTGAGGTTGGAGGTTAATTTACAACAGAATTGGAGTGATGGAGTGGCTATTCAGCTGGAGGAAGTCAGGCGTCAAGTGGTTCAACTTATTAAATGGGATGAGGAAATGAGTCAACAGCAAGCAATAATTTCATGGCTTAATGATGGAGAGCGTAATACCGCTTTTTTCCATGCAGGTATTAGAGAAAGGGCCCGTATGAATAAGGTTCGTATTCAGTTATCGAATGGAGTTTGGTGTGAGGATAATAAACAGATTGGAGATTTAGCTGTTCAGCATTTTTCTGAGCTATTTACTTCCGGAAGCCCGAGGATGAATGATTCCTTATTTGCTAATGTTGAGTCTAGAATATGGGATCAGAACAATCATATGTTATCTCAAATTCCAACGGAGGAGGAGATTTGGGAGGCCATTAGGAGTTTGAATCCTAATAGTGCTCCTGGAACGGATGGCTTTACAGGGTGGTTCTTTCAGGGTTGCTGGGATATCATTAAATTGGAGGTTATTGCAGCTGTTCAGGAGTTCTTTTTGGGATGGGACATTCATCGGGATTTATCTGCTACAGCTGTGGTTTTAATTCCAAAAATAGATCGTCCGACAGGCCTTGGAGATTTGAGACCGATCAGTTTGTGTAATTTTGCTTGTAAGATAATTTCGCGCATTGTTGCTTCTCGCCTTGCTCAGTTCTTTCCTGATATTATCTCTCTCGAGCAGTCGGGGTTTGTTAAAGGTAGAAACATTCAGGAGAATATTGTTCTAGCTCATGAGTTAGTCTCTCAGATTGACAGGAAAGTTCATGGTGGGAATGTTGTTTTTAAGTTCGATATGTCTAAGGCCTATGACAGATTAGAGTGGGACTTTCTTCTAAAGGCTCTCCGAGCCTTTGGCTTTGATGTCGGTAATTGTGGTTTGATTGCAAGGCTGCTGAATAATGTGTGGTATTCTTTTTGTATAAATGGGGATAGTTTTGGCTTTTTAAAATCTACTCGAGGGGTTCGACAAGGTGGCCCTCTTTCCCCTCTTCTGTTCATTATTGCGCAGGAAGTTCTGTCTCTCAACCTTAAAAAGGCTATAAGTGATCGAGCTATCTACCAGTATAATCATGGTAGAAGGGGTTTGGTCATTTCTCATTTACTTTATGCCGATGATATGTTGTTATTTAGCAATGCTAGTAAATCTTCCATCTTAGGGTTGAGAAAGGTTTTTAAGGAATATGAGGAAGCTTCGGGTCAGTTGATCAATTTGGAGAAGAGTGGTTTTTATGTTTCTAGTAGGTGTTCTAGGAACAAGATTCAGCTTATTTCGCGGTGGTCAGGATGTCTTCAGCGTCATTTTCCAATGAAATATTTGGGCATCCCTCCTTTTAAAGGGCGTATTAAGAGATCTTATTTTGAGGATGTGGAGCATAGGATTCTTAAGCGTGTTAATGGGTAGAAATCTCGGTTGTTATCTTTCGGGGCGAGGATTGTGTTGCTTAAATATGTTCTTAGTAGCATTCCGATTTATACTCTTGCAGCGATTGCAGTCCCCAAAGTTGTTATTCAACGAATTGAGAGGACAATGGCTAATTTTTTATGGAGCATAAATGGGTGTCGTAGATCTCATTGGGTGAGTTGGGAGGTGGTCTGCCATCCTTTACAGGAAGGGGGATTGGGTCTTCGATCTCTCTCGCAAGTTATGGATTCGTTACATGCTAAGATGGCTTAGAGTGCTATTCAGGGTCAAAGTCTTTGGGCCAGATTTGTTTCAAACAAATATAAACAGGTTGATGGTTTTAGTTTGCCGGTCTCGGCTTCTCGAAGTTGGCGGGCTGTTATGAAGCAAATGCCTACTGTTCTGGAGAATTCTAGATGGATTATTGGGAGAGGAGAGATTTCTTTCTGGGGTGCAAACTGGTGTGGTGCGGTGCTGGAAGGTCCAAGGCCGATTAACGTGGGTTTATCAGTCAGCACTGCTGTGGCGCATGCTGAGCAGTTTCTGGACTTGTTGCCGCAGCAGTTCCATGAAGTTTTTCGAGCTGTTTCTTGTGTTGATCAGGAGGATAGGGTGATTTGTACGTTAACCAATTCGGGGGACTTCTCTTCAGCAGCGTATTGGAATTTAATTTGCAGCAGGTGGCCTTCTTTGGGTTGGGCAAAGCGTGTTTGGAAACCTTAGATTCCTACCAAGGTTAGTGGTTTTGCTTGGAAGCTTTTTCATGGAGCAATTCCGGTTGATTTTGCTTTGCAAAGGAAGGGAGTTTCAATTGTCTCTAAATGTGTTTGTTGCTTGAACCATTCAGATTGTGAATCTCTTTCCCATTTATTTTTGCATTCGGATATAGCAAAAGGTATTTGGGAAAAGTTTGCTACTCCTTTTGGTAAGATTCATCAGTTTGTTAATATGCAACATCTCTTCGATAGCTGGGTTGGTAACTCTACTGTTTCTAATCAATTGGGTGCGGTATTTCTTGGTATTTTTTTGTTTGGTTGTTGGGAGATTTAGAAAGCAAGATGTTCAACGATTTTTGACAGTGTTCCGATGAGTTTGGACAAGACTTTTAGAAACATCCTTCGAGATTTGCAAGGAATGCTGGTGGTCTTTCGTCCTAAATCTAACATTAATATGGTAGCTCAAATTGGCATGGAAACTAAATCTAACATTAATATGGTAGCTCAAATTGGCATGGAAACTCTCCATTTACCGATTGCCGCTCATGTTCCGAGGATTGGTCGTTGGTTAAGGTGGGGTCCTTCATCATCTCATCAGTTTAAGCTTAATACAGACGGCTCTTCAATTGATGGATTGTATTCGGGAGGGGGTATTATTCGGGACTGTGAAGGCGGTTTTGTGCGGGCCTTTTCTAATTTCTATGGTCAAGGGAGTAATATGAGGGCTGAAATTTTAGCGCTTCGGGACGGTTTGCTAATGTGTAGATCTCTTCAGATGCAGTCGGTTTTGGTTGAGTCAGATTCTTCAGTTGCTGTTATGGTTATTAAAAATAAACAAAATCCTCCTTGGATGTACGTATACGATCTTCGTTGGTGTCGAGAGCTTCTGGGTAGCTTTGATATTGAACATGTGTTTCGCCAACAGAATCATACAACTGATAGACTTGCTGCGAATGCTCACAATCATAGGGGTCTGCAGACTTATTAGACTCAAGAGGATCTCCCTAGAGAGGTTTTGTTAGCTTTCAGGCATGATTTTTTGGGTTTCTATAGTTATAGGAAATAGTTTTTTTTCTGTATCTTTTCTTCTCGAGGTAAGGCTCCTTTGTCCTCCCATTTATAAGGGTCAGGCTGGTTGTCCCCCTCATGTTTGTATTCTCTTTTTTCTTAATAAAATCTTGCAGGGTGCCGTCCCTATTTTATAAAAAAACAAAAAAAAAAATTTCTAGTGCAGTGCTTTTGTTTTCACCCATCTTCTGTTTATTAGATCATATAGTTTCTGATGGTGAATTTCAAAATAATCACTAAAGACTACTGCAAGCGCACGGCTTATTGTATAGTATTTAGGATGTCGATCCCACAGAGACTTCGTATCAAGTACCGAAGAATTCACAATTTAAATTATCTAGACAAATCGATTTTTAAGGTTTTGTAACGATTAAATAAAGTTAATTAACTAGACTAATTTAACTAAATAAAACACGAAATTGGATTTTTGATTGAACACAAGAATATAAAGCTTCTAGGGTTTCGGTTCACCACGATGATATATTCATAAACTTTGTAACAATCTTCCCATTTATTATGAATGTCAAATTTTGAAGGCGAATTGCATAAATTTAGTTGATTGTATTCTTTCGAATTAATCCCAACCGTGTCTAGAGTAATTACAAATTCGATGTCTCGCTCAATGAATTAATCTAAACCCATGAGTTCCCACAATTCAATTAGCCTCTAGAAATTCAATTAACTATCGTTCTCATGAATTTCTAGTTCAATTTTAGGGTTCTAATACTTACTCTTTCACCTTTCGGTCCTTCGGTTCAGTAACTGAGATTATTGTAAAAACGTAGGAGTTCCACTTTTCAGTCCTTCGCTACCACACATTCATACAAATTCTAACAAAGTTAAAATCAAATCAAAACAACTAACATTCATAAACGGAGGGGAAGATTGCAACTTAATTTATAAATTCATCACGGGCTACCCCTAACCCTAGAAAAAGAGAACTACTCACGCATAATTGAAGAAATCAACATGAACATCAATAGAAACATCATGCAGCCACAAAATCAAAATTAAAGAGAGGGGAAGAGAAAGAACTTGTCTCCAAAATGATTCTAATTAATTCTACGAAATCTTCAATCTTCTTGTTTCTCAATTCTCCAATTCTCAAATGAAAAGTATAATTCTAAAGAAAGGGAAAAGTAAAAGTAAAAATATGCACAGGAGAGAAGAGATGAAGAAAATATATACGATGTGTGCCTCTTCTCTCGTGCCGCGTGTTCTTCTTTCTTCGCCGTCCGTTTTTCTCTTCTTCCAACTAAGGGTCACACCTTAATGACAAAAGAGACCCTTGAGTTTCCTCTTAATGCAGTGTTGTTTCTAGTCTCGATAAAAATGGTAACTTTGCCAACATCAGGTCCGAGAAATATGTCGCAACCAGGGTGCGAAATGTTCAGACTTCACGAGTAGCTGCCTTTAAAATCCACTGGTGAAATAAATTGCAGCATGCCCACGAACAGAGCAGGGACTGAATCTCTTTGCCTTTAAACAGCGACCCAAGCTTCACTTTTCATCTAAAATCTTCAAACCTACACAAATAAACTGAAGGAAAGTAAAGCGAACTAAATAACTGACTTAACTACGATAAATGCATGATTAGCTAGCAAAACAAGCCTAAAACACTCTCAAAATACATATATTATGAACATTTATCAGTTTATATCTTTCATATTTTTGGGTGAGCTATTCTAAGATGTATACATCATCAACATATAGAGCTTTTCATATGATTTTCACTAGTTGTTAGGTTTTCGTATTTGTATTAAACTACAAGTTTTTACCTAGTGAAAGTTTCGTCATATTGGCATATCAACAAGTTGTTACTTATTGATTAAATATTTACACCTCTGTTTTAATTTCGTACTTCTTTTAATTACTTGTTTTAATATTCCGCTGCCGTTTATCTCCATATGCTCTTCGATGTGTTCACTTCATTGAATTCATTGGTCAGCTCATTAGAGTTTTATTGTTTTACAGTTTTTTGTTATACTTTACTGTTTTAATTATTCTGGTTTGCCCTAGCTACAATCCTTTCAATCTTATTTCAGGGCGACTATTAATTTTAGTGGCATCTCGTTTATCTTTTCCCCTTTTTCCTTCACGTGAACAACAAAATGTCCTATCCCATACTTTCTTAATGAGTTTGTCCTTATGGCTTCTACTCCATCGACTCCTAAAACCCATTTTCTTGCATATGCATTGTAAAATTGATAAGCTTCCTCCTCAGATTTGAACTCCATGCCAACTTTAGGGATATCTGTCTGGCAAATTTTGGAGTGAATTTGGTCTATAGTGAAGTCATTAAAAACATTTGTTGAACTAGATACGTAATCATCCCTGCCCTTATTCTCTGCATCAGGATTGATATCATGTGTGTTTACAATAGCTTCAAAATTCAATCTGCAACATGTAGGTAGTTCTAATCCGTTTATGACCTTTAGAAGTAAGCATAGATTTATCATAAGCGTTCACATTTAAATTAAACAAAAGACTGTAAAAAATATAATAAAGATACAAGTCGTACTAAATCATGTATGTATAAGAAAAGTTGAGTTGAAGACAAATATGACAAATGTGCCACACACAACACACTCTATGCTTGTACTTTCTGAATCTATCTTATTTTTTAATGTTTATATTTTGATACCAACGAGCTCTAACTCAACTGGTACCGCTTACTTCTCTTAACGGAGAGGACGAGTGTTTAAGTCACACCAGAGACGACACCCTGGTACTTAGAAAGGTCGGGTGTTCAAGCCTCACCAGAGGCACCATTGTTGTTCAAGCCTCACCAAAGGTCCATTTAGTACTGCTCACTTCTCTTAACAGAAAGGTTGAGTGTTCAAGCCCTACACCATAGCCATCCTGGTATTCACTACTCTCAGCGGAGATGTCGGGTGTTCAAACAATTTATTCTAGCCACACCAAAGGCACCATATAGTCTTAATTGTAGGCTTTCAAGTCATTACATAATAATAATAAGGGTTGGGGTATGGTCTATGTCTCCTCCAATCTTTTAAAAAAAATGTTTATATTTTGATAAAGACAATTCCATCAATGTAAAAAAAAACAAAAACAAAAAAGTTGCATCACAGTTTCCTTTTCTTTTTTTAATATTTCACAGTTTCCTTTTCTGTTTTTAATATTTTTTTTCACTCACAATCACCAACTTTGCATAACAATCTCTGTAGACATATGTTGAGTTTGAACTAATTCATCAATGAATAAACAAATTACAAAATTAAAAATCCCCAAACAACAAAAAATCGTAGACATAACTTCTGTTACCATGTGCAAGCTCGGTTTTTTGATAGCACAAGAAAATAGATCCCAATCGAATTTTGATATGTTTGAATCATGTTACCTTATTATTCTCGCTCTCTATGTCTCGGTTTGATGGTTCATGCTCTTGTTGTGAATAATGCATCGTTGTACCATTGTTGTTGTGAATAATGTATGACTGTTCCAAAGACTTCAATTTCTCAATCCAATGAATCCCTCCTGGAGAAAAGAAGATCAATATCGATCTGTATGAACAATAGAAGACTATTTACAAGAAAATGCCTCTATCTCTTAATTACATTTTTGTCTATAGACATGTCTGCTCTGAAATACTCATTTGACCACGAAAGATTCCTTGCCATTCTATTCATATACATAATACTACACTTTTTTTCCACAATTATCAAAATGTTATGCAAAATATCATTTCACACCTCTGTTTTAACTCACATGATGGACCTAGTGTTTATATTCCAAAATCAATGATCACTTGGTTACTTATATGAGATTATATCAACAAAATCCCTTAAAGTAGTGCCATGCCATGTAACACCCGCATCATTCATATCATTTGTATGCATTTCGTTTATCAATTTCATTTGGAATCATTCACATTTCATGAGCATACTTCATTTGAGCATGTTTGCATTTGAGTTGATTTCATATGATTAGTATGCATTGACTAAGATTTAATCTTATAATCATTTGTATTTGAGATGTGTTGCTTTCTTAGCCTTGTTATAGGTTGTTTTGAATGAGTTTCTATTGTGTTTTAGACTTGGTTTGAGGTTGAGATCATCATAGGATGGCTTGGGGGTGTTTTGAAATCACTTTGGAAGAGTTTGGAAACACTTTGACCGGAGCAAGGCACTATGCGGCTGTATAGTGCTATCTCGCATAAAACCCTTAGAGTTTTTGGAATTTATGCAGCCTCAGCGCCCGCATAGCGTTGTGCTCTATTCTATTTCTTTGACGAGTTTTTAAGTGAGTTGACCAATTGACCATTTTTGCTTGGCTGAGAATGCACGACTTGAAACTACTTGACCAGCCTTTCTTGGTCTCTTAAACACCATGGGAGTCTCATTTTACTCCTCATTTCACCATCTTCAACATTAGACATTAGAGAGAGAGAGAGAGAGTAGAGAGAGTTTAGAGTGAGAAAGTGTGATAACTTGCTCATTTAGAGTCTGAATTAATCTGTCTTCGCCATTGTGAAGATCTTAACTAGAGGAACACTTTCCATGGATTGCATGTAGGTTTATTTGGCTTAATTTCATCAAGAGGTAAACTACTACCCCTCTCCTTCATTATTTATGTTTGGATGACATTCTAGATTTGTAAAGTGTTGAAATTACCATGTTTGGGTATGTTTTGCTAAATAAGCCATATAATTTCATGATGGACTTCTTTTATATGATGAGAGACTTGTTTTGACTTGGTTGATATAGAATGAATTGGTATCACTTGTTAATTTTAAAGTATGATTAATATTCTTTTATTTAAACTCATTAGAAACCAATAATGACTCTAATGGAGTTGGTTAGGTTTTCATAATTAATGAGACCACGTGTGTGATTCGAGGATTCGTTAGTGATTTGAGAGACTTGTTGGGAAAATTTAGTTACCGAAATTGTATATGATGATATTGTGATAATGCTCGAAATTCTCTTGTTGGGGCTATCTCGGTGCCCTCCTTGATTATTATTGACTTTGGCCTCTTGTCACAGTTGTCTATGTGGTGGACTTCTTCGTGAGCCGAAGTCACCTTCCTTTTCCCCTTAAGCCGGGCTTCCTCGGCCTTCTTCTCTTCGAGGGGGTGGTTCAGAGTGCTCTTTGGATCATTCTTCACTTCTCCGACCCCGTTGTCCGTGGGGAATTTGATTTTTTGGTGGGCCGAAGAGATCACCATCTCAAACTTCGTTTGGGTAGGAAGGCCCAAGATGGCGTTGTATGAAGAGGGAATATCGAGGACCAGAAAGGTGATAACCTCGGTGCGAGAGTTGTTTTTGGCGCCGAGGACTACCTTTAGGTCGATTGTTCCCTTAACAGCGACCTTGTGTCCTGTGAAGCCTTCCAGCTTGATTCCACTCGGAGTGAGATGTGAGCTTCCCAGTCCTATCGCCTGGAAGCACTTGTAAAAGAGGATGTCCTTCCCTACTCCTGTGTCAATCAGTACTCTTTTCACTCTTCCTCTTCCAATCTTTGCTTCAATAGTCAGAGCATGCCCCTTGGCAGCGAAGTTGGCGGCCAGCTTGCCGGGTAGGAATGTTATTCCCTTCTATCCCCAAACTTGAGGCGGACTGACAGTTCGGTTGAGACTGTTGATCGCCGTCTTGAGCTTGGTGATGCTCGACCATTCCTCTGTGATTGTATTGACCAGGACCTCGTCCTCATCGGCATTTGTCCTCGGGGCTTCCCTTGGCCTTTCGTTGTTACCTCCTCCCCGCTACTCGTATCTTCTGAGCTCCCCTCTGTCGATCAGCTTCTGGATCTCCTTCTTAAGCTGAATGCAGTCTTCGGTTGTGTGCCCGATACCATTGTGGTAGGCGCACATTTTATTGGGGTTGCGAGGATAAGGAGTCTCTCTCTGAGGTGGAGGTCGGCCAATCCTATTCTCCGACAGAAGCACATTCATGATCTGCTCCCTGGTCGTATTTAAGGGGGTCTAGAATTCTTCTTTCTTACCCCATTTGTTCTTCCCCTTTCCTTTGCCATATCCATTGCTACTCCCCTCCTTCTTCTGGTCCCCAGATTTGTCCTCCTTTTTCTGCTTCTGAGTCCCTGAAGGTTTCTAATCCTCTATTGCCTATTCTGCCAGGGTCTTCTCGACGTTCCCAATATATTGCGCGGCAGTATATAGCTCCGCACTAGTGGTGGGTGGTCGCATGCCGATTTCAGATAGGAGCTTGGCAGATCGACATCCGGCCTGGAAGAAGGCAATTATTATTTTGTCGGGGACGTTTACCAATTTTTCAACGACTCACTTGAATCTATCCAAATAGCTTTCTAGGGACTCTCCAGGTCGCTGTTTGATTCCGTAGAGATCAAATTCCTTTTTGGGGAGGTCGCCTGCTGATGAGTATTTATTCAGAAAGGCCTTCTTCAAGTCGTACCAATCTTTGATGGAGCCTTCTTCAAGCTATTCGAACCAATTGAGGACGACCTCCTCGAACGTGCTGACAAACACCACACACCATAGGTCTAGATCTCTGGTACACACTCCCATTTTTGCCTCGAAGCTCGACACATGGCTCTTGGCTTTTGTGTTTCCTGCGTAGCTTTTTCAGGGATGGCAGCTTCAGGCGGTGTTTTGTAGCAGTATCTCTGATCCTTCTGCAGAATGCTGCTGTCACGTTCCTTGATAATTTACCCTATTTCCCTCTTTCGAGGGCTTCCATTCTTTCCTTCATCTTGCGTAGTACCTCGTCATCCAGGTCACTGCTCATGTTCCTCCTTTTAGATCAGCAATCGTGGCCGTCGATCTTGGAGTATTTATGCGATGACGCATCGCTGCTGGAGGTACTGTGCTGGATTGATTTGCGTTTTGACCTGTAACTGCGGGCTTCTTCCAGCCTCCGTGGTCACTCCTCGTCGCGCTCAATTCGGGAGGATCTGTAAGATTTGGCTAGACTGGGATCTCGAGCTCTGGTTCCCATCCTGGAGTATACACTGCCCCTAGGTCGCTCTATGACTGGGGTTCCCAAGCAATCTTTGACGCTTGGCCTTTGGTTTTCTTCCACCCTCCGCCCAAGTCGATTCTTAGCACTCACCCTAGAGGCGTCAGCCCTGGACCCTCCGTGGTGACTGTCAGCCCGCAGACCCTTGACCTCCTTCATGCCAGGTCGACCATCGTGGTGGTCGGCTAAGTGAAGGTTGGAGCTCGGGGTTGGTAGCTGAGTTGCTTGGGCGGCTAGTTTTTGAGATAGCTCATACTCGTATATCTCCGCTCTCTGTTTCTTCAAAAGCTTTCTCATTCCTTCGTGTTCCGGCTCGACGAGATCAACCTCTTGTTGTGTGGGAGGCGGCCTATCTCCTATCATGACGAGGTCGTCTCTGTTTTCAGAGCACTCGTTATCTGAGGAGGTTGGGCTCGCTGTCTGTCCCTCCTGGTTCGACCTGACCAGTCCTTTAGCGGGCTGGGTCGGCCGTTTGCCCATCGCCTTTTTCCTCATTGCACGAGCTAGTTTCTTGGCTCGGGTGTTTTAATGAAGAGGGAGGCCTGATGAGGGCACTGCAGGTGACTCCTTCTCAGTTTACTCAAGGGGATAGCTGATGGGCGGAGCGGCTGTAGGCATGGCCGGGGTCGTTGCTGGAGTTGCCTGCTTGGAGACTTGCTTGGAGGTTTTCATGATTGATCACAGAAAAACTTCGAGGTCCCGGCAACGAAACCAAACTGATCACGTAAAAAAGGTTATAAGTGACCACGTTTGATCCACGTGTGTAGTCTAGTAAGATTTCGGCTTATACTGCAGGGATTGCCCTTGAAGTGTAGGTAGCTTGAGAACCTGTGATCAACAAAGAACACCGTAATGGGGGCTGGGTTGTCCCAGCGATAATCCTCAGGCGTGAGAATTAGCAATACTTCAGAGGAGATGTAAAGCTAAGAGGATATAGTAAGCAAGTAATTTGCATGTACCTTATGAGGCCCGTGAGGGTGTTTATTTATAAGAAGATGAGCCATAATCCTAGAAGGTTTCGGAATGGGAGAGATATGATCAATTCCCATGTCTTTCGGATTACGTTCCTTGTATGCTTAGGACTGATGTATATAGAGTTGTAGCAAGACTCTTCCCAAGCGAGAGATGGTTCCGTAAAGGATTCTGTTTTGCCGAGCTGAGAGGGGTAACATCGAGGTCGACCTGGTAGGTATCCAGGTCGATCGATGTTGACGCGGTCGAGGTCGGCCTGGTATGTATCCAGGTCACCCGACGCTGATGTGGTCGGCCTGGGATGCCTCCAGGTCACACCGTGGGTCCCTGTGGTCAGCGCACTGGGAAAGTATACTGGTGAAGTGAGCAACCTGTCGTGGTGTGACTGCCAGGTCGTCATATGTCCAGCTGGCGCTTCTGATGCTGTCTGCCACCTGTCAAGTGTTTAGGGTTGAGGCCGTTCACAAATCTTATTTTCTTCAATCTTTGTGGTGGATCGCCGTCGAATTGTATTTTCCATCTAATATCTTACCCTAGGCAAATACCAGTGTAACCAAAATTTTCCAGTATGAATGAGCTTCAATAAGAAAGGGTTTTGCAATGGAGGGAGTCTTGTACTGGACAGTTTCGCGATGGGGAGGGAGATAGCTAGAGTCAGTTTCTCGATTAAAAATCAATTTCTTATTTTTCTCCCTATTCCGTTAGCTAACGACAGTAAAAATCAAAGCCCAAGAAAACCCGCGTATCCTAATTTAATTGGTGGTATAGAGAGGGGTACATTTTAGTGGTACACGAGATCTGGAGTCGTCTTAAATGGCTCAAATTCGGACGTCTAAAAGGGTAATTAAGTAAATTTTGTCATTAATATTAAAAGTATTGAAGTCATTTTACAATTTACATGACCAAGTTACTCCTAAGTTAATTTAAATCTCCAACATCCAACTACATATTAATTAAAGAGTAGGTCCCCTGTGAGACCGTTTTATGGATCCTAATTCGTAAGATATAGCCACACTCCCTCACAACTCAGTCCACCAACACGCGGTGAGTCGGATCAAGAAGATCGGTCTTACAGAAAATACTCGTAAGACGATTTTTCAAAGTTTTTGCCCTAATTATAAAGCAAAATAGTAATTTACTTAGTACATTAATTAATAAAATATAATTAATTAAACTCAATCACTTTTTGTAACGTTGCAATTTGGGCCGTTTAGATTTACCCATTTACGCCTATAATTTGGGCCAAAAATAGGCAAAGTAAAAGGGTGAAATTTGGGTCGATCCCTTTTAGACAATTTTCAACCGCTTTAGTTCACTATAATTGTTTCAAACTGAAAAAGGACACTTTTGTTGTCAAATGCCGTCTATGCCCTAAAAAACACTTAACAGACACGCTATGCATCGCGATTCACAAATTGTTGCATCGCGATACACAAAAAATACTATTTGTACATTACACTTGATGCACGCTATACAATACACTTGTGATGCATCAAAAGTGCATCACGATGCACAAAATATTACTAATGCACAACATTACACTTGCGATTCATCAAAGATGCACAAAATTGTACTAAAAAAGTACTATTTTTTTGCATCGCGATGCACAACATTACACTTGCATCGCGATTCACAAAACAGTACTAATGCACAACCTTACACTTGCAGGTGTATCAAAGTGTACATCACGATGCACAAAATTGTACTAAAAAGTATTGTTTAACATTACATTTGCGATGCATTAAAAGTGTGCATCGCAATGCACAAAATTGTACTAAAAAGGTACTATTTTCATGTATTGCGATGAATAACCTTTTTTTTCGATGCACAATATATTATGAATATTACGGAATTAAGATTAAATGAACTCTTCAAGACACTTATAAAAAGATTGTCACTTTCTTTTGAATTTCCATATCGGGATGAGGCTGAAATTCGTTTTCCTTTCGGGGGCAACCGTTGTGTTAACATTCAGCGATTGCGAAATTATTGATAAAAAAGACATAAAAAAATTAAAATAAATTTAAAAATTATATTAATCTTATCTTTTTATTATAAACTGGGCATAAAAAAAATGAAAGAGAAAAAGATGAAAATGTAGCAAAAATAAAAAAAACAATGATTAAAATATTATTTAGGTTATTATAGAAATAATTTTTAAAAAATTAGTCAATTTATTATTTAAAATAAATTTAAGCAATTAAAAAAAAACAAACTAAAGCAATTGAAAATTTCATAAAGGGACCGGCGTAATTTTTCCAACGTAAAGCCGCCTAACGGACCCCTTAAGATTGTCAACCGACAATGCCTTGTCAAAACCGGCCAAAACTAATAAACGCTTTTTTTCTCTTTAGGACACCTAACAATAAAACTGTTGTGTAGTACTAAGACTCATTTACTCAAAGTAGTTAAGAAGGTAATGAAAAAACAAACAATCACAGTTGTGTGTATAGGTGAAAACCTTTATTGCAACCCACTTATTACGAGAAGATATTCTATGATTCTGAAGAATTACGCGACGTGTTTATACTGTGAACCACGATCAATAGCAATAATTATAATTTTAAAGCAGTACAAATTTTTAAAATCACTTTTATTTGTCACCTTTGGTGCACTACGCGTACTTGAAACTATTGAATATTTTCTCCCCTTAAAACTTTATTATTTTTCTTTTTTGATCCTAGTGCATTACTTTGTATTTCGAAACTATTGAATATTTTTTCTTCTCAATATATATATATTTTTTAAGTAATAAAGAAATGGTCCAGACAATTTGCGCGCACCTCAACTAAATTATTTCTCCAAGCTAATCAAAAACAGTCTATCCACATCGGATTTTAGAGAAATAAATTTCTTATCGACTTGCTTAAAGAGACTCGAACTGATAACTCGCTTTGGACTTCGTCCTGGCTCTCTTAATTTCCACACCACCAACTACTACTACTTAAACATAATCAACCCACTTATTTCTCTCTGTTTCTTTCATCCCAAACTCTTTACTCTCTCTCTCTCTCTCTCTCACTCTCTCTCTCTCTCTCTCTCTCACTCTCTCTCTCATCTCTCTTCCACTATAAACATGGTACAATCCAAGAAGTTTAGAGGTGTCAGGCAGCGCCAGTGGGGTTCTTGGGTTTCTGAAATTCGCCACCCTTTACTGTAAGCTCAGTCCCCCAACTTCTTTTCACATGTATAATTATAATTTTCTCTTCTCTAAAGTACGTACGGAGTATAAATATATATATATATATATATATATATATTATCATTAAAGCCCTGCATGTTGCATTTTCACATTCCTTCTATGTAAGTCAATCACAATAGTACACAGGCTACGACTCTATATTATATTCACACACACATTTAAAATCTTTTTAATTTTTTTTTTTAATTTCCTTCTGACACACAAATATACTTAAAATTTAACATGCACATAATATCCGGTATATATATATATATATATATATATATAGAGAGAGAGAGAGAGAGAGAGAGAGAGAGATTTTAAAATCCATCTGTATCTTCTTGGTAAATATGATCTTCCATCCCACAGCATTGACATTAATCTGTATTCCGCACTTAATTAGCCGGCACCATCGGGATCTTCTTAGTTTTCCTACGGGTCTCCCAATTTCAAAATATTCATTTTTTATTTTTTATACTTTTAAGCAAATAGTCTCCCTTTTCTCTTTAGCATTTCTTCAAAAAATAGTCTTATAAAAAATGTACAAATCAGTAAAGCTATATTTTAAAAAGGTTTAATCTATCAAATAATAGTTTTATATTTGGGACGAAGGAAATGTCAAAATAACACCGTGAACCAAAAATGCCAATGGTTTTTGGATGAGAAAATATTTAACGATCTTGAAGCATCACGTGGCATGCGTATGTAGAACATCATGCAAGACCGATTGTAGTGCGAAATGACTCAAAAATAAGGTCCAATTTGTACCAATTTGATAATAAAATGTATTACTCTTAGTGAGGTATGATATTATGAGCTTGAATTTGTGGTAATTACAAATTTTAATGTTAGTGCCGCTAGATCAAGTTTACTTACATCTCTATACTGTCTGATTAATTTATTTTTTTTTGTTAAATAATGACATGAACATTTCAAATCATTATTAACTTAACAATATTTAATCATTCAACAACGTTAATATTATAGCCATAGTTGATAGTATCGTACGATACGCGATACGTATCGTACGATACGATACGAAATTACCCTCTTTCGATACCTGCATATCGTAATATGCTATGTATCGTACGATACATATGGCGTATCGGACGATACACCTGCGTATCGCAAAAATTGAGTATCGCACGATACATCTTACTTTTTTTAGGGGGTGCATGTGTAACATTTTTATCATTTAATTTCTTAAAATTCACAATTTACATAACCAGTCGAACATCGTCGACTTCTCGTCTTCTCAAAAAAGACGTCTCACCTTTTCTAACTTTGCTTGGCTTTTGGTGGGATAGTTAGTATAATTTTTATTTACCTATAGTTGTTGACTTGCTTCACCTTTTCTTTTTTGGGATAGTAACAACATAGGTTACGAAGTTTTTTTTGGGGGATAGCAACAACTTAGTTATGAAGTTTTAAGTTAATGGTTGATAATCTATTTTTATTAATTTATTGTTAAATAGTATTTTTTATTAATATATATATATAAATATAAATATATATATATTTACGTATCTTACGATACGCAACGTGTATCCCGATACGTATCATAGAAACAGAATTCCGATACACGATACGTATCCCGTTTTGACAACTATGATTATAGCTTGTAATAATATTAAATGCTCGAGTTTATCACATTAGATTAAATGTCATATGATAGCCCAAAAACATTAAATATTTTCTCTCATCGTATTAACACCGGCAGTTACACTTAAACACCACGGCCCACTGTGACGCTTATAGCAATTAAGGTGCAAACAATTGAAAATCATTAATGTGATCAGTATTTTTGGTACCATGACATGCATACACAAAGTGGTAAAATATCGGTGACGTGATATAACTATTTCATAACAATGAAATTAATTAGCAACCTTATCAATGTGTTATCAGTAATGTTGTTCTGACTCTTCACTTCAACAAGGTTGCCCATTTATTGCATTCAGATCAGTGACATGACGAAGAGTTAATTAATTACTTCCTTCGTTCTAATTAAAATATTTATATTTGAAAAGTCTAACAACTAAAAAATATACTCTTTCCGTTCCATATAAATGTTTCTAGTGGATAAAATACAAGAATTAAGAAACATAATTAATGATGTGCGGTAAAATGTGTTCTGACGATAATACCCATAGCATTAATTGAGTTCCACTATTTTAAATAATTGAGTTTCTTTGAGATGTGTTATATTAAATGAAGTTTTAAGGGTATGTTAGGATGAATGGTAAAGAATAGGTAAATCAAAAATCTTTAGGAACGTTAGTTGAAACATCCCAAAATAAAAAGTAAGAACATTTATCCAGGACGGAATGAGTATAAATATAAATGGAGCTGTACTTATGTAGTTCGTATCCTATTAGAGCATAAGTGACAAAACAATGAAGCTACACTTTGTAAATAAATATGTATATTTATATACTCCCTCTGTCCCCAAATTATTGTCATGTTTGATTTTTTTTGGGTCAAATATAATATTTTTCAAATGCAAATTTAACGTATATTTTTTTACTTTATTTAAAATCATAAAACACTTAATTCGTAATATTTTTAAAGTACTACAAATTACGTATTTTATGATTTTAAAAAAATAAAAAAGTATACATCAAATTTGCTTTTGAAAATTATTATATTTGACAAAAAAAATCAAGGACAATAATTTAGGGACGAAGGAAGTATTTAGTTTTAAAATAGTTTTTCTTGGTTCACAGGAAGAAAAGGATTTGGCTAGGGACATTTGAGACAGCGGAGGCAGCAGCACGAGCATACGATCAGGCAGCCATCTTGATGAGTGGCCAAACCGCAAAGACAAACTTTCCTCTAACAAAGAATGATGAAAACACCAACGGCGACAATACGAACCACCAACACCAATCCTCTAATTCGTCTCCGTCACCGCCAGTCGCAGCCTCAGCAGCAATACCCGCTGACATCCTCACTGCCAAGCTCCGAAAATGCTGTAAAGTCCCCGCACCCTCACTAACTTGTCTAAGGCTCGACAACGATAATTCCCACATCGGCGTTTGGCAAAAGCGAGCCGGACAAAGCTCCGAGTCCAACTGGGTCATGAGAGTTCAACTTGGTGGCAAGAATTCTAACAACAAAGCATGCTTAATCGAGGAGGACAGGTCGTCCCTGACATCGTCAACGAGGTCATCGTCTTCGTCGTCGTTGTTACGGTCACCATCGGAATCAGTGTCATGTGGTGAAGAGAGAGACAATGATGATAATGAAGAGAATATAGTTGCAATGCAAATGATAGAAGAGCTACTTGACTGCAACTTTCCATCGCTACTTTCTATTCATGGAGTCATTGAAGGGAAAGGAAATGGCCCCCTCCATGTTTAATAGTAGTACTACTTGCTCCCTCCATAGACAGGCCCAACACTTATAAGAGCATAAATGATCACTAAAAGTGAGGCCTTTTTAAAGTAAATAATTTGTTTATTAAAATAAGGGTAAATTATACATAATCCCCCTCAACTATGGGTTGGATTTATTTTGCTTCTCTTAACTACTAATTGAAGCAGTGTATCCATTTGACTATAATATTTTTTTTAAATTGTACTTTCTATTTAGACTTCGTGGTTTTAATTCACGAAATTTGGCGACTAAAGACCCACGTCACCATCTGTACATATGATTTTTATCATAATATTCAAAATAAAGATAAGAAATTATTTTAATGACCGTCTTTATGTACAAAGAGAGTCTTAGAACAATAAGGGTAATATGGTCAATTAAAATACCAAAAGGGCACTATGGTTAAAAGAATGGCTAAAGATCGTTATATGAGTCTTACGTGTGCATTTTACGTCAACTCAAATGGCATTGCCAAAACAGAAGCTACGATTAAAGAAAATGATATAGTTGAGGGAGGTATATTGTTTCAATTGGTAGTTGAGGGGGGCAATTCAAACCCAACCCATAGTTGAGGAGGGTTATTTATAATTTACCTTTAAAATTATTATATTGTATTTAAAATTTATCTTTTGCATTATTTAAAAATTAATCCACTTAATCATTGTTGAGACATTGTCAATTTTAGATGAAATGTTATTAATTTTAATTACAAAAAACTACTTTCTGCCAAAGCAACAATTTTGGGAATCGTTGACATTATTCTATAAGAGATATATGCATTTGAAAAATAAACAAATTTTATTACATAATTATGTCAATTGGTGTATCATTTTTCACTTTTATAATTTCTCTTAAAAGTTTTAGTTCTGTAAATAAATGTAATCCATCAATATCTGAGTTGTTATAATGTTTTAATGAAAGTTCAAGATTAAGACAATTTCTTTTAAATTTTCATTATCCAATGACTTTAATTTTTAAATGCTAAACAAAAACAAAAATATCTTGATACATTTTAAATTGTTCAAATCTATTTTGAAATGAAGTGATTGTTTTATCTATTATGTACAAAAAGTAATCAATTTTAAGTAATTCTTCAGGAGATCTTACAGGTTCATTGTCAATAATTTCATCAAATTATTTATTTTTATTAATAGTACGTTTTTTACGGAACTTTGGTTATATATTCATTTCTATAACAATTTCTTTGATAGAAATTATAACATTTTCAAATTCAACTTCCCTATATTTTTCAAAAAATGAAATAAGATATTTCAATTATTGTATAGCAACATCGATACATATATCATTTGATTATATATTTTTACTAATTGAGTTTATCGCAAACAATATCTCATACTTAATAAAAACTCAAAGTTTTCAAACTCATAAGTTGCTAAACTATTAATAAGTGGGTAAAAAAAAAGTTACTCTTAAAATAAAAAAATAAAAAAAATTTTAAATAAATTTTTTTTTTCTTGAGGTCTAATTTTTTGTGAGGCCTAAGGCTAGGCTTTAGTGGTTTTACCCAAGGGCCGGCCCTGCCCTCCATGTATCATTAAGTTGTTTTTTTATTTTTCTTTAAGACTTGTGAAGTAGATCATGTACATGTGCCTATGATATGATATAGAGAGATGAATGAATGAATATGGATCTCCTCTCTTTCAAATTGTAAGATCTTATTGTACTATCTGAGGAGTTCGGTATGTGATTTATCATTTAACATCTTATTGTACTATAGGCTCGTTTGTCGCAGTTGATAGTTGATGGTTTATGGATAATGATTGAGTTTGACAGATTGACTTATGACTGATTGACTGATAAACTGTTTGTTGCAACAGATCAGAAACAACTTATGAGCTGTCATTAGTAGTGTTCTAAAAGAGTCTAGGCTGCGCTTAGGCGCTAGGCGCCACCCAGGCGCCTAACTGAGCGCCTAGGCGCACAACCCACTAATTTTTTTTATTTTTAATTTTTAAAAAGTTTTGACCCGGAATGATGTCATTTTAAGTTTTTTAAATATATATAAAAAATAATTTATATTATTTGGTCATATTTATATTGCTCCAGCAGGTGTTATAGACCTATGATGTATTGAGTTATTGATTATTGTTGTATTTTGGAACGATATTTAGATTATTTGTCTATTTGGTTATATTTATTATTAGTATATTTGACGGTTTAATGCTTGTTAATTAGGTTATATTAAGAAAAAGAATTCCAAAATCAAGATAATTATGCTTTTTTAGTCCCCGCATAGCTAGGCCCCGCATAGCTAGGCCCCTTAAGCGTTAGTCTAACGCCTGACATTCGCTTAGCAATTTTTAGAACACTGGTCATAAGCTACCTGTGACTGTTTGTTAAAAAACCTGAAAATGGATGGTCCAGAATTAAATGACTAAAATACCTCAATATTTAAGTTGACTTTATCTTCTCCCAATAATTAATCATCTTATCATTAAATATTTTACTTTCATCCGAAAAGCAAAAAAGAGGTTAGACAATTTAAGGAGAGAGAAGCTTAATGAGAGAGTAAAATTTGGAGGTTGAAAAATATTTAATAAGAGTATATTTGTCAATTTTCATAATTTCTTATACATATTTATTATTTTAAAATAACACCTATTTTGAATCGAAGTGAGTAGCCGAGATACGATTGATTAATTATCTAACTAAGGCTAGAAAATCAAGCATGATAACGTGCCTTTATTGTTTTACTGATAAAGACTTAACTTAAATATTCATTCGAGAAATGATTTACGAAATTAGGAAATTTTCCTACATTCTTTCATGATTGGGAGTATGACAATTAGGACAAATTGCACTCTAAATGTGGAGAAAACCATAGCTTAGTTGCTCTTTTAAATTTCCATTTATGTATAATTAAGGATTAATATATAATTTGGTCCCTGAACTTTTCTATTACTCCTAATTTGGTCATAGATGTTTCAGTTTTCCTACATTGGTACTTGAACTCACCTTTTGCTGTCTTATTAATCTCTCGTGCCGTTAACTCAAACAGAATCGTTAGACAAAATTTGAATAGACGAATTGCTCTCCGTTGAGTCTGATGAAGATCAACGCGGCTAATATGTTGCTGAAATGGAAAAATAAAATTTATAGAGTTAATATAAAATGAGAGAAAGAAATTAAAAGTCAAAATTCAAATTAAAAGTCCCTCCTGCCACGTGAAGAAATTCCAATGAGAAAGCCCTAACCCTCACGCGCTCTCTCCGGCGATATATGATCTCTCCTCTCCGATTGTTTTCTCCTTCCCCGACCAAGTATGCCTGTAGCAGCAGCTCGTCACCATTCCGTGCCCATTCATCCTTCCTCCAGCCAACATTCCCTCCCGTCGTAGTCTCTCAAGCCCGCAAAGAACCCATGGCCCTCATCACTGGTCAAGAATTCATCCATCGACCAGCATCTTCTCTCTGGCTCCAAATCTTTCCCAAGCTCCAAATCTTTTGCCAGAAGCCTATTTTCAATCTGAAGCCCAAGCTTATTCATGCACAACAGCTCGTGCGAATTAGTCCAGTGCCCCACCATCTCCATCTTTGGTCAGATCCTCATTGATTTCGGCCATTTCTAAAATTATGTTTGGTTACTACGAAATCGATCAAGTATGCATGTTTACTAACAAATCGAAGACAATATGGTCATTGTATTGAACAAAATTTGGGATCCTGATTGCCACCCCTAGCTGCCTCTTCTTTTTGAAACCAAAGGGTGCTAGCTGCCTAAGAGGAAAAAAAAATGTGCGAAGACAGAAGAGCTCAGAGGCTTCCTTACCTTGCTTTAGCATTTCTTTCTTACCAATCTTCCTTAGCTCACACATCTTTCTCTGAGTCTGACCTGCCTATTCCCCTCGGAGTTTTTGGTGAAGGAGGCTCCCGATTGAAAGGCAATGAACAAAGAAAAGAGTACCTAAGCCAAGGATATGCAGTGCTGAACAACAATTGAGGTATACACCCACGATCTCGATCCCTGCCACAAACCCAACACCAATCTCCATTTAATCGAAACCCCACCACCCAAATTAAGTACTTAATTCATGATCAATGCCCTTTATTTTCAATGCTCTAATCAACTATTGTTGGAATTGCCCTTTGGAAGAGGGATAGAAGGGTTTCAAAATTGATTGGGTGTTGAGTTTCACTTGTGGTAATTGACGGCGGTAATGAGAGGCTAGAAGGGTTTTAAAATCACTTTTACAATTTTTTCAATCTTAATATTTTATGCGAGTTGGCAACCCAATCAACATCCCCTAAGTATTGTCCACGTGGAATCTCAACCAACATTAGCGAAGGGCATTTTAGTCTTATCAATGAAAAACTAATGTCTCAACAGATGGCAGTCAGCTGAGGGACTAATTGACTACCCATATGTTCAATTCAAGTACCAAAATAAAAAATAACAAAATTTAGGAACCTAGATAAAAAATACTAGTAAGTTCAGGGACCAAATTATGTATTAATCCTTAATTTATCTTAAGACAAAACCACCCTTTAAACATCTACCTACTTGAATGACACAATATATTTTACAAAATAGATTTTAACGCTAACTTTTACATCTTTTTTCAGATCTAACCATGAAATAAAACTAGCATACACCTCATATGATACAGGAATAGAAAAAGGATTAATATATAATTTGGTCCTTGAATTTTACATTTTTTGGTGATTCGGTCTTTAATTGTTAAAGTTTCTTAATGTTGTCTTAGTTCCTCATACTATTATCTTAAATAAAATCATTAAAAAAAATTAAAATAATAAAATTATCCTCCAATGAGTCTGATGAAAGATGTGACAAATTTTTTTGCTGATCGAGAAAACAAAATAAAAAACTAATCGCTCGTTCTCTATCTCTTATTTCAAAATTACTCATTCTCACTCTCACACACAAACACACACACACACACACAAAACATGATATTTCCTCCCACTGTTTTTCTCTCTCTCTCTCTATCTACAATCTTCCATGGCCGAGTGGAATGACCATAGGTTGCTTTTGTTAGAGTAGAATGTCCAGAGTTCCAATTTGATTGGATTTTATTCTACGTGTAAAACAATTTTATTGGAATTTATTTTTATATATGAAGACATTTCTTTATCCTATATTTTCATATTAAATGTTTATAAATATTTGATAAAGTCCTTAGACCATTTTTAGCTATGAGGCATGGTTACGCATTTGATGGTAATCATGAAAAATGCTTCTAAGGCTTTGGTCTTAAAATTAGTTCTAAGTCGGTTGGCTTTTCAAGACAAGGACATTGAATAGCCTTGTGAGACTTATGCGTATGATGTATGTTCGTATGACGAGGATGTTATATTCCATCAACATCAGCGTTGTGACGCAAGTGCATATATGCAGGTGCTTGTTAGAGAACAAGTTCACTGAACATGACCCGTTGGAAATTCTTAAATGGAAATTTGATTTGTCAAATTAAGAATTTTCACGTTGTGATAGTACATGATTAGTCCTCGGACTTGAGGTACGATAGTAGCCTTGTGTATATCCTGTGATACTTTGATTTACTTACTGATTGCTTGACAATCGCAAAGGGGTATTTTGGGTATTGCACTGGTGTGCATGGAGGTTAATCAGTAGCCAACATAGAATTCGACACTTATCAGATGATAAGAGAATTTCCTGTGTTTTTTATAGTTCATGATTCGAAGACCTTGGAAGACAATGCTTAAGACATTGTTTAGGTTGTTACGGGAAAATTTTTTGAAAAATTGACCAATTTACCATTTAAAATGGACTTAAGCGGTTGGAAACAAAAATAAAGGCCTAAAGCGGTTGAAAATCTGTAAAAAGGGACCGGCCAGCAATTATTCCAAAATCATAAACACAAAACCCAACTGTATAATGTGAACATGACTGTGGTGGTTTTAAACTCATAAGTAAATCGAATGTGATCTGCTGTGGTAGTATTTTACCTCGGTTATCAATATTAATGAAAAATGATAGGGAAATGATTTTTTTTTATCTTAATCTAAGTGTCAAATATATAATAGATTTAAAAATTGCCAATTATATACCTGCCATAAATTTTTTTTAAAGAAATTGTATCATTATCACTATTATATATACATATATATATATATATGTATATATACATATACATATAAAACACAAAAATAAATCTTCGTATTTAAGTACTTCTTTCGTTTCAATTTGAATGTTTTTTTTGTTTCGTACAAATGTTAAAGAAAGTGACTCTTTTAAGATATTTTAAAAGTACATACACACGAATGCTCTTAGTGAGTTATTGTTTATACCACAACAGTGTACCACATCAATAGCAAGGGATGCGGATTTATTGAAAATAGTCCATAGTCTATTGGTAGATTCAGTGTTAGACCGAGGGAGGTGCTAAATGCATCTTCCTGGTACGCTAAACGCAGTCCCTCTTTCCGGCGAAATGATCATATTATTCCTGACTTCTTTATATAAAAAAAATTCAACTAAAATCCCCATTTCAATTTTATTAAATTATATTTATTTTATTGTTATTATTTTGTTATAATGTATATTATTGCAAAAAAAAAAGAAAAAAAAAGAAGGTAAAATCGGATGACATGTGCCAATTGTAGGTGCATTTTTCATCATTCTTCAATTTTCAAACTTTACACTTTTACCCTCTAAATTTGTAATATTTTGAAAAACTTACAACTTTACCCCCTAAGTTTGTAAATTCCGTTAAATTTACAAACAAATTAAACGAAGCTTCAAAATATTACAAATAAATTTCATTCTCTCAAACAATTTAACGAAATTTACAAACTCAAGGGATAAAAGTGTAAGTTTTTCAAAATATAACAAACTTTGATAATAAAAGTGCAAAGTTTGAAAAATGAAGAACCTGAAGACATTTGCCTAGGACTAGCGCATGTTGAAGAGTATACTGGATCCTTTATTTCAAAAAGGTGTTCCATCTTTTATTTTAACTGTCGGATCTTCGCCACATGTGCATGAGAATAAACAATATTAATTACCCCGTAATTTTTGGAATAGAGGATCCAATCTTCTTAGACCGGATAGGATCCTTTATTCCAACCGTCGGATCTTCGTCACATGTGCATAGAGACGTGGGGGCATGACTTGATTTTCTTTTCTTAAATATTGATTCAGAGGCTTATAAATGGTGGATTAGGGACAACAATCTTATGGGGAAAAGAGAGAGCTTGAGAAAGGATTAACAGTAAAATGTACTACTCCCTTCATCTCTGTTAAAATAGATCGCTCGATTCTAGGCAATGGCCAGTTTTCGAAGTGTAATGAGCGGAGCGTATGGCGGTATGGACAGTTGAGATTTTGGAGCTAAAGCAATCATTCATGGCAGGCACACGGTGTGCGGGCTGACATTTTGGAATTGGCGCGGTCACGCTACTTCGGAGGACCGCGCTGACTTATTCAGTTCGTGTTTTCCTTATTTATTTTGTATTTAGGGCTAAGTCTTGTATCCTATATATAGGTTGAAACCCTAAAATGTGAGTAAGGTTGGAATATCAATATACAACAGTCTTAAAAAGCCTCAATTCTCTCTCCTCTTCCAATTCTCAATTGCTTAAGACTCTCTCCGTTCCAGGCAAAGAGTTTACTTTTAATTTTTTTCGATCAACTTAGTTAAAATTTGACCGATAATTAACATAAATTTAGTAGTTTTTAAAAAGTTATGAAAGTTGTAATTCATAGTATTCTTAAAATAGTTTTTAATTAATAAAATTTTATTTCCTAAAACATAAGTAAAGTATATAAAATTTTAATTTGATTTAGTCACATGTTGATTTTTTTTTTAAAAAAATGGACTCTTTACCTGGAACGGAGGAAATAATATTGTTCAACTGTTTATGCTGTTGCAAAACAATCTCGAAAGAAGAGCTACAATTTAATTTTTTTTTTTGTCAAATTTTAAATAATTTTCAAATAGTAATTTTAGTGCAGTGTTTAAAGGTTATAATTTTATTTTTTTGTAATTAAATATATTAAAATAACTATCTAAAATTTGGTCAAATTAACAAAAAAAAATTAAAGGTCTCTCCTTCAACGGAAAAAACGGAGTAATATAGAGGACAACCATATCAAGTACTTGTGTGATTGTGTGTTACAAATTTTACAATCATTTTTCGTTGCTATGTTGTTCTAAGCAATTGGACACTCAGCTTATATGATTGTACGGCTAGTATTGAATTAATCATTTGTACTTCCTCCGAATGTCTATTTTTATTTATGATCATTGAAAATTATGTCTATTTTTATTTATAATAATTAAAAATTATGTCATTTTTATTTATGATCATTGAAAATTATGTCTATATTGCACTTAAAGTCATACAAATGTACGGTCGGTCTCAAACCCAAGTAAAGGAGCAGAGTTGCGTTAGGTAGCCTCAGAGCATAAACCCTTATCGGATAACTATGAACAAAAAGCCGAAATATTTTTGGATAAATGCTAGGATGTCACCCGTACCTCAAGGTGTTGTGATGCGAATGAGCAAAGGACATCGCATCTGCACCCAGGTGTTGTGACTGATATTCAGCAAGAGTGTTCGATTTCTAACACCCATTTTATCTGTCCTCCCCATCTATCTTCCTCTTCTCAAGGCCGGCAACAGCCAGCCCCTTCTCTCAACCGTCCGCCACCCGCCTCTCTCATTCTCTGTCAATTAACCAATAAACTTGAGAGAGACTGGTGGAGGGATAGAGAGAGATAGAAAATGAAGAGATAACTGAAAATAGTTCAGATGATGTGGTGGTTCTGGTAGACGGCAATAGCTTAGTCAACGGTGGCTATGATTTCATGTGGTCGGCAACGAGGTGGTGATTCTGTGAAATGGGCACCCGCCCATAAAACTAATGTAACACCCCAACTTCAAACACACAAGTTTCCTATATCGTGTGGGCACTCAAAGAAGCACGCAAGAACTTCAAACTAAAAATTACCTGCAGAGACAAGTTTCCCAAAGAAGTTTACCACATTTCTCATAGTTAACCTTTTTCTAATAGCTATCAACATACCAATGTCATAAGCTCCTTTCATCTGTGATCCTGATTTCAAGGGCATAAAGATCTATTCTTAGATGGTTTGATTAAATTAAGACGTAATAGTTTGACCCAATTAGTCATTTTCATATCAGTTTTGCAAGTATAGCTAAACGAGGAAACGTGTTATCCAACTTGGTGGTGTATAGAAGAAGTAGAAAAAACTAATATCAGCCCAAGACTAATTCAATGTCTTGATGCATGAACCGATCTTAGGAAAATAAAGGAAAATGGCACACGAATGAAACTGGATATGATGCAACCCTGCCTCCAGGAATGCATTAATTTTTAAATTTTGGTGAGCCTGCAAAAATATCAATTCATCCACCTCAACTCATATATAAATACGAAGGTGACACGAGAGTAAAAGGTTGTTACACATCAAAAACTGAAAGCACCCAACAACAAAAAACAACTTGCAACAACTCTTCAATGCACACTATTAGATGCGGATAAACATAGTTCCTAGCATCAATATGCCACAGTTTTAGTATACTGAAAGCAAAAGAACATATAAAAGGAAAAAGATGAACATAATAGCTGACCTCCAAGAATGGCAGAGTGGCCATGCAGCCAAAAGGTTCAAAGCCCGATCATATCCTATCAGCAATGTACTTCAGAAGAGAATCCATTGGCTTAGATCCAACAGTTGTCACTCCCCTGCATTTGATTTTAATTCTTGCAAGGTAATCGGCTGCGATCCATGCAAAGCTCAACATTACAGTGCCAGCAGTCCCATCTGGCTCCTGCATCTCCAATGACTTCTTCACCCAATCAGGATGGTAAGTGACTTTGTACCATGCTGATGCCTTCCTTTCATAAACGGCATTCTTCTCCTCATCACAAAGCTGATCCAAATCTGAGTCCAAATGCTCAAACACCTTCCTAAACTCCTTCCTCAATGCACTGTATGCATGCTTAACTCTCTCTTTCAGTTCACCTTGCTTCTTGCTACTGGACTTTGGCATCGACCAAATGTGCCCAGTCACAATTTCTTCCTCCCTGTTCACCTTGTATTGCCCAAGAAGACCATTCACCTGCCCATCATAAGAACACTTGGACTCCCATGCTTCTTCAATGAAACTTGACGATCCTGAAATCTCGAGCTCTACATCATAAGGTATGTCCCCTGGAACAAATGATAGCTCGGTAGATGCTGTATCATCTATGTCATAACCATCTTTGATTCGGCGGTACAGCTTTCCCAGTATTTTATTTGACTTATAAGATTGGAAGTCCTCTTTCCCCATGAAATCGGGATACATTTTTGGTTTGAGCTGATAAGGCAGATTCACGGCCTTCCCAGTTTTGGGGAAATCAACAGCTAGGGCAGCAAGCTCTGCCAGTTTAATGCACTTATCATCTAAGGCCCCGTAATCGCTTAGGTCAGCATGGACAACATGGGCATTGCAGATTGGGCCAAGGTTCTCAGAGAGCAGGCTCGTGGTGAAAAATTGTACTATGTCCTGTCAGTCAATAAACAAAGTGTATATAAAACAGATTCATGGAAAGAATAGAACATACATAATATGAAAACCAAAGTCTACAAACAAATATTGACCAAAACTCCAGTAAATCATGTAACGCGTATAATTGTTTTACCAATATTATAATGCTTACATTATGCACTATTCACTCCTCTGCGGATAAGATTCGGAAACCCCATTTCATCAGCAGACTATACCTCATCAACCAAGTTCTCTACAGAGACGTCTAGGATTTCTGTCTTAACAGACTCAAGAATATCCAACTTAAACTAATTATGCAAATAGCACGTCTTCAAGATTGGTATATAATCATCTCATCTACTTTAGTACCAATGATAAACTACTGGACCTATATTATGAGTTCTACTGGAAGTAATTGCTAAGATGCAGATTAAGACCACGAGACCAATTGAAGTTAACTCCCCAAATAAAGTACAAAAAGAATTTCTTCATTATTATGAAAATCTGAGTATATATAAACTTCAGTACATTAGAAGGTTGCGGATTTCTGTGTGGCTTGAATGGAAAGTTAAACGTAAACGTGTTATTGAATTATTATAGACTTGATTCTAATTAATTCCACGAGTTTCAACCACGCTCACAGAAGTCACCAGAAACATCTTTGAATTTCGTAAATAAGGGTTACTTGAAAAAAAAGAAATGAAACATATATGGTGTCTGCTTTTCAGAACCAAACTGCAGCATCTATTTGAGTAAACAATTGGATGAGCGATACCAGAAAGCAGCCAACGGATGAAAACTCAAGTTATAGTATTCAAATAGAACAGATAAATACCGGGAGGTTGACTTGGCGTGGTAGCTCTTTGACCTCTGGGGGTGCATATTCCATTGGAGTCCAGCTCTCCCGACTAGGGGGGATAAGATTTTGGTCCCACGTCACAAAGTAAAGATCGCCATCGAGGTCACTTCCTGATGCTTCATTTGTATGAGGTCTATCCCCATTTTGAGGGAAAACAAAACAATCATAGAGATGATGCAACTCAGGAATATCTACTGCCTCCAGAATTCGGATATCTCCTGGATGAAGACATGGGTTCTTTGCTATAACCACGAGGCCCTTGATTACCTCAAGATTTCTTTTTCTTTCGGAAAATCTTGATCCATGCTTAGAGAAACAATTCTCCAGTGATGGGTTTGACACTTGGATATAGCACTGGCCTTGTTCAAGAAGCCCCAGCTCATCCAAGCATCCCATTAACCACCTCCCTGAAGGCACAAAGATCCTTGCCTTTTCCCGAAGATCTCGAAGCTGCGCAGCTCTTACACTTGTTATCATGCCTCGTAGGTGAGGTTCAGTTTGAGGCTTGAAACCTGCAGTTAACATTATAACTGCAGTATTGGCTTGCTCACCACACGAGGCAGTAAGAATATCAAAAGCCACACTGGTGTCCACGAGCATCTGATTCAATTTCGAGATCATGGTTTCCTGCATGGTCCAAAAAACTTCATCTTGAACATCTAAAGCAGAAAGTAAAGTTATAATCTGCCTATTTAAGAATCCAGGCTGCAACCTAGTCCATGAACAGATTTCAAGAACTGTGTGGTCGGACTCAAACTTGTTCATGCTTTTCCTTAAGTACAGTTTGATCCCATCATCTTTTGGGGGCCAACAAGCAATAACGCCTTTGCAACCTGCATATCTTATCTGATACGCACATGGTGGATCATCTTGAATTTGCAATCTTTCTGCCACTTCCATAGCAAGATCTGGTGATATCATCCCAATCCCATCAGAGAAAACATACCCATTCCTCTCAACATCAGGATGCTTTAAATCAACCACACTCCTTGGAACTTCAATAGTGGCGTAAGTGGATGAGAAGCACTGTCCCATCCTAGCAGCACATTTTGCAACATTCTTGTTATGAAATCTCCCCATCCAAGATATAATGTCCCTGCAAGTAATATTCCTGTCTTCAGCAAAAAACCAGGCTGATCGATCCCTCAATTGATTAGATGAGAAAGCCAAAAAAGAGTAGTTCCGACCACATAAATAAAACCCCTTACTCAAAATATTCCTCACCCTTTTGAACATTGTGGTCTTCTGTGGGTTAGCATTTGATGTGATGTCCTTCACGATAGGAGCTGGATAAAAATTAAGCACATGCTTATTCAGAGTCTGCATCCCTTCATCCAAGAAACTAACCCTTAGGAACCGATCGGCTACTGATCTATAATTCCTAAGGACCCTATTAGAAAGCTCAACTTCTGGTGGAACGCAGTAGGCTTTACTGGGAGTAATTATCAATCTCCGGACCTCAACAATATCACTTAGCTCTCTAGGCCTCTCAATAAGCTTCGGATTCTTCATCAACCATTCCTGAACAAGTTTCAGCCTCCTATAGGCATCATATAGAGGGCTCCTGAAAGAATAGATGTGCTTTAGGGCAGCAACATTGACCTCCTCTGATTGGGCTTTCAGTAACTCATAGAAATCATCCGACAACTGGTGCTGGTTGATAATGCATTTGTGCAAGACAGCATTCAAAAAAAACAAAATCTTGAAGGATATTCCAGTCTTGTGATGAATACAGAAGAAAGGATCTGACATGCACATCCCAAAGTCAGGTTCATCCTGAACTCTGATCTGCAGCCTCGGCCGGTCAATTGGTACTCTTTGTTCCTTAAGATAGTTCAGAGCCTTCTTTAGCTTCGCACCAGCACGAGGCCGGAGGGAAATTCGATAAGTATTGCACCTACCTATGGACCCACTAGGGGTAAAATCCGTGGTCCGCACCCACGGATCATCATCATCCAACAAATCAAATGGAACTGATTCTTTTATGTCATCATCTGCTGTTCTGTAGTAAATCAACGGAGATGATGCCAGCTGCAGCAGTAATATCAAATGTGAAGAATCGCTAAATTCTCTTATCTCATTGATGTTCCTCACTAAGAACTCAACCTTGAAATTGCATTTGATGATTGCGTGATTGGTTGTGCCTATTAAAGAGAAAGCAGTATCCCTTGTGAAAAGAAACTTACATGTACCATTAAAAGGATCGACGACGAAATTGACCCCAAGCGTAGGTCCTCTCCAACCAACATAGAACTGATCTCGGCTAACCAAGAACCCACTCTCAACAACCACATCAGATAACGTAAAGGGTTCTTTATCCCTTCTCAGCTCATTCATTCGGTACGGATTCTCATCTCCCAAATTAACCTTCAAAGGCTTTCTGTCCAAAATAAGCTTGCCAAGTCCAACAGCATCCATAGTTGCTTTCGCTGAATCAGGGTGCACAAAATGCAAAAATGCATGGGGTTGCACCTTCTCATATTCGCCCTTTCTTGTAACATCTGCAGGGTTGACATCAAAATCTGGGTACGAGTCAGGTGGGGTAGAAGATGTCTTCAATCTACATCTCCAAACAAGCCCAATATTTTCTTCAAAGTAATCGACAAGCATTTTAGCTGAAACATGATCATCAAAGCCACCAACACTGACTTGTGTTACCACCAAGTCCATTTCACTTCCCTCTGAACCCATCTTTTTCTCGCAGACCTTTCAAAGATAAATTTCTAAAACAACTACTTCGTATAGTTTGACTTCCACCTGACAACAAACACAAAAGAGACAGGAACATTAAGAAGAACCAACTTTATCGCCTCCAACCAAAATATAATTGTTCAACTGTTTTGCAACATCTAATATGCATAAGGTTGCTGAGAAATTGTAAGAACCAAATCCATAAACCTCTGGAATTGAAGGATCCTCATGATCTGAGACATGAAAAATAGAGCTTGTAAAAACAATTTACTCAGCTTATGATGCTACCTTTCCACGTTGTTAGAACTAGAACAAGTAGAGCGAGGACAAGACCCAAAACAAGATCATGTTTTCTTCACTACTCAGAGACTTGATGAATACAATGCAAAGGTAAGCTGATTATCTGCTCATTTGAATTATCCCAGAAATGAACCTTAAACTTGGAAGAGAAAACCATTGAGAACATTATTCTCTACACTTTTGCTTCACATTCTCAGAAAGCAAATGGAGGATGCAATACCCACTACCACTAGTCAATAATATAGAATTGGTCTTTTAAAAGAGAAAACCAGCAATGAATGAAACCTAATTCGCTGAGTATAAAGTTAAGAAATAGTCAAAAGAAGTAAGGTGCAGAAAAATGTAAAAACAAGAGTGAGAAAACCAGAAACGTTTCGAGCCATCTAGTAAGTGCAACAATGTAATTCTTAAAAAGGACTAACAACTTAAACCCTAGAATTTGACTTGGTACAATTGAGATTTTCTCAGAATTAAACATTCTACCCCCAAAAGTAATTCCCTTGCATATAACTTCACCCCTATAGGTAGATCCAACTCCCAATTGTCCTATCTATATGCTATAAATACTCAAGGTTCAGATCCCCAACAGATAATAATATCAGTGCATGTCTTTTGAAAATATCATCTCAGATTGATCCTTCTAAAAACTTATGAACGGAATGATAACAGAATTACTTAAACAGAAAATTGCCCTAACTATCCCAATTTCATCCATAAATAGATAGTTCCTACCCTTTCAAGTCGCCATCTCATTCTTGATTCAAATTCATAAATGTTTTCCTAATCACAATAAAAACTCACCCAAAAAAAATTAAGTAAACATCAAAGAAAAGAATGAATATTTCGAGATGTTAACGTTCCGTAATTAAACAGAGTTATGCTAGATGATAGTTCAAAATGATCATGCACAATCTTGAGTGGACATAAGATGTCAAGATATGATTGAACTCACAAACAAATCCAAGAACAAGAAAACTTGCAAGTTTCAAGATGATCATGTTCAATAATTCAAAAAAGAAAAAAAATGGATGACTTCAAATAGTCCAAAACAAAAAGCTCAGCAATGCTATTGAACTATATAAGAGCAATTCATGTTGTGTATAGTCAAATGTGCTAACTTAAATTAAAAAGAGAAGGTGTAAAAAAGGAAAAGAAATTAAACCCCTTAATTCTTACAGATTATATAGCATTCATCAAGTTTTACTAAAATGTAAAATGGAAAATAAATTAAATCCAAATTTGAAATTTTGGTTTTGCTTCTCGTTCACAATAATTAAAATTAGCAGGCAAAAGCAAATCAAATTAATCGAGACCCCAAATTTGAAGACTTAGCAATCAAAAGCAGTGTAAAATTCTATTATATAATTGATCAATGTAAAATTCAACCATACAATTGATAGATATAAAATTCAATCGAACAATTGATCGATGTAAACCTCAAACGAAATTTCCAAAGCTTTACCAACCTTAACGAGATGATCATCCAAATATGGAACCCAGTTGAAGAGAGAAAATTTTAGGGAATGCGAGAGGGAAAAGAGAGCGAACTAGTGATAGTGACTTTGGAAAGATCCAACTGACTAGAAAAGAAGAGTGGGTACAGTTTCATAAGGGGAAGGTTTTTGCTTTTTCAATGTACTGATACAAAAGATTCTTAGTAGTTGGGGTTGTTTTGGATACAGCGAAGTCATTAGGGTCTTTACCTCACATTCTCCCGGAAATATAACACTCCAAATCTGAGAATTTGGCATTAAATCAAGGGCTAATCACCGAATCCTCCAATTCTCACTAAGTTCTTAACATTTCCGTCAAACTTTATTATGAGGATGGATGGAGGGGAAGAACAGTCACTTCTTCTAATCCTTTTAGAATTGTTGTTTTGTCATATTTCTTTTCATTCCTTTCTCATACTCTCTTCATTTTGCTCAAAAATCTATGCTAAAAACTTTAAGTAAATTTGATTTGTCATTACCATCAATTTTAAGAACTAACGTGATTTCATAGTTTTAAGTTTAATTTTATTAGGGATAAATATGGAATCCCAAAGAAATCATTAAACATAATTTTTACAATAGGACTTATAAGTGAAACATTCCAAATCGTAGAAAAGAGGACTCTTTTCTAACAAAAACTTTGCCCTAAAAAGTCCAAATTCATATAAACACCCAATTCAGAAAAGTCTATTTCTACCTTGAAAACTCAAAATTGTTTGAATAAATATGAACTAAAAGTAACTTTGAAGGACAAACATGGAGATCCATTTGTGTAAACAATAACAAAATCCACCATTCCCTACTTTGTACCTCACAGGCTCACAAGATAAATCAGATAGTTCCTGCCTTTGAAGGCAGTCACCATATTTTAATCTTGATTACGGGGTTTGCTCCTCCGTTCTTTACCTCTCCACCATCTCTTTCGAGGTGGGAATTCTTTACGAAAATGTAATTTTTCAAAAATAAAAATAAAAAATAAGAGCAACTAAAGTTCAAAGACAACAATATGTCTTTTAAGATGCTCATGTTCTGTAACTCAAAAGATAAATGCTAGATTACCAAAATAATCATCCACAACTTTGATGTTCAACGAAAGTGTCAATATATAGATCTCACGAACAAATCCAAGAACAACAAAACTTCCAAGTTTAAGATGGCCATGCTAAAATAATTCAAGAAAAGAACAAAAACCGAATAATTCCACGAAGTAGTCCAAAAAAAAAAAACCCCGAAATTACAGTTTATTTAAACGAGAGAAATTCATGCTTTATGAAGTCTAATTGAGTTAACTTGGATTGAAAAAAGTAGCATGCAAAAAATAAATAAATAAACCCTTTTCTTCTTACAAAGCATTCATCAAATTGTATAAAAACGTTACAAAGAAATGAAATCGAAATCACACTTCGAACTTTCTGATTTTCACTTCTCAATTAACAATAAACAAAATTGAATCAAAACCAATCAAGACGAAATTTGAAATTTTGCAATCAAAAGCATTGTAAAGTTCAATTACACTATACAATTGATGGATGTAAAACTTACACAAAATTTCAATACTTTTACTAACCTTGCGAGATGATCAATCAAGAAAAGATGGAACCCATTTAGGAGATAATGCGACAGAGGAAAGAGAGTGAAGAAGTAGATATAAAGAGCAATTATGAGAAAATGGCTTTGAAAAGACCCCCGACTGATCAGTAAGAGAGAGAAGAAGAAGAAGAAAGGTGCGTAAAGTTTCACGCGGGAAGGGCTTTTGGTTGTTCGATGTAGAAAAGATTCTTAACTTTGTTTGGAAGAAAGTGTGGAGTGGTTAGAGAGAAGAAGAAGAAGAAAGGAAACAGTCGATCAAAGACAAGGGCTAAAATCCCACGAATTATTGTGTGTCACTCCCTTTCTGGTCAATGAGTCTATTGCCTCTTTTAGAAATCAACTTATCACTAAATTAAATTAAAATTTTATATATTTTATTTATATTTTTAAGAAATAAAATTTTATTACTTAAAAATTATCTTAAGATAACTATAAATAACAACTTTTATAATTTGTAAAAATAATTAAATTTATATAAATTATTGGTAAAATTTTAACTAAATTGACTAAAAAAAGTCAAGAGTTAACTCTTTGCCTGAAACAGAGAGAGTAATTGTTATACAGTACATGGTTTGGTCAATTTCTAAAAATGTTTATTTTAAATACCTATTAATATCTTAAAACTTTATTTCTTTAATCTCACTTAGTGGACCAGGTACTAACGACATCCGGCTCAGAGACCATCGACATACAAAAGCGACCAACTTTTGCCATTGACGTGCATTTGAGTTGTATAGAGACTGAATTTAGATATTTTGATAGTACAGGAACCACTATTGCACTTAACTTGTTTATTAGAGCGAGAACAACAAGTGTTCTCAAGGGGAGCAAACTTTCCAACAATGTAGCAAGTGGGTAGCTTAAAAGCATAAAAGAGGATTGTGGAGCAAAATAAGCTCCCGGAGCTTAACCAATCACAAAAAAGACAAAACAACGTCGTTTCAGTTAAGATGAGACTCAAACGTCGTTTTGGCTAACAAATTTTGAAAGAAAAAAAAAAAAACAACCCACCGGTACACATGCCACGCAGTGGATTTTCGGTCAATTTTTTTCCCCGCTCCAATTTTTGATCATTTTTCAAACAAAAAAAAAATATGTTTTTGTTATATTAAAGTATATTTTTTTTCTCTATAAACAGAGACTTGGTTTGTTTCATTTGAATATCAAATGAATTTTCTACAAATTGTTGAAGTTTTCCTCCATTTTCATTTCTTCTTTATCTTTAAATTTTTTGAATTTTAAAATTTATGGAGTTTGTGCATTGTTGGGAGGGTGCTTTTGTTGAGTAACTTAATGGTATTTTTATAATAAAATAGTCAAAAACCAACTTAAACTTCTTTGTTGGACATGCTCTTTAATGTCAAAAATTTATCTCTAGTTGTGTCAAATTAGTAGGATCCATTGTTGTTACACATTGAAGATGGGCTCACATTAAAGAAAAGCACAATAGTCAATTTTTCGATTTGATTTTCGGATGAAACCAAATATTGAACATCCCTAGTTAGAGAGAAGAAGAAGAAGAAAGGAAGCAGTCGATCAAAGACAAGGGCTAAAATCCCACGAATTATTGTTTGTTACTCCCTTTCAGGTCAAAGAGTTTATTTCCTTTTTTAGAAGTCAACGTATCACTGAATTAAATTAAAATTTTACATATTTTACTTATATTTTAAAAAATAAAATTTTATTACTTAAAAATTACTTTTAGATAACTATAGATAACAACTTTCATAATTTGTAAAAATAATTAAATTTATATAAATAATCGGTCAAACTTTAACTAATTTGACCCAAAAAAGTCAAGAGTTAACTCTTAAGGCATCGCGATGAGTAATCTAGGTCGATCCCCGTTGCGTTACCCAGTATACTGTGATTGGTAAATCAATGATTAAAGTCTCAAAATCAGTCTAAGAACATTTCCCTCTGTTTTCGAACAGCACACTGCTAAGCTCGATTTGGATCTCGAAAATAGTTTTTTTTTTTAGAAAAATTGTGCACAAATGTAGTACTAAATTAGGATAATAATATAGAATTGATTTTAAACAAATTCGAAGCTTAAAAAATAGATTAAAGTGGCCAACACAGCCCAAGAACAAAGAAAAACGGGATGAACTCAAAAAATTCAAATTGTGATCAAATTCGTGTTCTATGCATGAAAATTGATACCCAAACATGAGGGAAGATTATATTGACAACATGAAATCATTTATACATTAATTTGAACCTCAAATCTGAAGCAACGATGTTGTTGAGGGCATTTTAAGAAAAAAATTCTCAAAGTACCTTTTAATGGTTTAAAAAAAAAGATGAATTGAAGAAAAAAAAATTTTTTTAAATAGATCGACCAGTAATTTTTTTTAAAGACAAATTATGAAGATTAGTATGAAATATTTGGTGAGAAAGATTTGTTGACCTTTGGACTTGGTTGGTGGATAAGAGTACATATTAAGAGAGAGAATTGAATCTCTCTGGTAACAAACACAACACACGCGCACACACACACTAAACACCTACAAACACACACATGTTCTCTCTCTCTCCGCCACTTTTCTTCTCCTCCGTTCCTTTTCTACACATGGTTGATTGGAGGAAAGTATAAATTAATAGAGAGAGATTATCTCTCTCATATTAACACATAAAGCACACGCGAGCTCTCTCTTCCTCTATTTGCTGTTTGTCGGTCTCGTAAGCTATACTTTGTGCTCTTGGCTCGTTTGGCTTCCGTTTTTTCGAGTATTCGAAAAAATAAAATTGTAGGATCGACGTACTCGACTAGTAGATGATTTCTTCCGGTAACTCTCAAAATTTAATCGGTAATATTTTCGTGAGTTGGTAAGTTACTAACCCCTTTATTGTTATAATTGTTATAGCATGATAAAGTAGTAAATCTCATGCTAAATTTGTTGTTAATGAGTAGAAATAATACTACTTGTTAAATAATTGATGTGATGTTTATGTTAGTTTGTTTGGGTGGATAATTATACCAAATAAGTGAATTAAAAGTAGTGCTAAAAATAGTACTAAAAATATATGAGGTTACTATGGGTCGCCGTGATAACCCGAAAATTAGTAACGACTCGAACGAAGTCAAATTGGATATAATAAAAATTATATCAAGTTGGTGGGAAGTTAATTAAAAATGTTAATTTACTCGAACTGAGTCCTGTAGGATGTAATGAAAATTCCAACGAGCTATTAAACAAGTTAATTAGTTAGAGCCCGTTTGGTCGAGCATTTTGGCCAAAACGCAGGGATAAAACGCAGCTTATTTGCAAAAAATGTGTTTCAATACTGCGGCAGAAAACGCAGCGTTTTCAAAACGCAGCTGCTTTTTAAAACGCTGAAATTCCCAGCTTTTTCCCAAAACGCAGGTTTTAAAACGCTCCTAGGAAAAAAAAACTGCGTATTGAAGAGATATCGCAAACGTATTTATCAGGAAAGACTTCCGTTTTTAAAACACTGCGTTTTTTAAAACGCTGCGTTTTTAAAACACTGCGTTTTGTAAACGCTGTACCAAACGGGCTCTTAAGCCCCGTTTGGTCGAGCGTTTTGGCCAAAACGCAGGGATAAAACGCTGCTTATTTGCAAAAAAAGTGTTTCAATCTGCGTAAAGCGTTTTCAAACGCAATGCGTTTTAAAACGCTGAATTCCGCTTTTCCCAAAACGCAGTTTTAAAACGCTACTAGGAAAAAAAAGCTGCGTATTGAAGTGATATCCCAAACGTATTTATAAGGAAAGACCTCCGTTTTTAAAACACTGCATTTTTTAAAACGCTGCGTTTTTAAAACACTGCGTTTTGTGAACGCTGCACCAAACGGGCTCTTATTTTAATTGACTCGAACGGAATCGAATATGACATAATAAAATTATGTCGGATAAAATAACGAATTAACATAATAAAGACTTAATTAAATTATGTCGAGTAGCGTGTAATATAAATTATTACGTGCTATATATTGGTTTCCTATGATGTTAAGGAAATAGTTAATATAATAAAGACTTAGTTAAATTAGTAATATTAATTTGTTATGTCAAAGGAGGGTTGAATATTTTGTTTTGAGTTAGATGGTTATGTTATTCCCTACGGATAAAGGAGGGATTGATTAAGCTATAGTTAGCTTGTTGCAGAAGTGATAACAGGTACGACTGAATAATTCTCAAACAGTTGCGTATTGTGATACGTGACGTGAGATACATGACGACAGGAAACATTAATAAATGATATATGACTTAATCTTATGATGATAGTTAACAGTTTATCTTACTATCACTCTATTATAGGTGATATAACATGTATGTAATAATTACGTGAACAGTATGTGACGAATGTGAGATACACATAAAGTTACGAAGGTTATGTAGTAAACGGTTATATGACTAACCTTGGTGGCTGGTCATTGGATAACTTACAATACGTAAGACACCAAACATATTGTATTGTTATATGTGATTCACTAAGAACACATACATTATTACTATGGTTTATATGTGATTCGGTAGAACACATCGTGGTTAATGTGATTTTATGTGATTCAGTAAAACACATCTGGTTTAATGTGACTGTATGCGATTCAATAAGGACAGATCATGATTATGTTTAGTATGGCAAATAAACATCTACTTATAGATAAAAATTTAAGGAATTCATTATAGTGCATAGATTATGAGTTCGATCTAATAAAATGAAACAAATAATTAAAAGTTAAAAATTAAGAAACAAAATTTAATAATTGAGAATGACATGTATAAAAAAATTATTATAAATTTTGGAATACTTCTTTAAATACAACATTTGTAGTTGAGGATTTACAATCAGTACTACCATCACTATCACATATTAAAACTCGAAAACCTTTAGGATTGGTAACTCTAGAGAATGCAACATATGTTTCCTAGGCATTAACCCGTGCGATGCACGGGATGTAATGAAAAACATTATATCTTAAAAACATAAATATTTGGTTAAGAACCGGAATTGAACCATATTTAGTTAAGTGTAAGTAATGATAATTTGAAAAAATCCACTGCTTAGTACTCTAGGGTTATGACAAAATCCCACACCGTAATCTCTAAAAATCAAATATACTACACTTTCTCTATCTATCTATCTATCTTTCCTTCTTAAACACAGTATAAAATAATATTACATCTCTTCCTTTTTCAAGGTTTTGCTAGACAAAACTGTCAACCTGATAAATTCTTTCTATACATGTCTGTGTGTTTCTGCCATATGAGATTCTATTGTCGAGAGTAATTCGACTGTTAAATCACATCTTCGTGAACATTAAGCGATTTGTTGTTACAAGTTGATAATACTACATTAATTTTTATTTTATGATTAAAAATAATAAATAAAAAAAGCATTATAGAAAATGACGAAGTTGAACATTGCACGGGCTGGACAAAAAAAAAAAAAAAATTGCTGGCCGGTCCACTTTGGAAAGTTTTTATTCTCTCCAGTCCACCCTCTTCTTTAAACCGCTAAAAGGCACTTTCATAAAATTGTTCCTAAAATGCCCCGCAATAACATATACAGTAGTTTCTTCTTAAAATTTCTCCAGCCAATCTTCGAGATAACTTCTTCCTAATATTTTCTCCAGTAAATCTTCCTTTCTTCATAAAATTTCTCCGGCCAATCTTACAGATAACTTATTCCTAATATTTCTCCGATGAATCTTCCTTTCTTCATAAAATTTCTTTGGTGAATCTCCCTTCCTAAAAATTTTCCGGTGAATCTTTGTTTCCATTCCAATAGCTCGTAGCAAAGAAAATTGATTTTTGTAGATAGTCTCTGTTTCCATTCCAATAGAACACTAGTGAATCTTACTTACTAAAATTTCTCCGATAAATCTTCCTTTGGCTGTATCGCGATGATGAAATTAGGTATCGCGATGATGGAATTAGGCATCGCAATTAGGCATCGAGTCCTAAAATTTCTCTAGTGAATCTTACTCACTAAAATTTCTCCGGTAAATCTTCCTTTGGCTGCATCGCGATAATGGAATTAGGCATCATAATTGGGCATCGAGTCCTAAAATTTCTCTAGAGAATCTTACTTACTAAAATTTCTCCAGTAAATTTTCATTTGGCTGCATCGCGATGATGAAATTGGGCATCGCGGTGATGGAATTAGGCATCGCGATGATAAAATTTCTCTGATAAATCTTTCATTAATGGCATAATCGTCTTTTTGCTCCCAAAAGTGTCTTTTTCCGATTTTCAAAAAAGTATGATGGACTGGAGCAATTATTAATGTCCAAAAAGGGACCAGCCTGTAATTCACCCAAAAAAATGGCCAATCAAAAAAATTTGGCCCAACTCTTTTATAGATGTTACACAGGCCCTATAATTTGTAAAATCAATAAGGCTTATTAATTTACGAAGCACAATTCGCCTAGTATAAACTTATTAGTTTTTGACTCCCATGAACTCTTTGATGCCTAAATATTTATTTGAGGAGTAAAATTAGAGTTCAGACTCTTGTGTACTCACTGATGCCTAACTCAACATTTATTTGAGGTGTAAAATTTCTAGACATTGAAAGTTGTCCTTGACCCAGATGGTCTTATTTATAAATAAAGATTTAATTGATCGAAATCTTTTTGGAAATATTTCTTGTTTAATTTGTAATAATTGGTGTATCATTTTAAGAATCGACCAATAATTGTAATACTTCATGCCCGTTTCAATAAACAGACTCTAACATCTCCAAGTAAAGCAAGTTTCCTAGACTTTGAGATTGTTGATTTTTCGGCTATCACCTAATGAATATAATTATAATAAAAAAAATTGCCATATTCTTTTAATGAACTGACAAACATCTATTCAAACACTTGCACATATACACAAAGAAAGATCTATGATACATTAAGAGTATACATTTGCAAACGTGTTTTGCTGTCCAATGACTAGAATCCACATTCAACTAATTGGCTAACAATAACAGTACTTAAATTCATCTTCAAGCCTCCTTTTCTTCCAATCCCCAGAATCATCATGTCTACCTGACTTTACTAATTCCATCTTGTGGAGCCTCAATAATTCATCAACATCACCAAATATATCATGAGCTTCCTGTAGCGCGGATGATTAATCAATATTAGTGGAAAAGATACCATGTCAGAAAAGCACACCTAACAGGCTCTCCATGTTCATTAACTTCTTCTTCATCAACAATAAAGTTTGCCATTTCGTCTTCTTCACCGATGTCAGCATCATCTTCCTCTTCTGGCGGCTCCTCCTCTTCAGCAATATCCTCAAGTTGTTGACCTAGAAAGTTGTGTGAATTTTACCAAACATGTGGCTGATCCATATTTTTAGATAGAAAAGAGAAGAAGCTGAGCTAAATGAAATCTACCATCTTCATCATAGAACCCAGAATGCTCTTCCTTTCGATCATTTCGTGCTTTCTTCAACCGCTTAAACTTTTTTACTCTCCTAACAAATTAATGAGAAAGAAAACATTATATCTTTCTAGGAAATAAGTCTAAAGTTTCCAAGAAACCAAGCAAACTCGTAAAAGTACGCAACAAACAAAGAACAAACTAATTACAAATTTAGAGTGGTGAAATCCACTAATGTTGTTATCCAGGAGGAGCTCATAGTCAACTTCATCAAGAACGTAGTTCTTCTCTGATTGCTATAAGATTGTGAAACATAAGTTAATAAAGCAACACACACACACAAACAATAATAAAAAGGTCACAAAGTCAAACTCACCTTTTCTTTCGTTTTTTCTTTTTCTGCTCTCATCATCACTATCGGCCCTATCTTCTTCCTCCTCGTCTAGTTCTTCTTCATCAATATCATCTACTATGAACCCATCTTTTTTATCATACTCATCCTGCCCTTCTTCTAGTCAAGCTCAGCAGTAAATAGCCAATCAGATGTGGAAAATCTCAAAATGATGAGTCACTAAAACAAAGAAGGATGATATAATAAATTTCGAATCAAGTAAAAGTACATCACAATGCCCGCACCAGTTTTTTTATATTTCGCTATTCAGCCAACTCACAGAATTAAAAGTCCACAAACTTCTTTTAAACCTCAAAAACCATCAAGCAATTATTGTAGTACCCATAAAACAACATCCTAGGAAATTTCAGACCCAAACATCAGATTATATGCGAGAGAGTAAAAATGCAGACATAAACTTTTCCCTCAAATTCACCTCCTCATATTACCACGCCACTTCTAATTTAAAAAAAAAAACACAAAAAGACATAAAACATGCGCAAAAGCAAAGGGAACAATTAAAATCAACCCTAAAAAACCTTTAACACAAAGTCCATTGACCAAACCCACAGAAATAGGAACAGCAGGATCTGATAAAAATGCATGTGAGTAAAAGTGCACAGAAAATTCCAAAATCTATCCAATTTCCACCAAATTTTCTAGGCTATGAAATTCACATTTTAACCAAAAAATAATTAGGTTTTATTTGAAAACACACTGACACACGCAGGCACATGCACACAACATGCAGTAGCAAGTAAACCCTACATCAAACCCTTAATAACAAAGTCCGACCAAAACCCACATAAATCATCCAAAACGGAAAACATAATCAAATAGTGAAAAGAAAAGAACATGTAAATAATGGAGTTTTTAGCATAATACTGTCTTCTTCATCCTCATCTTCTTCACGGTCTTTGGCCTCCACAGCATCAATAACCTCTTTTCCTCCTCAACTTTTACCTCATTTGTAAATCACACTGCATATAGAACCATAACGACAACAAACATTCAGCAATCCGTCCTTAATCTTTTCTACCAAACGGCTCCTAAATGTAACGTAATAATGAATAGTAATGTTATGATTAAATCTCAGGGAAGTGCAACTGTGCAAGACAAAGGGAATGAAGCGGAAAAAAAAACCCCTTATTATAAGAAAAATACAATGACAAAGCTCAATATTGACTATAATGCTAAAATCAAGTGGTACACTAAACCATAGCCAAACCCCCATATACACTAATTCAATTAAAATTTTCAATTTCTTTTCCACCAAGTTTTTGCAATTGAAACAAAGCATTTTTCGAGTACCTTTAAAGCTGGTAAAGCATTTTTCGAGCACCTTTAAAGCTGGTAATGTTTCAAAGTCTATCGACCCTTCCCCAACGCATCATCTTCAAAAGGTCCACTCTCTAAATCATCCACCCCTTTGCTATCACTACTATTCTGCTGTTCCATTTTCATCTATTATTCTGCTTTTGGAATTGAAGCAAAGCATTTTTTGAGAACCTTTGGAGCTGATAATGTTTCAAAGTGTATTGTCTCTTTCCCAACACATCATCTTCAAAAGTTCCACTCTCCAAATCATCCACCTCTTTGCTATCACTACTGTTCTGCTGTTTATGGGAGTCGTAGGCCAATACATCCACCATTCCTCGTTGGCCACGGTAGATGGTAGCTGCGGTTATTGCAATATGTGTAACCTACCTTAAAGCTACAAACACCCTTTCTTCGTACTCGGTCGGGAAGGACCGAGTGGGCTTAGGTGTGGGTTTCTTCGTGTGTAACCCTTGGATACGTACATGGGTCCTTTATCTGCATTGCAATAGCAGCACTAGTATTATGTGATTCACTTTAGCTAGGAGTGAAAAGGTTGGAAGTATTGTGAACGTCGAAGATGTATCTCGACAAAGTATCCTTTTGATATGTGTTCACTTATAGCTCTTTATGTGCTTCCTATATGACCGAGTTGGTCACGGTCTCCAACTGGTATGGGACGGTTGGCGGCAGTTGAGCCTCTTGTGTAATATAGGGTTGAATGTTTATTCATGATACTTGTTACATGTCGTCAATATCAAGAATTGTATATCTTGTTATTACTACTTCTAAAGTTGTGTATAATAGCATGACATGTAGTTGTATTTAGTAACTTACTGAGATTCGTCTCACCCCGTTCCTTTTTATTGTGTTCCTTAGACCCTAACATGCAAGGAGATCCAGTGCAGTAAAGACAGTTTAGCTGAAAGTTGATAGTAGGTTTTATATTAGCTAATGCTTTATTAGAACTTGTATATAGTACTTTTGTAAGGATGTGGGTTAATGTTGGGTTATATAAGCCCAGTATGTTGGGTAGTATTGTGTTGTAATTTGTAAACTTATTCTTTTGATATCAACCTGTAAGGTCGAGGTTGTATAAGTACATTATAACTTCCGTTGGTTATGTTTTGTAGCAGTTCTGGCTTTGAGCCTTACTTTTATCAGTGTTTCCCACAGCGGTTAGCTCGTGGTTGTTGTTAGTGTTGTTCTCCGGCTTGTGTTATAGCCGTTGAGGTAATTGTTGTTGTGATTCTGAGCTAATAGGGCTCACATGTGATACGTGGTTATCGTTAGTTATTGTCGTTAATTATCGTTAATTACAGTTCTGATGTCGTGTAAGTCAAAAAGACGGTGAACAACTATTCCTCAAGCCTTGAGTTATCACATAAGAGGTAGGTAGTACCTGTCATTTCATTCTGCAATAGAGCAAAAAGGCTAGGGATTGAAAGTGTGTCAGAGTACTCATTAAATGTAAAGCAAAAAGCATGTTTGAAAAAACAAGACACGCTAAGTACTGACACAAATTCATAATAACTATGGAGGCTTATCAAGGAAGCTTCCGTTCAAAAGATCAGTAGACTTACAAGAGATAAGTCGAAGACAATTATCAGCCTACTATTTTTGCGTCAAATAATCAGTGACTGATATTTGAAAATATCTTAATCAGTCACTTGACATCGGCTAAATAAGCTCGACTGATATACCGGAGTACATTAGTCAATAGCCAACGCGGAATGGCTGGACACTTTAAATCTGTGACTGATGTACGTCATCAGTCAGTTACGAATGGCTGGACATTTGATCAGCCAACAACAAATATGAAGCTTGGCTGATGGATTCCAAAAGATAAAATGGTTTTAAGTAAATTATGGGAAGAACTAACAAAAAGGTTTATCCATTTCGTCTTTTCCCGGAGATCATCAACAATGGATTTTAGGAAAGATTTTCGAGATTTTGTTGATGCAATTTTAAAGAGTTTATTGAATATTTGTTGTCAGGAAATTTGCTTTAAATGTATTTGTGTCTTATTCATGACGCTGCTTCGACTGTTTTTCAAAAGATTTTAATAAATAAAGTTCAGTCGAGGTCATGATAACAATATTATTCAATCTATGTATTTATGCAGATATACTTGTTTTATAAAGGTCATTAGCTGAGTAAAATCAAAAGTTGTAGGCTAATGAATAATGACACAAATATTATAATTTTTAATTATATTAAAGTTCTTGCCAGTATCAAGAATTTAACATAATCACATATTTTATACAAGTAGATTCATATATACCTGTACTAGCTTGTATGTAAAAGCTAGCTTCTAAGCTTACTAGAGAGAAGTGACATTTAGCCATTCAACTCCTTCTCTTGAAGCTTTGAAGTCTTGGTGGAGGCTTTGTGGAAGGTCATTGATTCAGCTTTCAAATCATGAGAGTTTAAGATACCAGGTGGCAAAGAGCTTTGATTGCTTCATCTTTGAATTTCTCACGAAGTTCAGCAATCTCCCTTGATGATCATCTTATCACTGAGGAGAGAGAAGTAGCACATCTTTGACTTGTGTGACTAATGTCTGAATTTCAATTCAGCTTGTCTGTTCTCATATAGAAAGATTAGAAATACTTTTGAAGTCTTAAACAGACTTTCAATAATAGTCAAAAATAAAAATTTGCTAAAGAGAGTAGAGATTAAAAGTATATCCTGATGTTTATCGATGTTGAATCTTCGAGGAATATCTTATCTCATAGAAGGACTTTTATAGATCACCCAATCTAATAGTCTAGACTTATGAGAAAAGGATCAACATTCCATTTTGCTTGTTGAGTGAAAATAGGCTTCCTTTATATTTCATATGTGTCATTCACCTAGAAGACATAATTGTCTTTCTGAGAAGATATTCCAATGAAGAAAAGGCATCCCAAATAAGTCAACGGTATATTCAATTTATGCAACTTCTCTATAGATGAGAATAAAGACAACAATCATATCAGCCAGTAATGTGTAAAGAGATGACTTAGGAGAATTTTTTGAAAAGCATTTTGATTTCTCCTTCAGTCAACCTTTATATCACTTGAAATACTTATCCTCCCTCTGTTGATTGAATATGAGTTCCATCAGTAGTTAAGATTTTCTTTCAGCAAGTATACCTCATGCTCCCATTATCCATAAGAAAACTGTATTTTAATAATAAGAAGTTATAGACAGTTTTCATATGATATGTCTATAAAAAGATTTAAAAAAAGTAGAATTTTTTGCAAATCAGAAATCATTTTCAAAAATCAAGGCATCTTTATATTGAGCTTTGGACCTCTCTCAAGCTGTTAAGCCTGGAAACAAATTGTTTCGACAGAGACAAGGCTCTGATACCAAATGTAGGTCCGCTTTCTAGAATGAGAGCTCAGAAATAGGCTAGAGGAGGGGTGAATAACCTATATATCAAACTTAAAATTTCTTTCGATAATTCAAGCTGTGACATCACTAACTAATTTGAGAGATCATACTGAGCGATTAGTATGAACATACGAAGAAGATGAATTAGTTAGTATATCAGTGAGCTGATGTAATCAGTTTTCTGATATTTAAACAATCAACTGAATCAAATAGGCATACTAAAAAATTAGTATGGGCAGCGAAAGTTCTATTTTCAATTGATCTATCAGTCATCTGATGAGATCCGTCGACTGATAGTTAAATGACTGAAGTGAGATATAAAGCATTAAAATAATTTAGTCACTCAATGCTTTGCAGATGCTCTTTGATAAAATAGTATAGACATTGGATAGTAAACTATGTATGTTCAGTTCCTATGTAGTAGCAATTTAATCAAAGAAATATGGTAGGCAATGAAATATAAAGTAGCAATACACAAGATTGAATTCAGCAGTTAACTAAATATTAGTTACTGCATAAGATACTTCATTAAAGGAATTCAGTCAACGCATACATATTGTTTAGCTAACTTGCCTAAATACATGTTACAAAAAGTAAATTAAACTACTAAAGAAAAACTTATAGGCAAACTATTCTAATGAGAGGCAAATGGAGATGATTATTTTATCTCGCTATTTGCTATTTCACTTAACCCTCCCCAGAACCATCTAGAGATTCAATAAACTAGTCTCTTGATGATCTAGAGACTTATGTAAGTGAGATGAGTTAGAATATAAAAAGCGATGTTCAAACTAAAAAGTTTGAACATCCCATTTGGGGATATCTCGACTCATACGAGATTGTGTAATCAAATCCATATCAACCATTACAAAGATTAGTAAGACTGTGTGTGTGGATAAGATATGGAGTGAAGACCTGGACTCTAGACTAAATGCTAGCAGATTGGATCTCTTTGGACATTTCTTTCCTTCTTCTCTCTTTCTTTTCTTCATACACTTGGTGAGTGAAGTCTTCATCCTTCAATTGTTTGAGAGGCTGATGGAGATGAGCTTCAAGGGCAATCGGTAGATGACTAATTGGGCATGCTTGAGTATACTCTAACTTCACAAGTGTATTATGATGAGCTCAAGATTTCTACGAATTTTCCCTTTAATTTCCTTTTATTTTGTGCTACTTTTAAGTTAATTATGCTTAGAAATATTATTATTTGCGTATTTGTGCTTCAATGTAGGTTTTCAAGATATTAACGAGCATTCATGGAGTTTAGCACAAAGTTTGAGATAATTTCAGGCTTTAAAGTTGAGCTTTGAATTATTCCGTCAAAGTTCGTCAAGCATTCCAAGGAAAAATGAGCTAACGGTGGCTAACGGAGGACTAAACTTAAAAGCTTGAAGGGGGAAGGACTTCATCACCTCATCTCGAAAGGCTAGGGGCACCGCAATTACGAAAACTACTCATTAATTCGGTAGCTCCACACGTGCCACGTCGGCCTCTTGCCCATCTGAATCCAACCCGCGCCTTCTTCCTTGGAGATCTAGATCCGGCCCACTTTCTCGCCATTCTCACCCGTTTCTTCTCACAGCCGCAGCCCACTTCCACGTGGATAGTCCGCGTGGTAGCGGTGTCACCTTCACCACCACTCTCTCGACCCATTTCCTCTCCCATTCGGATCCGCGTCCCTCATACGGGTTGCCCACGGATCAGCAGCCTCCTAGGTCCATTTTTTTTGTCCCTTTTGCCCCTAAATTTCATGTTTAATTCCCATCTTGCCCTTGGCTTGTTGGAGACTCTAGAGCCTTCCTTATATCTCCAAGCTCCCCCAAAAAACCAGAAAAAAAGGCCCGAACAAGCTATGAACCCCCTTTTGGGGGCAACAGCCTTTTTTCACCAAATTCTCTCTATTCCATTGAAGATTGATCAATTTTGAAGGTTTGGAACAAAAAATCAAGTGCCAAGGAAGCATCTACAAGTGATTGCAGCCCCGGATCTCGGCATTGCTCTCGGCATTGTTTGGATTAATTATTTCAATCTATATTTATGATATTTTCTAGGGTTGAATGATTTTGTAATTTATGAAATTGACTCTGTACTTAATTGATTATTGGAAAGCAATTATTTTTCTATGTTATTGTAGTGTTTTAATTAAATCTCTCTCTCTCTCTCTCTCTCTATTGAGTATACAAGCATGCTAGGTTATTATTATTGATGGGCTTAATGATTTTAATTGTTTAGTCATTGATTAATTGATTTTAGAATTGTTTGTGTGAGCGAGAGCTACCTTACTTTTCGGACCGATCAATTTAGTAGTTGGTGTTTGACACACACCGATAGCCTCCGACTACCGGCATGACTTGTAGAAAAAAAAAAAGAACATCTCTCTATGAAGTATTACCCATTATCTTGGTTATTATTATGTGTTTCTAATGCTTCGATGAATTAGCTACCCAAGAGATGATCACTAGAATTATAAGATAGTTAGCGAGAGCCCTTCCTATTAATTTCGAAAACACAATAATTGTCTATGTGACGCTGCACCGAGAGGTAACGAGTGTTCATAGATAGCCATATGAGAACTTGTTCTGACTTGCAATCAATCCACCTTAGCCATTCGCGAGGTAGGGGAGATTCAGGTTGCTATAGGAGCGAGAGCTCGTAGTTAACCAATTTAGTGTTCTCGGTTACCAAGACTTGAGTTAAAGAAAAGTAGAGAGAGGATTAAATTAGACACGAGTTACACTAGAAATATTGCAATCCTATAATCATATCTTTAAATTTTGATTTGTTGTTGCCAAACCATTTTTACGTCCATGTAAATATTAATTGCTTTATTTTATTTTTAGTTTTTAGTTTTTATTCTCAATTTATTTTTGCTCAAATATAATTAGCTAGCCTAATTTCGGTACTTAGTTGGAGTGAAAACTATGTACATTCCCTGTAGGATCAATAACTCGTACTTACGTACACTTTATTACTTGATACGGCAGGGTACTCTTGCCCTAGTTGCATTCCATGAATATCATATTACTCTTGCACACCACTGTATCTTTCTCTCTTTCCACAAGCACTTGCTAACGGTGTATTGTTAATGCTATTTTCCACCTATTTCCACACCTTTCTTAAGCAAACGCCTGGGGTATTTATAGGGAGAGAGATGTGAGTAGCCGTTAAGAGATGTTTGAATTCAACCGTTGTATATTGTCGTTGTAGAGGTTGAATTCAAAGTCTTTGAAGGCTGTGTCCGGGATTTAAGGCTTTTGGGAAGATAGCGAGATCTTTCGGAAGAGACTTTACGTCTCTAAAAGCATAAAGGCGTTGTCACATCATATAGTACTTTTTAAGTCTGGGCCATGTGAAGAGCAGTACTTTAGAGATCAAGTTGTGTTGCAAATATATATTAGAGAATCTAAAATATATTTCCTTTTTGACCGTTGAATCTTGATCGCTGATGTGAGTCCCGAGACATCAGTTTGTCATCAGCTGCTGAGAGATTGGTTTTAAGCTTTGTCTTGAACATCAGTCAGTGACACAGCTCCTTTGAGTTTCTTTAGCTTCTTCTATGGGTTTGATGCTCAGTGTCCTAGTGAGATCCGTAGCAGTCTTGAGTCTTTGGTTACCACTCTATTTAGTTGTCCTGTCATAGTGAGTCGGGATGGTCTAAGGCTAAATGACTAAGGGCTACTAAATCCTAACCTAGATAGATGATGGTTACAAGAAAATCTTTAGTAATTAAGGTGTGACGACCCGAGTCCGGGGTTCGATGTTGAACCCCAACTCGGTGCGCCAAACTAGCAAGAACAACCGAAAAGAGCGAGTTACAAAAGCTCAAAACTAAAACTATGCTGCGGAATATAAGTTAAAACGTGAGTTTCAAAAACTCACACAACAATTACAACTAAATAAACCTCAACGGCCAAAACATACGCCGGAGAACAACACTAAAGATAAACCCAACAAGAAAAACCTCGACGGCTAAATACACGAGCCAGAGAAATAATAATACTAAAATACCACGAGTCAGAAACCCAAAATACAAATCTAAAGAATACAACTATTTCTACCATATACTAACTTTACATAACTTAGTGAACCTCACGATCTCACAATACAAGAAATAAGAAGAAAATGACAATACAAAAACATCTTGTTAACTCCAAGCTTCAAGACTCGCTGCGCTGGAACTTAACCTGCAAACTGAGGAGGTTGTTGGGTGAGTCTAAAAGACTCCGTAAGATACTATAATGTATTGGGTGCTATAAGTATGAATGCAACAGTAAACCAAAACTCTAAATGCACTAATCTTGGTAATAATTTTTAACTTAACCATTAATCGACAAGTTACTACATGTGACTATATGGCATGGCATTATGCACAACAATATAACAGGAAAGTAAACATGTAGGAGCACATAAAGGCAACCATCCTATACTAACGAGAGGCTCAATGATCGCCAACCATCCCATACCAGTTGGAAATCATGACCAACATTCGCTTATATAGGAAACATATAAGAGCGGTAAGTAAACACATTTAAAGGGATACGGCGTCGAGGTACACCTCCGACCAAACCAATAGTTCCAACCAACCAACCAAAATTATACCAAATGTAGAGCCGTTGTTGACGTGCTCGAACCATAACGAAACCAAAATCTTACAACAAAGAATCCGTGAACCATTTTATTTGAAATTCACAAAACCCGGTGCCACCGGTCCCTATAACCCAAAGAACACCCTAAAATAGCTTACCAACGTTGCGGTTTTTGCCTACAAACACTTGGCGCCATTTCCCCTACCGTGGCCAATGGTAGGGGGCGAGAACCCAATGTATTGGCCTTCGACTATTACGTAGCCCCTGCTCTTGTAATAATCGAGCGTCAATACACCCCTCTCTAACAAATAAGTCATGGACTTAAACTAAATGCACAAGTAGAATATTTACTCGACATTTAAAATAAACGATCATACTCCAAAGTAGGGAGCATACCACAACAACCACATTCAATAATAATACGAATGTTTCAAGTAGGTCACAATAAGCCTACAACAACAAATCAACAAAGTGTGCTAGTAAACATTAAACACACAATCAATCATCAAAGTAGGATGATTGTCCTATCACATACTAGAACAATCACACAATGTCCATAATCACTGAACATATAACCAAAACAAGACAATAGGCAAGGTAGGCCTATTGTACAACTCAACTTAGGATCTCTACAGTATCCTATAATAACTCAATACACTTTATCTCATGTAAAGCATAAACCATCACATAACAATATCGTCGTGTACTATATATATCATGACTCATTACAAGTCATTTCGTCCGAATTGGAACGATAATCACGGTATGTCATCTCATGTATGATTGAATTAACTAAAGTCAAGTTCTTACGAATAATCACTTTCACAATACATCATCCAATATTGTAGGAGACTAAATAACAACCCGTAGTGAATTATACTACTTATTAATCAACTCCATAGAGTCAATTCTACACATTAATAAATTAACTACAAGATTCGACGTTTGTTTATTACGTCCTATACGACTCCGCAAGAGTCAGTCACAACTAGAATATAGCTCGTATAGTGTTCAATGAAAATATATCATCTCATGTCGACTCAGCTAGAGTCGTTACCCATTTTTGAAACATCGGGACGAACTGTAGTATCATTCCTAATTAACCATTCTATCCTCAACACCATTATTCGATAATATATATTACCCAAAACAATCTCACAAATTCATAGCGAGTAAACTAACGACAAAAATATCAACGGGTTGCTATTATACAAAATTTATTTAACACAATATGATTTCTCCAGCATCGCGCAACAGTACCGTTAAATTCACCAAATATTCCACAAAAATCCAAATATTACAATTATTCCATATTTAGAAACTAGACATCTGGAACTATAATTTACCACTTTGAATTACCTCATTTGGACTTATAATCATCAAGAATCAGTCACTTAAAGTTGGAACTAAGACCCAGAATTTTCAGCAACAGTTTACTCGGCGCAGCGATAAAACACAACCTAAACGAGGTACTTCCCGACCTCTAAAATTCATGAAAATTTACAGAGAACTAATTAACATACATAAGAACAACATATCCAAAATTCAGCAAATTCCCAATAGTAGATTAGTACCAAAATTTTTACGAAAATAGCCCAAAACAGGGACTGCAACTAACTTGAAGTTCATGTGTTTTACTTTCTAACATGTTACCAACACTTCACCAAGTCTCATGACAACCTCTACACATGGCCATTGATTAAGAACTAACATAATATCTTTTGGAATGGTCAATTACTTATTTCTTCAAGAAATTACACAAAGATGAACAATTACACATCCTATATGTTTTATTATTCCAATTCAACTCATAAACATACAAAACATTATAGTTACTTACCTCTTGATGAATTCACTCCAAGAAAACCAACATGCAAATGGTGGAGAGTGATCCTCTAGTCAAGACCTTCAAAATGGTATGCTTGGATTGAAGATTTGTTGGTTGGATGGTGAAGAAATGACTTGCACACACTAATCTCACCTTAATCTCCCACACACACTCTAAGCTTCCATGGATGGAAAGAGATGAAAATGGGAGTAAGTTAAAGTCACTCCATGGTCTAAAGAGGCTAATCAGGCTGGTCAACAAGTCTTTGGCACGTTCTAGGTTGAGTCAAAGTCATAAAACCAAAACAAGTCAACAAAACCCAAAATTTACACAAAACTGACCGTACAGTCGCGCTAGGGCGCAGGTCACTGGGCCTGATTTTCAGTCAACTTCAAAGACGCGCCTAGGATGATCCACAAATCGAAAAATTGCGAGTAAGGTATCGTTGGAAAGCTCTTTGAGTCTAGTTTACACAGAATCAAACGGTTTGCCAATACGAGTTTTCTACACAAATCTATGATCAAAATACTACAGACTGTTCGGATGAACAGAATTCGAGTTTAAGCATGCATCCATGCTTTTGAGTGAATCACTTTCTATCTTATGGTCACAACAAAATATATACTAAGTATTCCCAAATAATCCTAACCCCCAATCAAGTTCAAAACACTCTCAAAACTAAACCAAATTGCCCCGTATTGGTGCACGAAGATAAACACGCGAAACATCGCTCGAACAACTCAACTTACGGATTAACGACAAGACTAACATGCTTGCCATTTGAGAGTGAGTCTAAACCAAGGTAAGGCTGGACACAATGAGTGATGTACACACACGATATGGTATCAAGGATGGTCTCAAACGAGTACGAAACTACGGCGTGATTAAACGTTGATCCAATCTGGAACAACCGCAAGGAAGACTAACATGTCATGCAAATCAAACATGACTACGCTCTCGTGAATCAACCCCCAAGGGTCCCAACTTAACACGTCACACTTTAGCAAGTATGATATATTTCTTATATGTCAAAGGTTAAAGGTTCTAACTTGTATTCCAAAGGTTTCTAAGCCGGTATGAAGTGATGCGCAAAAGGAAAGGAAGTAGGGTCGGGCCTTACATAAGGAATATTCACATACAGGTTTTATGATAAGTGAATAGGTGAATATCCACAATATAAAGTTAAGAAGATATTAAGAACTCATGGCATGAGTCTACGTGATTTCCCATCAATGCCATTTCCAGATGATTAGTTTTTCCAGTTCTCCCATAATAGGTTAATACACGATGAAATGTGCTATGATCGAACAAGCTTGGCTAAAGAACACAAAAAGCTTGTGTCAAATTTGAATGACAAGCAACGTCGTGTTTATAAGACAATCATCGAATCATCTAATTCAGAAATTGGAAGGATTTTTTTTTTTTTGTGTATGGTTAGATGGAACTGGAAAAATGTTTATTTGGAAAACTCTATCTGCCGGGTTGCGATCAAAGAGAGGGATCGTATTAAATGTAGCTTCTAATGGTATATCATCTCTTTTATTGCCTGGTAAAACGGCTCATTCTAGATTTTCGATTCCCTTTAAATTGAACGAAGAATCGTTTGCAACATAAAACAAGGGAGTCCTCTTACAGAGCTTATACTCAAGTCGAAGCTTATTATATGGGACGAGGCTCTCATGATGCATAAGTACTATTTTGAAGGATTGGACCAAAGTATGAGGGATATCATGAAAGAAGTGAATTCATCCAGAGCTAATATTCCGTTTAGAGGCAAGACAATCATTTTTTAGGGAGATTTTTGGGAGATACTTCTTGTAATTCATCGTATTTATGAAGAGATTGTACTATATTGAGGTTGACAAAGAATAAGAGATTACAAAATATGGGGTCCAACGAGAATTGTGAAGAATTGAAACTTATTGCTGATTGGATTGCAAAGATTGAAGATGGAAAAATTGGGGAACCAAATGATGGTTGTGTTTCAATTGATGTTCTCCATGAGTATTTGCTTAAGGAATTCAATGATCCGATTGCTGCAATTATGCGAGTACATATCTTGCATTCAAGTAATAAATTTGATTCATCGTACTTTGAAGAGAGAGCTATTTTGGCACCGACTCTTGGTGTCGTTCATTCTATAAATCAATATATGATTTCAGAAAACAATTCAGATGGAAGAATTTATTTGAGCTTAGATTCTTCATGTCATTCTGATCGAAATGTTGATCACTTGAACGATGTTCATATTCCCGAGTTCTTAAATGGAATTAAATGTTCCGGAGTTCCTAATCATGAGTTAAATTTGAAGGTTGTAACTCCTATTATGTTGCTCCGTAACATAGCATTCTCTTGGATTATGCAATGGAACAAGATTGGTTATTACAAGGCTTGGTAATCATGTTTTAGAAGGACAAGTTATTTCCAAGGGAAACTCTGGTCATACAGTTCTTATTCCAAGAATGTCGCTGACTCCTTCTGATCCAAGACTTTCATTTAAATTCCAATGAAGACAGTTTCCTCTAATGGCGTCTTATGCAATGTCCATAAATAAAAGTCAAGGTCAATCTTTGTCTAATGTAGGTCTTCTTTTGAAAAAGCTCGTGTTTAGTCATAGTCAGTTGTATGCCATTTTTTTTTAGAGTTACCAGTCAAAGGGCCTTAGAGTTTTGATATCTGATAGTGATAATAGTAGTGGTTGTAAATCTTCAACGACCAATGTTGTATTTAAAGAAGTATTCCAAAATTTATAATAAAATTTCGTATTTATGTAATTCTCTATTATTAATTTTAATTTTCTTAATCTTTACTTTTTAATTAGTTATTTAATTTTATTTTATCGAACTCATAACCTACCCATTACAATTATTTGCTTACATTTGTATCTATAAAGTTACTATATAATTTAAATTTTATCAATATAAACCGTGCATCGCACGGGTGCATTTCTAGTTATGTAAAATGGTAATCAATTATTCTAGTAGGTCTTCGGATAGAAACATTTGCTTTGATACCGACTAAGGCAGGACCATGTCAAAGAAAGGGAGAGAAAGGAGAAATTTCGGAGAGGGTAAAGAGTACTCTTATTCACAAATGCACTCTAAATACATTTTGGTTGGTTCTCTTTTGTAATGTGTTTCATAGTTTTTTTATTTCAGAATTTTGCAATGATTTAATAAAAAAATGAGGGAGAGAGAGAGATAGTAGGATCGTAAATTGATAAGGGGACTGTTCTAGCTTAATTATAGGTTTCGAGTTCTGTGGATTAGTCTTGGGCTTTGAGGCCTGAGAATACCTTTGCGAAACCAAAAAAAAGAAGACACTAAGTAAAAATCACATAGAAAATCGTAGGGCGAACTTCGGGTCGGTCCCTTTTGATGAATTTTCAACCGCTTTAGTCCCCTATATTTGTTTTTAACCAGAAAAAGACACTTTTGTTACAAAATATCGTTTATGCTCTTAAAAAATATGGAACACGCATGCAATGCATCGCAAAACAAAATTGATGCATCGTAGTTCAAAGTGTGCATCGCGATGCACAAAATTGCACTAAAAAGTATTGTTTTGTTAAATCGCAATGCATGAAATTTCTTTTAAGAGTTCAAAATGGACGCCATGCTCATAATTTTGCCCTCCATGCCCATGATTTTGCGCGTCACGCCCGTTCCAAAATTTATGCATAGCGATTTACAAATTGATGCATCGCAATGCACAAATTGTTGCATCGCGATACACCACGAACAGACACGCAATGCATCGCAAAATAAAATTGATGCATTATAGTTCAAAGTGTACATCGCGATGTACAAAATTGCACTAAAAAGTACTGTTTTATTACATCGCGATGCATGAAATTTCTTTAAGAGTTCAAAATGGGCGCACGCCCATAATTTTTGGGCGTCACGCCCATAATTTTGCCCTCCATGCCCATAATTTTGTGCGTCACACCCGTTCCAAAATTGATGCATCGCGATATACAAAAAGTACTACTTTTGTGCATCACGATGCACAACATTACACTTGTGATGCATCAAAAGTGCATTGCTATGCATAAAACAATACTAATGCACAACATTACACTTGGGATGCATCAAAGTGTACATTGCGATGCACAAAATTATATTAAAAAGTAATATTTTTGTGCATCGCGATGCATAACATTACATTTGCGATGCATCAAAGTGTGTATCGCGATATACAAAATTGTACTAAAAGGTACTGTTTTCATGCATCATGACGGACAACTTTTATTTTCGATGTACCATATGTTGTGAATATTAGGGAATTAAAGATTAAATGAACTCTCCAAGATACTTCTAAAAAGGTGGTCAGTTTCTTTTGAATTTTCACATTGGGATAGGGCAGAAATTTGTTTCCCTTTCGGGGTTGTTGCCCCTTCGACCCCCGTAACCTGATCGGACAGGTCGATCCCCGTTTCGTTGTGGCAGCATTCATCAATTAGCGAACAATATTGATAAAACAAAGACACAAAGAATTAAAATAATTTTGAAAATTACACTGGTCTTATTTTTTGATGATGAACTGGGCATGAAAAGAAACTAAGAGAGAGAGAGAGAGAGAGAGAGAGAGAGAGAGAGAGAGATGAAGGCTGTAGCAAAATAAACAATGATTGGAATGGAAGAGAGAATTTATATATGAAAATTAAAGGAATACAATGCTTAAAACATTTTTTAGGTTGTTACGGGGGTGATTTTGGAACAATTGACCAACTTATCACTTAAATATTAAAATGGACTTAGCGGTTGGAAATAAAAATAAGGGCTTAAAGCGGTTGAAAATCTGTGAAAGGGGACCGGCCAACAATTATTCCAAAATCATAAACACAAAACCCAACTGTATAATGTGAACATGACCGTGGTGGTTTTAAACTCATAATTAAATCGAATGTGACCTGCTGTAGTAGTATTTTTCCTCGGTTATCAAAATTAATGAAAAATGATAGGGATACAAATTTTTTTACACGAATTTTTTTATCTCAATCTATGTGTCAAACGTATAATAGATTTAAAAGTGACATTGCCAATTATATACTTGTCATAAATAAATAAAAAAATTTGTATCTTTATCACTATATACAATATCACTATATATATATATATATATATATATATATATATAAAACTTCAACTAAAATCCTCATTTTCAGTTTTATTAAATTTTATTTATTTTGTTGTTATTATTGTGTTATAATATATATCATTGCCAAAAAAAAAAGGTAAAATCGGATGACATGCTCCAATTGTAGGTGCATTTTTCATCGTTGTTCAATTTTCAAACTTTGCCCTTTTACCTTCTAAATTTGTAATATTTTGAAAAACTTACAACTTTACCCCCTAAGTTTGTAAATTCGTTAAATTTACAAACAAATTTAACGAAACATCAAAATATTACAAATAAATTTCATTCTCTCAAACAATTAAACGAAACTTACAAACTCAAGGGGTAAAAGTAGAAGTTTTTCAAAATATAACAAACTTTGAGAATAAAAGTGCAAAGTTTGAAAAATGAAGAACCCAGAGACATGCACCTAGGACTAGCGCATGTCTAAGAGAGACATGGGGGCATGACTTGATTTTCTTTTCTTAAATATTGATTCAGAGGCGTTTATAAAATGGTAGATTAGGGACAACAATCTTATGGGGGAAAGACAGAGCTTGAGAAAGGATTAACAGTAAAATGTACTACTCCCTTCATCTATGTTAAAATGGATCGCTCGATTCTAGGCAATGGGTCAGTTCTCGAAGTGTAATGAGCGAAACGTATGGCGCTAAAGACAGTTGAGATTCTGGAGCTGAAGCGGTCGTTCATGGCAGGCACACGGTGTGCGGCTGACATTTTGGAATTGGTGCGGTCACGCTACTTAGGAGGATGCGGCCGCGCCGCTTATGCAGTTCGTGTTTTCCTTATTTATTTTGTATTTAGGGCTAAGTCTTGTATCATATATATAGGTTGAAACCCTAAAATGTGTATAAGGTTGAAATATCAATATACAACAGTCTTAAAAAACCTCAAATTCTCTCTCATCTTCCAATTCTCAATTGTTTGATACCTTCTCCATTCTAGACAAAGAGTCAACTTTAGACTTTTTTTGATTAACTTAGTTAAAATTTAACCGATTAACATAAATTTAGTAGTTTTTAAAAAGTTATAAAAGTTGTAATTGTAGTATTCTTAAGATAGTTTTTAATTAATGAAATTTTATTTTCTAAAACATAAATAAAGTATGTAAAATTTTAATTTGATTTAGTCACATGTCGACTTCTAAAAAGAAAGCGATCCCTTTACGAAACGGAGAAAGTAATTGATAATTATTCAATTGTTTATTTGCTTGCTTCATTGTTGCAAAACAATCTCGAAAGAAGAGCTACAATTTATTTTTTTGTCAAATTTTAAATAATTTTCAAATAGAAATTTTAGTGCAGTGCTTAAAGGTTATAATTTTATTTTTTGTAATTAAATATATTAAAATAACTATCTAAAATTTGGTCAAATTAACACACAAAAAAAAAATAAAGGTCTCCCTTTCAACGGAAAAACGGAGTAATATAGAGGACAACCATATCAAGTACTTGTGTGATTGTGTGTTACAAATTTTACAATCATTATTCCATGCTATGTCTTGATGCATGAACTGATCTTAGGAAAATAAAGGAAAATGGCACACGAATAAACCGTATATGATGCATCCTTGCCTCCTAGAATGCATTAATTTTTTAATTTTGGTGAGCCTGCAAAAACTATCAATTCATCCACCTCAACTCATATATAAATACGAAGGTGACACGAGAGTAAAAGGTTGTTACACATCAAAAACTGAAAGCACCCAACAACAAAAACAACTTGCAACAACTCTTCAATGCACACTATTAGATGCGGATAAACATAGTTCCTAGCATCAATATGCCACAGTTTTAGTATACTGAAAGCAAAAGAACATATAAAAGGAAAAAGATGAACATAATAGCTGACCTCCAAGAATGGCAGAGTGGCCATGCAGCCAAAAGGTTCAAAGCCCGATCATATCCTATCAGCAATGTACTTCAGAAGAGAATCCATTGGCTTAGATCCAACAGTTGTCACTCCCCTGCGTTTGATTTTAATCCTTGCAAGGTAATCGGCTGCGATCCATGCAAAGCTCAACATTACAGTGCCAGCAGTCCCATCTGGCTCCTGCATCTCCAATGACTTCTTCACCCAATCAGGATGGTAAGTGACTTTGTACCATGCTGATGCCTTCCTTTCATAAACGGCGTTCTTCTCCTCATCACAAAGCTGATCCAAATCTGAGTCCAAATGCTCAAACACCTTCCTAAACTCCTTCCTCAATGCACTGTATGCATGCTTAATTCTCTCTTTCAGTTCGCCTTGCTTCTTGCTACTGGAAATCGGTATCGACCAAATGTGCCCAGTCACAATTTCTTCCTCCCTGTTCACCTTGTATTGCCCAAGAAGACCATTCACCTGCCCATCATAAGAACACTTGGACTCCCATGCTTCTTCAATGAAACTTGACGATCCTGAAATATCGAGCTCTACATCATAAGGTATGTCCTCAGGAACAAATGATAGCTCAGTAGATGCTGTATCACCTATGTCATAACCATCTTTGATTCGGCGGTACAGCTTTCCCAGTATTTTATTTGACTTGTAAGATTGGAAGTCCTCTTTCCCCATGAAGTCGGGATACATTTTTGGTTTGAGCCGATAAGGCAGATTCACGGCCTTCCCAGTTTTGGGGAAATCAACAGCTAGGGCAGCAAGCTCTGCCAGTTTAATGCACTTATCATCTAATGCCCGTAATCGCTTAGGTCAGCATGGACAACATGGGCATTGCAGATTGAGCCAAGGTTCTCAGTGAGCAGGTTCTGGGTGAAAAATTCTACTATGTCCTGTCAGTCAATAAACAAAGTGAATATAAAACTGATTCATGGAAAGAATTGAACATACATAATATGAAAACCAAAGTCTTCAATAAGAAAACCTAAACGAACATTGACCAAACCTACAGTAAATCATGTAACGTATAATTGTTTTAACAATATTATAATGCTTACATTATGCACTATTCACTCCTCTGCGGATAAGATTCGGAAACCCCATTTCATCAGCAGACTATACCTCATCAACCAAGTTCTCAACAGAGACGTCTAGGATTTCTGTCTTAACAGACTCAAGAATATCCAACTTAAACTAATTATGCAAATAGCACGTCTTCAAGATTGGTATATAATCATCTCATCTACTTTAGTACCAATGATAAACTACTAGATGGCAGTTAAGATGCAGATAAGACCACGAGACCAATTGAAGCTAACTCCCCAAATAAAGTACAAATAGAATTTCTTCATTATTATGAAAATCTGAGTATATATAAACTTCAGTACATTAGAAGGTTGCGGATTTCTGTGAGGCTTGAATGGAAAGTTAAACTTAAACGTGTTATTGAATTATTATAGACTTGATTCTAATTAATTCCATGAGTTTCAACCACGCTCACAGAAGTCACCAGAAAAATCTTTGAATTTCGTAAATAAGGGTTACCTGAAAAAAAGAAATGAAACATATATGGTGTCTGCTTTTCAGAACCAAACTGCAGCATCTATTTAAGTAAATAATTAGATGAGAAATACCAGAAAGCAGCCAACTGAAGGTAAATATTTTACGGATGAAAACTCAAGTTATAGTATTCAAATAGAACAGATAAATACCAGGAGCTTGACATGGCGTGGTAGCTCTTTGACCTCTGGGGGTGCATATTCCATTGGAATCCAGCTCCTCTGACTAGGCGGGATAAGATTTTGGTCCCACGTCACAAAGTAAAGATCGCCATCAAGGTCACTTCCTGATGCTTCATTTGTATGAGGTCTATCCCCATTTTGAGGAAAACCAAACAATCATAGAGATGATGCAACTCAGGAATATCTACTGCCTCCAGAATTCGGACATCTCCTGGATGAAGACATGGGTTCTTCGCTATAACCACAAGGCCCTTGATTACCTCAAGATTTCTTTTTCTTTCAGAAAATCTTGATCCATGCTTAGCAAAACAATTCTCCAGTGATTGGTTTGACACTTGGATATAGCACTGGCCTTGCTCAAGCCCCTAGCTCATCCAAGCATCCCATTAACCACCTCCCTGAAGGCACAAAGATCCTTGCCTTTTCCCGAAGATCTCGAAGCTGCGCAGCTCTTACACTTGTTATCATGCCTCGTAGGTGAGGTTCAGTTTGAGGCTTGAAACCTGCAGTTAACATTATAACTGCAGTATTGGCTTGCTCACCACACGAGGCAGTAAGAATATCAAAAGCCACACTGGTGTCCACGAGCATTTGATTCAATTTCAAGATCATGGTTTCCTGCATGGTCCAAAAAACTTCATCTTGAACATCTAAAGCAGAAAGTAAAGTTATAATCTGCCTATTTAAGAATCCAGGCAGCAACGTAGTCCATGAACAGATTTCAAGAACTGTGTGGTCGGACTCAAACTTGTTCATGCTTTTCCTTAAGTACAGTTTGATCCCATCATCTTTTGGGGCCAACAAGCAATAACGCCTTTGCAACCTGCATATCTTATCTGATACGCACATGGTGGATCATCTTGAATTTGCAACCTTTCTGCCACTTCCATAGCAAGATCTGGTGATATCATCCCAATCCCATCAGAGAAAACATACCCATTCCTCTCAACATCAGGATGCTTTAAATCAACCACACTCCTTGGAACTTCAATAGTAGCGTAAGTGGATGAGAAGCACTGTCCCATCCTAGCAGCACATTTTGCAACATTCTTGTTATGAAATCTCCCCATCCAAGATATAATGTCCGTGCAAGTAATATTCCTGTCTTCAGCAAAAAACCAGGCTGATCGATCCCTCAATTGATTAGATGAGAAAGCCAAAAAAGAGTACTTCCGATCACATAAATAAAACCCCTTCCTCAAAATATTCCTCACCCTTTTGAACATTGAGGTCTTCTGTGGGATAGCATTTGGTGTGATGTCCTTCACGATAGGAGCTGGATAAAAGATAAGCACATGCTTACTCAGATTCTGCATCCCTTCATCCATGAAAGTAACCCTTAGGAACCGATCGGCTACTGATCTATAATTCCTAAGGACCCTATTAGAAAGCTCAACTCCTGGTGGAATGCAGTAGGCTTTACTGGGAGTAATTATCAATCTCCGGACCTCAACAATATCACTTAGCTCTCTAGGCCTCTCAATAAGCTTGGATTCTTCATCAACCATTCCTGAACAAGTTTCAGCCTCCTATAAGCATCATATAGAGGACGCCTGTAAGAATAGATGTGCTTTAGGGCAGCTACATTGACCTCCTCTGATTGGGTTTTCAGTAAATCGTAGAAACCATACGACAACTGGTGCTGGTTGATAATGCATTTGTGCAAGACAGCATTCAAAATAAACAAAATCCTGAAGGATATTCCTGTCTTGTGATGAATACAGAAGAAAGGATCTGACATGGGCGTCCCAAAGTTAGGTTCATCCTGAACTCTGATCCACCGCCTCGGCTGCTTAATTGGTACTCTTTGTTCCTTAAGATAGTTCAGAGCCTTCTTTAGCTTCGCACCAGCACGAGGCTGGACGGAAATCGATAAGTATTGCACCTACCTATGGACCCACTAGGGGTAAAATCCGTGGTTCGCACCCACGGATCATCATCATCCAACAAATCAAATGGAACTGATTCTATTTCGTCGTCATCTGCTGTTCTGTAGTAAATCAACGGAGATGATGCCAGCTGCAACAGTAATATCAAATGTGAAGAATCGCTAAATTCTCTTATCTCATTGATGTTCCTCACTACGAACTCAACCTTGAAATTGCATTTGATGATTGCGTGATTGGCTGTGCCTTTTAAAGAGAAAGCAGTATCCCTTGTGAAAAGAAACTTACAAGTACCATTAAAAGGATCGACGACGAAATTGACCCCAAGCGGAGGTCCTCTCCAACCAACATAGAACTGATCTCGGCTAACCAAGAACCCACACTCAACAACCACATCAGATAACGTAAAGGGTTCTTTATCCCTTCTCAGCTGATTCATTCGGTACGGATTCTCATCTCCCAAATTAACCTTCAAAGGATGTCCGTCCAAAATAAGCTCGCCAAGACCAGCAGCATCCATAGTAGCTTTCGCTGAATCAGGATGCACAAAATGCAAAAATGCATGGGGTACCTTCTCATATTCAACCTTTCTTTTAACATCTGCAGGGTTGACAACAAAATCTGGGTACGAGTCATTTGGGGTAGTAGACGTCTTCAATCTACATCTCGAAACAAGCCCAATTTTTTCTTCAAAGTAATCCACAAGCATTTTAGCTGAAACATGATCATCAAAGCCACCAACACTGACTTGTGTTACCACCAAGTCCTTTTCACTTCCCGCTGAACCCACCCTTTTTTTTTTTTTGATGAGTAAAAAATAAAAAAAAATAAAAAAATAAAAAAATAAAAAAATAAAGATGGGTTCAGAGGGAAGTAAAAAACCCATCTTTTTCTCGCAGACCTTTCAAAGATAAATTTCTAAAACAACTACTTCGTATAGTTTGACTTCCACCTGACAACAAACACAAAAGAGACAGGAACATTATGAAGACCCAACTTTATCGCTTCCAACCAAACTATAATTGTTCAACTGTTTTTGTAACAGCTAATATGCATATGGTTGCTGAGAAATTGTAAGAACTAAATGCATAAACCTCTGGAATTGAAGGATCCTCATGATCTGAGACATGAAAAATAGAGCTTGTAACAACAATTTAGTCAGCTTATCATGCTACTTTTCCACGTCGTTAGAACTAGAACAAGTAGAGAGAGGACATGACCCAAAACAAGATCATGTTTTCTTCACTACTCAGAGACTTGATGAATACAATGCAAAGGTAAGCTGATTATCTGCTCATTTGAATTATCCCAGAAACGAACCTTAAAATTGGAAGAGAAAAACCATTGAGAACAATATTCTCTATACTTTTGCTTCACATTCTCAGAAAGCAAATGGAGGATGCAATACCCACTACCACTAGTCAATAATATAGAATTGGTCTTTTAAAAGAGAAAACCAGCAATGAATGAAACCTAATTCGCTGAGTATAAAGTTAAGAAATAGTCAAAAGAAGTAAGGTGCAGAAAAATGTAAAAACAAGGAGTGAGAAAACCAGAAACATTTCGAGCCATTTAGTAAGTGCAACAATGTAATTCTTAAAAAGGACTAACAACTTAAACCCTAGAATTTGACTTAGTTCAATTGAGATTTTCTCAGAATTAAACATTCTACCCCAAAAGTAATTCCCCTTGCATATAACTTCACCCCTATAGGTAGGCCCAACTCCCAATTGTCCTATCTATATGGTATAAATACTTAAGGTTCAGATCCCCAACAGATAATAATATCAGTGCATGTCTTTTGAAAATACCGTCTCAGATTGATCCTTCTAAAAACTTATGCACGGAATGATAACAGATTTACTTAAACAGAAAATTGCCCTAAATATCCCAATTTCATCCATAAATAAATAAAATAAAACCAAATTTAGAAACAATTTTTTCAATGAAAAATCAAAATAAATTGTATGAATCAGAACTAAAAGTGACCTTCAAGGATAAAGGTAGTTGTACATTTGTGGAAACAATAACACAATGTTATGTTGCCGACATTTAGTACCTCATAACTTCATATGATAATTAGATAGTTCCTACCCTTTCAAGTCGCCATATCTCATTCTTGATTCAAATTCATAAATGTTTTCTTAATCACAATAAAAACTTTCACCCAAAAAAAAAAAAATTAAGTAAGCATCAAAGAAAAGAATGAATATTTCGAGATGTTAATGTTCCGTAATTCAACAGAGTTACGCTAGATGATAGTTCAAAATGATCATGCACAATGTTGAGTGGACATAAGATGTCAAGATATGATTGATCTCACAAACAAATCCAAGAACAAGAAAACTTACAAGTTTCAAGATGATTATGTTCAATAATTCAAAGAAAGAACAAAAAAAAAAAAAAAATGGATGACTTCAAATAGTCCAAAAAGAAAAGCTCAACAATGCTATTGAATTATATAAGAGCAATTCATGTTGTGTATAGTCAAATGTGCTAACTTAAATTAAAAAGAGAATGTGTAAAAAAGGAAAAGAAATTAAACCCCCTTAATTCTTTCAGATTATATAGCATTCATCAAGTTTTACGAAAATGTAAAAATGGAAAATAAATTAAATCCAAATTTGAAATTTCGGTTTTGCTTCCCGTTCACAATAAATAAAATTAGCAGGTAAAAGCAAATCAAATTAATCGAGACCCCAAATTTGAAGACTTTGCAATCAAAAGCAGTGTAAAATTCTATTATATAATTGATCAATCTAAAATTCACCATACAATTGATAGATATAAATTTCAATCAAACAATTGATGGATGTAAACCTTAAACGAAATTTCCAAGGCTTTACTAACCTTAACGAGATATTCACGCAAATATGGAACCCAGTTGAGGAGAGAAAAATTTAGGGAATGCGAGAGGGAAAAGAGAGCGAACTAGTGATAGTGACTTTGGAAAGATCCAAGTGACTAGAAAAGACGAGTGGGTACGGTTTCATAAGGGAAGGGCTTTTGCTTTTTCAATGTACTGATACAAAAGATTCATAGTAGTTGGGGTTGTTTTGGATATAGCGAAGTGGTTAGGGTCTTTCCTTCTCATCCTCCCGGAAATATAACACTCCAAGACTGAGAATTTGGCATTAAATCAAGGGCTAATCACCTAATCCTCCAATTCTCACTAAGTTTTTAACCTTTCTGTCAAACTTTATTATGAGGATGGGTGGAGGGAAGAACAGTCACTTCTTCTAATCCTTTTCCGAATTTTTGTTTTGTCATATTTCTTTTCATTCCTTTCTCATACTCTCTTCATTTCACTCAAAAATCTATGCTAAAAACTTTTAAAGTAAAATTTGATTTGTCACTATTACCATCAATTTTAAGAACTAACGATTTCATAGTTTTAAGTTTAATTTTATTAGGGATAAATATGGAATCCCATAGAAATTATTAAACTTATTTTTACAACAGGACTTATAAGTGAAAAATTCCAAATAGTAGAAAAGAGGACTCTTTTCTAACAAAAACTTTGCCCTAAAAAGTCCAAATTCATATAAACACCCAATTCAGAAAAGTCTATTTCTACCTTGAAAACTCAAAATTGTTTGAATCAATATGAACTAAAAGTAACTTTCAAGGACAAACATGGAGGTCCATTTGTGTAAACAATAACAAAATCCACCATTCCCTACTTTGTACCTCAAAGGCTCACAAGATAAATCAGATAGTTCCTGCCTTTGAAGGCAGTCGCCATATTTTAATCTTGATTACGGGGTTTGCTCCTCCGTTCTTTACCTCTCCACCTTCTCTTTCGAGGTTGGAATTCTTTACTAAAATGTAATTTTTCAAAAAATAAAAATAAAAAATAAGAGCAACTAAAGTTCAAAGACAACAATAAGTCTTTCGAGATGCTCATATTCCGTTACTCAAAAGATAAATGCTAGATTACCAAAATAATCATCCACAACTTTGATGTTCAACGAAAGTGTCAATATATTGATCTCACAAACAAATCCAAGAACAACAAAACTTCCAAGTTTAAGATGGCCATGCTAAAATAATTCAAGAAAAGAACAAAAAACCGAATAATTTCACCAAGTAGTCCACAAAAAAAAAAAACTCAAAATTACAGTTTATTTAGACGAGAAAAATTCATGCTTTATGAAGTCTAGTTGAGTTAACTTGGATTGAAAAAAAGCAGCATGCAAAAAAAAAAAAAATTAAACCCTTTTCTTCTTACAAATTACATAGCATTCATCAAATTGTATAAAAACGTTACAAAGAAATGAAATTGAAATCACACTTCGAACTTTCTGATTTTCACTTCTCAATTAACAATAAACAAAATTCAATCAAAACCAATCAAGACGAAATTTGAAATTTTGCAATCAAAAGCATTGTAAAGTTCAATTACACTATACAATTGATGGATGTAAAACTTAAACAAAATTTCAATACTTTCACTAACCTTGCGAGATGATCAATCAAGAAGAGAAGGAACCCATTTAGGAGAGAATGCGACAGAGGAAAGAGAGAGAAGAAGTAGAAATAAAGAGAAATTATGAGAAAATGGCTTTGAAAAGACTCTCCACTGATCAGTAAGAGAGAAGAAGAAGAAAGGTGCGTAAAGTTTCATGCGGGAAGGGCTTTTGGTTGTTCGATGTAGAAAAGATTCTTAACTTAGTTTGGAAGAAAGTGTGGAGTGGTTAGAGAGAAGAAGCAGAAAGGAATCAGTCGATCAAAGACAAGGGCTAAAATAATTCAAGAAAAGAACAAAAAACCGAATAATTTCACCAAGTCGTCCAAAAAAAAAAAATGGAAATTACAGTTTATTTAAACGAGAAAAATTCATGCTTTATGAAGTCTAATTGAGTTAACTTGGATTGAAAAAAGTAGCATGCAAAAAAAATAAAAAAATTTAAACTCTTTTCTTACAAATTACATAGCATTCATCAAATTGTATAAAAACGTTACAAAGAAATGAAATTGAAATCGCAATTCGAACTTTCTGATTTTCACTTCTCAATTAACAATAAACAAAATTGAATCAAAACCAATCAAGACGAAATCTGAAATTTTGCAATCAAAAGCATTGTAAAGTTCAATTACACTATACAATTGATGGATGTAAAACTTAAACAAAATTTCAATACTTTTACTAACCTTGCGAGATGATCAATCAAGAAAAGAAGGAACCCATTTAGGAGAGAATGCGACAGAGGAAAGAGAGTGAAGAAGTAGAAATAAAGAGAAATTATGAGAAAATGGCTTTGAAAAGACTCCCGACTGATCAGTAAGAGAGAAGAAGAAGAAAGGTACGTAAAGTTTCACGCGGGAAGGGCTTTTGGTTGTTCGAAGTAGAAAAGATTCTTAACTTAGTTTGGAAGAAAGTGTGGAGTCGTTAGAGAGAAGAAGCAGAAAGGAATCAGTCGATCAAAGAAAAGGGATAAAATCCCACGAAATTATTGTTTGTTACTACTTCTCTCGGATCGGGACAAATCGTCTATTTTCTTTTTTAGAAATTAAATCAAAATTTTATATACTTTTTTTAGTAAATAAAATTTTATTAATTAAAAATTACCTTAAGATAATTATAGATAACAACTTTCATAATTTGTAAAAATGTCTAAATTTATGTAAATTATTAGTCAAATTTTAACTAAGTTAAGCTAAGAAAGTCAAGAGTTAGCTCTTTGTGTGAAGCGGAGGGAGTAATTGTTATACATGGTTGGGTCAATTTCTAAGAATGTTTATTTTAAATACCTATTGATCACGCCAAAAAGTGTTGGTGACCACGTCCGTTCCACGTAGATGTCAAGTGTGTAGTCTAGTAGGATTCGGGCTATATGTTGCAAGGATTGTTCTTTGAAAAGTGTGTATAAGAACCTGATCAACAACACCGTTAAAGAGGTTTGGAATGTCCGAGCAATAACTCTCCGATGTGGGAATTAGCAATACTTTAGAGAGAAAATAATGCTCGGAGTATAACTTTGGGTATAATTTGCACGTACCTTTTGATGTCACTGGTGCTACTGTTTATAAAAAAATACTCCCTCCGTCCCTAAATTATTGTCTGGGTTGACCCGGCACACGGATTAAGAAAATTCAATTGACTTGATTATTAATATTGTAATAGTATTGAAAATGTGTGTTGTTTCTTTTAATGCCCATGTGTATGTGGCCCATAATTAAAGTAGGAAGAAAAAGTAAGGGTAAAATAGTAAAAGTGATGTTCTAAAAGGAAAGTTTCAAACAAGACAATTATTTTGGGACGGAAGAAAAAGGAAAGGAAGACAATAATTTAGGGACGGAGGGAGTAGTTTATAGCCCTAGATAGTTTCGATTCGGAGGATGGGATGTGATCCCATAGCTTACGGATCACGATAACGTGTCCGCTAAGGCTGCTGTGAAGATTGAATTGTAGTAGGATTCTACTTGGAGTTAGTTCCCGATGGACTCTACCTTTGCGATGTGCCCGAGGTGTAGGGTAATGGCCGACGATGTCTGCGAGCTACTCAAGTGGTCGGCCTATGATCTACCTAGGTCACACTACGGCGTGGCGAGGTCGACAACTTCGGCATGTAGGCTGTGATGTTCGATGGCAACGATAGATCATGGTCACCGGTCGTCACGGTCGAGCTTGCGGTGTTTATCTCTAGCTCGCTTCATCGGTTACCTCGGCATCACCCACTTGACTTGTCTGTGTTGTGGTGTCCTTGCCACGTGTAATATTTTTGGTTGAGACCGTTCAGTAGTGCGTGAGTTAGTTTTTTTGTTTTTGGTTTGGCTCGTTGTGGCCGTGCGATGACTGAGGAAGGGAAAAAAAAAAATTTAAGTGGGGTCCCTAAATAAAACGACAGCGTTTTGGAACATAAATTTTTTTTTTCTTTTCAGTGGGGTCACCCCCCGACCTTTGGCTATGCATCCACCCCTACAGAGAGGTTGAATGTTTAAACAATTTGTATTAGCCACATCAAAGGCATCATCTAGTTTTAATTGTAGTCTTTTAAGGTATTAAATAATAATAATAGTAATAAGGGTTGGGGTAAAGTCTATCTCATATCTAATTTTTTGGAAAAAAAATTATATATATATATATATATATATAACATAGTCTTAAAATAATTAAAATAAAAAAGAAAACAAATTATGTCTGTATTAAAAAATAATTTTTTTTAAGAAAACCTCGTTAATTGAAATGTGGTACTTTTAAACTAAACTTTACGAGAACGTTTTCCCTTCTAAAAGTTTTATACGAGTGTGCTTGACACCATGGTTTTAAGGTTAATTTTAGAGTTTTAAAATTTTTGTTTTGTGCTGAATAATAATTGAAGCTCTTCAACCTCTTCCACCACCCGGGCTAGAGCAGAAACAGAAAGAAGGTAACGAGTCTGGAGAGAAAAAAAAGTAAAAAATCAAAATCTGAAGTATGAAGGGTTGAAGTTGCGCAATCACTCTCCTTGAGCGTCCACATTGAGCCTTCTTTCCCAACCCCTATACCTTTTTTTAGAATTTTTTATGCCCACTTAATCCAACAATGAACACTCCACTACAAACTCCTTCTCTAAAATTCACTAATTTACCCTCAAAATATAGTTCGGCTTTTAGCGAAAACAGTAACTTTTTTTTTTCTCTCTCCGGCTCTCCCCAACAGGCAGCACGTCATCTTCCAGCTCTCTTCTTAAAAGTCTTCTTCCCCATTCTCCATTCCCCACTTCTCTCTCCTCCCCAGCCCCTCTCCCTCTCCCTCTCCCCCTCCCCCTCCCCCTCCCGTCTCTTTCACACACATAAAATATAAAATATTTTTGTAGCAAAATTATTAATTTTGTCAATATTTTTTATAGAATATAAAGCATAAAATATAAAATATTTTATTTTATTGTGATAAAAAAAAATAGAATGATAATTAAGTTTGTTAGTTGAATAGTAAGAGATTTAATTTTTAGAGAATTGTATGGAGGGTGCTTATTGAAGTAAATTTTTTTTTAAAAGGTTGAAAAAATAAAATTAAAATAAAAAATAAGGTATTTAGTATGTGATTTAGAGTCTCACCGCTGTAGCGGATGATAGAGCACCACCAACGGCACATTGTATAAAGCTTTTGAACCGCTTGAGAAAATTGACAGCCATAATGGAAGGCTTGCATGGCATAAACCGGTTGGAAATCTTCAACCGGTTGATATGGAAAATTCCTGCCCCTTTGGCCAGTGATGAGCCCACTTAGAGCATGTACAACAGATTGATTCAATCAAACTAAAAATCAAACACAATTTATTAAAAATTAATAAAATAATTCATTTGATACTTATTTAATTCAAAACTAAAAAACTACTCCAATGGTGATACAAATTTTAACACTTTACATATCCCATCATCTTTATCTCCAACCATTTTATATATCCCACCATCTTTATCTCCATTTAATTTAATATCCCACCATCTTTATCCAAAATATCAATAATTTGAAAAAAAATTGTTTGGTGTCCAAATGATGCAAACCAAGTCTATAGATAAAAATGTGCACTATTTTTTTATATTTTTTAAAAAAAATTATTTTTTGAATACCAAAACTGCCATTAACCGGAGATAATTAAGAAAATTGTCCAACCATCCAGGCGCTGACGTGTAAAGTGATGTTAGCCCTTTGTCCGCCACAATTTTTTTTTTTTTTTGAAATTTTGCCCCTCAAAACGACGTTGTTTTGAGGGTTTAAAGGTTAATACACAGTCATTTTGTCTCCTTCTCTTTTATCCGGTTTGTTTAATTTTTTTTATTGGGTATCATCTCTTGCGATTTTTTCTTCCAAAGCTTTTGATAATTTTGCTTTTGATCTTTTTTGATCCTCCATTGTGAGCTTTGATTCACTAAGATACAACGGAAGAACTTCCGTTGGACATGCTCTTATTCTCTCTCCTTTTACTGGAAACCATTCTTCTATTCTACTATTCAAGCCGAAGGTTTCTCAAAATTTTGTATTAATTTTTGTTCAATAAAATATATATTATTACATTAGTATTTTAAATTACTAATAAGCATTTTTTTTACACGGGGTGTCCCAAATCATATTCGGTTTGAGACTAGTTCTTGCATGCAGTACTATCAAGCCTAATATTTTTCTTATACGATGTGTCCCAATTAGAGCTGTCAAAACGGTTTTAGCCCGTTGGGCTAGCCCGGACCGCTACAAAAATAGGCGGTTTGGGTTGCAAAATATTGGACCATTTAAAAAGCGGGTCAAATGGGCTGATCGAGCCCACACGGGCCGCGGGTCAAAGCGGAGCGGGGCGGGTTGGCCCGCCTATGAGTGACACTGTACACCAAGGCCAAAATTGTAAAAAACAAAAAAACATATACTGAGAAGTGAGAACAGAACTAGGAGAGAGAACTAGAAGCTTCAGTTCTCACTTCTCCAAATCTTATTCGCTCGCCTCCCGTCTCCGGCGCGTCACCCGATCTGCCGTTCACCGTCTCCAAGTCTTCATCTTCGACGCACTTTGATTTCGTGCCGATCTCTTCTTCAGTCCTTCCTGTCTCAAGTCGACTACCGATCGAACTCTTCTTCCTTTGTTCTAGACGACTGTCGAACTCCCGCTCCAGCAGCCTCTCTCCCGCTCCGGAAATCTCTTCTCAGCCTGTAAGTTTTTCGTTTTCCCTTTAGTGACTTGAAAGTTGAAAGTGATAATCAATTTTTTGATTTATGACTTGAAAGTGATAATTAATTTCCTTTTCTAGGCTGTAAGTATTAGTGTATTACGATTCTTCAATTGCTTCAGAAAATAAATTCCCAAATGAGAGTTCCATATTTTTGTATTTTGATAATCAATTTCCTTTTCTAGGCTGTAAGTATTAATCAATTTCCTTTTCTAGGTTGGAAGTGTATCATAGTCTTTGAATCAACCACAATTCACAAATTCATAAAGTGTTTATATAAACATTATGTTAGTAAAAATAATTTTCGAAACAAAAAATGTATTTCTTTTTTGGGAACAAACTTCAAAAAAATAATTAAATATATATACATATATATATATATATATATACTCGTTTCAATTGGGATAGATGAGGAAGTTGTGGGCATATCTGTGCAAAGGTTTATCCAGTAATAATTTAAGACTAATCAAGTTTAAAGAGCTTTGTCTGTCTATACAGAAAAGAACATTCAGAGGAGTTGGTTTTTCCTTTGTATATTTTGTTGGAACATTTCTATCCCATTAATTCCAAAACACTCAAGCCTAGATTAAGAAGAGAAGAAAAGATGAAGGCGGAAGCGTATACCTGATGAATCCATCTTGTATCTTTATGTTGCTCTTACAAGAAAGGTTGAGAAGAAGAAGAAAATGAAGGAGGGAGATGTAGATCTTCTAGATGATTAATGCCTTCTCTTGTGCTCAGATTATGTAGAGAGTAAAAGAATATGTAGTATTTTCTAGGCTGATGGTATGCCTATATATATAGGAAAACAATGGCACCTCATCTAGGGACTACACCCTTTCACTAGGGACTATACCCTTTCACTAGGGATTACACCCTTTCACTTAAGCGGTGTGAAATTACCATTTTGCCCATCATAAATAGGTAATTTCCACCTAAGGAATTCTACACACTTAATCAATATTCTATACTTTATAATAACATTATATTTATGATTTATACATGTACGTCTACATGTCACATATATTTATTAAGTATACACATTTTGCAATCCATGTTCTAACAATCTCCCACTTGGATTGCCCAAACATGTGTTTATACTTTAACAAACCCTTATAAAATCATATTTACAATGTAAATGACAATCCACATGTGCACTTTATTGTCATCCAAAACAATCTCGTCCATTAGTCTTACAAGTATAGGGACTAAAGGGGCAGTCGTTGTAATTGATTCGCAACTAAACCCACATTAATCACATATATATGTTCAATTAAATGACATAGATTAAGTATAGATGTGTAGCATGGAAAACTTAATGAATATATTAAAGTATGTATATATATTCTACCAACTAGTCCTATTTAACCGAATGAGATCAATTTGAATAAAACAAATAGCAAATAAAGCACAACACAAACTCCCATTATATTAAGCATTATCAAAAGTCGTTACACTCATATGAGCAATGTGCTCGTGAAAAACTAAAGGAGATAACGCTTTAGTAAACGGATCTGCTAACATGGAATTTGTTCCTATAAGTTGTATATCTATTTGTTCATTTAATTTGTACTCTTTCTCTTACAACAAGAAACATAATATCTATATGCTTAGATTTAGATGAACTCTTGTTATTGTTAGAATACAACACTGTTGCCCGATTGTCACAATATAACTTGAGCGGTCTTTCAACACCTTTGACAATTTGCGGTCCCTCAATAAATTTACGCAGCCATACGGCTTGATTGGATGCTTCGTAGCAAGCAACAAATTCGGCTTCCATGGTAGAGGAAGTCACAAGTGTTTGCTTGGCACTTCTCCAAGATATCGCTCCACCAGCTAATGTGAAGACGTAACCGGATGTCGATTTTCGACTATCTTGGCATCCAGCAAAATCGAAATCGGAATACCCAACGATCTCAAGATGATCCAATTTTGTATATGTAAGCATGTAGTCCTTAGTGTTTTGTAGGTATCTCATCACTCTTTTGGCTGTAACCCAATGTTCTTTTCCCGGATTGCTTTAGTATCGACCAAGCATCCCAACAATAAATGCAAGGTCTGGACGAGTACAGACTTGTGCATACATTAAGCTTCCTACTGCCGATGCATAAGGGATATTTTCCATATACTTGGATTCAAAATTATTTTTAGGACATTGCTTTAAACTGAATTTATCTCCTTTAGAGACAGGGGTGTCATGTGGTTTACAATTTTTCATGCTAAATCTTTGTAATACCTTCTCTATATAGCTCTTTTGCGATAATCCTAAAATACCTCGTGACCGATTACGATGAATTTGGATTCCCAATACAAAAGATGCCTCACCAAGATCTTTCATCTCAAATTTGTTTGAGAGAAATCTCTTAGTTTCCTTTAGAAGGACCTTATCATTACTAGCAAGTAAAATATCATCCACATATAAGACCAAAAATATAAATCTACTCCTACTGAACTTATGGTATACACAATCTTCACCAAGATTCGTTTCAAAACCAAATGAAAGAATAATTTGATTAAATTTTAAATACCATTGACGAGAAGCTTGCTTGAGGCCATAAATGGATTTCTTAAGTTCACAAACTAATTGATTAGTTTGATCTGAATCAGTCACCATTTCTGGTTTCTTCATATAGATAGTTTCCTCAATGTCGCCATTGAGAAAAGCGTCTTTACATCCAAGGTCATAATGTGCTACTAGTGCCATAATGATCCTAAAAGCATTTTTAGAGGATACCGGAGAAAATGTTTCTTTATAATCAATGCCTTCCTTTTGAGTAAATCCCTTAGCGACAAGACGAGCCTTATATCTTTCCACATTACCTTGTGAATCCCTTTTGGTCTTAAAGACCCATTTACACCCAATGGGCTTCACATTTTTAGGTAATGGGACAAGATCCCAAACGTCATTGTCTTTCATTGATTTTAACTCTTCATTTATGGCATCGATCCATTTATGAGAATTAGGACTATTAATAGCTTCATGGAAGGTGAGCGGCTCATCTCCCACTAAACATAACGGTTCCTCATTCTCGGCAAGATACACATCATAATAATCCGGAATTGCGCTTCTTCTTGCTCTATTAGATCTCCTTAAGGACACCGATTCATCTTGATTTTGAGGTTGTTGAATTTCCTCATCAACATTTTCATGTTGTTCAACATTTATAGAAGGATCTACATTGTTTTGAATTATTAGTTCCTGTTGAATTTCAGGTACAAGTACTTGATTTTCAATAGGAACTATAGGGAGAGGCATATAGACGGATTCCTCCTCTTCAAATTCAAAACTATTGTTCCCAATTTCCCCACTAAATTCAACATCCTCAAAGAACCTAGCATTTCCAGTTTCGAAAAAAGTTCTAGTTTTCGGGTCATAAAATTTATATCCCCTAGATCTCTCAGCATACCCTACAAAATAGCGCTAACTGTTTAGGGTCCGGTTTGCCCTCATTAGGCTTATAAGGCCTAGCTTCTGCTGGACAACCCCATACATGAAAATGATTTAGAGACGGTTTCTTATTCGTCCATAATTCGTAAGGAGTTTTATCGGTAGCTTTTGAAGGTGCTCTATTGAGAATATAAGCTGCGATTTTTAATGCATCGCCCCATAATGAGTGAGGTAAAGAAGTACAAGAGACCATACTTCTTACCATATCCTTAAGGGTTCTATTACGTCTCTCGGCTACACCATTCATGCTAGGTTTGCCGGCATGGTGTAGTGAGGACTATCCCACACTCTTCTAAATAGCGAGCAAAAGGACACGGACGTTGTTCACACGAACCGTCATTCCGACCGTAGTATTCACCACCACGATCGGATCTAACGTTCTTTATAGTCTTTCCAAGTTAATTTTCAACTTCGGTTTTGAAAGACTTGAAAACTTCCAATGATTGAGACTTTTCATGAAGTAAATAAATGTATCCATAACGAGAGAAATCGTCAATGAACGTGATGAAATATTGTTGACCATTCCATGAAGGGGTAGTGAATGGTCCAAAAATATCCGTATGAATTAGTTCTAAGACATTTGATGCTCTCAATGATTCAAATCTTCCTTTGGAGTTTGTAAATTTTCCTTTTAGGCATTCAATACAAAAGTTTCTATCCAGAATATCAAGTTTGTTTAAGATTCCCTCCGTCACAAGCTTGTCAATTCTCCTTTTGGAGATATGACCCAAACGCCTATGCCATAAGGTATAAGAATTTTCACTTGAAAACTTTCGTTTTGTGCCTCTAGTTTTGGTTTCATTATTATGGGACTCATTTATTGTCTTGATTGTATCAAGTAAATAAAGATTATCGATATATGACAAAGTACTAGTACCGACAAGCTTGGAATTAAAATAAAGATCACATTTATTATTACCAAAAGAACAAGAGTAACCTTCCTTGTCCAAAACTGTGATAGATATTAAATTCCATCTAACGGACGGTACAATGAATGTATTATTTAATACAAAATAATAGCCAGTACTTAACATTAATTTAAAAGTCCCTATGCCTATGACTTCAACCGGATTTCCAGCACCCATATTGATGTATCTCTCATCTTCACTGGGGATTCGGTAGTTCAGGCAACCCTGCATACATGAACTAATGTGAGTTGTTGCACCAGAATCCAACCACCATGTATATGAAGGAATTGAAACCAAATTTGCCTCAGTACAAACAAGACCAAATGACATACCTTTCTTAATTCGCCATTCGCGATACTTAGGGCAGTCATTCTTCATGTGAGTAAGGTCCTTGCAAAAGAAGCACTTCTTAACTTTATGATCATTTGATGATCCCTTATGCTTCTTATTTGCAACCGCAAATGCAATTTCTTTACCTCTTCTCTTAGTCCCACGAAAAGAAGTAGATGCTAAGTGAGCACTTTCTGGCTTAAGATGTTTCATTCTATCCTCCTCTTGTGTCACTTGTGAAATTAATTCATTAATATTCCACTTATCCTTTTGACAATTATAGGTCACTTCAAAGTGACCAAGCGAGGAGGAAGAGATCAAAACTAAGTGCACGAGTAAATCTTCCGATATCTCTAACTTAAGTGCCCTTAGTTTTGTTGACAAATGAAACATTTCAAGAATGTACTCCGAAGATTTCCGTTACCCTTATACCTCATTGAAACAAGCTTCCTCAAAGAGGCACTTGTTTCCGACTTTCGCTTTTCTTAAAGCGTTCCTCAAGGGTATCAAGAAAGTCCTTAGCATTTCCGTTCTCGAGACACTTGTCCAAAAATGTCTCTAGAACGGCATTTTCATGATCATTAGGCTTACGCGGTTGGACCTTTCCCATTGCTTAACATTTTCCGCTCTACTGTACTTTCGGTAGTGAGCGGTGGGACTCGGTTCCCTTAATTCAAGATCAATATCCATACAGCCTAAGATCATAGTAATCTCATTTTTCCAAGTTTTAAAATTTGTCCCATTAAGCATCGGTACATTATTCATTGCGGTAGTTATAGACGAAGCGTTTATCATATCGATGGGTAAGAACGAAGAATGAATACAAAACATGTATTAGAAACTACATAAAGAATAAAGTGATTAACTATATCAATGAATTCCTATCAAAAGGATAATTAACATGACATCAAAACTAATCTTTGGACTATGAATTGACTCATAAATGATTATCTTAAGGTAATCAAGAAAATTAAACAATGTCTTAATTAAATACCTAACCTTCCTTTGGGCGATTTAAGTACTTAAAAGACAACTTAATGTTTTTATTACTTGTTACCAAATGAATGTATAAATTTAGTCAAATAAACGATCTTCTTTGGAAAATTCAATTTATTCACATATTAAAGTATACATTCAACACTTTACAACTTTGGATCTAAACAATGTAAATCACTTTGGCGACAATATTGTTTAGAAATGTATGAAATTGTTAAGCATATAATTAATCACAAGTTTAGGATTGACAATGTATGTTTTACTAAAAAAAAAAAAATTTACAAGAGATGAATGGCAAGCAAAATTAATGTTTAACCAAAACAAGTAGATCATTTGCACACTCCGTGCATCATACAATGCGGCTATTGTTGTATTTTAGCTTAGATTTGCTTGAATCCATAACCTAAGTCTAAGACAAGGTGACTAATGGGCTGCGTGTGCGTTAGTGTGGCAACTTGTACTTAGGCATAAGCTTGAATAGCTTAGGGTTGCTAATTGTATAAGTCTTGAAGAAGATAGCCTATAGGACATCGGACGTCCTCTGCACACAGGCAAAATTTGAACCAGATCTTCCTTTGGATATCGGACAAGCTCGTATCGGCCAAGCTTCATCGGCAATGTTGAAGAACCCCAAGCGTCCGATAGTCATCTGCTGAAAACATGTCCTAACGTAAAGACCTCATTAATTGCGATACAACGTTAACCTGCAATTGTCATTTAATGAAGGTTTCCATTCTTGGCATACACTCGAAAAGGACATTCCTCCTACAAGCGCAGACCGCCTATTTTAGCAAAAAGTCGGGAGACAGGCAAGTTGCGGGACGGCCTATCGAGTCAACAACTAAATTAAAGCATTAATTGCTCTTAAATTCAAATTTGAAGATCACCAACGGCTCCAAGCTTCCTCCTGCATATAAAGGAGACTTCATTGCTGCATTCAACACTCTTCAACACCTCATCTACTCCAACTCTGAATCTCCATTGTCTTCAAGTCCTTAAAAGCTTAAACGTCCTATCTGTACTAAATCATTGGAGAGCTTCACACTTAGACGTCCGATCCATTAAAGCTCTTCATTGATTGCAACACCTAGCTTTTCATAGCTCACGAGAATTGTATCTTATTGATATCAATTCTCCCACAAACACTTGGTCAACAAAATTTTTGTACACAATCCATTAGAGATTTAGTTTGTAAAATATCTAGTGGAAAAACTTAGTACACGATTTTCAAATCCAAAGTTGACCACTTTGGTTGTGGACGTAGCACTTATTTATAAGTGTGAACCATATTAAATTCTCTGTCTACTTGTGTTTGTGATTGTGACTTGTTTGTCTTTGCTCTAAATTTCAGTTTCCAAAGCTGTTGAGCTGGCGATCTTGACTGTGAAGATCGGCCATTCTCAACTTGTCCTATACTTCACAAGACTTCCGCTGCAAAACTTTATAAATCCATAGTGAAGTAAGGTTTTCAAAAGCAAATTCAAAAATTGGAGATAGGCTATTCAACCCCCCTTCTAGCCTATCTTGAGCAACCTTGGACCTAACAATTGGTATCGAGTGTACTCTTTGAAAACTTTTTTTCCAAGATTAACCTCTTGAGAGATTAAAGATCATGGCTGCTCACCAAATGTTGGAAACTTCAAACGTGAACCATTGTCCTGTCTTGGATGAAGTTCACTTTGACATCTGGAAAGATAAAGTCAAAAGACATATGAACTCAATTGATAAACTGATGTGATTCCCAACGAGACCCACAAGTTATAACGAACTTGGAACCACGCTTTCGGAATTACCTCGCGGAAACGTACGCCTAGGACTTGAATAACAATCACAAGGATGATCGCAACCCTTAGTTTCGCAATGAACTAAGAACCTTGATCGATTCGAAACCCTTAATTATTGATTAATTAAGAACCACGAATTAGAATATCACACAAACTTAATCCAAAGTTTGCAAAATGCTAACAAACTATGTTTGTCAAGAAAGGAGTTTAAACTCACACTATTTTTAATAATAAAATTCTGTCCTCTACAATGAAAGAAAAGACGCCTTTATATAGGCCTTAAAACAATGTATCCTAATTATTTTAGGAGACTAATTGACTACCAAATTCTATCTAGAAAATGAATAAAAATCTGAATAACAAAAGGACTCCTAATCTAAGAAGAAAACTAAATAAAACATGTCTAACATACTTTCCAAGTCAAAGAAGGAACAAGGAAGTTAGAAAGAAATAGGAAACATGACCAAGGTCTTCTAGAAGCTCTACAAATCCCGGTTTTCTAAAGGCCCAATTTTGAAAAGTGCACTTTGGCCCCCGAAAGTCATCCATTTAGTATTAAAAAGCTTCCAAATTCATCCTTCAACTTATGGGCTCACTTTTTAAGGTTTTGCTTCCAAAATGTCGTTTAAGCCCTCAAACTTTCCTAAACATGTTGGACTTCAATCATAGTCACCATATTGGCCTCTTCAATTGACTTCCATGCTTGGGTTTGTTTTTGGACTTGCAACATAAGGCTTGCTAAAGCTTGGTTCATCCTTTTAGCCCTTGCTCTTGTTATTGGACCATCTTGAATCATCAATGGATCATTATTATTGGCCTTGCTTGTTGGACCCTTGTTGACATCACTTGGTGGTCCTCCATCATTCCTCCTCCTTTGAAAGGATTTGTCCACAAATCGGTTTCACCTACATCAAATGGACGCAAATCGAAATAGAGAAATATTCACTAACATTATGCTCACCATGTAAGTCCACTTTAAATGTCATTTTGTAGACTTGTTTGTTTTCTCCATCCAAGCTTGAACTCCAATCACCGGATCGAAAATCAATCGAACTTTTCTTGCTCTAACTTGAAGAAGAAACACAACCAAACAACACAATACAATATGATCAAAGTTGCAAGCATAAATTACATTATATAACAATTGAGCACACCTCAAAGACAAATATCCCTTATGCCTAACAATCTGATCATAATCAACATTCTTAATTCCCAAGCTAGCACATGCCAAAGCACTCTCAAATACATTCTTAACATGAAACACACAATCCTCCCAAGTTTTTGCATGCTTAAGAAGAATTGCTTTAATAAACATGATTTAACCCTAAGAATGCCATGCAATCCATAAATTTTGTGAAAGAATAATGCAACATGGAAAATATCACCTAATTTGTGACATGAAATATGATAAACCATTTTCAAGGGTTCATTTGCATTCACAAATATAGAGCTCTTAGATACTCCTATTGCACAATTCAAATTTTTTAACCCAACTTTCAATGCACCATAAAGACTTACCAAGTCAACCTCTAATGAATAATCCATGAATGGATCAACATAAGAATGACTAGGGGCATGCAATGTCAAGTATAGTCCATCATCAAATTTTATCCAATCATTTAACCCATGGTGACTAACCAAATTTTTCAATTCAAACTTTTTAGGCATGTCAAGTGGTCTAACAAGCTTTCGTGAATGAAGTACCCACATGACAAATCAAATTACCAATGCCAATATCTCCATGAATTTGAATTCCCTACTAAGGTCATATGACTTGCCATGATTGTCAAGTCCAAATAACTTAGTATCATAAGAAGAAGGTAAGCCAAACCTATGAGAATGTGTATATTCTACAACAATCTCATTATGCCGATCATATCCCCACTTGTATCTCACAACCTTTTTACTTAATTCGGAAATACATCAACAAAAATCGTAGAAGAAGCAACACATGGAAAAGAAAATTTGGGTGACATGTTAGTATAAAAGATTTCTCTTTGGAAAAGAGAACTATCTCACTATGCTTTTCCCACAACTCCTCTCAATCTCACCACTCATTGCATAAAAACTCTCCTTTTTTCCCCTCCACTCGGATTTTTCACTCAACTCATTTGTCTCACTCTTTTTCTTTTCTCTCTCACTTTCTATATTACTCTCTCTTCTACTTTTCTCTCACTTTTCACTCTCTCAACATTCTCTTTCTCACACCTCTCTCTCGCTATCTTTTCTCTCTCAAGCGTCTCTCTTTCAAGTGTTTCTTTCTCAAGCTTCTCTCTTTCATGTGTTTCTTTCTCAACATTTTGCTCACTCTCAAATCTTTCTCTTTCATGGGGCTCCATTGGGGACAAAGGTACAAGAGTGAATTTCTTTTGATTGGATACAAAGAAAAAGCTGTTGGTGAATCCATCATGCTTAACTCGACGATCAAGTACCCACGGTAGACCTAGTACCAATTGCTCAACTTGCGACGGCATCACATCACACCAAATTTCATCTTTATAATCCCCAATAGAAAAAGAAATTAGTGCTTGTTTAGTCACCTTAATTGCTCGACCTTCATGCAGCCACTTGTAAGGGTAAAGAAGCCTTTGGACATGAATACCCAACTTGTCAATAACTTTTGTACTCACCAAATTATTAGTATCACTATATCCATCAATAGTTAGATTACAAACTCTTCCTTTGATTGTACAACGGGAATGAAAGGTATCTAACATATCCTCCAATATACTCCACTTTTTTTTTTTTTTTCAATGTAGGATGCAATCCACAATGAAAGCAAGAATAGAATAATAATTAAAAACGAATGAATGAATAACGGGATAAATGATAAATTGAAATTTTGGGGTTTTTTTTTTTTTTTTTTGTCTCTTGGCCGAATTAAAAAGGTAATAATTCTGCCTTCTTTTTTTTTTTTTTTTTTGTAATCTAGCCTCTTTGGTACGGCTTGAAGAAGAAAAAATTCTGTGGCACAAAAGATGGTTAGATATGATAGTGTATGGAATATGGAATGAGGAATTTTAAGAACAAGGAATAAAATAGGGATAGAAAAATTGTTACCAATAGCCTTTGCTCTGATACCAACTGATGTGATTCCCAACGAGACCCACAAGTTATAACGAACTTGGAACCACGCTTTCGGAATTACCTCGCGGAAACGTACGCCTAGGACTTGAATAACAATCACAAGGATGATCGCAACCCTTAGTTTCGCAATGAACTAAGAACCTTGATCGATTCGAAACCCTTAATTATTGATTAATTAAGAACCACGAATTAGAATATCACACAAACTTAATCCAAAGTTTGCAAAATGCTAACAAACTATGTTTGTCAAGAAAGAGTTTAAACTCACACTATTTTTAATAATAAAATTCTGTCCTCTACAATGAAAGAAAAGACGCCTTTATATAGGCCTTAAAACAATGTATCCTAATTATTTTAGGAGACTAATTGACTACCAAATTCTATCTAGAAAATGAATAAAAATCTGAATAACAAAGGACTCCTAATCTAAGAAGAAAACTAAATAAAACATGTCTAACATACTTTCCAAGTCAAAGAAGGAACAAGGAAGTTAGAAAGAAATAGGAAACATGACCAAGGTCTTCTAGAAGCTCTACAAATCCCGGTTTCTAAAGGCCCAATTTTGAAAAGTGCACTTTGGCCCCGAAAGTCATCCATTTAGTATTAAAAAGCTTCCAAATTCATCCTTCAACTTATGGGCTCACTTTTTAAGGTTTTGCTTCCAAAAATGTCGTTTAAGCCCTCAAACTTTCCTAAACATGTTGGACTTCAATCATAGTCACCATATTGGCCTCTTCAATTGACTTCCATGCTTGGGTTTGTTTTTGGACTTGCAACATAAGGCTTGCTAAAGCTTGGTTCATCCTTTTAGCCCTTGCTCTTGTTATTGGACCATCTTGAATCATCAATGGATCATTATTATTGGCCTTGCTTGTTGGACCCTTGTTGACATCACTTGGTGGTCCTCCATCAATAAACGTTTGTGGAAATGTGTCACAGATGGACCCAAAATTCCAATGAAGCCGAATACAGCGCGCGGTAGATCCAACTTGAACGAAGTACCAAAGCCGGAAGAAGAGTGGGATGATGAAGATAGAAAGAATGATGCTCGGATGGAAAAGCCATCAACATCATTACCAGTGTGTTGATATAAGCACTTATCGGATTATCAACCTGGACACGACAAAGGAGATGTGGGAAGCCATCCTTGAATATCTTGAAGGTGATGGTGAGACAAAGAACAACAAATTATATACTGCATCCAAGTTTGACTCCTTCAAAAGGATCCCAAAGAGTCTCTGAAGCGCCTACGAGATTCTATGAGGTAGTTAACTCTTGTTACTCCTTAGGAAAGAAGTATGAAAAGAAGGAAATAAACATGAGATTTCTAAATGCACTAGGCGGTTTATGGCATGTTAAAATCATGCCATGAAAGAGTCAAAAGATTTAAACAAATTGACTCTTAGAAATCTTTATGCTAGTCTTTCAGTCTATGAGCTTGAGATCCAACAAGCTCAAGAAATGGAAAAGAGTTTTAAAAACTTGTCATTACCAGCCATGTCTAATGAACCTTCATGTTCAACACACGATGAAACCCATCTACATCGTCCATTGATGGTGATGATATTCTTTGACGAAGCATTTGCTATGTTTGTAAAGAAATATCAACGTTTCAAAAGGTTTAACAAATCATCATCACATAGTCCTCTCACAAAGCTAGTTCCTCATAAAACTTTGCTCAACAAAAGTTCGCTCCTTATAAATCGACGAGACCATCAAAAGGAAAATGAGCTAGTTTGTTTTAATTGTAGGAAACCAGGCCACTTTGCGTCTCAATGTCCTAAGCCAAAGTATGAATTTTATAAGAAACGTCCCGAGTCAAAATTTCAAAACAAAAGGGATGGTGGTGAAGACATTGATGAAAGCAACCTACCTACATGGTGTGACACGACACCGATGAGGATGACTCTGTGATTTTCTTGAAGAAGCAAACATATGCCTTATGGCCAGGGAGTCACCACATGATTCAGTGAGGTCACTACCTTTTCAACAAGATGACAGTGATGATGATGATGAGCTCAATGACCCATCAAAGGGAGAGCTCATCAAAGCAAACAAAGATATCTTTGAAGAGTTTTCAAAATTCAAAGTGCCTATGTAAAACTAGCCAAGAAGCATGAACTAGTTGTCTCGAGAAATCAACCTTGATGTCTAAGATCAAAGATCTTGATAGACGAAGTGAAAGTATCAAATTGCAAAAAGAACAAAACTTTGACGAAAAAGTGGACTTCCTACTTGAACACATCAAGAAGATAAATTAAGAAAGATGACCTTCAAAAGGTTGTCAATACTTGGAATAACTCTAAAGGAAACTTTGATACCATTCTCTTAAACCAAAAACTTTAGATGACAAAGCGGTATTGGTTTCCAAAGTGAGTTCAATGAAGGTAGTTCTTCGGTTCTCAAAAGGATGAGACATCTATTGTGATTCTTGAAGAATTGGTGTAGAAGTTTCTTATGACCTACGGTCTCCCAAAAGGCAAGGACTTGGCTTTAACAAAGTTCCTTTTGTTTATCCCAAGAATACAAAACACAAGTCCAAAGGAAAGCACGCCAATGACTGCGCTAATAGGAGTCGAGCAACTTAAACTGCTATTAGTCACCCTAAGAAAACGGGGATGACTAGTGGCAAGTCAAAGAATACTCGGCTCAAACCTATTAAATTTGTCGGGGCAAGACCGCGATCCCAACATTGCCTATAAAAGGGTGAAAGGAGTGAATTACGCTAATAAAAGCTTAAAGGACATGTGCTGAAAATGCAAAATCTTTGATAAGAGGTCTACCTATGATAAGCCTTACATCAATAAGAAAAGGCATTATCGGCCTAAGTCCTATAGGCCGATTATCGGCACAAAGGTCACCTCAAAGCTGGCGATAATAAGAAGCCTCAAAAGAAATCATTACTCATGTTGAAGGATTTCACAAATGCTCTTTCGCAAAGGACATGGTCATGAGATTCATGAATGCCTTCGAGATTCACACCTAAATCTAGAGGATTTACACCTCCAAAGGTTAAACAGTGTGGATCCCAAAGGATGCTAACCTTGAGGACCCAAAAATAAAAGGGGACCATATTCTTAAATGTCTATATTTCAGAATGCTTTATGGTGTCAATGAAGAAGAGAAAGATCTATGGTATCTAGACAGTGGATGCTCAAAGCATATGATGGTGATCCAAATCTTCTCTCAAGTATTGTTGAAGCAAAGGGTCCCTCGGTCATTTTGGAGACAACTCAAAGGGAAGACCATTGGATATGGAAGCATAATCGAGAGAAATCTCTCCATCAACAAAGTCTCTCGGTTGAAGGTTTAAAGCACAATCTGGAGCATATCACAATTCGTGATAAAGGTCTAACTGTCGTTTTTCAAGTCACTGTCTCATAAAGGACAATGAGACATGTTCAACTATCTGACGGATTCGAAAAGGGAATGTCTATCTTTGTTGACCTAAATCTTTGTTGGAAGAAAATCAAATCTATGCTTAGTTGCAAGGTCATCAACGACAACAGTGGTTATGGCACAAAAGGCTTAGCCATCTCAACTTCAAATATTTGGAGAAACTATCAAAGGACAATCTAGTTGTTGGTTTGCCTAAAATATCGTGAATCATACGGTCTGCGAGCATGTCAACTAGGCAAACTACACAAATCTTCATTCAAAAGCAAGCCTTGCTTATCAACGACCGGACCTCTACGGCTCTTGCACATGGATTTGTTTGGACTGTGACTACTACAAGTCTTGGTGGCGCAAGTATACCCTTGTGGTAGTTGATGATTACTCAAGATTTACTTGGGTAGAGATGATGTCCTCAAAAGATGAAGCATATGACATCATTCTGAACTCTTGAAGACTTCGACTCGAAGTGGATGATATCTCGATGTCGATCGGACAATGGAACGAGTTCAAGAACAATGGTGTTGCCAAATATTGTGATGACCATGGAATTGGTCACAATTTCTCTGCGGTTGGCACACCTCAACAAAATGGAGTTCTTTGAAAGGAAGAACGAACTCTCATTGAAGCGGGAAAGACAATGATTCTTGAAGCCAAGCGCCTATGTATTTACGGGCGCGTGAATCTTGCTGCTTCACACAAAACAGTCTATCATAAACAAGTTTCATAACAAAACTCCATATGAAGTATGGAGAGGCGGAGTTCCCAACATTGGATTCTTTAAAATATTTGGTTGTAAATGCTATGTTCTTTACAATGGTAGAGAACATAGAGGTAAATTTGAATCCAAAAGTGATGAAGGAATTTTTCGGGATATGCTAAATTTTCAAAAGCTTATAGAGTTTACAATAAAACTTCACTAAGAGTTGTTGAATCGTACATGTTTCTTTTGATGAATTTGATTTTATTGGGCCACATTTGGCTCCTAAAGTTGCTAATGATTCGATGAGTATGAGACAGTACGGACCGCCAAGCACAATCTGCAGATCCCACTCCTTCACAAGTTCCTCCAAGAGTCAACTTAATAGAATCCTCAAATGAACCAACAAATGAAAACTCGAAAATCCCGAATCCACTTTGCCTTCCACACCGAAGTCATACAACCTACCTTGGAATTAACCTATCCTTGAGAAAACCAAGCTTGGTACTTCTACTTCTCAAGAATCCAACTCTGCCGATGCAATAGGACAAGTTCAACTGCGAAGTTAGGGAAGTAAAAGATCATCCTATCACTCAAATCATTGGAGATCTTAATCTTTGGCGTTCAAACTAGACAAGCTTCAAGGAATGAATGCATGTATTCTACTGCATTTGTATCTAACATTGAACCCAAAAAGATTGATGAAGCTCTGGAAGATCCAAGCTGGGTGGAAGCTATGCAAGAAGAGCTAAACCAATTTGACAGATGCCAAGTCGGTCACTAGTCCCTAGACCTAAAGGACAAGCATTATTGGCACAAAGTGGGTTTTCGAAACAAAATGGATGAAAACGGCAACATTACGAAACAAGGCAGGCTGGTAGCCCAAGGATATAGACGGGAGGGTATTGACTATGATGAGACATTTGCTCTGTTGCAAGATTAGAGGCTATCAGATTATTCTTGGCCTATGCCTCTTACAAAGACTTCAAAGTTTATCAAATGGACGTGAAGAGTGCATTTCTGAATGGAGAACTTCAAGAAGAAGTCTATGTAGAACAACCTCCTGGCTTCATAAATTGTTCAAGAAGAAGATGTCTACAAGGCGAGGAAAGCCCTTTATGGACTCAAACAAGCTCCAAGAGCCTGGTATGAGACCCTTTCAAAGTTCTTGACATCTCAAGGCTTTGTAAGAGGTCAAATTGACACTACTCTTTTCATTATGAAGCATAAAGGTCATTCCTTACTTGTTCAAATTTATGTTGATGATATTATCTTTGGTTCTACTAATGAAAATCTTTGCAAAAGGTTTGAAAAGCTTATGCGAGTAAATTTGAAATGAGCATGATGGGAGAACTCAACTTTTTCCTTGGTCTTCAAATTCAACAAAGTTCAAATGGTATCTTCATCGGTCAAGCCAAATATGCAAAGGATGTTATCAAGAAATTTGGTCTTGAGAATGCAAACAACTTGACACTCCTATGGCTACTAATTGCCATCTTGACAAAGATGAGAAGGGCAAGAAAGTGGACATGACTCTTTATAGAGGCATGATTGGTTCACTTTTATACTTAGCGCTAGTAGACACGATATCATGTTTCTTTGTTTGTGTTTGTGCTAGATTTCAAGCTGATCCAAAGGAGTCTCACCTACAAGCAAAAGAATCATCGGATATTTAATAGATACTTCCAATTTGGGAATCGTACCCTAGAGATTCATCTTTTAATCTTATAGGCTATTCTGATGCTGATTTTGCTGCATGTAAAGTTGACAGGAAAAGCACAAGTGGGACATGTCAATTCTTAAGAAATAGACTTGTCTCATGGGCCGAAAAAGCAAACCTCGTTTCAACTTCAACAATGAAGCGAATACATAGGCTGGCGGTAGGCGCTCCCAATTCTTGTGGATCAAACGGCAACTTGTTGACTATGAGATCAAAGCTGGCGATTGTCCTATAATGTGTGACAACACATCGGCAATCTCGGTTCTCAAAATCTGTCATGCACTCCAAAACAAAGCACATTGATGTGAGATATCACTTTCTTAAAGATCATGTTGAAAAAGGTAACATCGGCATGCAATATGTGCCTAGAGAATCGGGTAGCGACATCTTCACAAAACCACTTGATTCAACCAGGTTTGCATATTTAAGAGGAGAGCTTGGTATGCTTGATCTTAATCCTTAATTTTTAAATCATTTCATAAACCGCTGCTATAGAACGCCTATGCAATCAACCGATCGCAACTCGCCGAATATATAGCCTTGAGTAAGTATCTATCTCCATATCGGCGGTCTTATAAAATAGGCGGACCCAAGGCGTAATATGAACATCACCGTGTAATTCATAAATGCGGACTTCAAAAATTATCAAATACCATTTATTAACTGTCGGAAGTACAAAAAGGCAAATGATACGGTATTTCTTCACATTTTTCAAAAACGCCATTTGCTAGTTTTCAAAACCTCTCGACCTCCAATGCAATCTTCCCAAATCCTTTCAAATCTTCAAATTTCTCTTGTTCTCAAGAAAATCATCAATGGTAATGATCTCTACACCTTCTAATTCATTTAAATCAAGTTTTATGGTTTGCATTAACCTAATCTTGTGTAATTTCGAACTGTACATCATTGATAAACTGCAAAATCTTGAAATTGATGTTTAAATCTAGTTTATGTGGCATAAAATTGTGACTTCAGATTTCTGTGTTATTATGTCTTCAGCTTATGCAATCCTGTTTACTTAAAAGTGACAAAAATCAGTAGATATTTTGAAACCCAGTTCATGAACTGTTCTTGTCGTTTGTCATAATACGCACATGTTTTGGGTTTTAATCTGAACAGTACCTGTTTGTGTTAATATCGGCTGATTACTTGTATCGGATGTTTTAAACATACCTTCCTATATCTATGTGCTGTTCTCATATCCACCAACTATATAGGCAAGGACTAAATCTTCCAAGGCTACCGACGCAACGTCATCCTCTGCATCTGCTAAGCCATCTAGGGCTAAACAGGCTGCAAATCTTCCACTAAGAATTCTCCCCAGGTCAAATTATCACTCTGGGATGACAATCGATCGAGACTCTATCATAAGCACATCTGCTGGTGATGCCCTGCTTAAGGATTTGACAGAATGTGGGCTTCTTCCCCTGTTCCAACTTAATGATACCCACTACAGCAATGCTTTAGCTGAGGAATTTTACACTCGAATGATTTTGCCTCCTCCTCCAGCTGATGCCCATGAGCCGGTCAACCTAAGCTATATCAAGGGATACATCAGAGGCCACTACATCAAATTGACCTATAAGGATATAGGGGCAATCCTTGAACTGCCCATTGAAGGCAAACTGGACTTAACCGATGCTGAATCGACACTTGCTTGGGAAATGATGAGAGGATCTGCTCAACCTGAAAGATTCTCTGAGATGTCAAGGAACCTCTTTCCTGAAAATGCCTATCACATCAGTCATCTGATCGATAAGAGCATCCTCTTCAAAAATGGCGCAAGAGACATTTTTACGTCTCAGCAGCTGCTATGGACCAAAGCTGTAATCCTTCGAAAGCAACTTAACTGGTCCAAAATCATCTTCTCCATGCTATCCCAGAGTGTTGCTGATGTTCAAGCTTAACCCTCTATGCGACGACCTTTCGTAAGGGTCATCAATGTCATTCTTCGCAGATTTGAAGAGATCGATGATAAGGTTATCACTGACGATCTTATCAAGGTGTCTAACACCTATGTTTTCACGGTCAACAACGTCACCCGTTACCGGGATGATATGGCCAAAAGATCAATCATTACTGCTGCTGCTACTGCTTCTTCTACTACTGGCACCTCTACCCAAGCCAGCAAGGGTAAACGAAAGGTCACTTGTTCTGAAACCGAGGTATCTGCTGAGGAGGAGCCTAAACCGATAGGGGCTGAACTTCCTGAGAACTTTGATCTCAGCAAGCTCGATCATGATCCCTATGAGCCCTCTGAGCCTCCTTCCAAAAAGGCCAAACATTCCTCCACTCTCACCCTCCGTCTCAAGAAAAACCGCAAGTCTCGTACGAAATCTGAGGTTGAAAAGGATACCTCCACATTCCAACCCGCCAACTGTCCAACCCCAAGTCTCAACAGATTCTTCAATCTACCGATGAATCCTTTGGTCTACCCAAAGTTACATCTATCGCTCCTCCCACGCAAACTACACAAGTTACATCTGTTCCTCCACCTGCAGTTTCAACAGCAACTACACCATCTCCAACTTTTGCATCCTCTACTCATGCACGACGTTTTAAAAAGAGTGCCAAGAAGAACGTGCATTTTGCTGAAGCCATTGATCCCTCTTCGCCTCCATCCTCACCTATCCACTCTCCCCCTTCTTCCCAAACTCTGCCCACAAATACCTCCACATCACCATCCTTCCCGATAAATCAGCCATCCTCAAAGCGTTCTCTCTCTCCTTCTTCTGACATGCCTACCCCAAAACGCATCAAGATCAATCCCTATAGCCATCTTCATCCCGAGTTCGGGATCTGTTGTCCTTAGAGACAATGACCTAAAACCAACCCGCCGATTCGACCCAATCCTTTCTCTCTTGACTACCCCAAGAAAATTCCTGTCGCCCAATGTGCGGTGAAATTATCTTTCAATGGGGTGCTTTCTATGAACCCCTTCCTCCGCTGGTCCCGATTTTTCTCCCACAACTCGGCGGTTCAAGATCTCATGATCTTCGCCAATGGGTTGCTATTCACAAGGACCTTGGCCTTCCCCTTCCAACCAAATCGACATCTCTCCTTCCTCTCTCCTAAACCCCGGTCTTCACCCTCATCTGCCACCCTTCGTCCTTCTTCACTGTGGTCTACAACTTCTTTGATGTAGTCACCACACTTTTAGGCTTTAATCCTTTCATCCCCTCTTTACCGTTCACCTCAACCTATCTCTATCCCTACTCCTTTTCTCATAAGTCGTCTAAGGACTCGATCACATGCCCCTCTCGTCCTTCCAACTTACCCATCCCTTCGTCTGACCTACCCTAGCCAATCTCACCCATCTACCAGCCATATTTCCATTTCGTCCTCCAGCCATTCTCCATCATCCTCCAGCCAGTCCCAGTCTTCTACCAGCCATCCTCCACCATCCCCTACCCAACCTACCGCCAACCTTCTTCCTTCACTATCCTTCCCCTCGCAGTCCGTCCTCCCCTCCAGTCATCGACTCTTCGATACATACCCTGAAATTCATAAATTCTTGAAAGATTTTGAAGTCATCTCTGTTGACCTAACCAAGGCCCCGCTCTCTGATCGGTCCCACATCACCCATGTCCAGGCTGACTGCATGACCCAAGTAATGGAAATTTCAAGGGGTGCAAAGGCCGCCTTTGATGCCTGCCTGCGCTCCATCTCTGCCAGCCAGAATGCTTTAGCCAGCAAGATCTCATCAACTTCCTCCGCTAACGCTGCTATCTTCAAAGCCAATTGGGACAACCTCTCAACAAAGATGATGCAGACCATAGACATGATTGACGCTGGCTACAAGCTTGTGCTTCAGTCCCAACGCCGTGCAAATCGCTCTGTTCACTCCTCCGTACGAGCGACACGCACTCTCACCTCCAAGCACTTGGCTTTCTATCGCAAAGAGCACATAACTACTACGAACCGTCTCGCCCTCATTGATACCTCGCTTGCGTCCATGAAGGAGGAGATAGCCAGACTCAACAATGATCAGCGGACTGAACTCATTGAGAGATATGCTCTGATCAGACAGAAAAACAAAGATCTCTCCTCTGAATTGGCAGACACTAAAGAAGAGCTAGCAGCAGCAAAAGAAGAGATTGCAAGACTTAAGGCTGCTGTTGACTCTAAATGGGCATCAAAATGGGCATCAAGAGGTCATGGGCAATCATCAGGCAAAGGCAAAGGTTATACCTCATCTCGATCATCCTCTCGAACTGGCCGATAAATTTTTGTATAATCTTTTGCAAAAACTTTGTAATTAAACTCCGTGTTTAATTAACAATGTCTATATTTTAAATTTTCATGCTTTGTTTATGAACTGCCTATTCTGTGTGTGCATAAAATTTAAACCACTGGTTTAAAGGCATGTCCTATTCTGCCTATTCTTCATGTCTTTAAATTCAGTCCAATTACAAGTGTCTGATGCTTAATTTCCCATTTTGTAAACACTTTGTAATTTTCGAATACGATGACCTTTGTGTAAGTTCATCTAGGACATGCTTACTTAATATATCAATCTTACCAGCATGTTATTACTAGACTTGAACATGGTCAGCTGACATTGTATTCGTAAGGTCATGGACTCAAGCAAATAGGAGGAGATTGTTGTATTTTAGCTTAGATTTGCTTGAATCCATAACCTAAGTCTAAGACAAGGTGACTAATGGGCTGCGTGTACATAGTGTGGCAACTTGTACTTAGGCATAAGCTTGAATAGCTTAGGGTTGCTAATTGTATAAGTCTTGAAGAAGATAGCCTATAGGACATCGGACGTCCTCTGCACACACAGGCAAAATTTGAACCAGCAGTCTTCCTTTGGATATCGGACAAGCTCGTATCAGCCAAGCTTCATCAGCAATGTTGAAGAACCCCAAGAACGTCCGATAGTCATCTGCTGAAAACATGTCCTAACTTAAAGACCTCATTAATTGCGATACAACGTTAACCTGCAATTGTCATTTAATGAAGGTTTCCATTCTTGGCATACACTCAGAAAAGGACATTCCTCCTGCGCAGACCGCCTATTTTTAGCAAAAAGTCAGGAGACAGACGCAAGTTGCGGGACGACCTATCGAGTCAACAACTAAATTAAAGCATTAATTGCTCTTAAATTCAAATTTGAAGATCACCAACGGCTCCAAGCTTCCTCCTGCATATAAAAGGAGACTTCATTGCTGCATTCAACACTCTTCAACACCTCATCTACTCCAACTACTGAATCTCCATTGTCTTCAAGTCCTTAAAAGCTTAAACGTCCTATCTGTACTAAATCATTGGAGAGCTTCACACTTAGACGTCCAGTCCATTAAAGCTCTTCATTGATTGCAACACCTAGCTTTTCATAGCTCACGAGAATTGTATCTTATTGATATCAATTCTCCCACACAAACACTTGCTCAACAAAAATTTTGTACACAATCCATTAGAGATTTAGTTTGTAAAATATCTAGTGGAAAAACTTAGTACACGATTTTCAAATCCAAAGTTGACCACTTTGGTTGTGGACGTAGCACTTATTTATAAGTGTGAACCATATTAAATTCTCTGTCTACTTGTGTATGTGATTGTGACTTGTTTGTGCTGCTCTAAATTTCCAGATTTCCAAACTGTTGAGAACTGCTGATCTTGACCTGTGAAGATCAGCCATTCTCAACTTGTCCTATACTTCACAAGACTTCGCGCAAAACTTTATAAATCCATAGTGAAGTAAGGTTTTCAAAAGCAAATTCAAAAATTGGAGATAGGCTATTCAACCCCCCCCCCCTTCTAGCCTATCTTGAGCTACCTTGGACCTAACAGCTATGTAAATGGGATAATCTTGTACTTAAATTAACATGGTCAAACAAGTATATCTAGATCGCACACTCCATGCATCATACAATGCGGCTATGCAAATGGGATAAACTTGTACTTAAATTAACATGGTCAAACAATTATATCTAGATTTGCACACTCCATGCATCATACAATGCTGGCTATGCAAATGGGATAAACTTGATTGAACCATTGTGTCCTTTCGAGTAAAACGTCAATCCATTCCAGAATTTTAATTAAGTAATAATTACTAACACCCTAGCAACGGATTAGAGCATTTGAACAACATCATAATGAAGGATTTCAACAGAATTATGAATCAAAGTAAAGCAAACATATGCTAATGAATTCAAACTTAATCCAGAACTTGAGAGGCTCTGATACCAATTGTTGGAACATTTCTATCCCATTAATTCCAAAACACTCAAGCCTAGATTAAGAAGAGAAGAAAAGATGAAAGCGGAAGCGTATACCTGATGAATCCATCTTGTATCTTTATGTTGCTCTTGCAAGAAAGGTAGAGAAGAAGAAGAAAATGAAGGAGGGAGATGTAGATCTTCTAGATGATTAATGCCTTCTCTTGTGCTCAGATTATGTAGAGAGTAAAAGAATATGTAGTATTTTCTAGGCTGATGGTATGCCTATATATATAGGAAAACAATGGCACCTCATCTAGGGACTACACCCTTTCACTAGGGACTACACCCTTTCACTAGGGATTACACCCTTTCACTTAAGCGGTGTGAAATTACCATTTTGCCCATCATAAATAGGTAATTTCCACCTAAGGAATTCTACACACTTAATCAATATTCTATACTTTATAATAACATTATATTTATGATTTATACATGTACGTCTACATGTCACATATATTTATTAAGTATACACATTTCGCAATCCATGTTCTAACATCTTTCTCTTGTTCTTGCTCCTTAGATAGGATCGTAACTACATAATTTTCTTAACATCATCTGCAACATAAAAAGAATAAGAAAATTTTCTTCACAATATACTAGCCTCTACAGCATCATTAACAGGAATACATAATAAACAATAGCATGTCTTAGGCTATTTAGTTAAATAGCAAGATCTGAACCTCTTGAGAATTGACACAGTTTTGAGATAAAAAAATCAGACAGTTATCCTTTGAAAAAGTAGTGAGAACCATGCAGCAACCAAACTTTTCATGATGAACCATGCAGCAACCATCAGCATTTGTATCAACGATGAAAACAGAGGACCTCCTAAGCAGAGGTCGCGATGAATATGGAGCGAATTCTCATGATGCCAATCACGTACATGTTGATAGTACAGGATGCAAAATGATTTCTTATTGCATTTCACCATGGATATTGAGCTTCATCTTTTTTATCAAGTGTTTTCAACTTCCAATTTTATTATTCACATCCAAGTAAACAGCGGTGATCTATTTTTGTCAAGTATTTTCATGGGATATTGTTATAAAATGTTTCTTTGAAGGCGAATCTGTCCTTTAAATCCATTCACTGTAGCTGCTCCTACTCCTCTTTTCTGCAATGAAACTTGTACTTTCCTCTAATAGTAACTACCTCCATTGCCTCCTCGGTATTTTTGCTTGAGAGATCAATGGCTCACATGTAAACTCTATCTTTAACGGGATGGAAAGCATCAAACAAGCGTATTTCCCCTCTTCCTGCCCTATGAAGAAATTGCTTAGACAAGTACAGGCATTGCAACTTGCAAAATAAACTGATGTGCACGCTAATGCGTAGTAGTTTTTCCAGTTTTCCATCCATGATATATTTCCCAGAAAGCAAGTCAGCTGCCTTTAACCAATTCTTTCTTTCTCTTCTAGAAAGAAGGATATAGCGCGTTTAACTGTCATGGGTCAGTAAGTGATGGTTTTCAGGATAAATTTTCTGAATTTTCTGATAAATTTTCTGAATTTTTTCATTTCAGTGAATCACTAAATCAGTAAATCGCTTTACTACTTTACTTTCCTTTTCAGTTTTCAATGTTTACGATTATGAAAAAAAGTGATTATATTGGTTGTTTGATTAATGTTTTCTTTATGTATTTACATGTAGGAGGAAACAACTATGGCTTCTTTTTCCTTAAATCAATCTATTAACTTGGATGAGAGTGATAAAGTGGGAAATGCAAAGCCTCCTCAAGGTAAAAAACGTAAAGAAACTTCTGAAGTTTGGCAATATTTTGTAAAAGCAGAAATAGGTAAAGATGGCATACGACGAGTAGCTTGTAAAGCATGTAACGAAAAGTATAAATATGGAGGAAGCAAACAATATGGAACTTCTACATTGAAGCGACATATTGAATCATGCAAAATGATAAAGTATAATGATGTTGGACAAATGTTTTTGGATCATGAAGGTAAGATGAGGTCTAGAAAAATAAATCAAAAGATTTCACGTGGGTTAATAGCATCTGCAGTTATTAAGATTAAAATGTTAATTTGGTAGACATAATAGATTTATAGATAAAAAATTTATGAACCGATGATGTGACATGTTTGATAAACATTTAAGGCATATTTTAGTACGGCTCACTTCTCTTAATTAAGAGGTTGAGTGTTCAAACTATTAAAAGCCCTAATTTAAGATAAAATAAAGAGAGAAGAGAGATTGTTTATTACCAATTTTTTTTTTTTTGTTGAAAAATTAGCTTTATTGAGTAGAGGAAGAAGAGGTTTGCCCTTTATTGTTCATTCTGCTTCTCCTGCATAGGTTGTGTGCATTAATTTTTTTGGTTTGGCTCGTCGTGACCGTGCGGTGACTTAGGATGGGAAAAAAAATTGAGTGGGGTCCCTATATAAAATGACAACGTTTTGCAAGGTAATATTTTTTTCTTTTCGGTGAGGTCACGTGCCTCCTACCCTTGGTTGTGCATCCGTCCCCGACGAAGAGGTTGAGTATTCAAACAACTTGCTTTAACTACACTAAAGTTACCATCTAGTATTAATTGTACCATTTCAAGGAAAATAATTAAAATTAAAAAGGAAACAAATTGTGTCTGTACTAAAAAATAGTTTTTACAAAAAAAAAAAGAAAACCCCGTTAATTGAAATCTTTTACTTTTAAACTAAACTTTACGTTTTAAGGTTGATTTTAGAGTTTAAATTTTTTATTTTGTACTGAATAATAATTGAAGAGAAAGTAAAGATAAGAACAGAAAGTAGGTAGTGAGTCTATTGAGAAAAAGTAAAAAATCAAAAATTAAAAAGATAATTGCAAAATAAATCTTGTACTAATTTCGATATTTCAATTTAACCCAATGTTCTAAAAATCGGGATAGGCGCTAGGCGCCCCCTAACGCCAAGAAAATGACCAAATCTGGCAATTAGGCGTTTTTCCCAAAAATTGCTGTTTAGGCGGCCTAGGCACCGACAAGTCGCTCTAAGCGCCGCCTAGACGCCTATTTTATAAAAATAAAAATTTTAATAATAATTTTTAAAAAAAATTTGAATCGTTTTGTTGAATCACTTTGTTGACATTGTTTTGTTGTGAGAATGTTGTGAATCTTATTTAGTTGTTGGAATTTGGTAGTCAAGGTGTTTGTTGAAATGACAAAGAAAAGAATTGTAGTATTGTTGTTTTGTTTTAAAGTTTAAACTTTAGAGTTTGGAATGGTACTATTAAATTTGGTTTTAATTTTTAACTATTAATCTTGTATTGTAATCATTACTTTTAGTTTATTTGGTCATATTTAATTATTTACTATTGTTGCGTAGGTATTGTATGCATCTATGGTGTAAATGTGTAATTACGCCTTGATTTCTAGGCCCGCCTAGTCCCTAGGCGTAGGCCCTCTGTGGCTAGCGATTTTTAGAACACTGATTTAAACCATATATTTTTATTTTTTGCAAATTGAACCTTCACCTATTTATTTTTTTTTAATCAAAATCTTCCGTCAGTTTGATGTTAAAACAAATAACGGAAGACTGATTTGGCAAACCACGTGGATCTTACGTGAAATGACGGGAAAATTATTCCAAAAAAAAAAAAAAACCTTGTACTATTTTATGATTTCAAAAAAACCCTTGGCTGTTAACAAATTTTTTAAAAAAATATTAAAAAAGAACCTTGTACAATTAATTTATTTTTAAAATAAACCCAGAAATGTTATAGATTATGGGTATTTGTATACATATTTCACTCACACCAAGTGTTTTCCTTAAAAGAAATGTTTAGAAACAAGATAATTATTTTGGAACGGACAAAAAATAAAAGGAAGACAATTATTTATAAACGAAAGGAGTATTAATATTCATAATAAAATTAGTTTATTTTAATTGTGTGTCCAATCAAACATAACAATTACTCCATAATATTTAGAAAATGAAGAAGTACTTTAATGCATTGCTGTCACACACAGAGTAACTTTTTAATATGTAAAACATAATAAAACTAAAAAAAATAGCACACAATTATGGAAGATCTTTATTTTCCTACTCGTAACTCATAATAATACTAAAAAAAAAAAATACTCCTATATTCTTAAAAATAAATATTACTACCTCGTCCCAAAATAATTATTATTTTAGCAAAGTTTTTTTACCCCAAAATAATTGTCGTTATCGAACTTCAAAAAATATTTTCCTATAATCTATCAAAACTGCCCTTTTTTACTACCCTCATTAAAGAGGGTTGTTAAGTGTAAAGAAAAAAAATACTCACGCAACTTATCTACAACAAATGAGCTTAGATAAGGGTAGATCAGTCTTAATGTAGCTTTTTAAATATGTGTGCATATTGCTAAAACAACAATTATTTTGGGACAAAGGTAGTAGTTTGTTACGTGTTTCCTTTTAGAGAGTGATTAATTTTTACTTATTATTTTTCTATTTTTAATTTTTCAGAATAAATATATTTAGTCAATCATGCTCATAACTCGCATCTCGTGTTCCATTATAAGAAAATAATATTATTAAGGCATTGGTCTACTAAAATTTTAGAAAATATTAGATATTTTATTAAAAAATTAAATTAATTTAAATAATAACATTTTAAAATATTAATTTAAAAATATATAGCAATGCAGTTGGTATTAAATTGATTATAACTGGTTTCAATAAACTCAATATTAATTTTTTATTTCAATAATCAAAGATCATGGTTTATTATGAAAAGATATTAAAGAAACTGCCAGAGTTTATTTTGAAAATATATTAATTGTACAAGGTTCTTTTTAAAATATTTTTTTGAAAATTCGTTAATAACCAAGGTTTTTTTTAAATAAAAAATAGTACAAGGTTTTTTTTTGAAATAATTTCCCGTCATTTCCACGTAAGATCCACGTGGTTTGCCAAATCAACCTTCCGTCATTTGCTTTAACAGCTAGTTGACGGAAGGTTTTGATTAAAAATAAATAAATAAGTGAAGGTTTAATTTACAAAAAATAAAAATATATGGTTTAAATTAAAATCTCAAAAATAATACAGGGCTTATTTTGCAATTATCTCAAAAATTAAAATATAAAGTATAAAGGGTTGAAGTTACAAAATCACCCTCTTAGCTAAGGCAAATGATAGAACAATCGTTCAAACATACCGCAGGCTTTAGAGCGTCCACAGACACCCTTTAACGACTCTCTCAAATTATTTATAGAGATTTTTAATTTTACTACACCTACAATGGCACCCTATCTCAGCTAAATCACCGAGTAATTTAAATGGAATAGTAACTGCAAATCCGTTTTCATCTCGCCCCTGCAGCGTCTTCTTTGCCTTCTTCCCTCTCACTTACCTGTCTTCATCCCAGTTCTCTTCACTTTCATCGAGCACAACATGCACCAAAGGAGAAGGGAATTCTCTAGTATCTACACAAGATTCTGGTCGATTGCTTTTCATTCCACAATTTTTTAGGTGATTTCAAATCTCAATTTCCTCACTTTCTAGGGTTCTATGGAACGATATCTGAAAATTTTCTCTTGAGCATTCTGTATTTTGCGTTTGGTGGATATCATACTTCAAATTCAAGGTTTTGTGGAAAAAGAAATGGCATCAGAAGAGGGACAAGTGATCGATTGCCACACCATTTGAACAGTGGAACGAGCAACTCCAAGAAATTGGTAAATTTCTTTCCTGATTTCATTCACTTTCTTAAATTTTATAATATTCTTCTGTCTTAAGCATCTTTTATAAGTTCTTGTAAGACTTGTAAGAATTGTTACTGATTGTTTGTGGCTTATGCCCAATTTGAGAGATGGGCTTTGTTATTCTGCTGCTATGACATTCGTTTTTGTTTTCATTTGGCTTTTGAAATTATATGATAGTGAGTCTATAGCATTACTATATGAACTCTATTATAGAATTGCTTTGGACTGGAATTTTTAATTTAGAGGATACCTGACAGTCAAATGCGAGCACATATTTTGTATCTCTCTAAATAATTGCTTCATAAGTTAAGGCAATGTCAAATAGCTCTAAAGAGTGACTAAGAAAGTAGTAGGGAAGATTCTAACATATTTATCAATACATCTTACATGACGCTCTCAGAAATTTTGGTTCTGAACTAATTATATGTGCATTTTGCGCTAATTTATTGTTGTTTAGAATCATGACCTCTTTTGCATCCAAATAAATGTGTTTCCTTGGTTTCGAGTTTCTTTTTAGCTTTAACACATATAATTATGTGTGCTCCATTTGCTTGATTGGAAGAGAGCACAGGTTTTAGATTTAGAATAACCACTCCAACCCTAAATGTTTGAGAGATTCCATGCTCATTTCACGGCTCTTTAATTGCTTGATTGTGAACACGAGTTTGATTTGCGGTTCATTTAATTTGGTATTCATCCCTGTATTCACCCTGGACAAATGTGAAGGTTAGTGTGTTTATTGCCCTTTTCTGCTTTTAAAACATTTCAGGCACTGTTTGAATCTTAGGAAAAGGAAAGGGTTAGTGGAAGAAAAAGCATATTTTCTTACAAAAATATAATCTTTATTAATGATTTTTGGCACTATATAAGTTCAGAACTTTCTAAGACATTGACTTTGGATGTACAAATACTTGTATTAGACTTCATAATGAGGCTTTCAGTTTTCTTTTGAATTTTTCCCTTAATCAAAGAATTTTTTCCTATAATGGGCAATCTGTTCATGGACATTCTTGCTTTTGGCTTGTGATTTTGCTTGCTTTCAGCACGATTCGTATGGCTTGGAGTTTTGACTTATAAGGATCTCTTTCTTTTATTTAGGTGGTGGTAGATTTCACGGACTCATAGTATTGGCCTTGCCAATTCATTACTTGAACTTGCTAAGAAGTTGCCTCATGTTCTCTTCCTTAAGGTGGATGTTGATGAGCTAAAGGTATACCAACCATACTGTTTCTTTTTCTTTTTTCTTTCATATTAAAATGCATTTCTCAGTTGTACCTATTTTAACTAAATAAACCAAATCTTTCTACAGTCGTTGTGGCGGCAATGCCCACTTACATTTTCCTCAAGGAAGAGAGTATAGTGGAAAGGGTTGTGGGTGCTAGGAAAGAACTCCAAATGGCTATAGCAAAGCATGCTCCCACACCTTCTACTACTACTGCATCAGCTTAATGGGAAATATAATAGATGTCAACAATTTCTTTCTTTTACGTCTGCTTATGATCATGTAGTTACAATAAACACGAATATGTAAGCTATTTTATGTGAATGAAGCTATTTGACGTTTACCTTATGGTTTCAATTATTGACTTTGTGGGAATCCTTTGGGATAATATACAAGTTAAAGTTGTTGTACATTTAAGTTTTGTGTTTTGTGTTTTGTGTTTTGTGTTTTGTGTTTGCCCCAGTGTCCTTTTCTTGACAATTATCAAGGTTTTATTCTTGTGCTACTAACTTGGCTGCCCTATATAGCTTGGGTAGAAGCAGTTGCGAACGCCAGAACAGATGTAGTGGAAAAATAGGATCATCGAAAAAATAATTTTTGATAAGGTTGTTGTGTGCTTTTGCACGATCTCGGCTAATAAATATACGCCAATATAACTAAGATTGCTCCAGCTCGGGCTCTTCAATCAATTAAATAGAAATACACATATGTTTTCATATGAAATTTGTAAATTAACTGCACATTTTTTTTTCAACCAAAAAGTTATTTGCCTCGTGTCCTTAATATATGGGAGGACAAAAAAATAATAATTAAAATATTTTTAAAACATAAATTGTCCTTTAGATTGACTTATTAAAATAAAAGTAATTGAAATTATTAAAACATACAATATTTTGTTTGTAAATATATAATTTAAAATATAATTATTTCAATTGTGGTGGGAAAATAAAAATTAAAAAGAGGGAAAATAGAATAGAAGTTAGATTTGTTAGTTGAGAGGAGAGAATTTAATTTTTAGAGGGTTGTATAGAAAGTCTTGGTGAGAGCGTCCATTGAGACCCCAACCCACCCCTAAACCTTCTTTTAGAGTCTTTTACCCCCTTACTCTCACATGGACACTCCACCCCACCCTCTTCCTCTAAAACCAACTAATCTACCTTCCAAATGTAGAATGTCTTTTAAAATGAATAGTAATATTTTTTTTGTCTCCGGCTTCCCTTTTCTTTCGGTTCCTTCTCCATTTCTTTTCTCTCTCCTCCCCTGTCCCTCACTTCGACACACACAAAGAAATATTTGTTCCCTTTTCTTTTAATATTTTGGATCTAATGTAGTAAAAAGAATTAAATATATTATTGAAAATAGAGAAATTTAATGATGGTTGTAGCTAAATTATTAGTTTTGTCACATATGTGTTTTAGATAATTGAAATTGAAATTAAAATTATTAAAATATAAGTACTATAATTTTTATAGAATATAAAATTTAAAATATTTTATTTCGATTGTGATAGAAAAATAAAATAAAAATAGTTTAGTAGTTAGATTTGTTAGTTGAGATGAGAAATATTTAATTTTTAAAGGATTGTATAGAGAGTATTTATTAGACTTAGTTTTTTTACAATGTTAAAAAAATAAAATTTAAATAAAAAATGAGGTGTTTGAAATGTGGTATAGAAAGTTAATATTATGGTTGCTCTGAAATTTTTTTAAAGTATTAAAAAAATAAAATTTAAATAAAAAATAAGGTGTTTACGGGTGATATATTTTACTTATACTTTGTTGCGCATTGTCGCAATTGTTCTTTAGAGAGAGAGAGAATATAATTCGCAAAAGATATGCTTTGTGGATATTCTCTATACACACACCTGTAATCGAATATTCCTCGTCTCTTTCCCCAACTACATGTACCTTTTCTCTCTCTAAAATCACATTGTTCTTGATAGAGAGATTGATTGATCGAGAGAGATTGACGATGAAGTTTTGGAAGAGTCTGAGCAATTTGATAGAGGAGACGTTGCCGGATTGGAGAGATAAGTTCTTGTCCTACAAAGATCTCAAGAAGCAACTCAAGTTGATTTACCCTAAAGACGACGACGACGACGAAGACGGTGGTGGTGGTAGCTGTAAGAAGCGGCTGAGATTGAGCGGCGGTGGTGAAGATGATCCGGTGGCGGTGGCAAAGGAGGTTGTTGATTTTGTGGAGTTGTTGGAGGATGAAATTGACAAGTTTAATGCCTTCTTTATGGATAAAGAAGAAGAGTATATTATCAAATTAAAGGTATTTTTTTTCTTTTTTTCTCTAAATTTATCATTGATTAATGTTGATTCAATTACGGTAATTAATAATTATTTTAGCTGTCTCCTTGATTGAATATGCTTCTGTAGATCAATAACGAGAAATTAGACTAGTGAATTTTATGTATCCAATGGATTCTGTTCCAATTAGTCTTCCATTTCATTGCTAGGCCTAAAGGTCCTATCAGTCTCATAAGTAAATCCTAATGATCTTGCAATTTGTAGATTTTGAAGTTGCCTCTATGAATTTGTTCTGGATTGCGGGATCATGCTATTGTTTGAAAATCGAGATTTCCACTAGGCGTAAGGTATAGAAGTGGTGTTCAGTAATTATAACTATGAATTCTGTTTGGTGTTTAAGTGAGAACTCGAGCGCGGGCATGATTCGATGTACATCTAAGAGTTGATTGATTTTTCTGGGAGATGCGTATTATAGATTCCGTAGTGAGAGTATTATTGACCACCAATGTGACATTATCTGCTACATCCCCATGCTTTTCTCTTGGAATCAGCTTCCTAAGTGATGGATGGTTGTATGTTATAGGCAACTTGGGCTTTAACTAATATAATATGCAGGAAACAATTACCCCCTTGAAATCGATTAGATTTACTGAAAGCCTGAGATTGGATATTTCTTGAGTTTGACTGTCAGCCAGTAGGCACTAAAACTATTACAATGCTTAAGCAATTGCAGTTTTTGTGGGCGAGACTATTCCAATGATAAAATCAGCTATAAACCCCAGAACACGGAGCTCGTATATTGTTTTGACCATTATGTGAGTATGCATAGATTGGTACCCAGCCGTCTGGTGATGTTTAGGTTATGTTCTTGAATGAAAAGTTTGTATTTGCACTTTGAGAAAGAGAGGAGTAAATACTAGTGGGAGATCAGACTTTCTCTTCTCTGTCATGTGGACTTCACATTTGATCTAGATAACCTGAACCAATAGGAGCTTTGAGGCAATCTTCAGCACTCTATGATCCATCTAGTGAGTTGTATTTTTCAATCAAATACAACTTCTTCTGAACATTTAACTAATAAGTGCCTAGTCATTGATTCCATCTGTGAACCATTTTTGTAGTAAGTATTCCATCTCAGAACCTTTTTGGTGCGTTTTCACAATCAAGAGTATGAAAATTTCCATAAAATTAATCAATCTTTGATGGACGGTTATCTAGTTTCGTTCTGATGTTGAAGTTGATCTAAGGGTTGGATCTCCAGACTCTCCTTATTGTAACCTAGGTTTGAGATTCAATCTATGTTTAGTATGTAGCTAGATTTATTTATTGGAAACGGTAACCTCACATCTCAATGTTAGAGTTGAAGACGGAAGAAGTTGTTTCAAAATGTCTGGTGAAAGGACTATAATGCATATTTAGAAGAGTGATATTATGCTTTTAGAGTTCTTCTATTGAGGTGCGCATGTTAGTTGACTTGTTTTTGCTTCCTTCTCCCCTTCTATTTCCCATTTTGCCACCCTTGTTAAACTGAAAGTATGTCAAAATATGTTTACTTTGCCAAATTCCGGTGAACTATCACTTAGATTGCAATCACAGTTAGCTTCTGCGAATATCAGAAAACATACTTCATAATTATTCTCTGTTAAAGGATCTCAATGTTTAGAATATAAAACATAAGCTCCTGACATATTTCCTTGTTACAAGAAAATCAGGTCTCAGTGGCATGTAATTATCTTTCTTTACATGAGTATCTATCCATATATTTCCACTTGCAGTGCCTAGTATACTATATCCTGGCGGAAGTTTAATTGAATTATTGATTGGTTTGTTCAAGTGAAATGATAATAGCCCAAACTTTGAACCGGGGAAGTAAAAGAAAATTGCAAAGAAATCCAGGTTTTCTTCTTTCTTACCCTGCAACATGGATAAAGAAGTTTGAGGAAAACGAAAGAGAAGTTTTCAAAGTCATTGTCCATTCTTTTCGGTGAGAATGATCCTTAAAAAACTTTTAGTATAGATAATATTTAGGTGACAATCTTCTTAGTGTTAGGAAACTCAAGAACCAAAGAGATTTACCACTGTTGTTGCATGCTGGTATACTCTCAGTCAGAAGGATCGAGGTTTTCAGTACTGTAATTCCTGCATGGTCAAGTTTTGAACTGCTCTGGACCTTTTCTCCATAAAGAATGCTTCTATTCTTAAACAATGTGTCCAAATATTTCTTGTTGTAAGAAAGATCTGTCATGGATAGATATAAATTTTTTCCAATTCTTTTCTTTAATGAAGGTTATGAAAGATAAAGTAGCGGAGGCGAAGGATTCAAGTGAAGAGTTGATGAAAGTAGGAAGAGACTTGGTGGATTTCCATGGAGAGATGGTTCTGTTAGAGAATTACAGCGCCCTCAATTATACAGGTACCTGGCTCATTTTGTTGAATAATCTAAGAGCCCGTTTGGTGTAGCGTTTTGAAAACGCAGCGTTGAGCCCGTTTGTTCGCGCGTTTTGGCCAAAACGCAGGGTTAAAACGCAGCTTATTCCTTAACTTAGTGTTTCAATGCTGCGGTAGAAAACGGTGCGTTTTCAAAACGCAGGTGCGTTTTAAAACGCTGGAATTCCTAGCTTTTTCCCAAAACGCAGATTTTAAAACGCAGTAGGGAATAAAAAGCAATGTTTTGACATAATATCTCAAACGTATTTATAAAGAAAAAAACTGCATTTTAAATAATCTGCGTTTTAGAAACGCTGCGTTTTTAAAACACTGCGTTTTCAAAACGCTACACCAAACGGGCTTTAAAACACAGATTATTTAAAACGCGTTTTTTTTTTTATAAATGTGTTTGGGATAATATATCAAAACGCTGCTTTTTATTCTCTACTGCGTTTTGGGAAAAAGTTAGGAATTCCAGCGTTTTAAAACGCGTGTGTGTTTTGAAAACGCAGCTTTTTCTACCGCAGCATTGAAATGCTAAATTAAAGAATAAACTGCGTTTTAACCTTACGTTTTGGCCAAAACGCGCGAACAAACGGGCTCTAAAACCGCTAGTTAAGAAGGATCAATGTGGAAAATGAGATGCCTTTTACCTTTGAAAGTTTAGACTCGTAAAGATGTCTTTTACCTTTTATCTTCCAATCCTAACTTCGCTTTTCGCAGGACTAGTAAAGATACTGAAGAAATATGACAAACTGAGTGGAGCTCTCATTCGCTCGCCGTTCATCCAGAAAGTTTTACAAGAGCCATTCTACACAACTGATGTTCTGAACAAACTCGTCAAGGAGTGCGAGTCAATGCTTGACCAACTTTTCTCCATGAATGAGCGATCAGCCCCATTCCCATCTGCATCCACAAACGGGAAAGTTGATGACGATCACAATCCCCGTTCAACTACTGAAAATAAAGACAAGTCCCTGAAAGTTCCCGAAGAACTTGCTGAAATCGAGAACATGGAGAGCACATATGTGAAACTTACTCTTTCAGCACTACGGGTATTAAAGGAGATACGAAGTGGAAGTTCCACTGTAAGCATGTTCTCACTCCCCCCCATGCAAAGCAAAGATTTGGAGGTGTGGAAAAAATCGTCGGTTTTAGAACAAGCTGCCAAGTAGTTTTGCACAAACCAATTTTCTTTCTTTTTAGTTCTTACATATAAATGTATCGAGGGTGTAGTAGTACTAATACCGACACCAATCGCATGTTGCGATCCGATTAACACTTATTCACTTTGTAGATAATTTATGTATCTTGAAAGACACCACCTTGATGATCCTGCTTGTGGATTCTCATTTGAACTAACAAATGTTGGATCAATTAGTTGAAGCAAATATGCCAAAACCATTCTCTTATGAGAATGCAATAACTCGTCATTCTTATGAAAGAACGTTGCAACCATCAACCATAGAGTCGAAAACTTTGTATAGATCCCTGCTCTCTCATCGATGGTGTGGCACCGTGGATATGACTATGTATAGATCCCTGCCTATCTAAACCACGATTTCTGTTTCACTCGGCAGGTTCCTGCTCACTCGATTTATATTCGAGCTTACGAGCATAATGATCATGAATCCTGACTATTCAACCTGTGTGAAGAAAACCAAAAGAAATATTGCTCTGACAATCAATTTTGCAGCCGTGGATTATGGGTGTGTCTATGTGTGTGTTTTATGCTGAAAGATTTCTGCGCTAAAGCCATTGAGATTCTTGCTTTCATTTTCACTTTGAAACATTTCATCTACTCGGTCGTTGGCCATTGAGTATTATACATATGAAAGTGATGATGGAATGGAAGCAACTACATATATTATTGGTAATGAAGCAACTGTAATTTTTCAAGCAAAATTTGAAGGCATTATTTTACAAAAGCTATGACCACAAAGATTGAACTCTTCCCCTATAAACCCTAAAGGACAACCCTTGGTATCACTTGGCCAACAGCCAACTGATATTTTATTTATTTATTTTTTTTCACTTTCTCATTTTTAATTCCACCAGCTAGCTCTCTCTCTCTCTCTCTCTCTCTCTCTCTCTCTCTCTCTCTCTCTCTCTCTCTCTCTCTCTCTCTCTCTCTCTCTCTTTTTTGCTTGAATTATTACAAAATAAAAATTGAAAATACAAATAAAACTACAATGTACTCAAAGTCTTGTTTTGCTATGACAAATTGATTAAGTATACTCTCAACCAAGTGGTTATATGCATTTAAAATACTCAATCCGTTTCATCCAAAAAGAATTTACGTTTTTTAAAAAATTAATTATTAAGGAATACATAAATATCATTAGATTTTGTCATATTTATAAAAATATTTGAATATAGTCAAGCCACTTATATTGCAAGGGAAGGGTAAAGTTAAAAAGATAGAGATTATAAACATATTCGAAAGTCAATTTTTAAGTCAAATATTTAAAAATGGAATAATGCACATCAAGAAGCGCCTGTAGCTCAGTGGATAGAGCGTCTGTTTCCTAAGCAGAAAGTCGTAGGTTCGACCCCTACCTGGCGCGTTTCTCGTTTTTTTTTTGCCCAAATTTTGTGTACCTAAACATCAACCCAACCAAACTAATGAAGATGCAATTCATCCACCCACTTTACATGCTCAACCCATCCTCCAACCACCCTGCATTTCTTTTTCTTTTCTCCCCAAAATACCCATTCTTTAAACATCCAAAAAGCCTATTTAAACCCATCTCACAATATAACAAACTCAGCCTCTCATCATTCATCACAAAAAACTTGTACCACTCTCAGAAAAAAATGTCAATTGTTGCAGAAGCACCAGGCTACATCCAAGTCTTCTCCGATGGATCCGTAAAACGCTTTGCTCCCGAGATAGCCCCTGCCTCAACCGAAATCTACAATGGTTACAAGTGCAAGGACGTTACGTTAGACCCATTGAAGCCCATAACTGCAAGAATGTTCCTCCCCAACATCTCGTCGTTAGCTGATGATCAATCGTTACCTGTTCTGGTCTACTTCCATGGTGGCGGTTTTAGCATTGGCTCCACCACATGGTTAGGCTACCACCATTTTCTTGGTGACTTATCAGTGGCATCCAAATCTATTGTTGTTTCCATAGACTATCGTCTCGCCCCTGAGCATAAGCTTCCTATTGCTTACGATGACTGTTATAGCTCTCTTATATGGCTGAGTGAGGAAAAAGGTTCTGAACCCTGGCTTGGAAGAGCTGATCTTTCTCGGGTTTTTCTCTCGGGAGATAGTGCTGGAGGAAACATAGCTCATCAGGTTGCGGTTAGAGCTATAAGGAAGAAAGCTGGCCGTGTTACAATCAGAGGAATCTTGCCGATCCATCCTTATTTTGGAAGTGAAAAGAGAACCGAATTAGAGATGAGTGATGGATCTGATGGGGATGTAGAGTCGAACGATATGTTTTGGAGACTGAGTCTTCCTAAAGGATCAAATCGCGACTATTATGGATGCAACTTTGAGAAAACGGAGCTGTCTGCAGAGGAATGGAATCAGTTTCCGGCAGTGGTGGTCTATGTTGCGGGATTGGATTTCTTGAAGGAAAGGGGAGTAACGTATGCGGAGTTTCTGCAGAAGAAAGGGGTGAAAGGAGTGAAGCTTGTCGAAGCTGATGGGGAGTCGCACGTTTATCACGTGTTTCATCCTGATTGGGAGTCTACTCGTTTGCTACAAAAGCAAATGAACGATTTCATACACAGCCTTTAGAATACTTCCTCTTGCATTCACCAAAACAGTCATACGATCATCAGCATATGAATTAATAGAGAGAAAAATGAAATATTTACTGATTTACATAATCATTCTGATTCAATGGGAAAATGTCAAATTTATATGAAGATTCTCTATGAACAGACACTTATTCCATATATACACCAAGTTTTTGTACATGACTCGACACACATAACTATATACATTAGACATTTACGCTCTAAAATGATCACTTCAAATAGATAGTTCAGATTTGGCATTTCCAGGCTCCAGTGCATCCTGCATTCTGATTTCAGTTTGCTCATATTAATGATCAAAGCCGCTCATGAAACCACCCACAAAGCCAGCTCCATTGCAATTCCCACATAGCACATCCTTCTTTCCTCTGCTAGAACATAGTATGGTATTTAAATGTGTTCCTTTAAGAAAGTTGCAGCGTGTGATATAGCGAATAGGAGCCATAAAAGACGCTCAACAATATAAATCTGTGACTCAGCATCAGGAACACAAATCTTTCTCTCAAATCTCAATCCAACCCATAAGTTCATACCAAATCTTCATTCGAGAAATGATTAAATTGCATCAAAAACTCAAAACTAGCTAGGACTCTTTTTTTGTAATGGAGGTAGTAATAAAAGATTAAGAATTTAGAATAGGACAAGGAATGAATACCCACCCGCAGAGCCAGCATGAGTCTCCAGCTTTGAATTGGCCATTGAAGTGATCAACAAAGTTCACGCCGCCTCCTTTGCATTGTGAGCACAAAACTGCACCTGGTAATTAGACAGCAAATTCATTAATGTTTCTGAATCTGTGTGGTATATGCATAAACTGGACTAATCGACATCATTAAGATCCTTAATTGGGTGAATTTGGAACCAGTAAAGGAAGAAAAGAAAAGCTCTTTGAAAATGCTTATAGAGTTATACCGGGAATGGAATAGAAACAGATAGTTTCTAAAAGGGTCTTTCCATTTTTCTAGTGGAGTGAGAAAAACATTGCCATGGCCTCGCAATAAATTCATCGTTCAGTATTTTCTTGGTGAACAATATTGCTCAAATTTCTTCAACCAAACAATCAAAATGTAGAAAGAAAAAAAGAGATCATTACCCGAAAGCCCGATTCGCTACGCATGGCCCACGCACCGGCTTGCTAAGCACCTAGGTCAAGAGAGGTCAGTTATTGATGTAACGCCCTGCCCGAGCCTGAAAGGGCAGTTTGCTACGCATAGCCCGGCCGCTAAGCACCTGAGTTAATTGGACCCACCCTATCTAGGTCAACTAGTTCATCCCAAGCAATTTGTTGAACACAGGCCACCCAAAAGTTCATATGTTAGTGTCTACTGGTAGTACATGACTACTTATAAGAGGCACAAGCGCCACGTCTAACCAACGAGGGTCGGGGGTATTAAAGTTGATGCCTCAGTATAGGCGACTTTATTACTCAATCAGTTGGCTGACGAAAAGAAAGATGCACAGAAGAAAAGGAGGGAGGGGGGGTGCTTACCATTTCCATCACAATCAGCACATATAAGACTACCAGGCTTTGTGTTTTGATCGTCTCCTGCAGACTATATAATGACATAGAAAAGTAAAGGGATAGGGAGAAAAAAGAAAAGAAAAAAAAAGTGAAGTTTGTTGAAGTTGCAAGAACTGACCTTAGTTTTAACAGAGCCAAACTTGAGAGTTCCAAGAAGTTTGTGACGGCTAGAATTGGCAATATAGACACCTAGAAGATATCAATAAGCAAATAACTCAGAACTGGATGCAGTGTGTGTGTTTGTGTGACTGTGTGTGTGTGTGTGTGTGTGGGGGGAAGAGAGAGTCAGTCACCTGGCTTCTGTGTAACAACGGTGTGAATGGGTACAAAGAATGGAGGAGATGTGGCCATTTTATGTAGATAAGATGCACAGAGAGAATGATGCGAGAGGCCTAAATATTTTAGGGCATACTACACAAATGGTCCCTATAATTTTAGTATTTTTTGTATTTCGTCTTTACATCTCGCAAATGGTTTTTATACCAAAACTTTTTATACAATTGGTCCTTCCGTCTAGTTTTGTTAATTTTTTGCCGTTAAGTACGCACACGTGTTATTCACATGCATTTGTGGAAGCCTGGAAGGACAAAATAATCATTTTATTTTAAAAAGTACAAGAATCAATCTTGAAATATAAATAAATATTAAATACACTTGAAAGAGGTTCACCATTGCCGAAAATACACCACAATAACTCGCAAATGACGGTTCACTTCTCCCAAAAAGCTTCCCTCCAACTCTTTCACCTCCTGTACATTTTCATTTCCCAAACCTTCTTCTCCCTCTCTCTCCAACAATGGCGGCATCACCTACAGATCACCAACACCATCATGTTGAAAAAGTGAATAAAATAAATTGAAAGAGTCTCCAGTTACTCCTTAAAGGAGTTTTCTTCCCCCGCGTCATTCACAAATCTTAAATTCTTAATCACACAAAAAAATAATAATAAATAAATCTTAATCCCACCAAAATGTTGCCGTTACGACCGACGATACCTGGTAAAACCGCTGCACCAGCTTTTCTCCCATTATCTCTATTACACTAGATTCCTGCTCACTGCCCCCTCCCCTCTCTTTATCTCCCCTCCATTTCAAACTTTTCTCCTTTTACACCTTCCCCCTTTTATTACAGATTCAACTCTTCTCTGTCTAGAAACTTTTTATAGGGTTTTATATTACGCACACAAACACGTTCTTTCTCTCTCTAGACGTACATACCTGACAAATCTCCGTCTGAATCTCCGATCCGGTGAGCTCCCATTTCTCTCTCTCTCTCTACATGACCAATTATATGTAGTTATATATATATATATATTGATATATATATTCGTATAATTATATAATCACGAGCAATTTTATTTTTGTTTGCTTTATGGATGACCAATTTGCCCAAATTGGGATTTACTTAATTATTGAGTTCTCTCTCTATATATCTCACTGTGTGTGTGTGTGTGGAAGCGTGTTTACGTGTGGTGTATTGTATTTCTGTGTGCATTAGAGCTTCACAAAGTGGGAATTTGTGTGTGCATTGGAGCTTGACTAAGTGTGAATTTGTGTGCATTGAAGTCTATGAACCAGGAGTTAGATTAATTGGTCATCATTGCCGGAGAAGATGACCAGCCCAAATTTCATGGTTGGTCCCTGTACTTTCATAGATAAAATGATAATTTTGTCTTTTTCTAAATTTACGTGAGGAGCACATGTCAAGACTTAACGGAAAAATTTAACTAACTAGACAGGACCAATGCGTTCAATTGGTTGGTACAAGGATGACTAGCAAAAATTTTTTGTATAAGGACTAACTGCAAAAAATACTAAAATTACAAGGACCATTTGTGTAGTTTGCCCAATATTTTATGGTCCGAAGCCGCAACATGTAAAAGTAACAAGTATGGCTCTTTCGAAATGGCAAAAACATTGAAAAGAATTGGTTAGACGAAGTTATTTGGCCAAAATATAAAAAACTCTCCAAAGTATCCACCAAATCCCATTTTGCACCCTAATTTGAAATTCGTGCGTACAAACACTCCACGTTCCAATTTGTCCCACTTTGCCCCCTACCCCCAACGGCCGTTACTATGTTGCCGTTAAGTAGTCACGTGCAAGTCACGTGAGGGCTACTTTGGTTATTTCTACTCAATGCTTTAAGCCCAACTTCAAATTATGGTGTGAAGTGTTGAAATTGGTTAAGTAAAGGGCAAAATAGAAATTTTTTGACAAAGCCCATTATCTAAAAACCAAGAAACCATTGAATTCCAAGACACTAGGTTCCTCTCAGGCATATTCTCAAACACCCTGGTTGCTTCTTCCACAAACCCACATCTGCCATACATAGCAATCAAAGCATTACCAACAAAAACATCCGAAACCAAATCCATCTTCACTCCCACCCCATGGACACCCCGTCCCAAACCCAAATCCAAAAGCCCCGCACACGCTTTAATTACACAAGGCAAAGTGAAATGATCAGCCTTATATTCCGTAAATAATAATAAATCACAAAACATAGATATTGCATCAAACCATAGTTCATTTCTAATGTACCCACTAATTAGAGCATTCCACTGGTACAGATTCTTATTATGCAATTGCTCGAAAACTGAACGAGAATCAAGGGTGACCACGCGAGTACATTGTGATGATTCGGTGTTGAGAACGACGCCGTTCCTCAACCGGGTTGATGCCCAAACAATTTCGTGTGTTTCCGGCCAATTGCTACGTCTTTGTTTCTGCCACACGCTTGCAACAAGATGCTTATACCTTCCATTTTTGAGCAAGATCAAAAGGGGTGTTTTCGGGTTTTGTTTGTAATAAACCGAAAGCTCCGAGTACGTTCCGGATTGGCGAGTTGGTTTATCCGTTGAGAGAAAGAGGTGTGGTGGATAACGTGCGTTGGGGCTCAGGAGAGAGAAAGAGATGATTTTGGTATAAAGATACAAGAAGAAGATGATAAGGTTCCCAAAGATTTTGCCCTTATGTTTGCGAAGTCTATGACTCGGTCACGTGGTGGGATTGGGGTTGAGAGAGATTTGGGAGGCTTGTAGCGGCATGAAATTGTGGAGGTGCGGAGGAGGGGATTTGGATGGGATAAAGTAGGTGGGAGAAATTGAAGCTTCATGTGGACTTGTAGGCAGTGGTTGACGGGGTAAACGGAAGTCTCCGGTGATGGAAGTCTCCGATGATGGAATTCTCCGGTGATGGAATTTTTCAACCAAAATAGAAAAAATTTCTATTTTGCCCCTTACTTAACCAATTTCAACACTTCACACCATAGTTTGAAGTTGGGCTTAAAGCATTGAGTAAAAATAACCAAAGTAGCCCTCACGTGACTTGCACGTGACTACTTAACGTCAACATAGTAACGGCCGTTGGGGGTAGGGGCAAAGTGGGACAAATTGGAACGTGGAATGTTTGTACGCACGAATTTCAAATTAGGGTGCAAAGTGGGATTTGGTGGATACTTTGGGGAGTTTTTTATATTTTGGCCAAGTTATTTTTATTCTTAAAATTGTCACTTTGTATCGTATAGATCACTTTAAATTGTCTTTTTTACCCTGAAAACGTAACTATTGGCCTTAAAATGATCACATTAGGCTTTTAAAGTGTCACTTTAAATTTAAATAAAAATTATCACTTTAAATGTCACTTTCTCTCCTAAAAGTGTCTTTATTGACTTTAAAAGTGTTACTTTTCACATTTATGCATCTTAGAGGTCGTTTGGTGTAGCGTTTTCAAAATATTGGGTTTTAAATACGCAGAGTTTACAAAACGCATGTTTTTTTTTTATAAATGCGTTTGGGATATTACTTTAAACTGCACCTTCTTTTTTTTTCTAATAGCGTTTTAAAACCTTCGTTTTGGAAAAAAGTTTAGAATTTCAGCGTTTTAAAATGCAGTTGCGTTTTTTTTTTTTTTTTTTGCTGCAGCATTGAAACACAATTTTTGCAAATAAGCTGCATTTTATCTCTATTTTTTGGCCAAAACGCAAGACCAAACGAGCTTTTAAATGAAAAAATAACACTTTTAAGGCAAAAAAAAAAAAGACCAAAATTTATATCATTTTGACCATAGTATTATTTTGGATCATTTGATCTTTATGTTTTTAGGATTGCAAAGATAACCATATATACTAATAATTTAATTGAAAATGTAACCAAAATTAATAACGATTCTGAAGAGTCAGACCCAAAGTATGGGCCCTGGATCCAAGCCCAAAACACAATATGGGTTGAGACCCGCCACAGTGCGAGCAAACACATAGTAGCCACACCGCTGTGATGGTCTTTCCGTACAATTGCGAGTAGGTCTCAGTTATAGGAGTCAGGATGCAGCGATCAGGATACCCAGCGAGGAGGCAGCTCTTCTCGCTAACCGTTTGGTGGAATCTAGACGAGGATACGTGGCGGAATGTCAAGGGACGGTTGTGCCCGACGGTTATGCCCACTACTCCTAGCATTTACACCCACTACGCCGAAATTCATACCCACTACGTGGGAGTTATGTATGGGTGCTATTTCATCGGAGGATAGACCTATAAAAGCCTTGGATCAACTCCAAGCAAAGGTACGAATACATACACTCTGCACTTACACTCTGCCAAACTGTGATCTGAGTTGGTTACTTACTCTCACACCGGAGTGTTTTAGCAGGGCCAGCCTCTGCATTCACCCAGTGTTTTACTCTTTGATTTGGCAGATTCAGCATAGCCCAGATATCCAAACAGTGTAGCAGGCCGGCCCATCAGACGTGACATTCCGTGCGGCATCAGTTTGGTTCCATTGCCGGGAAAACACACTTGAGAACGTCTTTTTGGGTCACTGTAGGTATATCTTAACACGCGCTAGCATGGCAGGAAACGAAAAAGATACGGTGTAACGCCCGCCTCATTTGCATCATCTCATCATATAATTTCATATATGTTTTGCATACTTCATCATATCATTTACACCATTTTATCGTATATAGTTCTTGTATATTTTACATATCTCACGTCATCATTTGCGTCATCTTATCGTGAATGATTACATGTGTCACGTGTGCCATATTGTTGCTTAAGTCATGTGATATATCGTGTTTGAGTCGCGTTGCGAGTAAGGAGTGATCGGGCCTAGGATATGGAGGGTAAACAAACTGTTTTTAGGCACTTGAGCCTTGGCACGACCGTGCAGCCATGTTGGCACGGCCGTGCAAGGCTGTCCAGTAAGTCAGAATTTCGAATTTAGCTTGGCACGACCGTGCATGTTATTTGGCACGGCCGTGCGAAGCCATCCAGAGTCCAGACCTTGAATTTTAGGGTTGGCACGACCGTGCAGCCAAGTTGGCACGGCCGTGCGAGGTTGGCACGACCGTGCAGCTTGTGCAGCACGGCCGTGCGAAGCGCGAAAAGTTCAAATGCATGGCCCTCAGCTCGCCACGTCATCAACCGAACTCTCTCTCACTTTCAGCCACTTAAACACATTATGAGAGTTCATTTTACTCTCATTTTGTGCCCATTGTACCTTAGAGCTTAGGAGAAGAATAGAGAGAGAACGAGAGTTTAGAGAGAAGTGAGGACTTCTTGAGATTTCGAAGGAGTCTCGACGATCCGAGCACGCCATTGCGAAGATCTTGCCGAGAGGAAGCTTTCCTACCGATTAGTTTTCCGTTTTCTTCACTTTTTCCGACAAGAGGTAAGCTACTACCCCCTCTTCTTCTTGTTTTATGTCTCATATGACATATTGGACTTCTAATATGCGAAGTTACCATGCTAGATACGTGTATAGGTGATTCTTGCCATAAATGCCATTTTTGGACTTGTAAAGTATGTTGCTAATTGTTTTATGATGTTGGAAAACTCGATATTGGGCGATAATATGTTAGGATTAAAGTGCAAGATCATTTTCGTAACTCGTCATCATTAGTAACCTAAAATGACTCTAACGGAGTCGGTTAGGGTTTGATAATTAATGTGACCACGTGTGTGTTTTGTGAGCTCTTTGGATGCTCGAGAGACCCGTTGGGGGAATTGGTTACGCGATACACGTATAATGGTATTGTGTTGAATTGGATGTTGGTATTTTATGGCTATGTGTACTAGAATTATTTGGTGTACATTAGCATATTATTGTTGGTGTTGTTATACTCCCTACTTTGGAGTATAATGCTTTTATTTAATGTTAAGTAAACATTACTTGAACATTTGGTTGATTAGTTAATGTGTCGAGTAAACATCTACTTGAGCATTGTTTAAGTCCATGGCATATTTGTTGGAGGTGTGTTGACGCTCGGTTATTGCGTGAGCCGGGGCTACGTAATAGAAGGCCAATAGGGCCTCGCCTCGTTGGCCGCGGTAGGGGTTATAGCGCTAAGTGTTGTACGGAATAAACGCGACCTTGGTAAGCTATACCGTGATTGTTTCTCGGGTCGTTGGGGACCGAGTCTTCACGTCGACGTGGATACGGAAAACGGTTCACTTGGTTTTGGTTATTTGGTTCGATGATCGGATACGACATCAACGGTTTCTTCATTGGTATTATTGGTTGGTTGGTTGGAAGTTAGTATGTCGGAGGTGTACCTCGACGGTATCCTTTTATATGTGTTAATTTTCGCACCTATGTGAGTTGCATGCTATGTGACTTATGTTATGAATTACTTAATGTGATGATGATTGGAAATGATTATATTATGTCAACCATGTTATATATAATCCTTATTACTTGTTGCATCTCGCATGACATATTGTTGCATTAGTAGCTTATTGAGTTTTATAACTCACCCCGTCCATTGTTTATTGTTTTCCTTAGATCCCGAGCTGCGAAAACCCCGATGATCGGCCGTCGCCCGGTGTCGTCGTCAGTCATTCTTTTGGTAGTGCTCCTTGAGCCTTGGTATTTTCTTTTGGTGAGGCCGAGGGTACAGTTGTTATTTAAACATTGTAAAGTTGGGTAGAAGTCCCGTACTTGTGATTTCAGTCATATTCTTTTGTAGATGCCGACGTGGATGTCAGGCTTGTAAATGATGTTACTTATTTTACATTCCGCGCACTCTGATAATATTTCATGTTAGTCCCGAGCCTCTTAGCTCGCGGGTTTGTTGGTTATGATTATGTGATCGTTTAGGCTTTTGTGTGCCGTGATATATTGTTTTGATTTTCAAACAAACATACACTTGCATTACGGGGTTTGTGCACGAAAAGTGATTTTGAAATTGTGCATTTTGTGTCTGTCTCGCGAACCGAACGAGATACCACATAGGATCTTGGGTCGGGTCGTGACGGTTGGTATCGAGCATAAGTTAGCTCGGCGGGATTCGGTATCCTTGGCTTAGGTGGGGGTTGGTTGAGTGTGTGAGTCGTTAACGACGAGTGTTTGTTGTGGACAATCATGGTTGAGACACGGAATGGAGCTGGTTCTAGTAGGGCCACGGAGGCCGAAAGGGATACCCGTCGGACCGGACCGAACCCATCTCTGATCAAGCTACGGACGGTCGTCGAGAGTCCTATGAATCGAATGAGGCCTTCATGCACACGATGCAGGGTTTATGCAGACTATGATGGAGATGAACCGACGGACCATGGACATGAATCGACAGGCCATGGATGGACAGGGTCAAGTAGGTGGTCGAGAGTAGTGCAACCGGCCGGGAGTCGGGGATAACGACCGCCGATTGGAGAGGTTTTGAAGATGGCCAGGAGCTTCAATGGTGAGCCGGATCCGAGAAGGCCGAGAGGTGGATTGAGTCGACGGAGAAAGTTTTTGCGGCGTTGGGATGCACGATGAGGAGAAGATTAAGTTCGCCACGTTCAAACTAGAGGATGCGGCGAACATTGGTGGAAGGTTTTGGAAGCTAGTTGGGTACAAGATCGACGGTGAGAACATGGGAGCTATTTTTACGGCGGTTCGGAATCATTCGTTCGGATGTGATTCAAGCGAGGAAGGAAGTGGTTTCTTGGGTTGGAGCAAGGGAGTCATCGATAGCTCGTATTCGCTAAATTTATGAGTTGTATCGATATTGCACACACTACTACCGACGGAGGAGAAGAAAGTATACCGGTTTGTGAAGGGTTGAGGACGAGTATAGGAAGCAACTCATACCGCTTGAGTTGACAAGCTATCGGGAGCGTGGATAAGGCCTACAGAATTGAGCACGACATTGAGGAGCATCGTACGAAGCAAGGAAATACCAGTGGAAGTCAACGGGGTAATACGAGTGGGACTCAACAGTCGGGACAGTCGAGGTGGAGGAATCAGAATAACCGGGGAGCTGACAACAAAGGGAGAAATGATAACCGTAGGGGAGGACAAAATCAGCAAAGGACAGAGAATCGAGGAAACACTGCACAGGGGCAGCGGGCCCAAGCGATGACATGTACATTTTGTTTGAGGACTGGTCATACGGAGGATAGATGTTGGAAGAAGCAAGGGAAGTGTGTCCTTTGTGGTGATGGCACGCACTTTCAGAGGGATTGCCCTAGGAATAAAGGGGTCCAACAGGAGGTGCGCACCGAATGCAGGCCAAGAGGGACAACGAGGGTCGCCTAGAGTCCAGTGGTCGTGTCTTTGCCCTAGACCGAATAGGGTGCCCGAAGCCACCAATGTCATAGGAGGTACCTTACTCGTCTCTAGTGTTAAAGCCCGAGTTCTCATAGACCCAGGGTCATCGCATTCATACATCGCATCTCATTTTGCTGTCATTTGCATCATATGCGAATCTTTGCCGTATGTGCTTGAGGTGTCTACTCCGATGGGAGAGTGCCAAGTAGCTTGGATGTTTATCATGATTGTGATGTGGTTGTTGATGGCCACCATTTACCTGCCGATTTGGTTGTTTTGCCTATTCGGGACTTTGATGTAATTTTGGGAATGGATTGGTTGCATGCGCATCATGCCGTTGTGGATTGTCGAAGAAGTTTGTTACTTTTGATATGCCGAACATGTCGTCTTTTGTGTTTGTTGGTGATAAGTGTATGGGTGGTGTTCGACTTATTTCGGCTTTGAAAGCCCGTAAGTTGTTATTTCGGGGTTGTTCGGGGTATTTGGCGTGTGTAGTGGATAAATCCAAGAGGGTGGTTATGTTGAATGACGTTGCGGTTGTTCGTGAATTTCCGGATGTCTTTTCGGATGACTATGAAATGCCTCCGGATAGAGAGTTGGAATTTTGTATTGAGTTGTTACCAGTACCGCGCCGATATCGAAAGCACCGTATCGCATGGCGCCGGCCGAGTTGAAAGAATTAAAGATTCAGACAAGAGTTGCTTGATCGGGGTTTCATTAAACCGAGTGTATCGCCTTGGGTGCACCGGTGTTGTTTGTGAGGAAGAAGGATGGGTCATTGAGGCTATGTATTGACTACGGAGTTGAATCAGGTTACAATTAAGAATAAATACCCACTCCCACACATTGATGACTTGTTTGATCAGCTTCGAGGTTCCGTAGTGTACTCCAAGCTCGACCTTAGGAGTGGCTACCATCAGTTGAAGGTTAGAAAGGAGGATGTTCCTAAGACAGCATTTAGGACTAGATACGGGCATTTTGAATTTGTGGTTATGCCCTTTGGGTTGACTAATGCACCGCGGTGTTTATGGATTTGATGAATAGGGTGTTCTTGCCGTATCTTGATTGTTTTGTGGTCGTTTTCATCGATGACATTTTGGTGTACTCGAAGTCTCGGGAGCACGAGAAACACTTGAGATTGTGTTGACGGTTTTGAGGAGAAGAAACTATATGCTAAGTTTAGCAAGTGTGCTTTTGGTTGGAGGAGGTGACATTTTTGGGACATGTAGTGTGGCAAGGGATTTCGGTTGATCAGACAAAATTGAGGCTGTGGTGAGTTGGAAGAGACCCGAAACGGTGACGGAGATTCGGAGTTTCTTGGGGTTAGCGGGTTATTATCGGAGGTTTATAGAGGTTTCTCTAAGATTGCAACCCCTTTGACGACTTTGACTCAAAAGAATAAGCCGTTTGTGTGGAATGACAAGTGTGAGGCGAGTTTTCGGGAATTGAAGGAAAAGTTGACTACGGCTCCTATCTTAGCATTGCCGAATGGACATGATGGGTTTGTGATTTATAGCGATGCTTCGAAGGAAGGTTTGGGTTGTGTTTTGATGCAGAACGGAAGGGTCATTGCTTATGCTTCACGGAAGTTGACTCGGTATGAACAAACTACCCGACACATGATCTCGAGTTGGCTGCGATTATTTTTGCTCTTCATAAATGGAAGCATTATTTGTATGGGGCTAAATTTGAGGTATTCACTGATCATAAAAGCCTTAAATATTTATTTTCGCAAAAGGAGTTGAATAATCGGCGAAGGTGGATGGAACGTTTGAAGGATCATGATTGTACTATTTGTATCACCCGGAAAGGCCAATGTTGTGGCGGATGCGCTAAGTAGGAAAGCGTATGTTTCATGTTTGATGACTAGGGAATGGAAGATGCTTGAGGACATACGTGATTGGGGTCCTAATGAATCTAGCCATGGGGTAATCTTTGCTAATATTCGGGCTACTCCGGTGTTATTTCAGCGGATTAAGGAAACTCAAGAGAGTGATCCGGAGTTAAAGAAGGTAATTGATGAGTTAGGTGGGGTAAGACCCCGGATTTTGTTAAGAATAGTGATGGCATTTTGACGTTTCGGGGTAGTTTGTGTACCGGCGATTGAGGACGTGAAACGACAAGTGTTAGATGAAGCCCATAAGTCTAAATACACATTCACCCCGGGAGTACCAAAATGTATCGGGATTTGAAGAAGAATTTTGGTGGAATGGAATGAAAAGGAAATCGCCGAGTTTGTGTCGAAGTGTTTGACTTGCCAACGGATTAAGGCAGAACATCAGAGGCCAGCTGGACTGTTGCAACCTTTGGAAATTCCGGAATGGAAATGGGAGAATATTGCAATGGATTTTGTGACAGGGTTACCAAGGACTCGACGAGGTCATGATGCGGTTTGGGTTATTGTCGATAGATTGACTAAGTCGGCCCATTTCCTTCCCATTGCGATTTCGGATTCATTGGAGAAGCTTGCTTCATTATATATTCAGAGATTGTGAGGTTGCATGGGGTGCTGAGCATTGTATCGGACGAGGATCCGCGGTTTACTTCTCGTTTTGGCAATCACTTGAGTGCTTTGGGACGAAGTTGAACTTGAGTACGCATTTCACCCGCGACCGACGGACACCAGAGAACGATTCAAATACTTGAGGATATGTTGAGAGCTTGCTCGATGGACTTTAAGGAACTTGGGATTCGCATGTGCCATTGATCGAGTTCGCCTACAATAATGATTATCGGTCGAGTATTGAGATGGCTCCATACGAGGCACTTTATGGTAGAAGTGTCGTTCTCCGATTTGTTGGGATGAAGTTGGTGAAGCGAAGTGGGGTCCGAGATGGTACATGAATCGGCGGAGAGTGTGTTATTCGGGAGAGATTGAAAACGGCCCGAGTAGACACAAGAGTTATCTGACAATAGACGTAGGGATCTTGAATTTGAGGTTGGCGATCACGTGTTTTTGAAGGTTTCACCTCGGATTGGGGTTAAGAGGTTTGGAAAGAAAGGAAAATTGGCCCCGAGGTATATTGGACCGTTTGAGATTTTGGAACGGGTTGGAAAGTTGGCGTATAGACTGGCATTGCCGCCATCGATGTCAGGTATTCATGATGTATTTCACGTATCGATGTTGAGGAAGTATTTGATGGATGCCTCGCATGTGTTAGAGTATGAGCCGGATTTGGCACCCGACCTTTCGTATGTTGAGCAACCGTGCAAATTTTGGACACAAAGGAGCAAGTATTGAGGACAAAGACTATACCCTCGTGAAAGTATGTGGAGGAATCACAATGTCGAGGAGGCCACTGGGAGACCGGCGAGCAGAGATGCGTGAAAAATATCCCGCGTTGTTTGTTAGAGTCGGTAAGTAAATTCGCGGACGAATTTATTCTAAGGGGGTGAGAATGTAACGCCCGCCTCATTTGCATCATCTCATCATATAATTTCATATATGTTTTGCATACTTCATCATATCATTTACACCATTTTATCGTATATAGTTCTTGTATATTTTACATATCTCACGTCATCATTTGCGTCATTTTATCGTGAATGATTACATGTGTCACGTGTGCCATATTGTTGCTTAAGTCATGTAATATATCGTGTTTGAGTCGCGTTGCGAGTAAGGAGTGATCGGGCCTAGGATATGGAGAGTAAACAAACTGTTTTTAGGCACTTGAGCCTTGGCACGACCGTGCAGCCATGTTGGCACGGCCGTGCAAGGCTGTCCAGTAAGTCAGGATTTCAAATTTAGCTTGGCACGACCGTGCATGTTATATGGCACGACCGTGCGAAGTCATCCGAGTCCAGACCTTGAATTTTAGGTTGGCACGACCGCAGCCAAGTTGGCACGGCCGTAGGGCTGTGCACGACCGTGCAGCCTTGTCCGCACGGCCGTGCGGCGCGAAAGTTCAAATGCATGGCCCTCGCCGCCACGTCATCAACCGAACTCTCTCTCACTTTCAGCCACTTAAACACATTATGAGAGTTCATTTTACTCTCATTTTGTGCCCATTGTACCTTAGAGCTTAGGAGAAGAATAGAGAGAGAGAACCTTGAGAGTTTAGAGAGAGAAGTGAGGACTTCTTGAGATTTCGAAGGAGTCTCGACGATCCGAGCACGCCATTGCGAAGATCTTGCCGAGAGGAAGCTTTCCTACCGATTAGTTTTCCGTTTTCTTCACTTTTTCCGACAAGAGGTAAGCTACTACCCCCTCTTCTTCTTGTTTTATGTCTCATATGACATATTGGACTTCTAATATGCGAAGCTACCATGCTAGATACGTGTATATGTGATTCTTGCCATAAATGCCATTTTTGGACTTGTAAGGTATGTTGCTAATTGTTTTATGATGTTGGAAAACTCGATATTGGGCGATAATATGTTAGGATTAAAGTGCAAGATCATTTTCGTAACTCGTCATCATTAGTAACCTAAAATGACTCTAACGGAGTCGGTTAGGGTTTGATAATTAATGTGACCACGTGTGTGTTTTGTGAGCTCTTTGGATGCTCGAGAGACCCGTTGGGGGAATTGGTTACGATACACGTATAATGGTATTGTGTTGAATTGATGTTGGTATTTTATGGCTATGTGTACTAGAATTATTTGGTGTACATTAGCATATTATTGTTGGTGTTGTTACTCCCTACTTTGGAGTATAATGCTTTTATTTAATGTTAAGTAAACATTACTTGAACATTTGGTTGATTAGTTAATGTGTCGAGTAAACATCTACTTGAGCATTGTTTAAGTCCATGGCATATTTGTTGGAGGTGTATTGACGCTCGGTTATGCGTGAGCCGGCTACGTAATAGCCGAAGGCCAATACACTGGGCCTCGCCCTACCGTGGCCGCGGTAGGGTTATAGCGCTAAGTGTTGTAATAAACGCGACCTTGGTAAGTTATACCGTGATTGTTTCTCGGGTCGTTGGGGACCGAGTCTTCACGTCGACGTGGATACGAAAACGGTTCACTTGGTTTTGGTTATTTGGTTCGATGATCGGATACGACATCAACGGTTTCTTCATTGGTATTATTGGTTGGTTGGTTGGAAGTTGGTATGTCGGAGGTGTACCTCGACGGTATCCTTTATATGTGTTAATTTTCGCACCTATGTGAGTTGCATGCTATGTGACTTATGTTATGAATTACTTAATGTGATGATGATTGGAAATGATTATATTATGTCAACCATGTTATATATAATCCTTATTACTGTTGCATCTCGCATGCCATATTGTTGCATTAGTAGCTTATTGAGTTTTATAACTCACCCCGTCCATTGTTTATTGTTTTCCTTAGATCCCGAGCCTGCGAGAAACCCCCAGTGATCGGCCGTCGCCCGGTGTCGTCGTCAGTCATTCTTTTGGTAGTGCTCCTTGAGCCTTGGTATTTTCTTTTGGTGAGGCCGAGGGTACAGTTGTTATTTAAACATTGTAAAGTTGGGTAGAAGTCCCGTACTTGTGATTTCAGTCATATTCTTTTGTAGATGCTGACGTGGATGTCAGGCTTGTAAATGATGTTACTTATTTTACATTCCGCGCACTCTGATAATATTTCATGTTAGTCCCGAGCCTCTTAGCTCGCGGGTTTGTTGGTTATGATTATGTGATCGTTTCCGGCTTTTGTGTGCCGTGATATATTGTTTTGATTTTCAAACAAACATACACTTGCATTACAGGGTTTGTGCACGAAAAGTGATTTTGAAATTGTGCATTTTGTGTCCCGTCTCGCGAACCGAACGAGATACCATATAGGATCTTGGGTCGGGTCGTGACATACGGTAGGGGATAGCCCAGCCCCAGGGGCTGTTGGGGTTCAAGGGGGCTCGGTTCTGCCGCCTCCTCCCCAGGGTAATACAGCCAGGGCGACATTGTCCTGCTCAGGGCGATTCACTTCCTCAGCCTCTACACAAGAGGCCGAACCCTCCATGTGAATCGTCGACCCGAGCAATGGATTGAGCCCGCGCACATCTCAACACTAAGAAGCAGCTACTCCCGAAGTAACCGGCCATCGAGGCAGTGCTTCACTTGGCAAACCAGGTGTACCTTAGCCAAATGTACGCCCGAACCAAGAACTGCCGCTTTGGGACATACTCCGTTCTAGTAGAGACTCAACTTATCCCACCCGTGGTTACTGGGAGCGCAATGATATGCCCCAAAGCAGCCTCAAGGTCGCCAGAGAGAAGGCAAAGTGAACTAATTAACCCGGATAGCACGGGACGCTCCGTACGCAGAGACCGCAAATGATGAGGAAAAGTGGGTCGCACGCCGGAATTGCACGGCGAAAAGTGTACATGATCGCCTTGTGTTCACTGATGGTCGTGGGCGTGGCGACCGTAGGGCTCACTGCGCCGGATAGGCACTGAGCGAGGAGACGGAATCCCAGCCTAGGCACAGCCGCAGAGAGGTCGGGAAAAGATCTCACCGGGCTCGGCGAACGCCCTCTCCCAAGAGGAGATCACCCGGACGCCGGTCAGATTATCATTCCTCTGTTCCAAGGCAGAGCCATCGCCCCAAGCGATCCGTTTCGCCCGAGCGATCCATACGCAGATGATGCGATGAGAGATGCGCTTACCAAAGCTTTGGAAGCCGGCGCACCGGGCAGGTATGTGATTCCTGGGAGGAAAAGGACCCTTGGCCGATTGGATTGTGGCCGCACCAACCGATCCCGATGTGCCGTTGTTGCAGCCGATAAGTACTGTGTAAAACAAATGCACGTGATCATCTCAGGATTTGAGAACCAGATCAACATGGTCACCAAAGATCCGGCAAAGAAATGCAAGGCCCCGATTAGCACTTTCCAGGTAAGGTGGTGACCTGACAGAAGCTTCCTGCATCAATCACAGTCGGTCGGACTTACTGAGTAAGTTCCGGTCGAGTTTGCGATGGTTGGAGTAACTCCCAAGGCCAAAATGGATCTGCGCAAGATCGACAAATGAAGGAGAGACTTGAAAGTATATTGAGCGGTTCCGTAAGATGCTCGAAGGTGGATGACCCGATTGCACGGAGGTCACAATGTGTTTCATTGGGGGAATGAATAGGAATGGGTTGAAAACTGAGTTTAGAATGCGTGAGCCATTGAACCGAGCAGAGATGTTCTCCCGCGCTCAAAGCTGGTGCGTAACTTTCGAGGAGGATGCGGAAGGGTCCAAGAAAAAGGACAAGAAAGCGGACAAGAAGGATGATAGCAAGGATTCAGTGAATGACCGCATGGATTTTGACCCTCTTAACACCACGAGGGAGGCAATCATGAATGAAATCCGTGCTGAGCTACCGCCTGCTGAACCACTGAACCCAGCATTTGATGGTCGAAGAAATATGACCAAGCGATGCGCTTACCACAATGATGTGGGGCATGGAACTGAGGACTGTATGCAATTGAAGAAGGAGATTCAGAGGCTGCTGAATCAGGGAAAGTTGGACCGTTTCCGTCTGCGGATGGAAAATAAAGATCGCAGGGATGATAGGGAGGCCAGAGAGGAGCCTTCTAAGAGAGGAAATACTAAACGCAGGGGGAGGCTGAACGTTATATTAGAGGAGGAGCCCAGCCTTCATCAGTTGAAGTCCCAAATGTATACATTGAACAAACTGCCACATATGCCAGTGAGTGTGGGAGCCGACGAGGAGACAATACAGTTCACCGTGGCGAGCCGCCATAGAAAGTTAGCTTCCGAGCGAATGTGGTCATCGAGGCACGCATAGATTATCGGGACGTAGCTGAGTGCCGATCGACACCGGCGCTCCAGAGATGTGCTGTATTATGTGTCTCAAAAAGTTGGGATATGATGACGCAGACCTGAAGCCATACAGGGGATGTCTGGAGGGATTCACAAATCATAAAGTGGCCGTGCGGGGAACTATCGAGCTCGAGGTCATACTTAGCGAGGGGAGCAGGTCCAGGATGGAGAAGATAACATTCTTGGTGATAGATTTGAATTCGCCTTTTAATGCAATCTTGGGTGTCCCTGCCATGGTAAAATTTCAATTGGTGGCCTCGATACCCCACCAGCGGGTGAAGTTTTTGACCGCAGGCGGGGTCAGCTGAGCTGAGGAGTCACCGCACAGTCATGAAATTTTTAGAGGAGACCCACAAGTTAAAGGGAAAATTGACGATCAGCACTCTGGATCGTGAGGTTACGGTGCAGGAAAAAGAGAAGTTTACTGTGACAACTCTCATGGACATGAATATGATCCTCACTGTCGAGGAGGATGATGAGGAGATAAACATTGGGCAGAATAGTACACAGGATACTTCGCAGCAGCAGATGGAGATTGAAACGCTGCAAGTTAGAGAAACACCGGACATCCAGCCGTACGATGACCTGGATGAAGTTGTCATCAATCCAGCCTACCCCGAGCAGAGGGTCAAGGTGGGCAAAGGAACCACTCCGGAAGAGCGAGATAGGTTGATAACCTTCCTCCGTAGAAGCCTGGATGTATTTTCCTGGACGGTTGAAGATATGAAGGGGGTTAGCGAGGAGGTCGCATTACATAAACTGAACGCAAGCACGGAATTCAAGCCCGTTCAGTAGCGACCTAGGCAGTACTCCCTAGAAAAGGAGAAAGCCATCCGGGCAGAAGTCGAGAAGCTGCTCGCAGCTGATATAATCGAGGAGATCTATTACCCGACCTGGCTGACAAATGTGGTAATGATCAAGAAGAGCAATGGCAAGTGGAGAATGTGCGTAGACTTCACTGATCTGAATAAAGCTTGCCCAAAGGATTGCTACCCACTACCAAGGATTGATGTGCTGGTTGATGCAATCGTCGGTTTTGAGATGCTGAGCTTTATGGATGCGTACTCGGGTTATCACCAGGTCAAGATGGATGAGCAGGATAAACCGTTGACCGCCTTCCGAGCAGCCGGGGGTTTGTACTGTTACAAGATGATGCCCTTCGAAATGAAAAATTGTTGGGTCCGAGTTGCTCGTATAGGCTAGAGGGGTGAATAGCCTATACTTGATGTATTAAAAATTTCATCCAATTTTAACATTTAAGTTAAAGAGTAAATGAAATGATTAATACGTATAGGTCATCTTCCTTATTCGACCGCTTAGCCGAAGATAGAGACATCGGACGTCCTTGATCGCCAGATGTAGAATGTAGACGGATGACTTTTGTTAAACTTGGCCGATGAAAATGAGTTTGAGCAAAGAATAAATGATAAGTTTAACAATTTAGATTAAAGTAACTCAAAGATTTGATATGAAGAAGAGCTTAACAGTTGACTAAAATCTGTATTAGATGCATCATTTGCTTTCCTTAAACGATTGCACAAGATAAGACAAATTATACAAGAAAGAGAAATCAAGGCTGAATGTAACAAACATATATATTATATTAAAATTCACAGAGGTTTGCTCAAAGGCAAACATGCTTAGTACATCAACCTAGACTCTAACCTAGCAATCTCCTTAGGAAAAAGAAGGAGAAATGAAGAAAGCGAAATCAAATATATCGAAAATACATTAGAAGATGTACTTAATATTTATTAAGATATCTTCCGTAGTTTCAACTCGATATATTTGTTGTGAGAAGAGAATATTAGGAGTTGTTCAAATGGCGAGTATTTGAACAACTGAGGCCGAGCACTCGACCAACAATGATGACAACTTATTGCACAATCGGCACCTTATAATGTAGTATAAGTCCGCCGATATGAATGCAATCTGGACATGTAAGTTCGCTCTTCATCGGACATCTTCAAGCTTGTCTGGCTTCAACGATCTAAAAGATACTTGGTCTCTTTATCGGATGATGAAGTTGAGGCCATCAAGAGACCGAGTTCTTCGAAGGAAGAAGAACTCAAATCAACAACAAGGTTGTTGATCAAGCGAGCTTCTCACTTTTGATTTTCTTTTCTCTCTCACAAAGTGTTTGTTCTTACACTTGTGATTTCTCACTTTGAAGGAGTGGTTCGATTGAAGAAATGAAGATCAATACCACAACCTTTTTCAAGCTTAAGCATACACTTGTTGCTTTCTCTCCCTTGTGCCGTTTGGAAATGAGGATGAGAGTCTTCTTATATAGCCGGAGAAGAAGAGGTGACCATTGGTGTATTGAATAGGTTTATGCCCGTTGGTGATCTCAATCTCATAATGCAGCAGAGTACATTTTGGATTTGTTGGGCAAAGACCTTCGCTAGGTTTGAGTCTTGAAGATGGTCCGTGACACAGTGGACATAGTTGGACGTGTCGAGCTTAGCCTGGATGTAGTCTCGACCGATTTGGACGTATCATTGCTTTGACCGGGAGCGCGTCCGTGCTTGGCCTTTTCTGAAATGAAGCTTTGAAGACCGCGAACACTGTTCGTAAGATAAAATGTCTATTGGATAAACGTGAAGGTGCGACATCGATGCGTATCTTGGATTTGTCGATGATCTTGTAACGGATCTATTTTGGCTTGAAGTGCGTTGAGTAACGACCGATGTATCTCGTGATCTTGCCGCTCAGCTATTCGATGAGGATTTGGCCGATTCTCGAGATCCGCTCTTATAGAACCGCCGATGTAGAAACCGCCGATGGTCACGATGTTCCTCTTGAATAGATAGCTTCGCAGCTTGCTCGATGAAGTGCTTTGGCGATACGGAACCGATATAGAACTCCGATGTAGACGGCTATTCAGCAATATAGCTAAAGGACATGTTCATAGTGAGACATTTGTCGATGGTTACGTACCGGCAATTTGAAGAGCTTAATTCATATGAAGGTTTGTCATCATTTTGGTAGGACAAAGACTCGGATATGTACAAAGACTTCCTAGTCTAGTGACCTATGCATTGTTTCAACAAGCCGCCACACTAACCTGACGCACTCTTTAGCCACTTGTGAAACATGCGTTGTAATGGGAACAAGCAAATCACCGTGTTGGAATATGCATACATATATATCACTGATTTACAGCATATTCCTAACAAAAATGTGCTACATATCAGAGGATGGTGAATAAGGTGTTCACACCACAGCTGGGCAGGAACGTGGAGGCCTATGTGGATGACATGGTGGTCAAAACAAGGGGCCGCGACCATATAGCTAATCTGGAGGAAACCTTTGAAAATCTACGAAAACATGATATGAAGCTGAATCCCAGCAAATGTGTATTTGGGGTGCAAGCGGGCAAGTTTCTCGGCTTCATGGTAAACGAAAGGGGTATAGAGGCTAATCCGAGAAGATCAAAGCCTTGTTGGACATGAAGGAGCCAACATGCATCAAGGAGGTACAGAGGCTGAACGGAAGGATCATAGCTCTGGGGCATTTTATTTCTCGGTCAGCCGAAAAGTGCCTACCGTTCTTCAAGGTGCTGCGAGGGAACAGAGGTTTTGAATGGACAGCAGAATGCTCAAGGGATTTTCAGCAGCTGAAGGACTATCTGGGTACACCTCCCCTCCTGAGTAATCCTGTGGTAGGAGAACGTCTGTATGTTTATCTGGTGGCCACCGACCAGGCCGTGGCCGCCGTACTTGTTAGAGAGGAGGCTGGAAGTCAAAGGCCTGTGTATTATGTATCCAAAGCCTTAACTTTGGTTGAGGCTCGTTATTTTAATGCAGAAAAATTGGCTTATTCTCTTGTTGTGTCAGCTCGAAAATTACGAGCTTATTTTTCTGCACATGAGATTGTTGTGTACTCTGACTATCCCCTTTGTAAGATCCTGCATAAACTCGACTCCTCGGGCTATTGGCCTGGTCGATCGAGTTGACAGAATTTCACATTGACTATCAGCCACGAAAGGCAATCAAAGCTCAGGCCTTGGCTGATTTCTTAGTTAAGACAACTTTTGTTGAACAAGACAAGGCACCAAACACGAGCATACCAAAAACTAGCACTGCCTCCTCGTCCAAACGACCAGAAGATTGCTGGCAGTTATTTGTGGATAGTGCAGCCAGTAAGGATGGGAGTGGTGCCGGAGTTTTGCTGGTATCTCCATTGACTGACGAAGAATTCGAGGTCGCCTTGAGGTTTAAGTTTCCGGCTTCTAATAATCAAGCCGAGTATGAGGCCTTGGTGGCCGGTTTGGAGTTGGCACTGGATATAGGCATTTCAGCTTTGATAGTACATAGTGATTCTCAACTTGTTGTCAACCAAGTTCAGGGGGAGTACGGGGTAAATAACCCCACTTTGGCCAAGTACTGTGATCTTGTTAAAGAATTATTGGCTAAGTTGGCATTTTGGGAGCTGGTTTGGATTGATCGAGCAGAGAACATGCGAGCAGATTTCCTGTCTAAAATGGCTACTGAAGACATCCAGGAATTGAGCCCGGCAACTGTAGTTGAATACTTGGATTGCCCGGCTACTGAGCGAGAAAGGGTTATGGACATTGAGATGGCACAAAGATGTTGGATTGATGAGATTCAAGAGTACATCGAGCAAGGTCTGTTGCTCGAAGACAAGGATCAAGCTAGAATCATTCAGAAGCGCTCTGCTCGCTATACAGTGGTCGGAGGTGTCTTATATCGAAGGTCTTTCTCAAAACCATTGTTGCGGTGTGTTCGGCCAAAGGTAACCAAGAAGCTGTTAGCAGAGGTCCATGAGGGGGTTTGTGGCGGCCACCCGGGGGCAAGGACCCTGGCCAACAAGATTCTGACTTTGGGGTATTACTGGTTGACTTTGAGACGGGATGCCGAAGCCTATGTAAAGAAATGTGACAAGTGCCAGCGATTCGCGGATATACCCAGGGTGCCGTCAACCGAGCAGACGCCAATGGTGGCATCCTGGCCGTTTGACATGTGGGGGATAGACCTTATCGGAGCGTTTCCCACGGCAAGAGGGAATTGTAAGTACGCTATCGTGGCAATTGATTACTTTACTAAATGGGTGGAAGCAAAGCCTTTAGCGAACATCACCAAGGAGAATGCCGTCAATTTCGTCCACGATTATATCTGGTGTCGTTTTGGGATTCCTCGAGCAATTGTTTCTGACAACGGAACTCAGTTCTCTGACCGATTTACTGACGCTTGTGCCAACTTGCATATCAAACATTAGAAGTCTTCAGTGGCTTACCCACAAGGGAATGGGCAAGCTGAGGCTGCAAATAAGCGTGTACTGCATGCCCTCAAGAGAAATTTAGAGGGACGAGCGGGCAAGTGGCTAGACGAGTTACAGTCGGCACTCTAGGCGGTCAGGACAACGGTCAGGGGGCCTACCAGGGAGATTTCTTTTGCCTTGACTTATGGATCGGAGGCTATGGCACCAGTCGAAATGGCCCTGCCTAGCTTAATGGTGGCGCATTATGACGAGGGGCATAATACGATTGCTCGTCAGGAGGATTTGGATTTGTTGGAGGAAAGGAGAGTAGAAGCCAGAATGAAGATGGTTAACTACAAGCAGCGAGCAAAAATGCATCACGATAAGAAGGTGCACAAGCGAGCATTCCAGGTCGGTGATTGGGTCCTGAGGAAAATAGAAGCAACAGGGCAGAGGATGGATAGAGGTAAGCTATCGCCAAACTGGGAAGGACCCTACAAAGTGATTCAGGTCGTTAAGGAAGGTACTTATCGGCTGCAAGCCCAGGATGGAGCAGTGCTGAAACATCCTTGGCATGCGGATCATCTCAAAAAGTATTACCATTAATTGTTTGAAATCACTTCATTATCGACCAGTGTAATTCAGTTTTCAAAGTTTAATGAGAATGAATTTATCGATCATGAAGATGGGCTCTTTGTTGAATAAAAGAGTAACTCGCGGAGCGAGTAAAGTCTTTGGCTGGGTAGTTTGTTGCCGTGAGGTACGCGGAGCGACCTCACGGTGAGCCCTGTCCAAAGACTTATGATTGTTTAAACCTTTTGGGCGGAGCAAACTCTTTAGTTAATGTTTGAGGTCATCGCTTGCTCGTGAAACGAGCACGTGACTTAGTTAATTTCTTGAGTACAAGCAGTGCACCCTAATAAAAGGTTTTCCTTGATTAATGTTTGAAGTTGCATGCTGCTCGAAATAACGAGCAGGTAACTTAGTTAATTTCAAGATTTTTTAAAATAGTCCCAGGTATGGTGTTTATCCTGACTTATAACGAGGGTTATGCGACCTAGTTAATTTCAGGGAGAAAAGGAGAATTCAGATAACATTCAAAAAGTTGATTACAAACAAAAGAATGACAAGGATTAGCTCGCAGGCCAGGAGGGGCATAGGCTCGACGCAGCGAGCTCCTTTAATAGCTAATTTCCTGAGGTTGGTGGGGGGTCTGGAACGCTACCCTCAGGGGCTTCCTCCGTAGGGCTCTAAGCAGCCTCAACTCGTCTCTTCTCCTTCAGCGCGTCCATCACGCTCTTGACATTGATATCTAGGGCGGCTGGAGGAGACCATGCTTTCGAGCCTTGCTCCAAGTCACCCTCCTTGATAAGTTCCAGTTCATCGGCAGTGAAGGGGACCCAGGCATGACCACGACGAACAGCAAGGCTATAGTGCTCGGCAGCTCCCCATTCGGCCAGCAACTCCACAGTGAGACCAGGGTGACCGCTGCCCGCTGCCATCCGGAGAGTGTGCTCAAGCCCCTGCACGTAGTATGGCTGCACTCCCTGGGCATATTCCACAGAGTCCAGAAAGTTTTGAATGATCTCTTCTCTTTGAGCATCACTTATCTGGGCACTCTGGGAGTTGAGACGCTCAACCTCATTCCTCAAGGAAGTCTTCTCAGCTTCGGCCTCTTTAGCCTGACCCTCCAGCTGCTCGATACGGGAGTTTAGTGACTCCTCGTTGACTTTGGCCGTATCGAGCTTGCGCACGAGGGCCAGCTTCTCACACTCAAGCTTGGAAATGTCGCCGGTACGGTCAAGCACTTCTTTGTCCTTTGCCTGGAGCTCGGCCTCTTTTTCCTCGAGGAGGAGGTTGGCCGTTTTCAGATCCTCGCCCAGGGAGGCTGGGGCCTTGGCCCCGTCGGATGCTCGGTTAGCCATGACGAAGTACTTGGTCGCGAGCTGCGGCATGGGTTAAAGGTTAGGGAATACAGAAAAGTTTGAAGTGCAGAAAGGACAAGTTTTAAGAAGGATACCTCGTAGAAGGTCATGCCCCCGTCTCCGAGCAAGACACTTGTAGAATCATCATACTCCTTATAAACACCGGAGTGCAAGATTCTCTTCAAGATCCCCTGCCCAACCATGGCAGAAGGGTGCCCCCTGGCACTTAGGCCAACGCCAGAGATCCTGGGCACATTGGCTAGCTCATTCATTAGCTTCTCGCAGCCCGTGCGGTCAGCTGGCATGGTGAAGCCCTCTTGTCTCCACGAGGACTGGCGGGCAGCTAAAGAGGTGGAAGCAGGGCGCCCTTGGCTACTTCCAGTGTCATGGCCCCGGGGACGCACCGAGCGGTCAGGGTGATCTACGCCCTCGGCACCCCTCTTCCGGCTAGATAATACAAGGGTATCTGAAGAGACGGTGCGGTCAGAACGGGCAGACACCTCCCCGCGGAAGGATTTCTCGACACGAACAAGAGGGCTGGCGGGACCCGGCTGAGCGCCTTGCCCGTGTCCTTAGCAGAGGTAGAACTCTTTCCTTGGGGGGCGCTGGTGGCCACTTTAGGAAGATTTGCTGGAGCAAGACGACTGAGCTCGCATTGGCGATCAGCAGTATCATTCTTGCGAGCAGTCCTGACCTTCTCCAACACATCAATATTGATCATCTCTGCAAGACAAAAAGGAAAGTTAATCAGTACCTAAAGAAAGGTGAAAGACATAAGGGGTAAAAAGTCAAGGATTAACCCAAGGGGTGAAAGGGGGCCGTGCAGCTAACGCGCCCAAATCCTTGCAGGCTCCACATTCACTTGGGAAGCTATTATCTTGGTGGCGGCCCCAGGCGGGGTGAGGTCTCTCCTCGACCATTGTAACACAAGGATAACCCCCTCCACCTCCGTTCTCAGGATGCCGGCAAGCCTCAAAAAGTGATCCTCCGTGACCAGTGGTTTCCAATCAAAGAACCACTCTTGATCACGATCCTGAGCGCCCAGGGCAGCTTTTAGTGCGTCCATCAAATGGCTCTCGCCGGAGGTGAAAGCATCCCGGTTATATGTAGGAACTTTAATGTGCGTGGAAGGAGGTGGAAACGGCCAGCCAACTCGGGATTCGACCAGCAGGGGTTTGCAATCCCACTTGTCGGTTTTGTTGAGAAAAGAGGAGAACAATTTTAGCGCCCCTGGCTTGCTGCCGCCAGAAATCCGGCCTGAACTCTTGTCGGTGGAGAATTGATAGAGCTTCCTCAACAGTAGTAGACAAGGTTCGTAGCCGAGCAAGCGGCAGGTGACAGTAAAGGACACCAAAATCCTGACTGTATTGAGCATCAGGTCGCAAGGGACAGCCTGAGCCAAAGTCGGGAATTCGACGATGAAGGGATCAAGGGGAAGGCGCATCCCAAGTCTAAAGAAATCATAGAAAAACACCATCTTCTCATTCTGCTCTCGGTAGTCGGAGAGGTCAACCTCGGGATCCATCATGGATACACGGTAGTTGGCAGAGTTAATTCCCAGGGAGATGAACCATCTCTGGGCCTTCTCATCGGAATCAAAGGATTTCCAATGATTAGGGGAAGCCGCTCGTCGAGAGGTTTGATAGCTGCTACGAGCAGGGCGAGTAGTGGTTGATTTGGATTGAGAGGGCTTGGTCGAGCTTGTTCCCACTCCCTCATCTGGGGTAGGAGCTTCGACATGGGAAACCACCTTGGTAATGATGAGCTCATCATCGTCATTGGACGAGCTCGTGCTGGTGGAGGAGGAGGAAGTCAACGGGCTGGAGCTACTGCTGACCGCATGGCCGCGGTCGTACTCGTAGGCCTTCTGGGAGTTGGTGGCCTCCGAATCGGTGGCCTCATCATGTAACCTAAGCGGGGAGTCAGAGCCTACAAGGATCGAGGATGTTAACAGGGGTTACTAACTAGCCAGAATCATCAAAAACAAGAGAAAATTTCTAGATCTATAGTCAGGTTGCAGGGATAGGGTTTATCCGGTCAGGGATAAACCCTAAGTTCCTCGATCCATACTATAAAAGGGAAGATTTTCTACCGTTGGAATAAAAAGGGAAAAATGAAAAACATACAGCAATGATCAAAGTTTAGATTGCGGAGAGAGAGGATAACTTACTGCGAGACATGGCAATGCGGAGATTGTAGAGCCTGAAATTGCAGAAGAGATTTCGAGTGGAGACGGCGGAGACACATGAGATTGCAACGGCGAAAGATTTCGGGAATGGTGAAACGACGGGAGAGAGGATTTCGTGTTTGCAGAAATATCTTTGAAATGCCAAGGTTCTATAGAGGAGAGGAAGGAGCATCAACCGAGTTATCCACTATTTATAGTCTTAGGAATGACGTCAGCTGAAACGTCACGGACAGAAGCTGCAGGCCTACTGTGGTAGCCCATGGGCCTACGCTAGTAGCCATGATGGCGTCTCGGGAAGGTGCGATGCCTCCGTCCAGCGAAAACTGAAGCGACAACGGACACCTGTACTCTACGATCAAACGTTTGGGGTAACTCTTTGAAAGGTCAAACCTAGGCGGCGGCCACGGGCAAGGGGGCCAGTTTGACTTAACATGACAAGGGTCGCGAGCAATGCTTCCTGCTGCGAGGATGAATACTCTGCGAGCAGAAAGCAGGGGGCCACTGAAGAGCCAGGCCCAAAGTATGGGCCCTGGATCCAAGCCCAAAACACAGTATAGGTCGAGACCCGCCACAGTGCGAGCAAACACATAGTAGCCACACCGCTGTGATGGTCTTTCCGTACAATTGCGAGTAGGTCTCACTTATAGGGGCCAGGATGCAGCGATCAGGATACCCAGCGAGGAGGCAGCTCTCCTCGCTAACCGTTTGGTGGAATCTAGACGAGGATACGTGGCGGAATGTCAAGGGACAGTTGTGCCCGATGGTTACGCCCACTACTCCTAGCATTTACGCCCACTACGCCGGAATTCATACCCACTACGTGGGAGTTATGTATGGGTGCTATTTCATCGGAGGATACACCTATAAAAGCCTTGGATCAACTCCAAGCAAAGGTACGCATATACATACTTTGCACTTACACTCTGCCAAACTGTGATCTGAGTTGGTTACTTACTCTCACACCGGAGTGTTTTAGCAGGGCCATCCCCTGCATTCACCCAGTGTTTTACTCTTTGATTTGGCAGATTCAGCATAGCCCAGATATCCAAACAGTTTAGCAGGCCGGCCCATCAGGCGTGACATTCCGTGCGACATCAGATTCAGTATGTGTTTAATAGATTTTGCTGATGTGAAGCCCCACTTTTGCTTAATTAAGTGCTAACGTGGCATGATTTCTCCAAATAATACTCCCTCGTTTCAGGCAAAGAGTCCACTATACTATTTTAGGATATTTTACTTAAAGAGTCCACTTTTAAAAAATTATGCTTACAATTTTTATAATTTTTCATCTTTACTCTCCACTTGTGTTGTAATCATCTGGGTTGTGCTTAAGTATTTTCGTAATTACGACTAACACCAATGACATGAATATAGCCTTGTTTGATTTGTCTTATTGGAATGAGATTATGGCTTATGACTTATCATAAGTCATTTTCAAAGTGTTTGATTTAATTTTTGGGAGAATAAGTCATAAGTTGGGTACAAGCCTTTAGAAGCACAATTGTCTCATAAGCCATAAGCACTTGGGTTGGTGCTGATGACTTCTCGGGCAAAAACACGGAAGGATCCGAGTTAAATGATATTTTCATAATTCCAAGATTACCCTCTTCAAAATAGGGTTCAATTCACTTCTCCTTTCTTCTCCAAAAAAACAAGACATAGCAACAGAGCAACACAAATACGCTAACGATACCCACCTCCGTCCGTCGCTTCCAGCCAAAATCTTCATCACGACGGTCGCAATAGCTCCCCACATCTCTCAATTTCTTCGCTCTGCAATCCTCGTCGTCCATATTTGAAGCCCTAAATCACCAAGAGTTCTTCTGCGAGCAACTGTGATTTTGCTCCAAATCAACCCTCTTTGTGGTAAGTTATTTCCGCACATCAACCCTCTTTTAACGCTATTCTGCGATCTCTCTCACACACACACACACGTATATTAATGATTTTGCTTTCATGGTTTTTTTTTTACTCGATCTATGTTAATTTGAAAATGAGAACATTTATCTTTTTCAGCTATTTTTTGTTTTGGAATATTTTTAATTACTTTGCTCTTAATTCTTTTTAAGGGTTTGGTTTAGGAGAGACTCGAAATTGTAGTTGTAAGTCTGTTTTGATAATTATTAGGAGTACTGTCCCAAAATTTTTGACTCTTTTGGTCAATTTATCCAATATTTCAAAGGAAAATTTGGTAAGGATTTACTTGGATTTGTGAAGACTATGAAACATGTATGTGGGAATTGAAGGGGAGCATGATTTTGCCTCAACTTTATGGTTTAAAATTTTTTCCCCTTGGAGTAACAAGTTGGAGAGACGTTGGTTGGATATGGAAATTGGAAAGCTTTCTTGGTTGCTTTATTTTATTTATTTTTTTTTCATTTTTAGCCGATTTTGCATTGATTGTTAACTAATGTAGGCTATACCCCCCTTTACATCATTAGTTTGATGAGCTTAATGGCATTACTTAGATAGCCTCTGTTAGATTAAACAACACCTTTATTTAAAAAGCATTTCCTTTCATGTATCTTTGCAATGTCTTGAACTAGACGATTAATGATTCAAATTTTGAGATTAGTTTTGGTTCGTAGCGTGGCATAGGCTTCCTATCAACATCACCGAAAAGTGAGTTTGTAAAACCCTCTTTTTTTCTCATTCATAGAATCCTTTAATTTGTTACACAAGTGGTGAATGTTAGATTCATGCATTCAGCAAATTGCCTTTTTTTTTATTGCTTTGCTGATGATGCGGAATCAATTCATATCTGTCTAAAGAGCTTCTAGTTTTTATAGCCTTATAATTAGGTATTACTTTAGTTTGAGAAAGATTTGGCCTGGATAGATCTTGTATGCAAATGTGGAGGAAACCTTTTCATCTCTCACCTTTTTTTTTATTTTATGGAATGACATGCCAAGAATGAAAAGATGCTACTCGAAACATGTGATCTTATGGTTTCCTTATTTTTTTCCTTTATGGGTGACACATATCTTGTTTCATATCTTTCTTTTTTCCTTTCTTTTAGAAATTTAAGTGTCCACGTAGTTTCCTTTTATGGTTATTTCACTTAAGAGAGTTTCTATTTCAAAATTTAAGTTGTTGTATCTGCTATTTTATTTTCTTCTTTTACTTTTTATCTGCTATTTTATTTCTTTGAAGAAATTTCTTTTGTGCAATCATGATTGGAGAAGTGAGTTTGTATTTTTCATGGTGTTAAAAAGAAGAATGGCATCTCGAAAAGATCAGTCGCAAACAAAAGCAAAAGGGAAAATGCCAAGCACGTCACAAGGAACAAATGAGAAGGCTAATTGGGAACCAGCACACCATGAACTTTTTGTTAATCTTTGTGCTGAACAGGTTTTAGCAGGAAACAGACCTACTACATGTTTGAGCAAAGAAGGATGGAAGAATGTAAGGAATGCGTTTAATGGACAAACAGGAAAACAATATGTCCAGAAACAATTTAAGAATCATTGGAATCACCTTAAGAAAGATTGGAGTTTGTGGCGTTCTTTACTTCATGGAGAAACTGGGCTTGGTATTGATCACGCTTCGGGTACTGTCGATGCTTCAGATGAATGGTGGGAAATTAAACTTCAGGTATATATTGAGATATGATATATATATATATATATATATATATAACTGAGCATTTTATTGAAATGGTACTTTTTCTTTTAACATGTATTCTTATATATTTTTGCTAAAATTGCGACGGTTCCTGGCTATCAAGTTTAGGAATAATCCATTAACTCATCTTTCAAAATTGGAAATCATGTTTTTGGATACCGTTGCTACCGGGGAATATGCATGGACCCCTAGTTCAGGTGTTCTTCCACCACACATGCGTGATGCAAATAGTGATGCTGAAGAGAGTGATGAGGATGACAATATTCAACCACTTGACGATATTATGGGTGACATAGAGAGTGGAGCTGAGAAGACAAGAAAAAGAGGATCCGTAAGTGTATCACGTCCGTGTAAGACAAAGGCAAAAAGAGTTACTACCGCTGCTAAGTTGTCCAATACACTTGAAAAAATTATGGAGGCAGTGACTGTTGATAGTGTGTCAAGTGTTGGAAATTCGGGGTCTCGATGTACCATGGGCACTTGTCTTGACATCATGAGCAAGATTCCAGGAATCAAGATCGCTGATCCATTGTACTTGTTTGGGGCACATTTGTTTAAAAGAGCTGAAAATCGGGAGATGCTTGTTGAACTACCTAGTGAGGCACGTCTTGCATGGTTGAAGGCCAATCTATTTTCAACCGTTGAGTGACAACAAGTGATTAACCATCATTTTCTACATGTCTTCTTGTTATGGTCGGACAAGAATTATGACTTTCTTTATTGGCGAACAAGTTTTGTCGATTATGTGTGTTTAGAACTTTAAACATGTTGTTATGTTTCATATTATAATGAGTACTTTTTATTTAGATTGATGATGGTTTAATTAGTATATAATGAGTACTTTTTAATATTATTTTTTTGCAGTTGAAATGGAAAATAATCATGAAGGTGACGTGTTCGAGAATAATGAAATTGCTTCCAATAGGGAGAAAAAATTTGCTTTGATAGGTGGGCTTATTGGTAAACAAAAGCAAAAGGGAAAATGCCAAGCACGTCACAAGGAACAAATGAGAAGGCTAATTGGGAACCAAAGACACCATGAACTTTTTGTTAATCTTTGTGCTGAACAAGTTTTAGCAGGAAACAGACCTACTACATGTTTGAGCAAAGAAGGATGGAAGAATGTAAGGAATGCGTTTAATGGACAAACAGAAAACAATATGTCCAGAAACAATTTAAGAATCATTGGAATCACCTTAAGAAAGATTGGAGTTTGTGGCGTTCTTTACTTCATGGAGAAACCGGGCTTGGTATTGATCACGCCGGTACTGTCGATGCTTCAGATGAATGGTGGGAAATTAAACTTCAGGTATATATTGAGATATGATATATATATATATATATATATATATATATATATAATCGAGCATTTTATTGAAATGGTACTTTTTCTTTTAACATGTATTCTTATATATTTTTGCTAAAATTGCGACGGTTCTGGCTCAAGTTTAGGAATAATCCATTAACTCATCTTTCAAAATTGGAAATCATGTTTTTGGATACCGTTGCTACGGGAATATGCATGGACCCCTAGTTCGGTGTTCTTCCACCACACATGCGTGATGCAAATAGTGATGCTGAAGAGAGTGATGAGGATGACAATATTCAACCACTTGACGATATTATGGGTGACATAGAGAGTGGAGCTGAGAAGACAAGAAAAAGAGGATCCGTAAGTGTATCACGTCCGTGTAAGACAAAGGCAAAAAGAGTTACTACCGCTAAGTTGTCCAATACACTTGAAAAAATTATGGAGGCAGTGACTGTTGATAGTGTGTCAAGTGTTGGAAATTCGGGTCTCGATGTACCATGGGCACTTGTCTTGACATCATGAGCAAGATTCCAGAATCAAGATCGCTGATCCATTGTACTTGTTTGGGGCACATTTGTTTAAAAGAGCTGAAAATCGGGAGATGCTTGTTGAACTACCTAGTGAGGCACGTCTTGCATGGTTGAAGGCTGAACAATCTATTTTCAACCGTTAAGTGACAACAAGTGATTAACCATCATTTTCTACATGTCTTCTTGTTATGGTCGGACAAGAATTATGACTTTCTTTATTGGCGAACAAGTTTTGTCGATTATGTGTGTTTAGAACTTTAAACATGTTGTTATGTTTCATATTATAATGAGTACTTTTTATTTAGATTGATGATGGTTTAATTAGTATATAATGAGTACTTTTTAATATTATTTTTTGCGTTGAAATGGAAAATAATCATGAAGGTGACGTGTTCGAGAATAATGAAATTGCTTCCAATAGGGAGAAAAATTTGCTTTGATGGGTGGGCTTATTGGTGCTTATTCATTTCAAAAATATGCAACTAAATCTCCATATAAAACATCACAAGTAGCAGGGTGGAAGTTTGTTTCAGGTGTGCTTGAAAGTGATACAAGTTGTCATAGGATGTTTCGCATGTCTACAGCTGGATTTTTTAGCTTATGTGAGTTATTGCAAGAAGAATATGGGTTAGTTCACAGTAGAGATGTTAGAGTGGAAGAGCGGGTGGCAATGTTTCTCTTGATAGTTGGCCACGGTATGAAGAATAGGGTGATTTCAGAGTTGTTTAACAAATCTGGTCAAACTGTTAGCAAGTTTTTTCACAGGGTTCTTCGTGCTACTACCAAGATGTCAGTTGATTGGATAAAGCCTTTGAATTGTACCGAAACACATGCTCACATCAGGAACAACAAAAAGTATTGGCCACATTTTAAGGTACCCAAAGTCACATTTTGAAAGATCATTGTTTGTTATTACTATTATTAACTTTATTATTTCCTAACTTATTTATATACATGATTTATTGTTTCTTAACTTATTTATTTATAGGATTGTATCGGTGCCATAGATGGCACTCATGTACGCGTTACTATCCCTGTTGTGGAACAACCTCGATTTATTGGCAGAAAAGGGTATCCGTCTCAAAATATATTGGCTGTATGTGACTTTGACATGTGCTTCATATATGTAAAGCCGGGATGGGAGGGAAGTGCTCATGATACACGTATTTTCTTACATACTATTCGAGATCCCTTATCAAATTTTCCTAAGCCTATTCCACGTATGTCTCATATTATGAATATTTTAATAAATTTCATATCTTAATTTTTTTTCTAAATTATATATGTTATTTGTTTTGCAGCTCAATTTTACTTGGTTGATGCGGGGTATCCTAATAAAATTGGGTTTCTTGCACCGTATAAAGGGGAGAGATATCATTTACCTGAGTTTCAACGTGGCGAGCAACCACGAAATGCACATGAGAAGTTCAATGTTGCTCATTCTTCATTGAGAAGTGTGATTGAAAGGACTTTTGGAGTTTGGAAAGCTAGATGGAGGATTTTTGCAGACATGCCTGCTTATAGTTACGAGGATCAAATTTGTATGGTTTGTGCAACAATGGCGATTCATAATTTTCTTAGGAGAAGAAACATTGAGGATGATGAGTTTCGAGCTTATGATGTCGACCCTAACTTATTGCCCGAGGTTGAGGATGATGACCCTAATGTAGTTGATCAAACACCCATCTCCTTTTTGGGTACTGCTGATCCAGAGATGGAAGCTATGCGAAATGCAATGTGTTATCAAATATGTAATAATATTTTCCATTAAATGTATTTATAGGTATTTTAGTTCAATGAATATTTCCATAAAATATGGAGCTTGTTATCAACTTGATCTTATATATGCATGTAATTTGTGTTTCTAATTTTCTTTATTTACATCATCCGCATGATTGCTCGAAGAATTCTCTTATTAGCATTATTCTAATTTAAATTATTGGTAACTTTGTTTACAAATTGTTTGAAAAATAATTTGTTCATTATACTCTTATAGTTTAACAAATAGGTAAAGGACATTCTTATTTAAGGGTATTTTAGTCTTTTTATTTTAATTCAAGACTTTTTCAGCTTATCAATCAAACAATCAGACTAACTTATGACAGTTCATCAGCACTTCAAAAAGCTAAATCAAACAGCACCAGTTTATCAGTCCATCAGTCATAAGTCATCAGCTATAAGTCATCAGTCATAAGTCATTATCCATCAGCTAAATCAAACAGGCCCTATATCCCTTAATAATTAAACTTTTCAAATGAGAACTCTTTAGGTGGAACGGAGGGAATAATTGTTAATAACTTTTTTCTCTTATTTCTTTTTCTTTTAATTTTTTGTACTTCTTTTTCCTTTTACGTCCCCATAAAAATTTCCAAAATAATTTCATTTTGGAATTAAATATATACTTCCTCCATGGCACTTCAAAATTTATATTTAAAAAGTCTAATAGTTACCAGACATCATGGTCGGGCCCAAGGGTGAAGATGGGGAAACAAGGGATTTAGGCCTCCAAAAATAATAGGCCTTAAAAAAAAAATTTATTACTACTATAATATATATATTTTTTACATATTAAGAGAGTAAGAGACTCTTAGTTTTTCACTTTATTTTAAAAGTAGATTTAAGCAATTTAAAATGTATCAAAATATTTTTTATTTTTTTATTTAATATTGAGAAATTAAAGTCATTGGATAATAAAAATTTAAAAGAAAATTGTCTTCATCTTAAACATTCATTAAAACATAATGACAATTCTTATATTTGATATATTAGATTTATTCACAGAACTGCATTTTTTAAGAGAAATTATACAAATGAAAAATGATACACTAAACTGACGTTCTTAATTATATAATAAGACTTAATTATTTTCTAAATGCGTATATCCCTTATGGAATAATGTTAACGATTCGCGTAACTGTTGCTTCGGCAAAAATAAAATTTTCAAAACTAATACTAATAAAATCTTATTTAAGATCGATAATGTCTCAACAAAGATTAAGTGGACTAATCTTATTTAATAAATAATTTTGCATCCCAAAAAGTAGGAAAGATAAACTTTAAATAAAAATATAATAATTTTATTATTTACTTCAAAAATGTCTCATTATAGAGTTCGCTTTAGGCCTCCATAAATGTTGGGCCGGCCCTGCCTGATATATTAATATTATTAGAGTTGGTTATAATTATAAAAATACCAAAGCTTAGTCAAGATAGTTATAACATACTATTATGGAGAATAAAGTTGAAAGATTATGCAAATTGGAAACATAAATGGAGGGAATAGTTATTTTATGATATGGACTTTTAATTTTATTTAAAAACATATTTTTAATTTTCATAAATTTAATCATATATATGTGTGTGTGTGTGTGTGTGCGGTACAATTTGGTTTTAGGTCCTTTTAAATTTCTTCTTCACCGATGTGAGCCATCACCCTATGTAGTAATATTTGGGCCTTTTTTTTTTTTGTTCAAGAATGACATTATTTAATTAACGGATCTTGGCTTGAGTGAAAGGGGCTATGGTCACTTAAGGATTGAGACCATGTGTAAGCATAAAATTTTCTTCGAAGAGGTCTTTGCTTTTGGCACCCGACGTATCTCAAGAATAAAGAATGGCACCGATTGGGATGACCATGCATATTAGCTCTCCCCTAGTATAGGTATCGAAGTACAAATGTTGTACCTCTCTTTCTTTTTCTTTAAAGTCTCTCTCACCGCCTCGCTAAATAGTTCCCATCTGGTGCCTCATACCCTATTCAAAAATCTGTTGGTGTTGTTCGAACACTGATAAATCCATCTAATATATTCTACCATTGTCGGCGCGTAGAACTTTATTGAAGCTAACTGGAAGTTGGAACCCCGTAGAATCACTCACTTCGCAGCAAAATTGGCAGCGTCTTTTACTTATATATAAAGGCAACATTCATAAGTATGTTTTAATTTTTTTTATTGTTACTTGTTAGAATGGATGGCTTGATTTCAGGTTTGTACTTCAGAGGTGCGAGATTCAAGGAAGCCTATCTAGGAGGATGCGGCCGCACTGCGACGACTTGTCTTGTTCAGGTTTTCCTTAATTATATTGTATTTAGGGCTAGGTCTTGTATCATATATATATATAATCCTAAAACATGTATAAGGTTAAGATATCAATATATAGCAGTCTTAAAACCGCAAATACTTTTTTCTCTTTCAATTCTTAATTGCTTGATTATTGTTAATTGCTCTATACGTTGTTTGCTTGCTTCCGCTGTCGCACAACAACTAGTAGGTGAACCCATTAGAATCCAAGGTGCCCAATGAAATCAGATTTTTAAAAACCTCTTGTACATGTCTAACATCATGATACGATCTTCGCCAAGGATTCTCAACAAATCACGATTTCACACGGAACGGAAGCTAAGATGAAGGAAGTTTGATGGAAGGTGACACCTCAACTTGATGAATCAGTCCAACTACGAACCTTGGCATGTACAACTGTAACCCGATAATTGAGACGACCACGAACATTGGTATAAGGATTAACGCCACAATTGGTACGGAATCCCAATTGATAAGTTGAAAAGGGGTGAACGCTACATGACAATCTTGATAAGTTCAAATAATTCGCAAAAACACGAACAATTGAAGAATTCTCTCAATTTAATTTAATCTCAAAGTTGTTGTACGTTTGGAATGCATAGAATGACCTTATAGGTCAAATACAAACCCTACTAAACCCTAAAACACCTAGAAGGCGGAATACTAATAAAAGGAAAGTAATTAAAGCATAAAATATCAAAAATAGGTCAAAATTTGCACAAAATTGGAAATTTAAAAAACTATCGTAGCGCCTAGCACTAAGACTGCAGACTTAGCGCCACAATTTCTGTCCAAGGGGCTTTTTGACGTGTTAAAATTTTTCAGAATTGACAAATAGGCCCTCAAAGTCTCTAGAAACATCCTCTAAGCCTCCAAACTTGCTTGTGAACTTTGGATCAAGTTTATATAAGTCCCTTGAGTCTTCAATAGCCTTGAAACACTTGAAACCTTGAGTCCTCTAATCATCATCCATTTGAATCAAAACCTTCATATGAGGCTTGGTTATTCGATCCGTCACGAACAAAATGCATTCATGTATTTCCATGCACGATCTTTTACTATAGAATCTTTGAACACGTATATGAACATCAAAATTGAGCTAACTCAGATCACATCACATCACATAATGTTCTACCACACCATCAAATATTTTAATTCTTATAGTTTCAATGCCTGCAATTTTACATATAGCGCCTTTACTCATAGTAACTATATCAGAATTAACTGACCTGTATGTGTCAAACCAATCATAATTGGACGGCTCGTAAAACGAATATGCAGAGCCCAGAATCTAAAAATTTGTAGGATGCTCTAATGCTGATGAGGTCGAGAGCATGTCACTATCTACCTCCTCTGAGCCATCTTCAACCACATTGGTTGACTTTGAAGAGTTACCAATCTCCGGACAACCTTGCCTCTTATGCCCTTTCTTCATGCACTTGAAACGACTACCTTTGTACTTTTTATTTAACTTCAACCGGGAATTATGCTTTTTTTGTTGACCATCCCGAAACTGACTACTGCCACGTTCATGAGTGTCCTTCACAAACAGCCCCTCTCCTGCAAATTTATCAACTAACTTGTTCTTCATTTGAAGAAAGGACAAGAAAGTTTCTGTAACTGGCTCCAACTCTAATGTTTCATTCCCCCATGTTAAAGTAGTCACAAGGTTTTTAAACATAGAAGACGAGGGCAACGAGTTCAACAAAATCAAGGTCTTGTCCTCATCCTCAAATGTCTCATCCACCCTTACCAAATCACTAATTGAACACATTAATATAATTATTGAGATCTGAACCCTCTGCCATCTTAATCTCATACAACTTTTGCTTAAGATGCAGCTTGTTCGATAAGGATTTTGACATATATATGCTTTCCAATTTGGCCCAAACCCTGTTGGCTTTGCCATATCCGCAATATGATACATTACATCATCCGAAAGTCATAGCCATATTGAAAACACGTCTCTTTCCTCTAGATCCTTGCAATCATCGTCCTTCATCCCTTCGAGTTTCGCTTTCCGAAGAGTTTTCCCCCAAACCAGCTTAAAACAGGACATCCTTAACATGCCTCTACCACAATCTAAAATTCTCAGTTCCATCAAACTTCTTAATATTAAATTTCGTAGAAGATGAACCGGCTCCTGCCATTGAAACCTTTACTTTGATACCAGTTGTTGAAGGTTGTTAAAACTTGCAAACTTGATTTTTACAAGTATTATGTTTTTGGAAAGTAGAATTATAAGGTGCAATTCAAGACGGGTACACATTCGATGAAAGACATCCTTGACTATGTCCACTCAGATGTGTGGGGACCAGTTATGACAGAATATATATAGGGGAGGATACTTGTACTTTGTCACTTTTATTGATAATTTTTTGAAGAAGGTTTGTGTTTAATTCAAAAAGCACAAGTCCGAGACTTTTGAGAAGTTCAAGGTGTGGAAGACCGAAGTGAAAAACCAAACAAGCAGAAAAATCAAGTGTTTGAGGAGTGATAATGTGACTGAGTACACAGATGGCGAGTTTAAGAAATTTTTTGCGGGGCATGGGATCAAGAGACACTACATAGTACGCAGGACACCACAGGAGAATGATAGTACGCAGGACACCACAGAAGAATGATGCGGCGGAAAGGATGGACAAATCTATTGCGGAAATGGCTAGGTGTCTACGATTCAATGCGGGTCTTGCAAAGAATTTTTGGGCTGACGCGGTTAGTATGACATGTTTTATGATTAATAGATCACCAAAGACATCACTAGATAGCAAGGTTGCAGAGGAGGTGTGGACAGGTAATGAGGTAGACTATTCCGATATTCGGGTGTTTGGGTGTCCAACCTATGTGTATATTTCTAGTGAAGAAAGATCAAAGCTTGATCCAAAGTCTAAACATTGCATCTTCATTGGGTATGAAAAAGAGGTGAAGGGTCATAAATTTTGAAATCTCAAAACAAACAAGGTGGTGATCAGGAGAAATGTAGTTTTCAATGAGAAAGCTATGTTAGAAGGTACTCAGGATGAGGAGGAACATGTGCCATAAAGCAAAAGTAAAGGTAAGCGGGTTGTGGAGGTGGAGTTACAAGAAGATAATATGGATCACACTCTTCGGATTCGAGGTAACTTCACAAGATACTAAAAAGGCTAGTACTTCAATTAGGAGGTTGAGACGAGCAATCAAACCACCTGTCATGTATGGCTTTGAGGATAGTTTTTTTATGCCTTTATTCTTAGTAGTAGAGACCTAAATACCTTTTAGGAAGCAATAAAAAGTCATAAAAAAGATAGATGGGTAACTACTTTGGCGGAGGAGATGGAATTATTGCACAAGAATGATACATGGGATTCAGTAGAGCTTCCTCGAGGGAATCGTGTTATTGGTTGCAAGTGGGTGTTCAAAAGGAAGGAAGTAGTATCAGAAAAAGAGGGGGGGGGGAATTCAAAGCTTAGTTGGTGGCAAAGGGTTGCTCACAGTAACAAGGGATATATTATAATGAAATATTTTTCCCTATTGTTAGACATACTTCTATTCAGATTCTATTGGGGCTTGAAGCGCATCATGATATGGTGTTGGAGCAAATGGATGTGACGACTGTGTTTCTACATGGTAAGTTAGAAGAACAGATTTTCATGGAGCAACCACATGGGTTCAGTCATACTGTACGGGAGCATTTGGTATATAAATTAAAGAAGTCACTTTATGGGCTAAAGTAGTCTTTAAGGCAGTGGTACACCAAGTTTGACTCCTACATGATTAGTATTGGCTATAGGCAGTATGAGTATGATTGTTGCGTGTTTGTGAAGAGCCTTGATGATGGTTCTATTATTTTTATGTTACTATGTGTGGATGACATGCTTATCACTAGTAAGATCGAGTATAAACGAGGTTAACAAATTGAAAGCCTTGTTGAGTAAAGAGTTTGACATGAAGGATTTGGGGCAGCCATGAAGATTCTTGAGATGGAGATTCACAGAGACAGGAAATCTAGGAGATTGTGGTTGTCTTAAGCCGGTTATATAGATAAGGTGTTGGAGAGGTTTAACATGGGAGATGCAAAACCTGTGAGGACACCATTGACGAATCACTTTAACCTATCTACCTCAGATTCCCCAAAGACCAATGAAGAAATTTAGAGGATGTCGAATATTCCCTATGCAAGCGTAGTAGGATGTCTCATGTATGCTATGGTTTGCACTAGGACTAATTTGGTACAAACGATTAGTGTGGTGAGCAAGTACATGGCGAATCTGGGTAGACAACATTGAGAGGCATTCAAGTAGATATTTAGATACTTTAGGAGCACTATGGATTATGACATTATGTTTAAGAAGCAAGCGTAGAGCTTTGGTATGTTGATTCAGATTATGCAGGTGACTTGGATCATATAAGGTCGACTACGGGTTATGCATTTACCCTTGCGAAGGACCCGTATGTTGAAGATCTATGGTTTAGTCTATTATTGCATTGTTTACGATCGAGGCGGAGTACATTACAGTTAAAGTTGCAAAGGAAGCTTTATGGATACGGGGCTTTGTCAGAGAATTGAGTATACAACATGGAGGAACGCTGCTACATTGTGATAGTCAGAGTACAATCTTCTTAGCAAAGAATCATATTCATTATTCACGGACCAAGCACATCGATGTGACATTTCGTAAGTTTAGGAGTTAATTGATATTAGAGATATTTTGCTGAGAAGATTTACACCACGGAAATGTAGACATGTTGACAAAGCCAGTTACTACTGACGAGTTTAAGCATTGCTTGGATTTGTTGCACATCTCTTGATGTTAGAGATGGGAAGTCAAGTACAATTTTTGGGTTCTTTTATCTTCTAAAGGGTGAATGATCGCTAAGATGGAGATTGTTAGAATAGATGGCTCGATTCCAGATATGTAGGACTTGGGAGGTGTGGGGGGCTACGCTTCTCGCGGTATAGACTATGGATATCATGCAAAGAAGCCTATCTAGGAGGATGAGGCCACACAAAGAAAAGGGATGCGGTCGCACTGGGAGGATGCGGCCGCACATCATGAGAGCTGATGTTCTGGAAGTAGCACATCCGCACAACTTGAGAGGATGTGGCCGCATGGCCTAGGAGGATGCGGTCGCACTGTGACGACTTGACATGTTCGGGTTTTCCTTAATTGTATTGTATTTAGGGCTAGATCTTCTATCCACTATATAATTTGTAACCCTAAAACGTGTATAAGGTTAAGATATCAATATACCACTATCTTGATGTTAGAGATGGGAAGTCAAGTACTACGGAGATGCTAAGTACAATTTTTGGGTTCTTTTATCTTCTAAATGGTGAATGATCGCTAAGATGGAGATTGTTAGAATAGATGGCTCGATTCTAGACATGTAGGACTTGGGAGGTGTGGGGGGCTATGCCTCTCGCGGTATAGACTATGGATATCATGCAAAGAAGCCTATCTGGGAGGATGAGACCGCACAAAGAAAAGGGATGCGGTCGCACTGGGAGGATGCGGCCGCACATCATGAAAGCGATGTTCTGGAAGTAGCACATCCACATAACTTGAGAGGATGCGGCCGCATGGCCTAGGAGGATGCGGTCGCACTGTGACAACTTGGCCTGTTCGGGTTTTCCTTAATTGTATTGTATTTAGGGCTAGATCTTCTATCCTCAATATAATTTGTAACCCTAAAACGTGTATAAGGTTAAGATATCAATATACAACTGTCTTAAAACTTGAAATACTCTCTTTTCTTCCAATTCTCAATTGCTTGATTATTGTTAATTGCTCTATTCATTTTTTGCTTGCTTCCGCTGTCGCACAACATTACTCTTTCATACAAAATTGTCTTCTCTTTAAGGCTTAATTTCTTTTATTTCTTTTCTATTTTTTTTTAAATTCTACTATACAAGTGCTTAAATTCTAGAGTCTTGGATTCATCAAAACCCCATTAGTTTTACTGATAAGGTGGTTCAAAAATGGGGTAATAACCTTCTATTATTGTTCAAGGTAACACCTTGTTTCAGTTCTAATTGTTATTACTGATTTTGTAATAGTGAATGCGAATTAATAACACAGGTATAAATGGGCGGGCCATATGAGCGCCCATTTAACTGTTAACATAATATTATCAAATAAAACAAACGGAAAATTGCTGGCTGGTCCATCTTCAAAACTTTTTAACCCCTAAAGTTCACCCTTATTTTTTGTAACCTAAAAAAGACACTTTCATAAAATTGTTCCTAAAATACTCTCGTTTCTTCCATAATTTGATGTTTTTCAATACTTCGGTAGGTCCACTGTAAAAACCGGCCAGCAATTAACAAATTATGAGTTGAAACTTGAAACCCAACTCAATTTTGTAGCTCGTATTATAGAATCAACGTTAGCACAAAATATTTCATTGTAAACAATTTCTGCAACCATGCGAAAACTGCCCTGTATATCATAATTTATAATCGAATTCGAATTCCTACTACCCGGCTCAAAACTAGGTGAATAAAAACTCAGGGGACGAGCCGATTGCTTGAACTGTGTGAGTCAATACTATGTTTATATGTAAATTTTGTTATATAATTTTAAATTTAAATTTAAATCTAATATATATATATATATATATATATATTTGTTATTATGTTAAATCTAATATATGAATCGCGATGTAGAAAGTGGAGTATCACGATGCACAAAGTGGAGCATTGAGATGCATAAAGTGGAGTATCGCGATGTACAAAGTGGAACATCGCTTTTTGTCCCCGTTACTCTCCTTATCGATACGACAGCTCGCCTTAGCGAGGTGTGGCAGAGCGAGGTTGCTCGCCTTAACGAGGTGCGGCAGCCTCAAAATTTTGTTTTGTCCCCTTGAAAGTGGTGTATCGCGATGCAAAAGCGGTGCATCGCGATGCATTGGTTACTGATTCGCGTGCGTTTTTCTTTCATTAATGACATAATCGTCTTTTTAGCCCAAAAATACTTTTTTCGATTTAAAAAAAATAAACTGGAGCGATTACAAATATTAAAAAAAAGACCGACCTGTAATTTACCCTAAAACAAATGCTACGAAAAATCATTTTAATTAAAGCCTTGTACTAAAGCATATATTAGTGTTATTCATTAAATATATAAGTGGCATTAACGAGATATTTTTTTTTCTCTACACATACACACACATGCACGCACAGAAGTGCCTAAGAGATAAATCCTAGGGAGAGAAAGCCTTCCCTCTAACTCCTGGGGGATCGAACCCATAACCTCCAGATTTGAAGTCATGAGCTCAAAGCCCAAATTCCCGTGTGCGCATTAACGAGATTTTTGTTTTCAATTATTTGGGGGTATAATAATTGTCGGTTAAAATGGTCAAATATAGAGGGGTGTCAACATGATGAAGCGGGTCCAAACTAGAGAGAGGAGTTGTACCAAAGGGGATGACAATGAAACTATGCATAAATATCTTCTTATCCTGACAGTAGGTTCCGAAAATGTAATTATTGACAATATCGGAGGACAAAATAGTCAAGTAGAGCAGTCCATTTCATTGTGGCCTCTCTCTCTCTCTCTCTTTCTCCAAGTACAAAAACCCTATCACTCCCTTTACTCTCCTTCTCTTCTCCTTTGTGTTTTCCTAACATTTTTATCTGCAGACGACGCCAAACCCTAACCCCCCCAATTCCCACTTCCTTCCCAGATCTGAGGTCAGCGAAACGCTAATTTGAATTTGAAACCTCAAGTAGTTGTAATAGATTTGAACTTGAAACCCTAAAATTGTTCTAAGTCGTTGATTTTTGTGTTTCGATCTTTGTGATACAGAATGGGCGAAAATAAGGATACCGATGCTTACGAAGAGGAGCTTCTTGACTACGAGGAAGAAGACGAGAAGGCCCCCGACTCCGTCGGTGTTAAAGTCAACGGCGAAGCCGTTAAAAAGTGAGTTCCTACTTCCGATTCATATGTTCTCTGTCTTTTGGTAAAATTAGGGTTTATTATTCGCTGTAATGGTTTAGTTATGAATTCTCATTCTAATACAGATGTTAGGGTTTCGATAATTTTTATGTTTTATTTTGAAATATTTTTCGTATTTTGAAAGCAATGATTTACTTTTATGGAATCTTTCATTTAGATTCCGAGGCTAGGGTTTTTCAATGTTTAAGTATTTTATTTTTATTTTTTACCGCTAAAGCTGCCATCTTTGAGCTCTCTGTGGTGTTTTATATTGGAAGATGTTAGTTTTAGTTGGTAGGCTTCCTTCTTTATTAGAAGATTGATGATTTGACGGCAATATGTACGGTCTTACTCTTAAATATTTGAAACAAGCATCTGAAGCAATACATAGACAACTTGATTGTTTCGTATATGAAAGTGTAAAGGTAGAACAACATGGGAATTGCATGCTTATGTTTTGAAATTAGACTGTGAATGAAAAATCCCAAATGGGAAGTAGACAGTAGTACTATTTGATTAGCACTGATACACGACTTTTTATGTGAGTTAGTATGTCTATTAATATCAATATCTACAAGAGTAATAGTTGGGGAAGACCAAAATTAACATGAAGGGTAACAATTAAGAAGGATTGAATGTGTGGATTTAGTGATGACCTTACTTTGTACTTAGCAGATGGCTAAAAAGATTCATGTACCTGGCACCAAGTAGTTGGAACAAAGGCTGAGTTGAGTTGGACTTGAGTGTATAATGAATAAAGGAAGTAAATTTCTTTAAACTACGTTGCCTGTTTTTCTTTGGATTTTGTTTTGCATAATGGCTGGTCTTATGTTTTGTCCAGTGTTTGTCTTAATTGTTTTTCAGAAGCTTTAGGGTCTGGTTTTATAGTATTAATATGCAATTTTTTATCAAGTTGTGAAACTATACTTGCTAACAAAATTCATATATTTTATGTCGATTCTTGAATGTAGGGGCTATGTAGGAATTCACAGTTCAGGATTCAGAGATTTCCTTTTGAAGCCAGAACTACTCCGTGCCATTGTTGATTCGGGGTTCGAGCATCCTTCTGAAGGCAAGTCTTCTGTGTTACTTGCCTCAAAGAAAATATTTGCACATCCAGTTCTCTTAGTTGACAAATTGCCTTCTGTTAATTGCTTTGATTGATTTTAGTGTACAATTGGAGTTCCCCTTATAGCACAGTGTGTGGTGTGGGAGCAAGAGTAGTTGGTTCAAAGAATCTTGGGGCATGAGCGCCTTGGGAGCATTATATTATATCATCTGTTTTCAGTATAGATATTAGCAAGTTAAGACAAATGAATATACAATGGTTCAAATACTACTGCAACAGCATGTATATGAATAAATGGCCATGAGTATTTTTTGTACTTTGGTAGTTCTGCTCTCTTGTACTTCTCTCCTTCTATCATCTGCATGCTTTATTCTTGTCCTTTGTTCTATTATTCTTTCTCAAAGAAAGAATAATTGGAGTTCTGTGTTACTTTCCTCAAAAAAAATTTGCACATCCAGTTCTCTAAGTTGGCAAGTTGCCTACTGTTAATTGCTTTGATTGATTTTAGTGTACAATTGGAGCTCCCCTTTTAGAACTGAGTGTGGTGTGGGAGCAAGAGTGGTTAATTCAAAGAATCTTAGGGCACGAGTGCCTTGAGAGCAGTATATCATCTGTATTCAGCACATATATTAGCAAGTTAAGACAAATGAATATACAATGGTTCAAATACTACTGCAACAGCATGCATATGAATAAATGGCCATTAGTATTTCTTGCACTTTGGTAGCTCTGCTCTCTTGTACTTCTCTCCTTCTAACATCTGCATGCTTTATTCCTCATCTTTGGACTATTATTCTTTCTCATTGCCACTTTGCCAGTTGATCCATTCTCTTGCACTTGTTAAGAGTGTTAATAATGGCCAATGTTGTATTGTTGTCATTGTGAATGCATATGTAGGTTTCTTGTGAGTAGAGATGGGTGATGATTTAGCTGGAACAATGTGTGTGTGAGAGATAGATTAGGGAGGGAGGGAAGGGAAAGGGTGTATGTGACCATGTTCACTACTAGAAACTTCTGTTCCAAACATAAAAGGTTGAAGCTAAAACAGTGTGGTTAGATTTTATATTCATTGCATAATATATTGATGCATATGTTGCATGTCTTGTAGCTAATTTTCCAACGTAACTGTTGTTGTTTGTTATCTTTTTACCAATACTACCCCTGGCCGCATGCTTTATTAGTGGGTATTTGTATCATGTAATCTTCATTTCTGTTGGCTTTTTGTTGTCACTGTAAAAATGTCTAATGCTGGTCATATGCATAGTCACTGTTGATATATTGTCCTCGATCTTGTTGATATTTGTATTTTGGATGTATACCTCTATGAGTTCATATTTTATTGTTTCCCCCCACCCAAAGAAAGAAAACAAATATTATTGTAGCTAATTTTCCAACTTAACTGTTGTTGTTTGTTATGATTCTCTTTTAACCAATACTATCACTGGCCACATGCTCTATTAGTGGGTATCATGTAATCTTCATTTCTGTTGGCTTTTTGTTGTCATTGTAAAAATGTCTAATGCTGGTCATATGCATAGTCACTGTTGATATATTGTCCTCGATCTTGTTGATATTTGTATTTTGGATGTATGCCTCTATGAGTTCATATTTTATTGTTCCCCCCACCCAAAGAAAGAAAACAAATATTATTGTGTTCTAACTTATCATAATTTGCCCTCTAAATTTTGTTCGGTGTATTGTTTTTCTTTCTTTCAGGTAAATAACTACTATTACGCACATCATTTGGAGACGTACAATGAATTCGTAAACATTTATAATTGAAACTTGAGGGTTCCTTAGCTCCAATTTCTTTGGTTCTTCATCAGTGCAACATGAGTGTATCCCTCAAGCTATATTGGGAATGGATGTTATTTGCCAAGCGAAATCTGGTATGGGGAAAACAGCTGTTTTTGTTCTGTCGACTCTGCAGCAAATTGAGCCTGTGGCCGGTCAGGTTGCTGCCCTTGTTCTCTGCCACACAAGGGAGTTGGCTTATCAGGCATGTTTACTGACCTATTAATTTTATTTTCAGAGACTTATTTAGTTCTCTCCTTCCCTCGCAGTCCCCCCTTCCCCCCTGGTCAAGGGTCATTAAATGATTAATTTTCTTGTGGTGGGTTATTCATCTCTTCTGCAGATATGCCATGAGTTTGAGAGGTTCAGCACATATTTGACTGATATCAAGGTTGCGGTGTTCTATGGTGGTGTCAATATAAAAATTCACAAGGATCTTCTTAAAAATGAATGCCCTCATATTGTTGTTGGAACTCCTGGGCGGATACTTGCACTTGCTAGAGATAAAGACCTCACATTGAGGAATGTGAGGCATTTTATACTTGATGAGTGTGACAAGATGCTTGAGTCACTCGGTAATGTATTTTTCCATATTGATACTGTACAGTTACAATCTTGGCATTCATGAGTTTAGTACATTTATCTTATGCTTTATTGCTTTTGTTGTGTGCTTTTGCAGACATGAGGAGAGATGTGCAAGAAATTTTCAAGATGACCCCTCATGACAAGCAAGTAATGATGTTTTCGGCAACCCTGAGCAAGGAAATCCGTCCTGTTTGCAAAAAGTTCATGCAAGATGTAATGTTCCATGGCCAGTTCTACTTGAATTTTGAAGTCAACAGTTTTCTTAAGTGCAGCTTTCCGCAGGCGGTGCCTAGGTAGTCAAGGATGCAGTGATTGCAGCACTGTATGCTTGCAAACCTCTATCTGTGTCCTCCTGTTGGGCAAGGGTTAGGCTAGAGAAAGTCATAAGATTGTTGGTGGTCTATAGTAGCTGGGCCTAGGGTCTATCATTGCACTTCCGTGTCTTCACTTTTTTATGTCCTGTATCCTGCTAGCTTGTTTCCCCATGCTCTTAGCGTTTAGTGGTGGTCTTCCCTTGGTATTATTTTTTCTGTTGCATTGTGGAAATTGTGTCGAGAGATTGTCGACATGCTTGGTCTGACTTGAAAAGTATCTGCAAAGGAGACCATCAGATGGACGAAATCTTGATTCCTGGGATGTTCATCCACCATTCATTTCGTACTGGATTCAAATAGCTTCTGAAGGCTCCTAATATGCTTTACTATGACATTTGTTCCTTTCAGCCTATGGAAATTTATGTGGACGACGAGGCAAAGTTGACCCTACACGGTCTTGTACAGGTATGTATTTGTAATTTGGCATCTGTGCTTCTCACTGTCAATTGAGTTTTTTATTCTGAAACCTGTTTCATTGCAGCACTACATCAAATTAAGCGAGCTTGAGAAAAACCGTAAGCTGAATGATCTCCTCGATGCATTGGACTTCAATCAGGTCGTGATTTTTGTTAAGAGTGTGAGCCGAGCTGCTGAGCTGAACAAGTTACTTGTGGAGTGTAATTTTCCATCTATCTGTATCCACTCTGGCATGTCACAGGAAGAAAGGTTTGTATTATCCTTGCTCTCAAATAGCTCATAATTTTGTATCAATTTATTTTCTTTTTTGTACTTGTGACATTCTTGTTTTTCATTCTTGGTTTCAATTTAAGATCGCCCTTTTAATCCAAATATCATGATAGACAGCAATCGATTTGTTCAACCAAGTAAGTTTAAGAAGATAGCTGTTGGTCCCCAATAAAGAGCTCTTACCTGTCTTAGATATTGGTGCTCCAATGAAGTTACAAAACCCAGCACTATTGAAGCGAAAGCCTACAACGTGGGGACAGTTGCATTCAAGCACTTTCGTTTCAGTTCATACATGATGCAGTTTACTTGTAATTGAGGTTAATTTTTGGCTCCCCACATAAGAACATTATCCCACTTTGCTTTTTAAACCAATAAAGATCGTTATTCACTTTGATTCTATGATCTTGCTGTGTACTTACCCCATCTCGGTTGTTAGGAATTAACAATCTACCTCACTCTTATAGGAGTTGTAGTAGGCTAGTAGCATTGAGAGAGTTTATCAAATTGGGGCCTGATGGCCCAGACCTGAATGCTTTAGTCTTATTCTTCGGTTCAATCCTTTAGATTATGAGCTCATGATTAGCTTGTCTGTGATGTAGAATGTTATTTGTTGGGTTCCTTGATCTTGTGGTAGACTTGCATTTCTTTGCTCCTGCCTTCTTTATGTTTTGCTTTGAGAACTGAACTTGTAACTGTTTTGGTTAGAATTACTTCATGCTATATTGGTTGGTCTGTGTTCTATTAGAATATAGTCTTGCCAGATTGAAGTTTTTAGACTTGTCTAATATCTAATATGCTGTTCTCAGTGAATGGAAAACTGTGTATGTGTTAGTCGGTTGATATGTCGAGTCTGTTGGGGGAATGGAATTTGGAGATCTTGACACATTAGTGGAGATGAGTTATTGAAGCAGTTGTATCTTTGGCTAGAGATATGTTTGTTTCTAGATTGTAGATGAAAGCATTCTTAGTTAATTTTGTAGGGACTTCGCCTTTTCCCTATGAGGAGATATGGATGCTGAATTGAGTCTTGGTACAGTCATATACATAGAGTACAATCTTTTCTTGTCCTTTTCATGTTGGTGTGCTACAGTCTCAGATGACTAGAGCTATCTTTTCTCAGACTCCTTGGTCTTCCGTTTCATTCAAATAAAATTTAACACTCCTGATACTTGTTGCACTTGCTATCTGTGACGGCATTGTTATTTTCAGACTAATTGGCTTCAGTTTGTAGGTTGACACGCTACAAGGGTTTTAAGGAGGGGCATAAGAGGATTCTCGTGGCAACTGACTTGGTTGGTAGGGGAATTGACATTGAACGTGTTAACATTGTCATCAACTATGACATGCCAGATTCTGCTGACACTTACCTGCACAGGGTTGGTCCATTGTTCAGTTTGAATTCAGTTTTATACATCTCATTTGCAATATGCATAATTAAGCTCTTTTGTTTGCAACTTGACTTTGACAGGTTGGTAGAGCTGGTAGGTTTGGAACCAAAGGCCTTGCAATCACATTTGTGTCATCTGCATCTGACTCTGATGTCCTCAATCAGGTTGAATGGTGTTTGAGCTTTGTGGTGTTTTTTTTGGTATTTCTTGCTAGGTGTTTGTGTGCTGATTCTGTTTTGATTGGGTGATTTTAGGTTCAGGAGAGGTTTGAGGTGGATATTAAAGAGCTTCCTGAGCAGATTGACACCTCTACCTACAGTATGTCTTGTACCTAGTTCATTATTCTTGTTCCTTGTGGTGTCTCCTATGCACACTATTTTAATCATTTTGGGCTTCTCCTAGGTCCCCCCCCTGCTTTCCAAACAAACAGCGTGTAAATCATTCTCCCTCTGTCCCAAAATGAGTGTCCATATAAAATTTTCTTGTCCAAAATGAGTGTCCATCACTAACAAGTTCGTTCATTCCACCTTTACCAACTATTATGTTCTAGTGTTCACTTTCAATGCTGTAATATGAAACATTGAAGGCTATATCTGCAATTAAAATGGCCTAAAAGTCAACTTACTCAAATGAGGTGGTAGTATAAAATGATAAAACTGCTTTACCATGTTAATCGCGGAAAAGTACAGTTGAAATTATGAGAAATCTTTTGTTTAGTTGTGTATATATGTTTGTGCATGTGTGAGAGGGAGCCACCTTGTTGAAGAAAGCATTGACAGCCTGGAAAAAATAAATCATCTTCCCTAGATGTGACACTTTTAGGGGCGATAGATATCATCATTATTCTGCAAAATGCCCCTTGATTAGGAGGTGCATTTTAGTTCACTTCTTTGTTTGTTTGATGTTGCTTCTGTACTTGACACAGAATTAATAGCCAGATGTTTTCATAACTGAATTTCAATTGTTTTTTCTTGCAGTGCCATCGTAGTAATGTGGTTGGGAACTTTTCAAAGCTTTAATGTACTATTAATGAACAGTGGTGCCGTCGTGGATGTCTTGTTTTCGTTTAAATCTACTTGGTGTTGAACTTTAGACGGACGGTTCAATCTTCTCTGTACCTTTTCATTTATGTACCATTTGATATGTTGTTTGGGGTTCTGCAGCTTAAGTAGAGATGCTTTTGATTTTATTGCTGGCTAAACATTTAATACAATTTTTATTGTAGTTTCCCCTGTTATTTAGCTTACTATCTAGGAACCCGTAACATTTAGGTATTGCTGCAGTTAGGCTTAATGTTGTAATTTTGTTTTGAATCTAAAAGGTGATGAGAATTGGATGTCAGATAGGAAACTATCACTGGAAGTAAACAGTAAGGAAAATTTGGCTTTTTCAGCGTTGGCGATGAAGCGATTTTGTATGACATGAGAGCTTCGACTGGGCTCAGGACTGGTTGATGTTATTATCTTTGGCGTGCTCTGGACTGGTTGATGTCTATTATCTTTGGCGTTGATAGGCCGATGATTTTGTTGCCATTAAATTTTGTAGCTAATGAAGTTTGGTTGGCTGTGCAGTTAATTTCAAATAGTTGCTTGTTATCAAATTTTGGTTCATAATCCCTGCAAATTTAGCTATTTATGTTAATTTGGATATTTAATCATGTGGAATGTATTGTCTTTTTGCCTTGCTGTTGATTCCTCGACAGCTTCTTTTATCTGCAATTGAAGTACTTTAATGTGATTTTGGACTTGCAGTTCTCTGCGTTATTAGATCAATTTAACATGAGCTCTTATTTCAATTGTAACATGGGTTTTCATGTTTATATTGTCATTGGAAATACCTATTTTATAAGAATATAACCTCTGCTCCAATTAAAGGATTTACTTTGGACTTTTTAGAGTCAAATTAATTAAAATTTGATTGATGATTTAAATAATTTTATTTGTTTTACAAAATCATGAGTTGTAATCTCTAGAATGCTTAAATGTAGTATTTAGTGAATGAGATATTTTTTAAATATAGTTGAAGTATATTAAATTTTGACTTGATTTAATCACTTGTTGACTTTTTGAAATACAAAATGGACTCTTCGGTTGGATTGGAGGGAGTATTTGTTTTTCATTTCATCTTTCTAAATTCGTCACATTTTCCTTTTTCATTGCAATTGCACCCATCCATGTTTTGGCCTAGTCAGTGCATTCAGTTTGGACCCCCATCCCGCGGATGCCCTTTTTGTTAATAATTACTGACTTTAGACTTCATAGCCACATTGTTTTGGGATGTTCAAGACTATTATGATCCGATCATTTGACTTTCAATAATCCCGTGTTACGCTCGTGGCTACTTAGGTCTGATTTACTTTGGCCTTCTTTTGGTGTCTCCAAGGTTCTTATTGTCCTTGCTCTTTTGCATCCTTTATGTTCTTCCCTTATTAGGCCTCTTTATTTGTGTCAACAACAAAACTAGGTTTCAGTTACCTTAGGGATACAAGTGAACCCCGGTTCAACAATGGCATCTCTATACTCAGTAATGGTGTTAATTTCAATCGAGTCATAAGGTTCAATCACCACGGTGTTATTTAACCCTTCTTTTGAACTCGATTTAAGATGAGTCATATAAGGTTCAATCACCATGGTGTAATTTAATGCTTCTTTCGAACTCGATTTAAGATGTGATATGTGGTAATAAAGTTCTATCAACTTTGGAAAATGTTTTACTGGATATTTTAGCAAGAAGGCACATTGGTTTGTCCAAGTCCTTGGCATATCATGCCATCTACAATTATTAACATGTCCTAATCTATTATGCCATAAAAATGATCACTCAATCAACAGAGCAGAAACCGAGTTGCTCTCAGTTCATTTCACCAAATATCTATTTCCTACAAAAGTACTTTGTTTGACTTGAGCACAAGCTTAAACCCTGACTTTTTCAGAAGACTACTTGATACAAAGTTCTTTCTAACTTCAAGGACATGAACACATCAGTAAGAGTTACAAGACTTTTCAGGAGCGAACTCGAGATGGATCGTCCCACTGTCGGCTTCGACTGTAGAAGTTGAGGCATTTCCCAAGTAGAGAATAGTCTTGTCTTCCTTTGGGTTGTATTTCTGCAAACGTAAATGATACGATCAAACACTTGTAGGATTCTTTCAAGTGTTTGATCTGGCTATAAATTTATACCACAGTTGTCAAAGTCAACTTTTCAAAATCCATCAAAGGCAAAGAAACCTTGGAAGAAGAATGTAAAGTATTTCAAAAATTGTTGTGTGATTCTACAGTGTATTTCAAAGTACAATTATCAAATTGAAAATTGTAATATTTACCTCTAATGGATTCGATCAACTCAGATAAACCAAAGTTTTACGAAACTTTCGAAACAATGATATCTCTTTTAATTTCGGCAACAACATGATAGGATTTTACGGTGAATCCATTGATTTCGATTTCCAGGTGAAATCGATTACAAAAACTTGAAGAAACTTAAAACGAAATCAAATGAACAGAAGATCAAATGATAGAAGAAAGTTTTGGTAAGAAATCGCAATGGAAAGAAAGACGATTTATAGGAATAAATCAAGGAAGACGATGCTCAAAACATAGTTTATGTTATTACGGGGGCATTTTTGAAACAATTGACCAATTTATCAACCAAACTGGACTTTATCGATTAAAAACAAGTATTGAGTTTTCAAGCGATTAAAAATTCAAGGAATGGTACCAGTCTGCAATTATTTCAATTTCCTATAGAGTTGGGCCCCCTACAAAGTCAATAGTGATAACTTATTTTGGATTGGACGAAAGAGTACTAGAGTTAACCTATGATTTTGAAGTTATGTTCCGAATAACATTAAATTTTGGGTGAATTACATGCCGGTCCCTTTTTAAATATTTGTAATCGCTTCAGTCCACTCATCTTTTTTTAAAATAGGAAAAATGCATTTTTGGGACAAAAAAACAATTATGCCATTAATGAAAGAAAAACACACGTGCATCAGTAATCCAAGGCATCGCGATGAGTAATCCAAGGCATCGCGTATGTTAATCATCGCGATGAGAAACAAAGGCATCGCGATGAGTAACCAAGGCATCGCGATGAGCAACTAAGGCATCGCGATGAGTAACCAAGGCATCGTGATGAACAACCAAGACATCGCGATGAGCAACAAAGGCATCGTGATGAGCAACCAAGGCATCGCGATGAGCAACCAAGGCACCGTTTGAATTTCAACCGCTGGAAGGAACTTGATTTTCGTTTACCTTTCGGGGGCGTTGCCTCCGAACCCTCACGAGGGACGCTGTCCCCTCGACCCCTGCGACTTGGGGTCGATTTCCGTTGCATACTTGACATCACGATTGGCGAATTAAAGGCATTCCGATGCCCAATTTAAGGTATCTCGATGCCCAATTTAATATAATATCAAAATCGATCAAAATGGTTATTTTTGGTTGGAAAATTTACATATAAACATGATATTGACTTCCTATAATAGTATGATATTGATATTATACAAAATTCAAACTCAAATCATTGATTAAAGTCCCAAAATTAATCCAAGAACATCTCCCTTTGTTTTGGACAGCACAACTGTCTCGATTTAGATCTCAAAAATAGTATTTTTGGTAGAAAAATTGTGCACAAATGTAGTACTAAGTTAGGATAACAATATGAGATTGATTTTAAACAAATTCGAAGCTTAAAACATAGATTAAAGTGGCCAAAACATCCCAAAAACAAAGAAAAATCGAATGAACTCAAAAAATTTGAATTTGATCAAATTGTGATCAAATTCGTGTTCTATGCATGAAAATTGATACCCAAACATGAGGAAAGACTATATTAACAACATTGAATCATTTATAATCAATTCGAACCTCAAATCTGAAGCAACGATGTTGTTGATGACATTTAGGAAGAAAATTCTCAAAGTACTTTTTTCGGTTACAAAAAATAAGGGTGGATGGAGGGTTAAAAAGTTTCATAAAGTGGACCGCCAATAATTTTCTCTTAAATTTTTTCTCTTTGGGCAGGTTCTAGGGATATTGTTGGATCGAAGAGTATTGAGATTCATGGACAGATTGCGGAGGACACAATTAAGGAACAATTTTGGGTTTTATTGGTTTTAAGATGAAACAATTAGGAAAAGGGTTGGTAAATTGGATATGGATTAACCAATAATCAAATGTTTTTATGAAATTATGGTAAAGCTAATATTCTTTAACAAGAAAGGATTTAGAGCAAATAGAGATATATATTTTTAAAATTTAAAATTTATTTTTAGAGTGTGCAAGACCCTGAAAATATGTAACTCCTAGTTTAGTTCCTAATTAATGTGATTGTTTAGACCCTAATCACTTATTAAGACTTATAAATTAATTAGAACTTTTTTTTGGGGTTTAATTTAATACACTTTCTTAAACTTAAAACCTGGTGACGATTGTTAAGTTATTAATCGAGGCACATTTGATATAAATGTCACAGTCACAGAAGTGACATGTGGGACTGGCCATGGAATAAGGTACTTCCCAATATACTTCTTCGGTCTCTAAATTATTATTATTATTATTTTTATATCCATTCTAAAATAATTACTCTTTTCATTTTTAAATTATTATTTTATTTAATTTAACACACAAATTAAATTGACTTGATTATTAATATTGATATATGTGTAGTTTTCTTTAATGTCTACATGAGTATGTGGCCCAATTAAAGTATGAAGAAAAAGTAAGGGTAAAATTATAAAAAATATTGTCAAAAAAAAAACTTTCAAACAAGATAATTATTTTGGGACTGATAAAAAAGGAAAGCAAGACAATAATTTAGGGACGAGAGTATTTTGTTTGAATGTTTCTTTTTTATGATAATACATTTACCATTTTACCCTTACTTTTTCTTCATACTTTAATTATGTGTCACATACACATGAATATTAAAGAAAACTACACACTATACTAATATTAATAATCAAGTCAATTATTTTTTTTAGTTCGTGTACCAAATCAAACAAGATAATAATTTAAAGACGGAGGGAGTATCTTACGTTTAAGTGTATGTCGATTGATGAACTTAATTACTCCATCCTTGATGTAAATGTCACAAAAGTGATATTAGTTCGCTCACCATTTTTCTATTCTTTCTTTCAGGTCGTAAGTAAGACTTGGTTCTCATTTTAGCGCGGGTGGCACCGTTGAGTGTTGCTGTGTTGTGCGGAGCCCAAAAACGAATCACTTTGAACAACTGTAGAAGTAGATAATGTTGAGAAGCCCAAACAGGAGCCAATCTCCAAAAAGCTCACTTGAATAATTGGCAGATAGAAGACAAAAGAGAAGCCAAAATCGAACTTTTTGTCCTCAAAAGCATCTCCTTCTCCACGAAGTCAAAAGTCGTGGATCAAATACCGTCCACAAAGAGATATGTAAACCAAGTCATTATTTGACTTTGGTAATCAAAGAAGGAATTCAGCAAATATTTCTGAACTCAATAGTTGAGTGACTCATCCGACTCGGTGAGTCAACTCAGAATAACCAAATCTTCAACCGAGTCAACTCGGTGACTCAAAATATTCAAATTAATAGAAGAGAACCCATGCTCTCAAAGAACAGAACAGAAACTACAAGAAATGCCCAAAGATTGAATGGCAGAAATGATGCAAAAATTCCAATCCAATGCAAGGGGATGAATCTGCCTTCTAGGAGCAATTCACTATCACATGCACCAAAGACACCCCTTCTACAAACATCATTGAAAGCACGTCCTCCAAGGATCAAAACTTTTGAAGAACTGGAAAAGGAAGAACTATAGAATGACACTCTCACAGGATTTAAATCAAACAGTTGGTGTGCATCACCAAGCACCCCCAATCTTACTATTGTCTAACAGTTGACACAACTCCCACCACAAATGGAGATACAATATCGAACATGGGAAGATGACCCAACAGTTGACACAACCAAATTACTCCATCCAGATTATCAAACAACTGCAGAATCAAACTTACTTGAAAATCCGCAAAGGGGAGAAATATACTTGTAACCAGTAGGCCGTTCCAAACAGAGGAGGCACCACCATACACAAAACATTCTTGATGTAGCCGAATTCTAGATTAGGGGATTTACGAGAGTACCACCACGGCGGAAAACAAAACCTCTCTTCCTCCAGTTCTTGACAACACGCTTTTCGGAACTATAAAACAATCTTCAAACACCATCCTAGTTAAAATCGAAGGCCGCAGAGTAGTATATCCCCACGAGAGCGGTCTCATTTTTGTTGAATTTATCAAATTTGCCCATGTGATTGATTAGATAAGAGAAAATCAACTGAGAAAGAAGGATGACGACGATATCAACGCTGGCGGCATCAACAATGCCAAAAGAAGACTTCAAATGGTGGGAGAAATCGAGGAAGAAAGGTCAGCAGTGGTTGGAGTCTACAGAAATCTCCATTGTTAAACTTTTAAGAGCAGATATAGAGGCCTCAGTCGCCATGGCCTCGCAAATCAGATCAAGAACAAGAAAAACAAAAGGAAACCCTAACTCGATCATCGATCGCTGGGAGGGACGTAAACACGAACAGAATTGGTGATTTGCGAAAGCGAATTTGGAACGTATGTATGGCTCTGATACCATGTTAATTTTAGTATTGTGTGTGTGGGGTGCCGGACCACCACCATTAACGGTGGTGGCCGGAGGCGTGGAAGGGAGGCAGTTTGTTGTGCGCAGTACAAGGAGAGAGAGAGAGGGAGAAACTGAATTTATTAACCTTGTATCTTAACTTAACTTCTAATCACTATTACAAACTAATCTATTAATTTATACCCAAATGGGCTTACAAACAACCAATCAATTAAATGGAACAAATCAAATGGGCCTCTTGGGCCTAGCCTCTTGGGCTTAATAGTGATACAATCTTTAACATACTCCCTCCATTCTTAAATAACTATCCTATTTAACACGACACTCAGATTAAGAAAAATTTAATTGACTCTAGTATAAATATTGACATGTTATGTATTTTACTTTAAAACCCATGAGCATTTTAGAGATGTTAAACGGGTAGCTATCGGTTCGGGCCAAATCTATTTGTGGCTAACGGCGCGAATAAATGGTCCAATTTTTCTAGCCACTAATATTCCTAACCCTAACCCTAGCGGGTTTCGGGCTAAACAGGCCACTATCGGGCACGATTAAAGATATGATATAACAATATTTTTAAATAGTAAATCGATAAACCATTCATAACTTTGATAGTTTCTTATGTTTTCAAAAGAAATATAAACTAGACATTTTTACATCGATGTGTTATAATTTCCAACTTGTTTCTCAAAATAAATAATGTAATAGCTCTACTTAGCAGTTCTTTCCAAAAATTTGTTTATATTTGTATTTATTCACAAGTACACAAAGAAGACTGTAGTGCAAAGGATAAATGTGTTTGACTTTGGATTAAAACGTTGTTAGTTTTATTCTCATGGTGGTTGTTTTACGTATCTCCTAAACTTTTTCGGCTAATTAATATTATGCGGGTGGCCCCACCACGAAACCTCGGCCACTAACGATTAAACGCCCCTAACGCCATGATTTTAAACGGTCAAAAATATTGAGCCCTAATATTTTTTGTTTTAAACCGCAACTTAAAACATCTCTAATGAGCAAGTCGACCTATCGTTAAAGTAACAAGGGTAAAATAAACTTCATCCGTCAAAATTATTTGTCTTTCTTTTTTTTGTTTGTCGCAAAATAATTGTCTTGTTTGAAAGTGTCATTTTTAGGACAACACTTTTACCATTTTACCCTTACATTTTCTTCTTACTTTAATTATGGGCCGCATACATATGTACATTAAAGGAAACTACACACTAAACCAATATTAATAATCAAGTTAATTTTTTTATTTTAATCTGTGTGTCAGGTCAAACAAGACAATAATTTTGGAACGGAGAGAGTAGTAAGTATTTTCTTAAAAAGGAAATTTAGAAACTGGATAATTATTTTGGAATGGATGTAAAAAGAAAGTAGAACATTTATTTAGGAATGAAGGGAGTATTAATTATTGGTGACGTAGCCGAACTGTGGAATCGTGATGTCGTGCCCTAGTTTGAGGCGTTACATACAAAATTTAGCAAAATCAAATGACACATAACACTCCCATTTTACCTTGTCTTTCTCATATTTTCTTTCCTTTTACGGTTAATTATTTGCATGGTCAACAAATTGCATCTTATTTTTTATTATATTTTGATATTTGACTTGATGTATTCTCATATTAAGTACTCCCTCCGTTCCAGTCAAAGAGTCTACTTTTAAAAAATTATGCTTACAATTTTCATAATCTTTCATCTTTACCATCTACTTGTGTTGTAATCATATTGGTTGTGTTTAAATATTTTTGTAATTATGATAAATTCTAATGACTATAAAAATATATTCCTTAATAATTAGACTTTTCAAACGTAGATTCTTTAGGTGAAACGGAGGGAGTATGTAATTACATAACACTCCCATTTTATCTTGTCTTTCTCATATTTTCTTTTTCCCTTTTACGATTTATTTGTATGGTCAACAAATTGCATCTTATTTATGATTATGTCTTGACATTTGACTTCATGTATTCTCATATCAACTATATCACATGCTCACTATAGCAACGAGAAGATCAAAAACAAGGAACAAACAAAATAAAAATAAAAAAAATCGAATATTTGATACAGTGTATTTCCTTGAGATACAGATAATCTCCCAGTTTTGAAATCGATAGATTTGGAATGGTTTCCCTCATATCCATGTCTATAAATAGGAAGAGAAAGGCCATGGAGAACACACATTTAATCATTGTTTTGCTGTTTTGTATCATTTGCATTAATCAAATGGTGAGATGTACGACTTCCTTGCAATGCAAATGATTTTCACACACACACACACACACGTATTGATGTCACGGCCTAAAGTTTTCTACTAAGTTATCAAATTATCTAAAAACTTAAACTTTTAGAGGCGGACCCAACAATATATATCATACTTTAACACTCTCCCTCACGTGAATACTGGAAATGTGCACTTTGTATAGAGTCAATATGTATCCTTTGTAATATTTATCAGAATAAATACAAGCGGAATGGTTTTAACTCTCGTTTTGGCCAGACGAGCTCTGAATAGTGCTTTTAACGAAACACCCAACAATGTATATCATGCTTTAACATTTTCATGTGTTGTAATGCAGGCGCAATTTGGTTTCATTGTGTTCTTCATCTTATGCCTATACTCATGGTCAAACCACAGCAAGCATGGAAGCAATATCTGATGTAACAAGCTTTGGTGCCTATGGAGACGGGATAACCGACGATGCAGATGTAAGTTGTTCAATTATTTATTGATATGCCTATAATTCTCATAATATAGTTAATAGTTTCTTAAAGTACAGGTTTGTTTCATGCATGCATGCATGCATGCATGCATGCTTGTTTGTTCTAATTAAGAAGTTATATAATCAGAGAGTTACTGATGAGTTTATATGTTTCTACATCCATCTTAAAGGCTTTCCGTCGTGCGTGGACTGATCTATGTGGAGGTAAATTGCCGAATTCGACGTTGATTGTGCCCTCCGGCAAGACGTTACGTTCGTAGTCAGCCCTATGCGATTCGACGGCCCATGCAAACCTTCAAAACTCTATATTAAGGTAAAAATAGACTCTTTTTTTTTTTTTTTGAAAAAAGGTAAAAATAGACTTAAATGCCTATATTTCTAAGTGCGTCACCTTCTTACTTAACCGCGCTATCAGATTCCTTTTATAGATATCTCTCTTTCTTCCTTCGTTCTTTGAGCCATAGTTAGTAAAATATGGACGTCTATAATACGTTAAAAGAAATGTATAAATTTTATCTTTTTTTTTTAAAAGTTACGGTGAAAAAATTTGGCATAATAATACGTAAACGATAAAAATATTTATATATGCTTGTATGAATATAATACGAATATGATTGAAGTGTATGAGATTAAAAATACGTCATATTCTGTATAATTTTTTTTTTATATTTTTATCTTTTTTAGTTTTAAATATCTTAATATTTTTACATTTATACACTCTTAAAGCTATTAATTTCATATTATTACATATTTATGAAAAAATAACTATGCGTTAATAGTTAAATGAAAGTATGATTAAACATATATACTCTTATGTGTGTACTTCAAACAGTATGCGTAGTAACAAATAATATTTCTTAGACTTCATAATTATTATTTTCATGTTAAATATCTAATTTGATCAATTCAAACAAGATTAATAATATAAATTGAATAATTTTAATAATAAAATTATATCAAAATTTGGTATATATCGAGTTTTGTACATGAAGTACAGTACATTTAATGTTTTATACGTGTATGATACGATTCAACCCAAAAATACAAATATTTTTAATTAAATTTGGTTTGAGTACGATAAACGAGAGTATTTTTCAATTATTCGTAACGCATATTATATGCGTACTATACACGAATTTACTAACTATGCTTTGATGAGCCATTTAATTGTCCACATGTTGAGGTTGTGAAACCTAATACGATCAATGCTTAACTTGTGGATTAAATGTTATTCGGTCAACTTGATTAAACTTTAATCAAATTTACTTGTTTCAAGAAAATTAAAATGTTGCTATTGACGGTATTCTTAAATATTGTTTCAATGACAGAAATGTTACTTAAAACATAGTAATAAAATTATATTAAATATTGAATTGATATTCTCATAGATTTACTTTTCTAAATATATAAGGTAGACTATTTTTCAGGACGGATAGAGAATCTGTATCCATCCCAAAATGTTAATGCACTTTTAAAAGTGGAACAATTAGTTATTTTTGACCTACTTTTTAATAATTTTGTGTTCATTACCAAAATACTCCCTCTGTTTCAGACAAAAAGTCCACTTTTTATTTTTAAAAGTCTAACGCGTGTGATTAAATCAAATCAGAATTTTACATATATTACTTATGCTTTAGGAAATAAAATTTCATTAATTAAAAATTACATTAAGAATACTATGGATTACGACTTTTATAGATTTGTTAAAACAATTAAATCTATGTAAATTATTAGTCAAACATTAATTAAGTTGACAAAAAAAAGTCAAAAGTGGTCTTTTTATGTGAAACAGGAGTAACAACAAAGTAGTGCTATAATATATAGTCAAACAAGAAATTTTTTTTTTTAAAGGATTATGGGAATAATATTTTATTACATTTGTTACAAAATGAACAAAAAAGTGATGAAAAAGGTCAAATAAGGTATCTCAACAAAGTCAAATAGTTGTAGAAATAGTCATAGTTGTCAAAATAAGATACGTATCGTGCAAGCTGGCCCAGCTACAAGAAAAATGAGGCCTAGGCCTTGGGCTCCCAAAATTTGTGAATTTTTTGGGCCCTAAAATTGTGAATCTTACTGTAAATTACCAAGGTTGAGGGGCCTCACTGAAAACAACGTTTGAAACTTTGGTTGAGCTTATTTTGGAACAATTTAAAGGTACTATTAGATTTGTTGAAATTATTTGTTAGCTCATTTACTTGTGTGTGAATTTGGAATTTTTTATTTGGAATTTTTATATGGATTTTTTTTATTTAGAATTTTTCGTTGGCTCATTTACTTGTGTGTGAACAACATTGCTTTTTATTTTTGATTTTTTTTTTTACTTATTGTTACTCATTTACTTGTGTGTGACTTGTGATATTTGGGGATTTGTTTGGTTCGAGTTATTGTTGTATGTATATATATTTGTTGAGATTTTTATAGGTAGACCGTAGACAAAATGTCATCACGAAAGTATCTTTGTGGAAATGAAAAAAGGAAGAATTAGCTTGTGAAACATATTTTGCCATAAAAAATAGAAGGACCTATCCAAGTATTGAATTGTTTGAAATGGAATAATAGTTGTTTTCCAAACACGAAAATTGTTTCTCGAATCCTGTTGACTAATCCGGTTACAGTTGCATCTGGGGAAAGAAGTTTTTCGAAGTTGAAGTTGATAAAAAATTATCTTTGGAGCACAATGTCTCAAAAACGCTTGAATGAGCTTGCTATAATATCTATCAAAAAGAACATGGTTGAAAAAGTTGATTATTCTACTTTGATTACTGATTTTACATGATTCTAAATGTGCTAAAGGAGCGACGTTTGTACTTTGTAAATATGTAGTGTGTCATTCCATAATTTTAGAATGAAGTGTTTTGTTTATTATCTTTTATGTTTATTTTTTTAAATTTAAAGAAATATAAAAAAATTATGCCACAAACTGGAAGGTCCCCGTCTGACATTACTGGCCTTGGGCCTCGAATTTCACAGGGCCGGCCCTTGTATCGTGTATCGAAATTCCATCTCTATAATACGTATCGGGATATGCATTGTATATCGTAAAATATGCTAATATATATTAAGCAATAATTAATAAAAATAAATTATCCAACGATTAAGTTTAAACCTCATATTGTAACTTGCTATTAAGAATCTAAAAAATAAGTCTTAAACAACTAAAATATCCAAAAAAAAAAAAAAAAAGCCAAGCAACTATAGGTAATAAACTCAATTAAAAGTTCTAACAAGACTAAGAAGAGGAAGAGAAGTAAAGACTAAATATTTTGAAAGCTTGATGTTAAACAAAAAAAAAAAATTTAAGAGAAAAAAAGAAGATCAAAACAAAAAATATTCACAAATAAGTAAACTTCTAAGGTTAAAGAACTATTAAATATTTACTTTTTGAAAAGAAAATTCCAAGATGTATTATTTTTTCCTTAAATTTTGTTTTCTTTTAGTGGAGGATCAGAGAATTGGACGATGGACCACAAATTATAGGTTGACAAAACACATCAATGTATCTTTGGGAAGGTTGCAATCGATTGTTTAAAAATATTAATTGGATTGTATTCGGTTATCTTGAAGAGCCTCAAGCAGGTTAATTTTAAATAAAATCTCTAGTTTACCCCTATCTTCATTAAGGAGATGAGGACGAAGACAGGGTAAAATCGAAATTTCATTTAAAATTAACGTCTTGGCTTGAATGCGATAACTGAAGATAATGATATAACATTTTCAAACAATTAGTGACCCAACAAATACGATTGTCCGATAAGGTTTTGCCATTTAGGTTTAAAAAGGGAGGAAATGGGAATTGATGATTTTTGTATCGTATTTATCGCTTATCGTATAATATGCTAAATGTATCGTACGGTACAGAGCAGATTGCGATACAGTCATACGATTTTCAATAGGTGATTTTTGTATCGTATCAATACTAACAACTATAAAAATAGTTGTAAACCTAACATTTTTTAGAAAACAATAGTGTTTTTAACATTTTCGATCGCAGGTCTTGGGAAAAATCGTTGCGCCAAACACTCTTGGTGGATGGGTTGACTGTATTAGTGGGAATATTTGGATATATTTCTTAAACATAAATGGTCTCACTATGGAGGGCCCTGGTGGATTTGATGGTCAAGGAGCACTCTGGTGGAATACCTCTGTAAGTTTATACAACATAAAATTTTATTTTATTTTATTTTATTTTTTATAAATATGTATTTATGTCTATGGAAACACCAATCTCTGTGTGTGTACATGGACATGGGTATTAAATTTCAAATTTCTTCGTTGTTTTTTATTATCATAAAAAAAAAAAAAAAGAGTCCAGAAACAATATTATTTACTTACGAGACTGAAATCTTCTTTGCAGGCGTCGACCCCAAGCTGTTCTCGCCCCGGGGTAAGATAGATTGCTTCGCGAAAAACTTCTTAAATCTATCTTTAAATTAAGGATCATCTCGTGATTACGTTTTCAAGGACCAATCTTATTAGTTGATTGAAGACGAGACTAGTTTATATTTGTATCTTAGTTTAATAATTATTAGAGCGTCGACTGTACTAATAAAGATTACTACGTGAATAAATTTTTCTAGGCATTAGCGTTCGCGGGGTGCAACGGGCTTCAAATAAGAGGGACAAGTCATATAAATAGCCCAAGGCAGCACATCTCAATTGATAATTCTAACAATGTGGATATTGGTCATATACATATATCTGCGCCATGGGACACTCACAATACTGATGGTATCGACATAGCAGCCGTATCCCATCTTAATATTCATGACTCTTTTATTGGAACCGGTAATTAAGTCAATTTTACTTTAATTTATTTATGAGTAATGCTACGTGCACCTAAAGTGTGCACTAAATGTGCACCAAAAGTCCTTGTTGACATCTTTTAATTAGTTTGAAAATTTTTAAGTAATATGACCCACAAATTATTTAAGCAATTAAAAGATGACAACTGAAATTTTGATGCACATTTGGTACACATAGCATTACTCTTTATTTATTTATATGGGCCGGCTGCGCTGGCCGTTAAAATTATATCACGACATGTTAACAGAAACAACTTGAATTGAAAATAGGCGACGATTAATGGTGGCACCTATGACATTAATATTACTGGAGTGACGTGTGGACCAGGTCATGGTATAAGGTACGATACTAGTTCTAGATATATTTCCTTCGTTTCAGGCAAAGAGTTACTTTTGATTTTTTTGGATTAACTTAGTTAAAGTTTGACCGATAATTTACATAAATTCGGTTGTTTTTACAAAGTTATAAAAGTTGTAATCCATAGTATTGTTAAAATAGTTTTTAATTAATGAAATTTTATTTCCTAAAACATAAGTAAAATATGTAAAATTTTGATTTGATTTACTCACTTTTAAAACGGAAAAGTGAACTTTTTACCTGAAACTGAAACGGGGGAGCAGTACTTTTGTCGTAATGCATGGCTTGTTGTGATTGATGAATTTATTTCGTACTTGAATTACGACACCGTTGAAGATCTGCTCATTCCTAGGCAAGCAGCGATCATATATATTGAACGAAAATCTAACCCCTCTGTGTGTGTGTGCGCGCGCAGCATTGGAAGCCTTGGAGGAGGAGGACGTCATGATACAGTGGAACAAGTGCACGTAGTAAATTGTAACATTAGTAACACACTAAATGGAGTAAGAATCAAGACAGTGCCGGTAATATTATGAACTTTGTATATATTTTAAGCTCAACTAAATTTCACTTTAAATATGTCTCTTCCTTAACTGTTACTTGATTTTGGATTTTCGTTTCGTATGTTAGGGCGGCTCGGGATATGCTAAGAATATCATTTTTGAGCACATCCAGTTTTGGAATGTCGAAAACCCTATTCTCATTGATCAACATTATTGCCTTGGTAATCTCTGCCCGAAAGTAAGTCTTTCATTTAAGCGAATCAAATGTTCATTCTTCAAAGATTTAATTAGAATCAAATGTTCCTTTTTTGGTAACTTTCTATTTTGGGCCAATGCTACGAATATATATATGTATATATAGCCATCAGCATCAGCAGTAGCAGTGAGTTCTGTGACATACAGAAACATACAAGGATCTTCAGCTACAATTACACCCATAGCGATCAACTTTAATTGCAGTGACACCGTACCTTGTACCGACATCAAGACAGACCACGTTGACATAGTTGGAAAGGGTGTTTGGGCTAGCTGCAATAATGCTCATGGAACGTTTATTGCAACCTCGCCAAAACTTTATTGCAGTTAGTACGCGCGCTAATCTTTCTTTTTTAGTTAGTTGTAGCCGAGAAATTTTCAGATATTAAGGTTTTGTTGTTTTTTTCTTTCCCACATTGGATTAGATTGTTGGTAATATTTGTTACCGATCAAGACAATATTTGTGTTTTTGAGAGTTAGAGTTGGTTTAAGAATATTGGATGTTTTGGACCGCTGCAAGTATGATTGAACATTGCTCATAAGTCCAATTTTTAAATTTTTTTAAATTTATTTATTTACCCTATCTCCCATAGTTGTTGTTGGATATTTTAGATTATGTGATTGGTTTTAGCCAATTTGATCGGTTTCATTTGCTGGTTTGTATATACGTAGGTTGACTAATGTCCAAATGGGTCATAAACTATAAAGTTCAAAGTTGTAATTGAATTTTGGATTAAAATCATTAGTGGTACGAATTCATTAATTGTTCAAAGACTTATTATTGGGAAAATATTACTTGAAGTATTTAATAATTTTAATTATTACGTGTTACCCAATTGAAATATGAAAAAAATGTTAAGTGTTATTATACTACAAGGTTTGTAAGCCGATATTCAAATACAAATAAGGTAGTGACTATCCGTTTACTCCTTGACTTAGCTTTGGTAAGGTCGAAGGGTCATTTGTCTTTTGTATTAATGATTAATGACTAAAACTAAATCCCAGCCTCGCTCAACATCAGGCCTCTAAAACTAAAGCCCGCTCAACATCGGCTGGCCGGGGATAATTTTCACTAATTTTATTATTTTTGTCAGCCCTCACGCAAGTTTATCGGACCGAATCTTAAAATCCGGCCAAACCGGCCCAGCCTAAATTTAAATTGGGCTTCCAAAACTATAGCTCAGCCTGCCCTAATATCGGGTTGGCTAGGCTAGCCCATCGGGCTAGGCCAATTTTTCGAGACTCTTGTAATCATGAGTGTTGTGTTTCTTTTTTGTTGTTATGGACGGAGGAAAGGAGAGCCGTACGCCACTGCCTTCTCTCTTTCTCTACTTATTTTCTCTTTCTCCGTTGATGCTTTGTTCTTCATCGTTTAATTCTTGTAACTCTACGAAAAAATCATACGTGAATTGAGATAACAGTTGAAGGGAACTCAAACCTATATGCGGATTTAGTGCGTGTTCTGAGACGTTTTATCTACATAGGAAATTGCCTTGGCCTGTACCTGAAATTGCACAAGCAAAGGGTAAAATTTCTTCTTAGTAAGTCTGTTTACAAGCGATTCGATCTGATAAATCTGCTAATTATTCTCTATTTTTATATTGTTAATATACAATTAAGATTTTACATGATTATTATGCCCTATTAATTATTTAATTGTTCCGTACGATAAATAATATACTCATTGTGGTGTTATTATTTTCAACAGTCGTAGAGAGAATCTTTTGTTAGTAATTATGTATCATGCCAGTGATTGGTTGGGTGATACTGCTTTTATGATTTTTAATAGACATGTTAAACTTGTCTAGGTTGAAAAGTCTTGATAAAGTATTTTCTATAGGACGTTAATTTAATTATCTATTAAATGTGTAGTTGTTTGCACTTGTCACTATTTATCTCATACGAGATGAATTTAATTCCATGTTAGACGTTATAGTTAATTTTTTGAGTAAACATAGATATAGTTTGAAGATGTAGTTTTTGATTTAGTCAATAATTACTTTTCGATGGGTATTGTTTCTCAAAATTAAATGTAAAAGTTTTTTGAGAAAAACTGGAATAAAGTAATACTAACAGTTGGCCCGGTGTTGAAAAATACTTTATCTATTGAAAGTAAAAATAGTGGCTGAATAGACACATGTGTTTAAATCACTTTTTATGTTCTTACAAAAGCTGATATTCGATTTTTTGAAATCTCAAGTAAATTCAGTTATCAAGAAATTTCCTTATTTTGGGTAGTATTTAGAGTCCGTTTGTTCGTGTATTTTGGCTAAAATGTAGGGTTAAAATGCAGCTTATTCCTTAACTTAGCGTTTCAATGCTGCGGTAGAAAAAACGTATTTTCAAAACGCAGCTGCGTTTTAAAATGCTGGAATTCCTAGTTTTTTCCTAATACGAAAATTTTAAAACGCAGTAGGGAATAAAAAGCTGCGTTTTGACATAATATCCCAAACGCATTTATAAAGAAAAAACCGCGTTTTAAATAATTTGCATTTTAGAAACGCTATATTTTCAAAACACTGGCTTTTAAAAAGGCTACACCAAACGGGCTATTATTCTGTATCTCAAAATTGTAAAAGGAAATTTGTGACTTATAACTAATAAGTGCTAGAATAGCATAAAAGTCATGATTTTATTAAGAACAAACGATACAAAGGGTCCCTTATACACCTGAAAGGTTTAATAATGCTAGCTGGATATTGCTCATAATACTAGAAATTATAGCAAAATAAATTGTGTTTTTGTTATCTTAGGTGGATGCACCAACACCTAAAGGTATAGTGGACATACTCTATTGTCTCGGTCTAATTTCAAGACTGAATTAAATGCTTTGGATACTATTAAAAGTAAGTTGAATGACTGCAATGACACATGTCTGAATTGCCTATGATTAACGAGACAGTTCTGTTATCTTTGAGTTAAGTTATTAATTGATCGCAATAGCAAAGATTAAAAGTATCAAGGAACAAGGAAACATGTCCAAGTTTGAATAAAACTATAAATGATATTGCGTTTCAAAAGGTGACTGCTGCTATTTGAGTATCTTATAAGAAAAATACAGAGGACTTGAGGTAACTCTAGTCCAAAAATCTAAGTAGGGGATGGGACTGAAAACCCATAATTATTTACTTGCAACGACAATCCAACCTATTTGAGTGGAACTCCCACAAAGAAGGTCTAATGTGGTAATAACGAGCTAACGAGTGTGTTGGAGCACCTAAAGATATATTGACACCTTGTGTGTTTGTGTTATATGTCCCTTGAATAATCTTGGATGGTGCTTTTTACTACAAAGAAAGTAAAAGTTTTAGACTTTGAATGTGGTCAAGTCTTTTAGACGAGATGTTAGGTATGCATCCTTGGGGACGCCTAACTATGTGAATGTTGTTGTTTCGTCGTAACTAGAGGAATGTGAGTTGTTCCTCGAATACATTCATGAGAGTGGATCAGAGCGTCTCCCTTAAAAATTTCTATCATAGCCTATGTTGTGTTTTTACCAACAAAAACCACCATACCTACGGCTTCAAGTTCAAGACACCCGTTCACATATTCATATAGGGGTATGCATTGTATAGCTAAGGTAGTTGTTCAAACCGGAAGGTACCATTACTGAAAAAACATGACATGTATGGATTTGTTTGTCTTTTCACAATGAATTTGTGGGGGCCGGATTGTTGGATATTTTAGATTATGTGAATGGTTTTAGTCAATTTGATCCGTTTCCCTTGGTGGTCGTATGTGGGTTGTCTAATGTCCAAATTAGGCCTGTCAATGGATCATATATGCATCGTATATAGGTATATCTGAATCCGATCTGAAACCTAATATTGTCAATTTGATCCAATTCATTAACTCGATAGATCAAATGTATGGTAATCCTTATTCGAATCCGTTATTAGTCGATATATCCGACTACATATTCGATCCGATCCAAACTAACCTTAATGAAATTTTATGAATTGATGGTTGCCGAAACCAACAATAATAAAATCTTGCTTCTTTAGATTATTAATTTGTAATAGTGGTAAGCAAGGTCGTATCCATAGAGATTGGCTAGACTTAATTTGATGTGAATTGTGAAAATAATGAAAACAGTAGAATGGGGGGGGGGATTTGGATACTGTTGAGTAATCGAAGTGAACTAAGTAATTAACAAGAAAATGTTAAGTAAAAGAGAATCAATATATTGAAATATCCAACCAAAGGAGCAATCTCGGAAACGGTTCATTGACTTGATCATTGATGCAAAGATAATCCTTCTATTCTATACCAAATTGATTATGGTTGTTGGTACGACCAAACAACCTATCTCTCCTTACTTCCTCGATAATCAGAAAACGTTCTCTAATTACTTCTCTTATATACCAATAAACAATCCTAGATATGATCATAAAATTTAATTTATCCCAGGTTTAAGAATGAGAGAGACTACCAATTCTAGCCAACAAACACACATGTAGAGACTAGGTTATATATTTCCATAGCATAGAATAACCACCTCTTTTGTAATCACCTATACTAATTGCCATAAGTATTAGAATAGTCAAACAATTACGGATTCGACGTTCCAAATGACGATTTGTTATTTTGACAATTGAACAAAGGGCCCTTTTTGATGAGAACTAAGGCAAGGAGGGTTCGGGTCTAATCAACATTTGTGATGATGTTCGTGATCCGTTAAGCATAACCAGAGGTCCAATGATTTATGCGCACCAAAGACGAGATTTTCGCTAGTTGACGGGATTTTTAGTATTTTAGGTATTTTTAGGTAAGTTTGTTTCCTAATAAACGTTTTCTAGGGTTAGAAGGTTTGTTTTAAGCCTATATAAATACTTCTCTTTCATTGTAAAACATTAACTTTGAATATAATTAATTTGATTTGAGTTTTCACTATATTGTGAGCTTTTTGAGAGATTTCTTGGATTAGAATTCTCAACCCCTTCAATTTATCAAGTTTGTTGAGCTGCAGGCTTGTGGCATTCGGTGATCTTGGTTTCTAATCAATTGCGATTAGTAGGTTGAGGTTGCACCCCAAGGTTTTAGGGATTAAATCCGCCCTAGGGTTGAGGGAAGCTCCCTATTTTTTCGTTTTAATTCGTTGTTTCTGTTTTCAATCCGCGTTCTTGGTTGGTTCCGTTTTGTCACGATCTTGGAATCACATCACTTTTTGTGCAATCAACCAAAATAACAACTAACAATAAGCATAGAAAATATATAAATAGTAGAGAAGTAGAAGAATAAAATAAAACCAATTAGATCTTACAAATCGTGTAGAACCGAATCTTCAATTATCCTTTGATTGGAAAAGAGCTTTAGCACTCAATGAACATGGTAGGAGAATAAAGAAAAGATGAGAAAATCTGAAAACTGCTAGTGTACGTGTGTCTCCAAGGTGGGGGTTACAAAAGCTAGCACAAAGTTTAAATAGAAACCCTACAAATGTCTCTTCATTTTTCCTTATTATAACCCACTAACTTGAGTAACTACTCCCACATTTCCCTCAATTAGTCTAGATACATTCTCTCAAAGATTGGACATTTAAAGTTTAATTAAAAGACTTAAATTCTGACTTCTTGGAAATTGGGGCGTCACTTGTTGATGATTCCCGAAATTGCCTTGAGGCCCACGCCTTATGTTAGGTCAACAAAACAGAACCCGCAGTTTGATAAGTCATGATTACGCCTTACTCCAATTCAGCTTCTGGACCTCACAACTCACAAATTCAATGAATTGTGCCCCTTTTTGTCAATTCCCTCCATTCACCTACAAGAATAAGAATCCCATCAAAATTCGAAGGTCAAACATGATTATAAATAAAAAACAAGGGTAAAATACAACAAAATATGTGTTCATAATGTAACCTATCAATTCCTCCCACACTTAGGCAATGCTTGCCCTCAAGCATTCAAATAGCTTTTGTAATCATTTCACCCTCAACATCCTCCTTGCATTCCCTTTGCTACATCCAAATTCGCACAACAAAAACATGAGTTCAAAATTGCAATTCTCAAGAATCAACACCAATAAGTAATCGCCCCAACAATTGAATTGAACGTAAAACACATAGGATCTAACAACATCTCACAGGATTCGCTCATTACGCTAAAAAAATGTATGGGGTGATATTTCAATGAACTCTCATGTCAATGCACATAATATTTTTAACCATAAGCTTAGAAATATATCATATCCTTTCCACCTATGAACAAATTAAGATGCACAAAAATCTGAGGGTCAAAGATGGGTTGAAATGGGGCTGAGGTAAGGTATAGTGAAAAGAATTTTAGGCTAATAGAATTGAAGCAACCATACAAACTCTTCTACTCAAGAATCAACAAAGTGAAGCAACATTGAGAAGACTACTTTAATCTCAAAATATGCATCCAAGAAAGAAAAATTCTGAATTCTTTCCTCTTTTGATCTCTTTACTCTCCCCCTTTTTTCCCTTTTTTTTTCTTGCTTCTTTTTTTTTCAGCATTTTTTCTTTTCTTTTTGTTGCTTTTTCATTGGGCAATTTCGAAGAGAGGAGAACAATGAAGTAATAGACTTTGGACACATTAAAATTTCACAACTTGCAGTCTATCTCGAATAACGTCACGAGTGAGAATCAATGAGTTTATACAATTCTTCAATTCAAGGTTCAAAGAGAGGCACGATCAACAAAAGAGGATATCATGGCTTGTATTATGGTGAATATCCAAGGAAAAGGCTCAGGCTCAACATGGCTCACTAGGGGTTATGACTTAGGGTAGGCTTTGAAAAAGAAAGGCCAAAATGAGAAGAAGAACACCCTCATTCGATTCAATGCATCCAATTCATCAAGGGAGATGACGTAGACATGCATAACAATGCAAGTTCTAGAAAAATCAACAATGCATGACAACCCACAACAACAAAATGGAGCATGATATGTAATGTATGCTCATGGCTCTAATCTCACCAAAAAGAGGGTCTATGTGTTAGACCATACACATTGTCCGTTAATCAACCCTCACAAGTACCTACTTATGGTATGGAGCGAGAATTCACAAAAATATTTTCGCACAAAAACCAACCATATTCATGGATAAGCATCGGGATGAGCAAAAGATTCGGAGAAAAATAGAAAAAAAACTAAATGCTTGGGACCCAAATCTATAAAAGAAAGCCAAGAAACCAAGCCAAACAAGTCAAACCAAAGTGTCCCCCCCCCCAAACACTTAAACCAAGCATTGTCCCCAATTTTGAAAATAGATGATCTAACTAATAGAGATTGCTGAACACTCAGCTGTCCATAAAGTGACTGTTGAGATCTAAAGAAGATGAGGGACAACCTTCTGCAAACCTATCTTTTGAATCCAAGGACTCAAGTCAAAGAATGACTCAACGACTATGTGAGTACGACAAAAGTAATATCTTTTCAGATCTTTTGAATAGATTTACTTAACTCACTTACATTTGACTTAAAGAAAGTAGTGTCCCTCATGTGGACTTAACAGAGTAACTACGATTCGTTGAAATGACAAAAGGCTTAGAACGTCTCACAAGCCTGTCGTTCCAGTTCCCAAGAAGAAAATCTTGGGTTTCATTACTTATCTAGTCAAAGATTTTTTGCCTCAAATCCTGGACCTTTCGGGAAGATCTTCAACGACAATAAAGCCAAATGGTATTGGACAAATCCAACGGTTGGATATATCTGATCTCCAATAGCTTTAAGATGAAGTCTCTCTCTATATACCCACTTTCATACAAAATCTCAAGAGTCCCGTGCGTGAAAAACTTTCAAGAAACGTCGCGACAATACATGAAAAAGTAGCAAAAACAAAGAGAGCTACTCAAGCTCTACCACTAGAGAGAGAGAGAGAGAGAGAGAGAGAGAGAGAGAGAGAGAGAGAGAGAGAGAGAGATAGCCTCCTAGTTTAGCTTCTCAAGAGGCTAAATGGAGATCGTCTCAATTCTTCAAGAGTATTACACTTCATTGTAATATCTATTTTGAGTGTGGAAAAATCTTATCACAAATGTTAGGACTACCAAACAAGCCGCATTCAAACATTTACTATTTGAATGCCGCTATATTAAGTCCCAAAGTATGAGAATAATGGTATTTTTCTAAGGACCTCTTCGCTCCGTCCTAAGAGTAAATGGTGATTTGATGGAGAAATACCATTCCTCTTTCCAACATCTTCCATCAATGATGATGGAGTCTCACCTAATTTCCCTAATGCCTCAAATAGAAATGCTGAATTTCTTGGGCAATAGAGAATCAGTGAACTCATCAATCATTGATAGAGATGCTGTCTACCTTAGAGATTTAGACTAGTTTGCCCTTTAAACTACCTAGGGGTGATCACGGTCCAAATTGGTCCATTTTTTGTAGAAAAAAAGAGAATTAGAATCAAACCAATACTTCGGTTCTAAAAAAATTCAGAACCAAAAATCAAACCAAGATGTATGAGAACTAATACTTTGGTCCGAATCTTATGGTCCAGTTTTTATGGGTCCGATTCTGTAAATTTTTCGATATTGAAGGGATTAAACCATTTCAATTTTTCTATTACACTACAACAAAAAAAATCTAACATTTTATTCAAAGATTAAAAAGCATTCAATAATACTTGAGAATACAAACCAGTTCCCAAAAAAAAACAAAATAAAAGTATTTTCAACAATTAAAAAGGTTAGAGTGGCGATGCCAGACGAGGGTTTTAAGGCGAACGCTGTTTGCCAAACGAGGGTTTTGATTCTTTTGAATTAAATTGTGTTTGCCTCTTGACGACAGAAGAAATGCCACTTAATTATTTATACTTCGGGATAAGGTTAGAGTTAGAAATTTAATTTTTTTAATATTAATTTATTAATAAATACATTATATAATTATATTTTACATATATAATATATATTGGTCCGTTTCGATTCTGAACCAATTTATAAGTTTTAAAACATGAACCGAACCAAATGTTCTGTTCTACTAAAATTTAGAACCAGAACCAAACTATAAGTATTGGTTTGGTCCGATTTTAAAAAAAGCTGCTCACCCCTAAAACTACCTGTAGAATAGGTAGACTTTGTTGAATTCAATAAACGAGTATCTTCTTGATATAGAACGGGTTGCTGATGCGTTCCTAACAAAGCTGGAAGGTTCTAGGGGTTTTGGTAACAAATATGGAAGGAAGGGTGTTAAGCGTCAATTCTAAAATTCTTGCTTTAGTGGAAATCAAAAGTTTAGGACTTGCGCGTGGGGTGCAAGTGTCATTACGATAAAGTGAAGATGTCGGATTGCGACAAAACTTTCACGGTTGATCTGAAATGTCCCGTTCTTCAAGAGCCATCGCTTTGATATAGCTACCACCCTCTTACAGCCATTTGATCTCGTTTAGACCCCGTCATCCATGTTTTATTGTATTCTGTTAAGTTTCCTTATTTTTCTATTTTCTTATTTTTTATTTTCTTTTTCGTTTAGGGTTTCGATTGTTTTAAGGTACATAAATACCCCTATTATGCATGTATTAGACAACTTTTGATAATATTGATATTTTCTCTTCTTCCTATACTTTGCGTAAAGAACCCTAGCCGTCAACACCTATTTGTGTGAAAATTACTGTTGCATCTTAGCCTAGATTTGCTTGAATCCATAACCTAAGTCTAAGTCAAGGTGACTAATGGGCTGCGTGTCATTAGAGTGGCAACTTGTACTTAGGCATAGCTTGAATAGTTTAGGGTTGCAAATTTGTAAGTTGCCTTGAAGAAGATAGCCTATAGGACATCGGACGTCCTCCGCACAATAGGCAATTTATGCATCGCCAGCCTTCCTTTCGGATATCGGACAAGCTCATATCGGCCAAGCCTCATCGCAATGTTGAAGAACCTCAAGAACGTCGATAAGAGAAGCGCCGAAGACATGTCCCGATTTGAGGCTTTCATTGACTTCGATGCAACGTTAACTGCAAATCACATTCAATGAAGGTTTCCATTCTTGGCATACACTCGAGAAAAGGACATTCCTCCCGCAAGCCGGACCACCTATTTTTAGCAAAGTGTCGGAACGAGCAAGCTACGGTGTCGCCTATCGAGTCAACAACCAGATTAGAGCATTAATTGCTCTTAAATTCAAATTAGAAGATCTCCAACGGCTCCAAGCTTCCTCCTGCATATAAAAGGAGACTCCATTGCTGCATTGAATACTCTTCAACAACCAACTTCGAATCTTCATAGTCTTCAAGTGCATTAAAGCTTAAACGTCCTATCTCGTACTTACTTTGAAGAGCTTCATACTTAGACTCTAGTCCATTAAAGCTCTTCATTGATTGCAACACCTAGCTTTTCATAGCTCACTAGAATTGTATCTTATTGATATCAATTCTCCCACACAAACACTTGGTCAACAAAATTTTTGTACACAATCCATTAGAGATTTAGTTTGTAAAATATCTAGTGGAAAAACTTAGTACACGATTTTCAAATCCAAAGTTGACCACTTTGGTTGTGGACGTAGCACTTATTTATAAGTGTGAACCATATTAAATATTCTGTCTCTTTTGTGTGATTGTGATTTGATTGTGTTGCTTTAAATTTCAGTATTTCCAATGTTAAGAATCGCGATCTTGTCTGCCAAGATCGGCCATTCTCAACTTGTCCGTGCTTCACAAGTCTTCCGCCGCAAAATTTATAAAACCCTAGTGAAGTAAGATTTTTGAATCAATTTCAAAAATTGGACATAGGCTATTCAACCCCCTTCTAGCCTATATAGAGCAACCTTGGACCTAACAATTGGTATCGAGCTTAACTCTTTGAAAACTAGTTTTTCCGAGATTAACCTCTTGAGAGATTAAAGATCATGGCTGCTCACCAAATGTTGGAAACCTCAAACGTGAACCATTGTCTGTCTTGGATGAAGTTCACTTTGACATCTGGAAAGATAAAGTTAAAAGACATATGAACTCAATTGACAAACGTTTGTGGAAATGTGTCACGATGGACCCGAATTCCAATGAAGCCTAATACACGGCCGGTAGATCCAAGCTGCACCGAAGTACCAAAGCCGAAGAAGAGTGGGATGATGAAGACAAAGAATGATGCTCTGGATGGAAAGGCCATCAACATCATTACCATTTGTGTTGATATAAGTACTTATCGCCAGATTATCAACTTGGACACAGAAAGGAGATGTGGGAAGCCATCCTTGAATATCTTGAAGGTGATGGCGAGACAAAGAACAACAAATTATATACTGCATCCGAAGTTTGACTCCTTCAAAAGGATCCCAAAGAGTCTCGCGAAGTGCCTATGACAGATTCTATGAGGTAGTCAACTCTTGCTATTCATTAGGAAAGAAGTATGAAAAGAAAGAAATAAACATGAGATTTCTAAATGCACTAGGCCTATGGCATGTTAAGATCACGCCATGAAAGAGTCAAAAGATTTAAACAAATTGACTCTTAGAAACCTTTATGCTAGTCTTTCGGTTTATGAGCTTGAAATCCAACAAGCTCAAGAAATGGAAAAGAGTTTTAAAACTTGTCCTTACCGGCCATGTCTTGAACCTTCTGTTCAAAACCGATGAAACACCTTCTACTTCCGAAGATGATGATATTCTTTCGACGAAGCCTTTGCTATGTTTGTAAAGAAATATCAACGTTTCAAAAGGTTTAATAAACCATCATCACATAGGCGGTCTTCTCAAAGCTGCCTTATAAAACAAGCGCTCAACCAAAACATTCGCTCCTTATAAATCGCAGACCATCAAAAGGATAATGAGCTAGTTTGTTTTAATTGTAGGAAACCAGGCCATTTTGCCTCTAAATGTCCAAAGCCAAAGTATGAATTTTATAAGAAACGTCCGAAACTAAATTTCAAAAACAAAAAGGGATGGTGGTGAAGACATTGATGAAAGCAATCGCCTACATGGTGTGACACCGACATCGATGAGGATGACTCTTGTGACTTTCTTTGAAGAAGCCAACATATGCCTTATGGCCAGGAGTCACCACATGATTCGGTGAGGTCACTACCATTTCAACAAGATGACATGATGATGATGATGAGCTCAATGAACCATCAAAGGGAGAGCTCATCAAAGCTAACAAAGACATCCGGAAGAATTTTCAAAATTCAAAGTCGCCTATGTGAAATTAGCCAAGAAGCATGAACTAGCTGTCTCGAGAAATCAACCTTGATGTCTAAGATCAAAGATCTTGATAGACAAAGCGAAAGTATCAAATTGCAAAAAGAGAACAAAGCTTTGATCGAAAAAGTGGATTTCCTACTTGAACACATCAAGAAGATAAATTCGAGAAAGATGACCTTCAAAAGGTTGTCAATACTTGGAATAACTCTAAAGGAAACTTTGATGCCATTCTCTCAAACCGTAAAACTTTAGATGACAAAGCGGCATTGGTTTCCAAAGTGAGTTCAAAGTAGGTAGTTCTTCTAGTTCTCAAAAGGATGAGACATCCGAAGTGATTCTCAAGAATTGGTTGTAGGAGTTTCTTATGACCAGCGGTCTCCCAAAAGGCAAGGACTTGGCTTTAACAAAGTTCCTTTTGTTTATCCCAAAACACAAAAGACAAGTCCAAAAGAAAGCACCGCAAAGAATGACTTTAATAGTGAGTCGAGCAACTAAAACCCGCCATTAGTCACCCTAAGAAAACAGGATGACTAATAGCAAGTCTAGGAATTCTCGGCTCAAACCTATTAAATTTGTCAAAGGCAAGACTGCGATCCCAACACCGCCTATAAAAGGGTAAAAGAAGTGAATCTGAGATAAAAGCTTAAAGGACATGTGCTGTCAAATACAAAATCTTTTGATAAGAGGTCTACCTATGGTAAACCTAACATCAACAAGAAAAGGCATTATCACCTAAGTCCTATAGGCCAATTATCGCAGAAAGATCATTCCAAAGACTGCCGATATTAAGAAGCCTCAAAAAGAAATCATTACTCATGTTGAAGGATTTCACAAATGCTCTTTCGCAAATGCCATGGTCATGAGATTCATGAATGCCTTCGAGATTCACACCTAAATCTAGAGGATTTACTCCTCCAAAGGTTAAACAAGTGTGGATCCCAAAAGGTTGCTAACCTTGAGGACCCAAAAATAAAAGGGGACCATATTCTTAAATGTCTATATTTCAGAATGCTTCATGGTCGTCAATGAAGAAGAGAAAGATCTATGGTATCTAGACAAGGATGCTCAAAGCATATGATCGGTGATCCAAATCTTCTTTCAAGCATTGTTGAAGCAAAAGGTCCCTCGGTCATATTTGGAGATAACTCAAAAGGGAAGACCATTGGTTATGGAAGTATAATCGAGGCAATCTCTCCATCAACAAAGTCTCTCTAGTTGAAGGTTTAAAGCACAATCGCTAAGCATATCACAATTTGATAAAGGGCTAACATGTCGCTTTTCCTCAAGTCAATGTCTCATAAAGGACAATGAGACATGTTCAACTATCCCGACAGGGTTCGAAAAGGAAATGTCTATCTTTGTTGACCTAAATCCGTTGGAAGAAAATCAAATCTTTGCTTGGTTGCTAGGTCATCAACCGACAACACCGGTTGTGGCACAAAGGCTTAGTCATCTCAATTTCAAATACTGGAAGCTATCAAAAGACAATCTAGTTGTCGGTTTGCCTAAAATATCGGTGAATCACACGCTCGCAGAGCATGTCAACTAGGCAAACTACATAAATCTTCCTTCAAAAGCAAGCCTTGCCTATCAACAACCACCTCTACGCCTCTTGCACATGGATCTGTTTGGACCAGTAACTACTACAAGTCTTGGTGGCGCAAGTATACTCGTGGTAGTTGATGATTACTCAAGATTTACTTGGGTAGAAATGATGTCCTCCAAAGATGAAGCATATGACATCATTCGAACTCTTCGAAGACTACAAACTCGGAAGCCGGATGATATCTCGATGTCGATCGTACAACAGAGTTCAAGAACAATGGTGTTGCCAAATATTGTGATGACCATGGAATTGGTCACAATTTCTCTCGTTGGCACACCTCAACAAAATGGAGTTCTGAAAGGAAGAACGAACTCTCATTGAAGCAGAAAGACAATGATTCTGAAGCCAAACCGCCATGTATTTGGCAGGCCGTGAACACCGCACGCTTCACACAAAACAGGTCCATCATAAATAAATTTCATAACAAAACTCCATATGAAATATGGAGAGGCGAGCTCCCAACATTGGATTCTTTAAAATATTTGGTTGTAAATGCTATGTTCTTTACAATGGTAGAGAACATAGAGGTAAGTTTGAATCCAAAAGTGATGAAGGAATTTTTAGGATATGCCAAGTTTTCAAAAGCATACGAGTTTACAATAAAACTTCACTTAAAGTTGTTGAATCTGTACATGTTTCTTTTGATGAATTTGATTTCATTGGGCCACATTTGGCTCCTAAGGTTACTAATGATTCGATGAATATGAGACAGTGCGAACACCTAATCCCGATCTGCCGATCCTCCTTCTTCACAAGATCTTCCAAGAGTCAACCCGTTAGAATCCTCAAACGAACCATCAAATGAACACTCAAACCCCGAATCCCTTTGCCTTCCACACCGTAAGTCATACAACCTACCTTGGAATTAACCTACCCTTTAGAAAACCAAGCTTCAGCTACTTCTACTTCTCAAGAATCCAACTCGCCGATACAATAGGACAAGTTCAACTCGCAAGTTAGGGAAGTAAAAGATCATCCTATCACTCAAATCATTGGAGATCTTAATGCCGGTGTTCAAACTAGACAAGCTTCAAGAAACGAATGCATGTATTCTACGCATTTGTATCTAACATTGAACCCAAAAGATTGATGAAGCTCGAAGATCCAAGTCGGGAAGCTATGCAAGAAGAGCTAAACCAATTTGACAGATGCCAAGTCTCGGTCACTAGTCCCTAGGCCTAAAGGACAAGCGTATTGGCACAAAGTGGGTTTTCGAAACAAAATGGATGAAAACGGCAACATTACAAGAAACAAGGCAAGGTAGCCCAAGGATACGACAGGAGGAGGGTATTGACTATGATGAGACATTTGCCCCGTTGCAAGATTAGAGGCTATCGATTATTCTTGGCCTATGCCTCTTACAAAGACTTCAAAGTTTATCAAATGGATGTAAAGAGTGCATTTCGAATGGAGAACTTCAAGAAGAAGTCTATGTTGAGCAACCACCGGGTTCATAGACTGCTCAAGGAGAGAAGATGTCTACAAGCCGAGGAAAGCCCTTTATGGACTTAAACAAGCTCCAAGAGCTCGGTATGAGACCCTTTCAAAGTTCTTGATATCTCAAGGCTTTGTAAGAGGTCAAATTGACACTACTCTTTTCATTATGAAACATAAAGGTCATTCCTTACTTGTTCAAATATATGTTGATGATATTATCTTTGGTTCTACTAATGAAAATCTTTGCAAAAGGTTTGAAAAGCTTATGCAGAGTAAATTTGAGATGAGCATGATGAGAGCTCAACTTTTTCCTTGGTCTTCAAATTCAACAAAGTTCAAATGGTATCTTCATCAATCAAGCCAAATATGCAAAGGATGTCATCAAGAAATTTGGTCTTGAGAATGCAAACACTTCAAGACTCCTATGGCTACTAACCGCCATCTTGACAAAGATGAGAAGGGCAAGAAAGTGGACATGACTCTACAGAGGCATGATTGGTTCACTTTTATACTTAACCGCTAGTAGGCCCGATATCATGTTTGCGTTTGTGTTTGTGCTAGGTTTCAAGCCGATCCAAAGGAGTCTCACCTACAAGCAAATAAAAGAATCATCGATATCCGATAGATACTCCCAATTTGGGAATCGGTATCCTAGAGATTCATCTTTTAATCTTATAGGCTATTCTGATGCCGATTTTGCCGCATGTAAAGTTGACAGAAAAGCACAAGGGACATGTCAATTCTTAGGAAATAGACTTGTCTCATGGGCCAAGAAGAAGCAAACCTCGTTTCAACTTCAACAACAAGCGTAATACATAGCCGCCGGTAGCCGCTGCCACAATCCGTGTGGATCAAACAAAGAACTAGTGGACTATGAGATCAAAACCGATGATTGTCCTATAATGTGTGACAACACATCCGCAATTTCGCCTCAAAATCCTGTCATGCACTCCAAAACAAAGCACATTGATGTGAGATATCACTTTCTTAAAGATCATGTTGAAAAAGGTAACATCGAAGATGCAATATGTGCCTACAGAGAATCGTGTACATCTTCACAAAACCACTTGATTCAACCAGGTTTGCATATTTAAGAGGAGAGCTTGGTATGCTTGACCTCAATCCTTAATCCTTTCTAGCTAATTTTTAAGTTATTTTATAAACCGCCGTTATTAAACCGCCTATGTGATCGCCCGATCTCAACTCGCCGAGTAAATAGACAACCTGTAAGTGTCTATCTCCACATCTAGCCTTCGATAAAATAGGCAGATCTTTGATAAATAGCGAGACTTAAGGGCGCCATACGCATGCGAACTCATCGTGTAATAAATGCGGACTTCAAATTTTATCAAATTCCATTTATTGGCCTCGTCGAGGTATAAAAGGGTAAAATGTACAAGGACTCTTCACAACTCTCAACAACCGCCATTTTCAACTTTCAAAACCTTCCGCTTCCAATCAAATCCCTCCAAAGCCTTCAAATCTTCAATCTCTAAGTTTTCAGCTTAAAATCATCAATGGTAAGGTTTCTACACCTTTTCAATTCATTTAAATCCGGTTTTGTGGTCTTGTTTTGACCTAATGTGCTTTTTAAACCGTCCGCCATTGATGATATCTGATTTGCGATTGTTGCTTGAATCATGTTTTGGGTGTAAAATGTGTTTTTGAGCTTTATGTGATACTATGTTTTCGTTTATATCACTTTGTTGCTTGAAAATGACAAACTCGTAAGATATTTGAAAACCAGATGATGAACTGTTTTATATTTTGGTTCAATTTGTCTATATTTTGGGTTTTGATCCGAATAGCACTGTTTATGTTATTATCTCGCGATTGCATGATTATCTCGTCGTTTCGCATATCCGCCGATTTCTATATATGCGTTCTCACATCTCGCCGATTATGTAGGGAAAGTCTAAATCCTCAAAGGCCGCCACCACTTCATCTTCCGCCTCCGCAGCCAACCAGGGCCGCATTGGCCGCCGAGCTCCCTATAAGGACCCTTCCTGTGTCAAGCTATCACCCAGGGATGACTATCGACATAGACTCCATCATTTGCACATCCGCTCCGTGATGCCTTGCTAAAGATTAACCGAGTGTGGACTCTCCCTTGTTCCAACTCAACGACACCCACTACAAAGAACTATCTAGCCGAGGAATTCTATACAAGGATGATCCCGCTCCTCCTCCAGCCTAATGCCTCTGAGCCCGTCAACTTAAGCTACATCAAGGGCTACATCGTAGGCCACTACATCAAGTTGACCTACAAGGATGTTGGAGAAATCCTTGACCGCCTGTTGAAGGCAAATTGACTTGACCGATGCCGAATCGGCACTTGCCTGGGAGATGATGAGGGTCTCGCCCAACCGCAGAGGTTTTCCGAGATGTCTAGGAACCTCTTCCCGTAAAACCCCTATCATATCGCCCATCCGTCGACAAGAGCATTTTATTCAAAAATGGCTCGAGGGACATCTTCACCTCCCAACACCGATGTGGACCAAGGTCGTGGTCCTTCGCAGCAACTCAACCGGGCAAAGATCATCTTTCAATGCTATCCTGCAGCGTTGCCAAGTCCAAGCTCACCCGTCCATGAAGAGGCCCTTTGTCGTGGTTATCAATGTCATCCTCCGTTATGAGGAGATTGATGAGCTGGTCGCTTCGACGACCTCATCAAGGTGTCCAACACCTACGTCTTCACGGCCAACAACATCACCCGCTATAGGGATGATATGGCCAAAGGACAACCAACGCGGCCGGCCGCCGCTGCCGCCGCCGCTATCGCTACCGTGCCGCCGCTGCACTCGCCGCCTGCACGCTATCGGTGGCCCTCTACCAAGCCAAGAAGGGTAAGAGGAAGGTCACCTATACCGCCGCCGGGTTACCACCGAGGAGAGGAGCCTACACCCACTGGGCCGCACCGCCGAACATTTGACCTCGCAGCTAGACCATGATCCCTATGAGCCTCGCCGAGCCTCCTACCAAAAGCCCAAACACTCTCCCTCTCTCACCCTAAACTCAAACAATCCAGAAGCTCGCTCGCTCAAAGGCACTGCTGAGAAGGACACATCATCCTTCCAACCACCGACCTCTCCAAACCCTCTCAACCTACCTCCCAATCCTCCAAACCCAAACCAAACAAACCCTCCTACCCACGTGACGAATCATTGGCCTTCCTCGGTCTCATCCACACCTGCCGCTTCCATCTACCGCTTCCTCCACCAGCCAGCCCTTCACCACCCACATCTCAATCACCAACTTCTCGCCTCTTCCACTCCTACTAAGTCCAAGCATGGCAAACTTTAAGAAGAGTGCAAAGAAGAGGGCATTTTGTGGAACCGCCGATGAAACTCCTCTTCTCCTCCACCTTCACCACCTGCCTCTACTACCACTACCACCTCTCACCTACTTCCTCACCTCCTCCATCCGCCTCCCATCCAACAACCACCACCAACAAGCCATCTATCTCACCCGCCACCTCTTCTCAACCACCATCCTCCAAACGACCTATCTCTCCCTCTTCCGACCTCGCCTACTCCCAAACGCCTCAAACCAACCCCTATAACCACCTACACCCCGAGGTGCAGTGCTCGCTGTCCTTCGCAGAAGCAGCCTAAACCCAACCCCCGCCGACTCGACCCCTTCTTGGCCACCCTTGACTCCCAAGAGATTTCCCGCCCTATGTCCGCAGTGAAATCATCTTTCAATGGGGTGCCTACTATGACCCTCTTCCTCCCGCCCGGTCCCAACTCTCTTTTCTCCCACAACTCGCCGGTTCAAGATCTTATGATCTTCAACCAATGGGTTGCAATCCATAAAGACCTAGGCCTTCCCCTTCCAACCAAATCGACATCTCCCTTTCTCTCTCTCGCCTAAACCCCCGCCTTCACCATCGCCATCCTTCCATCCTTTTTCACCCCGTGGTCTACACCTTCATTGATGTAGTCACAACCTTCCTTGGCTTCAACCCTCTCATCCCTCTTCTCTTCCTTTCTCCTAGCCTTTCCCTTTCTTTTCCTCCCCTTTCTTCATTCACCCCCTTCTATGTCATCATCTACAGAAAGGCTCTTCCTCGTTCTCGCATCTTTCTAGCCTTCCTCCCTCTATTGAAATCTCCTCCACCATCCATTCTCCTCATCCTCTAGCCAATCCCTCGTCTCCCACCACCCATCCTCCACCCTCACCTACCCAAGCCACCGCCACTCTTCCTCCCTCGCCAGACCATCACCAGTCATCCCGACTCGTCTGATACTATCCCGCCGAGGCTATACATAAATTTTTGAAAGATTTTGAGGTCATCTCTCGTTGACCCGACCAAGGCCCCGCACCAACTCTCTGAGATCGCCTCACATCACCCATGTGCAGCCGACCGCATGACCCAAGTGATGGAGATTTCAAAGGTGCAAAGGCCGCTTGATGCTCGCCACGATCCATCTCTAAGCCTGCGCCTTGCCGCCCGTATCTCGCCCTCTTCATCCAGACGTCTCGCCATCTTCGAAACCAACCGACAACATAGCCACTAAGATGATGCAGTCGTCGACATGGTTGAAGCGGCTACAAGCTTGTGCTTCACTCAACGCCAGCCAATCGCTCGTTCACTCGTGCGAGCAACGCGTAATCTCACCGCCAAGCACTTGGCTTACTACCGCAAGGAGCGCGAACTACCGAGCACCGCCGGCTTTATTGATGCCTCGCTGCGTCCATGAAGGAGGAGATGGCCGACTCAACAATGATCGCACCAGCCAAGCTCATGAGCATAATGCTCGCTCAAGCGTAAGAACAAAGAGCTCTCGAATTGGCCGATACTAAAGAAGAGCTAGCAAAGAAGAAACGAAGAAATTGCAAGACTTAAGGTCAGCCGTTGACTCTAAATGGGCATCAAGGGCATATGGGCAATCTTCATCGTGCAAAGGCAAAGGTGCATCATCTCTGGTCATCTTCGAACACCGATATAATATTTTGTATAATCTTTTGCTAAACTTTGTAATTAAACAACTTGTTTAATTAACAATGTCTATGTTTTAAAACTTTCATGTTTATTATGAACCGCTTATTATGTGATTGCATGAAATTTAAACCACCGGTTTAAAGACATGTCCTATATTGCCTATTCTCGCCTATTCGCATGTCTTTAAATTCACTCATTACAAGTGTCCGATGCTTAATTTCCTATTTGTAAACACTTTGTAATTCTTGAATACAATGACCTTTATGTAAGTTCATCTAGCATGCTTATTTAATATATCAATCTTACAAGCATGTTATTACTAGACTTGAACATGGTCACCGATATTGTATTCGTAGGGTCATGGACTCAAGCAAATAGGAGGAGATTGTTGCATCTAGCCTAGATTTGCTTGAATCCATAACCTAAGTCTAAGTCAAGGTGACTAATGGGCCCGCGTGTCCGTTAGAGTGGCAACTTGTACTTAGGCATAGCTTGAATAGTTTAGGTTGCTTATTTGAATTGCCTTGAAGAAGATAGCCTATAGGACATCTGACGCCCTCTCGACAATAGGCAATTTATGCATCGCCAGCCTTCCTTTCGAATATCTGACAAGCTCATATCGCCAAGCTTCATCGCAATGTTGAAGAACCTCAAGAACGTCCGATAAGAGAACCGCCAAGACATGTCCTCGATTTGAGGCTTTCATTGACTTCGATGCAACGTTAACCCGCAAATCACATTCAATGAAGGTTTCCATTCTTGGCATACACTCAAAAGGACATTCCTCCCGCAAGCTACGCACCGCCTATTTTTAGCAAAGTGTCGTGAGACAGATCGCAGCTACAGTCGCCTATCGAGTCAACAACTGCATTAGAGCATTAATTGCTCTTAAATTCAAATTAGAAGATCTCCAACGGCTCCAAGCTTCCTCCCGCATATAAAAGGAGACTCCATTGCCGCATTCAATACACTTCAACAACTACAACTTCAATCTTCATCTTCTTCAAGTGCATTAAAGCTTAAACGTCCTATTCGCATACTTCTTCAGAGCTTCATACTTAGACTCTAGTCCATTAAAGCTCTTCATTGATTGCAACACCTAGCTTTTCATAGCTCACGAGAATTGTATCTTATTGATATCAATTCTCCCACACAAACACTTGGTCAACAAAATTTTTGTACACAATCCATTAGAGATTTAGTTTGTAAAATATCTAGTGGAAAACTTAGTACACGATTTTCAAATCCAAAGTTGACCACTTTGGTTGTGGACGTAGCACTTATTTATAAGTGTGAACCATATTAAATATTCGTCTTTTTGTGTGATTGTGATTTGATTGTGTTGCTTTAAATTTCCAGATTTCCACCTGTTAAGAACCGCCGATCTTGTCCCGCCAAGATCGCCATTCTCAACTTGTCCTCGTGCTTCACAAGTCTTCCGCCCGCAAAATTTATAAAACCCTAGTGAAGTAAGATTTTTGAATCAATTTCAAAATTGGACATAGGCTATTCAACCCCCTTCTAGCCTATATAGAGCAACCTTGGACCTAACAA